>JAPPVO010000024.1:30107391-30721792 GCA_030407325.1 Camellia japonica
TTGATTGCTTCCTCAAAGTACAGCTTAATCTTTAAAAAAAATCATGAAGCAACATTCTCTTTAGAATGAAAGGATTTGGTGGTAATAATACTGCTAGATGGTCATGTGAAGTTGTTTCATTGTTTGTGGTTATGTTCTAGTTTTTTAATTTTATTTTGTGTGTGTGTTAAGTCTTGTTTCCCTACGCCTTGTAAGACATCAAAATTCCTCTTATGCTTGCAGTGTTATTTAACATGCAGATGATGCTTTTATTTATTTATTTTTTGAATTGGCCTCTGATGCCACTCTGCATATCTTCAATCATGGCCACCATTGTTAATAAGAATTTAGAAGGGCTCGAGATGAGGTTTTATGCCCTTTAAATTTTAACCCCAAACATGGGTGAAAGGTTCCTTTCAAGGCATTATGATCCAGTGTTCCAAGGCTATATAAAAATATCTGAACATGAGTATTCAAATTCACTTTTTTGTGTATTGTTAGAAAATTATAAATTTTGATTATAATTATTTAGGGTGGAGTGGGGAAGAAGGATTCATGTAGCCGATCCCATTTGATGGGCTTAAGGGTTGGTTTGGTAATTATTTAGTCAGTAGTAGTTACTTGGGTATTTTTTTTTAATCTATTCACATGTCCCTTTATATGAATCTCCCACTCTTCTTTGAACAAAATAGAAATTGCTAAGGTTATTTATTCTATAAATTGTATATCTTGTTGAGCCAAAAAATGTTTATTAGTTTGAGCATTCTGAAGTATTATTGAATGGGAATGACTAGATTGGTGGCATGTGGAGGGCATTAAAGACCTCAGTCAAAGGTCAGTGGTCTGCATGTAAAATATGCGCCTTCATAGTCTTAGACACACACATAACACAGTTTTCTTTTGATTTGGTTCTTAATATCATTATACGTAATATAAAATATTCTTATCTGAATGTATTAAATTTCAGACATTATTAGTCATGTGCTATATAGTCTTCCATTCTAATTAGCTTTAAACTTGATTTATTATGTATTTAGAATGATTTCTAAAACCAATTGGTGAGACAACTCATTTGTTTTATTTGTTGTTTATATGCAAAATAGCTGAAGGAGATGGCTGAAAGGCTTCCTGTGGGAGCAGCCCGAAACATTAATCTACCTTGCTTTACTGCCTTTAGCGCCAATATTGTTTCCAATGAAGTTTCAAACGCTTCTGTTGACCGATTGAATGGTCAAATAACATTCCAAGAACCAGACTCTAATGGATCAAATGGCCAATTGCTTTCCAATGGGTCGAGCATTTCAAGTAATCGCAGTTCAGGGCAAAACAGACAAGCCCAGTCAGAAACAACCATGAGAAATGGGAGCAGAACAAAAGAAGGTGATTCTCGTAATGACAATGAATGGGTTGAGCAAGACGAGTCTGGTGTTTATATCACACTTACCTCCTTACCTGGAGGTGTCAAAGACCTTAAGCGAGTTCGCTTCAGGTATGCTTGCATCTATTTTTCTGCCAATTTTCCTTTTTTTGTAATATCAGCTAATTTAGATTGTTTAACATGAAATTCTTGCTAGAAATTCTTAGCTGATTTGCATCATGGCCAGGCCATTGGGGCTGTTTGGTGCAACTTATGCAGCTACTTATAGCTTTATATTTTGAAAATTTGTGCCAGAGAGCTTGTTGCAACTTCTGTTTACAATTTATGGAGCAGAAATAGCTTAAATAAGCTTGGCCGTTGGGGCTGTTTTCTTTGTTGCCTTGCCTATGGAAGCTAAACCATGTAGTTTTTGGTTGTAAAGGACAAGATTATCTAGGTTTTAGGTTTTTAGTTTAAAGAAATTTGATATTTTGGTTGTAAATGACAAAATTATCTAGTTTTTAGATTTTGGGTTTGAAGAAGTTTGATATGATACTCATTTAGCATCATCTACTAATGTTGGAATGCAGTCGGAAGCGATTTAGTGAGAAAGAAGCAGAACAATGGTGGGCAGAGAACCGGGCAAGAGTATATGAACGGTACAACGTACGCACAGTTGACAAATCAAGTGTGGGTGTTGGCAGTGAGGACTTGGCACATTGACACGTGGAAATGTTCATACGTACACAAACTGTTTTTTTTTTTTTCCCCCCCTTTTTCTTTTCTTCTTCCTGCTTCCATTAGAGGGAAGGTTTATTGATCAATTAGGTTAGCTTTCATCTTATTAGGATTGATGAAAGCAAGGGTTCTTTTAAAATGAGAGGGGTAGAGAGGTTTGGTTGTAGTTTCTTTCTTGTTCCTTTTATTTTTAAAATTCGATTTTTCATTTTATTTTTTGACCCTAAATGTGCCTTGTTGTGTGAGGGATTGATTTGAGAGTGAGAAATGTAAATTCTTAGTTGATTGCTGGCTCTTGTTTAAAGCAGCTGCCCTGTAAATTTCACTAGAGAATGCATCTTCTTCAATCACCTTGTTTTTTTCAGTTGGGTGCTTTACCAATACATTATGCTCTCTACTATATACTGATAAGGTATTTTAAGGCAATGCCCTAATAATACCTCTGGGAATCAGATATTTGTGTGGGTGGCCTATGGATAGTGGCAGGATCTATAGAAATGTATGGTTTGTAAGTAAGTTTGGCGTATTATTCCAAGAATATATAATAATTTTCACTTCCAATGAAGGTGATGTTTTTACATTTCCTTGAGATGTTTGGTGACTATGTGCCAAACAAGACCCGTGGTAAGTCCCGGTCCGTCAAGCTTGTTTAATTTTAGATTTTAACTTGAGAGTATTCAAAGCTTAAAAATAATTGTAAAGAATATGAGAACTTGAAAAATATTTATAGCAGCATGAAAAAAAAAAAATTAGACTAGGTCTTTTCTCTCCCTTCTAAATTTATTATTCTGACCCTCTTTCTCCGTTATTACTGCCACTCTCCACTTGAATCCCAACCACCCCTATCATCCTTCACTCGCCACCCCCCAATACCTTGTACACTTTCCATTGTTGCCTTTACCACTACTTCCTCTCTATCCTCACCATCACTCCTTGTTGCTTGCAACAAAACTTTGTTTCGTGACAGTTTAATGGGGATTTGTGGTGGCTGAGCTATCAATTTGGTGGACAAGGTAGACCATTGAATAGTGGTGGGGGTAATCATGGCAAGAAAAAATTAAAAATAAAAAAAATAAATAAATAAAGATGGTAAGGGAGTTGATAGATAACTTGGCGATGGTGAGGAGATAGAATATGGATAAAGAATAGCGGAGAGGGGTGACGGATAATTTTGTCTTAATTTTTTTTTATTTTTACATCTTTATAATTAATTTTCAAAATTTCGTTTCATTTGCAAATTCTAATTGCTTCCCTCTGTTTTATTGTAAGTTCACCTTGAAAAAAAGACCATATATATAAAATGTAACAATAAAAGAATAGAACTAATTAGGGTAAATTACAAACACACCCTTTGAGATTTACTTAAATTACAAATTACTCCATGTAGTGTTAGAAATTACATTATGCCCCCTAAGATTCTAATTTCATAACAAATAGGTCATTTTATTAATAAATTATTAAGTTAATTAATAATTTTTAATAATGTTAAAATTTTATTTTAATTAATAATTCAGATAGTTTTATTATTGTATATGTAAACAATTAGAAATTTCATTTTTTCAATTAATTCTATTAAATAAAAATTCTAACAATGAGGTATTTATAATTTTTTAAATCATAAGGGACAATTCGTATTTTAAGCAAACCTTAGAGGATGTATTTGTAATTTATCCAACTAATTAAAAAGTTTCTTGTTCAATAATCAATCTTGATTTCCAGCCCCAAAAACAAAAAGAAAAAGAAAAGAAAAGAAAAAAAAGGTTTAATTAAGAGTGCTGCTATTAGCACCTATCAAAATTTTTTGGACCCCCATTTTATAATTTTTTTTTTTATTACAATTATACCCTAAAGTAAAATTACATTAAAAGACATTATTAAATGGAATACTCACCTATCAATAAGAACTAATACTCTATAATATCGGACACCTACCCCCACCCCCACCTTCAACTCCAACTATACGTATTCCATGTTTGTAAACCCTAATGTTGTGTTTGGTTGGGAGATTTGGGGAGAGATTTGGAAAGGGAAATAGAAAAGGTAGGTGAAATGTGAATAAAACATGTCTATATTTCACATAGTTTCACACACCTTTTCCATTTCCCTTTCCAAATCCCTCTCCAAATCCCCCAACCAAACACAACATAAACCTATTACTTTTCATAACCAACTAACATAAACCCTAAATCTATTATTTTTCATAATCATCTTAAATCCTGAATGTGTCATATTCATCACCATCATCAACGCTATTGAACTTGAAAGTTTTGCTTCAAGTATAACGTATACTTCATTACTTATTTCACTGTGTAGAGCAATGGAGGACGAGGACAACAATTCTAGTGAGACCGGCGTTCCATTAATAAGTTTATCTGTTTGTATTAACATTCTCGGTCGTTCTTGTTTCGTTTGAGCTGTTCGGTACTGGTTTGCTGACTGTTAGAATTATGTTCGGTAATACAGTACTGAACATAATCCTTTCGTTCAATACATAGGTTCCGAACATTAATACAAATAGTCAGTTATGTAATTTTCTTTGTTAAACTAACTTAGAATGGAAAAGAGTGAATTGGAATGGATTTAAATTATGTATTTTGAATGGATTTAATTCATGTTATTTTAAGTTGTGAATTGGAATGGATTCAAGTTACACAGTGATGAACAAATTTTATTCGGACAAACAGTGCTGACAGGATCATTATTGTTCGATAAAACAGTTCTGAACAAAATACATTTTTTCGGCTACACGGTGGTGAACAAATTGTTTTGGGCTACATTTAGAATTCTGATGGCGATTCAGACGATGATTCTAATAGCAATTCAAACGATGGTTCTGTTTTTCCTCATCTTGCAAACAGTTATGCAAATCCCGTAGAAATTGGAGTATCTTCGATCGATCTCAGCGATGACAAAGATACAAAAAGCAATGAAGAAGATGATGATGAGAGGATGAGAGAGGTTACTGATTCGGCGATACGGAGAGCGTTCAGAGAAGATGAGAGTTGTCGGAATGCTTCGTTGACGGTCGAGACGACAACGAGAGTGATGGAGGGTTGGGGTCCAAGAATTCTATACTGGACTAAAGCTCCAAACCCTGAAGATTGAGTGAGTCAGGGAATGAGAGGGGTGAAAAATTAAATTGGTGTCCATTTTATTGTGAAAATATTATGAATATGGATAACTTTGGTAATAAGTGAGGTGTCCAAAAAAATATTATTAAAATTTAGGGTTTAGGGTTGGCGTCCAAAGAATTTTGGTAGGTGCTAATAGCAGCGCTCTTAATTAATCCAGTCAATGCCCGGTTCATTTAAGATAAAAAGATTCCGGTTCGTCAATAACAAACACAAACACTCCTACCATGGCAGCGGTTTAACCCGGTTTTAAAAGTGTTTTCCGGTTCAAGAATAATCGTTAAACCCTTTCGATTTTGTTTTTTGAGGGGCACCAAAGAAAATGGATAAACCGAAATAAACAGAGGTCTTGTTGCTCAAGCCAATTCCATAGCTCAATTTTAGAGAGAGAAACAGAGAGGAAGAGAGAGAGAGAGAGAGGCAATGGCGAGGGATAGCTGTCTGGCTCGAGTCACCGCAGGCGTAGCTGTTGGCGGTGCTGTTGGAGGCGCTGTCGGTAATTTCACTCTCTCTCTAAAACCCTAACGCCCACCCTCCGTTTGGTTTCTGAGAAAACGAAGGGGAAAAAAATTGAATTGTTTTGATTTAGTTGCTTTGATGTTTTTTTCGATTCGAAGAATGAAAAACTTAATTTCCAGCCGCAGAGAAATTTGAAATAATCAATCGAACTAATAAAAGTTTGTTTTTTTGTTGTTCATTCTGTTCTCTTTTGCAAATTAACTTTATTTATTGGTTTGTTCGTTTTATTTTTTGAGTTCTACAATCCATAGATTTTAATATTTTTTGAGTTTATAAAAATTCATTTATACAAGTTGAGCAGTGGTGGTGCCCGAGAAGACACCTATACCTGAAATTGACTAGTCTTGGAACAAATTGAACAGAATTTCTTGTGAAACAAACCAGCATAATAGTTACCATTTTCCAAATACCTCTTTACCCTCTTTTTTTCGTTGTCCGTCAAAACCTGAGAAAATAAAGAATCCTTAAGCAATATTCTAACAATTATTTCAATCTGTGAATCTGCATTGGCATATTGTGTATGTCCACTATACTGGCCTAGTGGGTTTCCATCTTACCAGCATGGCATTCATATTTTGATATGTTTCATTCCTCCAGTTCAAATCTTATGGGGCTGCATAACCTTGAATTGAATGATAAAAAAGATGAAGGGCAAATTACACTAATAGTCCCTGTATTTTACCCCTTGTGTCATTTTGGTCCTTATATTTTCAATTTGCTCGATTTTGATCCTCAATTTTTAATTTTATATCATTTTAGTCCAATTGTTAACACCGGTTAAAATTGTTAACGGAAAGCAAACACGTGAGATGCACATGACTCTTTTTCAAGGGCAATATGGACATTTCACTACCCTTTCCTTGTTTCACCATCTTCTTCCTCTTAGACTCTCTGCAACACAATCACCTACCACCATTGCTTTTCTCCACCACCAAAATCATCCATAGCCAATCCCAACATCAGCATCGTCCACCTTCACCACACCAAACCCAGTATCGTCTGTCACCTAGACTACCAATTTGTTGAATAGATCGTCCTCGTTCAGCTCCTGATTTTTTCTCCATCTCCTTAGTCCACCCGTTTGACCAGAGGAAGAGAGAGAAGGAAGAGGCACATGAGGGTTGTCGTCGCTGCTGCTGCTGCTATTGAGGAAGAAAGTAGAGAGCTTGCTGGGAGTGGAGGAAGGTGCATAGATCTAGCAACGAAGAAACCCACATCGTGTGAGCAATGGAATCAGATTGAACACGTGGGGTCCTCCTCTTCTGATTGCTGCTGTGTCATGCCCGTGCCTTCCTCACCTCTCCATGAATTTATAGCCATTGATGGCAGTGGCCACTTCTTCGATGTCATCTCTTCATCTCCCACCCACATTCCCTACTCTTTCCCTCCTCCATTCTTTTACCTCCTTTGTCTCACTCTTTTTCCCATTCTGTTTACTCTTTTCTGTTTTTGGGTTTTTGTCGATTTGGGTCCAGTAATGGCAGATGGTGATTGGGTTATGGTGGGGAGACTTAGAATGAAGGACTTGTGGGAACCGAGCTTGGTTGAAGAGGAGGCTTCAAGGCTTCTGGAAGTTAGGTTTGGTGGGCTAGCCAAGCATTGGATTGATGCTATCCCCATTGGAAATGGCCGACTTGGTGCTGTCCCCATTGGAAGGAGAAGGTGCACAGATTTAGCAACGGAAAAACACACACCGTGTGAGCTCTATAGATTGCGATCGTGATCGTCCAAGGATGGCGAACGAAAAACATCGAAATCAACAACGTCGAATTGCAAAACGCGTATCTTTGTTCTTTTTATTTTGATTTTCACTTTGATTTTGATTTCGATTTCGATTTCGATTTTGATTTGTGATTGGTGGTCTTGTTTGGTGGCGGATGGTGGTAGTGATGTTTAGCAATGGCAGTGGTGGAGTGGATTGACGATAGACGGTGGAGGAGGAGTGGCACAGGTGGTGCAGAGATGGAATGGGTAAGGGTTAGGATTGAAATGTTTGTTTTGCGCTTGAAAATTGACTACATGTTGTGCACATGATTATTTTCTGTTAAAGTTTTTAACATAAGTTATTGATTGAACCAAAATGAAATGAAAGTAAAAATTAAGGGTCAAAATCGAGTAAATTGAAAATAGAGGGACTACAATGACACAAGAGGTAAAATGCAGGGACTGTTAGTATAATTTACCCAAAGATGAAATATAAATCAATTGGCGAGCAAGAAACTATAGCTTCAAGGTTTTGAAAAGCGGTGACGCGGTAGCAGTTACGTGGTGTAAAGGCCGTAGCGTAACGGTTGCGGTAACCGAAACTGTGATTTTTTTTAATTTTTCGCACAATTTGAGCCAATATGCATATATATATATATATATTTCAGAATCACATTTATTGGGTTTAAAATAAATTCTGATAAATTTTTGTTAATTTTTAAATATGATCCAATATATTTCATCTTTTCAAATCACTATAAAAGGAGCTTTTTACATTTTATTTTAATAGTTAATGATTTTAAGAATAATTGATTTTAAATGTCTACAAATTATTTTTTACCAATACCTGAATTAACTGAATAAAAAATATTCACAATTATTAAATGAAAGGATTATGAAATAAAAATTGTGCCATAAATTTTTTTAAAAAAATTATAAAGAAAAAAAATTCATATAAGATTTTTTTTTTTTGGTTTGGATCACTTGAGTATTTTTTTTATTTTTATTTTTTGTAAGCTTTTGTTTTTTTTTTTTTTTGGAAAGGAAGCTATTCAGAATATTGTAAAAGGGTGTAACGGTGTCTAACGGATTGTTACGGCCGTTACGGTACCACTATGGCCGTTACGTAACACCGAAATGATCATTACACGTGAATTTCCATCACACTGCTATAGCGGCCGTAACAGGTAGAGGTAACCACCACAATTGCTACCGCTTTTTAAAACCTTGTATAGCTTCAACTCTTTTGCATTCTGCTTTGTATGTCTGTAGTTGGTTTACATTTTACTATTCCTATGTCAAACTCAGTTATATGATACATGTGCTCTTGTGCAGGTGCTGTATATGGGACCTATGAGGCTATTAGGTACAAGGTATTGTCTCTGAACCATTCTTGACCTTCATGTTTCAAGAGGCTGTGTAGGTTTCTAGTACTTCTTCTGTTCTCCATTTCAGTGTTGGTTGTTGTTGTTGTTATTGTTTGAGAGGAAAAGACTTCCATCTGTTTGCTTGATTTCATTTATATCCTACTGCACTACTTGGATTTAGACATTGAATTTAACATGATGGGGTCACATGGAATTGTGTAATATGGCAAAAATAAAAATTAATGTGAGACGTGATGTAATTTGTGATTAGCTGAAATCCTAAAATAAGCTTGTTTCTCATTGCCATGTTAGAAGATAACTATTGAATAGAAAAATACTTCAGCAGATAACAAGTGGAGCTAATATTTGTGACAGTTGGCTCAAGCTAATACATGTCTGCATGGAAATTGGTTCAACTTATGCTTGAAAACTTTAATGGGCGTCCGTATAATTTTGCTCCCTTCTTGCTTGTCTTAGTTCATTATTGGTTTTGGCCGTTTGGGTAACTTCAAGGCCAAGCCCACATAATTTAGCTTTAAGCTCACACACATGTAAATCCATATACATGTACCTGTCTGTTTTTCTAGTCCTCCTATGATCTCATAAGTTGATATACAGATTTGAGGTCATATAAAATTCTTCTGACCTATAAATTTGCTATTCTGGGAGTTCTAAGCGAACGGTAGAATTTGTGAGTGACCCCAAAGTGGAAGCTTTTTGGTGCATAATGGCGATTTAACATGTACAAGTTTTTGACATCTTATCATATTAGACGAAATAGACACGCATCTTTTTGTGCGCATGTGTGTGTGTGTTGTGCATGTGCATATGTGCAATTCTGTAACTAGCTAGACATAAAGGTTTTGCATTTAGAATTCAGGTCGTATTGATATTTATCAAAAAAAAAAAAAAAAAATCAGGTCGTATTGATATAAATAATTGGACACCCGGGCTCGTATGCCAATTCTGTTAACACAGGAGTCTTAAAAGAGCTCTATGCTTTTGTAGTATAAGCTACAGCGGCCAACATATGGTTAGAATGGATGGTTGTACCCTAACACTATATAATGCTTCAATTGATGAAATGGCCTTGTCCGCCTGGATTACCTAGTAAACAATCATTAAATTAAATTAAACGTGTCTTTTAGAGGAGCTCTTCTAATAACCAGCTGCCAATAAACGTGCTTCAGGAAAAAAACAATCTAAAAAGCAACCAACCATATTGCAATTAATAAGTGTCAAGGTAAGGATACAAGTTGTTTCAATGCAACTCAAAACCGAAACAAAGCAACCATTCTTGGTTTGGTTCTGAGGCCTTTCTGATTCAATTATTGTTTCAGAAATATAATTTTGGTGTGGTTCAAGGTTAATGAATCAAGTTGAACCAATTTGAAAGCCTACTTCATATTTGAATGTGTATATATATATTAATTACATGCATAGGTTCATAATTTTGCAAATTTCCTCCAATGCTATTGGATATACTTTTGGAGCTGCCTAATTAATTGCCCCAAGGAGAATTGCCTCCACCTGAAAAAATAAGAATGCCAACAATTACTAGGTCTTGCCTTCAGTCTCCCAGTTCATTCTGGAATTTGGATATGATAAACTCATGCGCTTTTGTTTTCTCCAGGAGTTATTTTTTTCGACCAAATGATCCAACTTTCTGCTACTACATGGGATGAAACCGAACTTTAATGTTTGTTTTCCACCAATTATAGGAAGGCACCTCAATATATATTGACAAAAACCAAACTAACCCAACACATGTAGTTTGTTGTCCCTTTGTAGTGGGTTAAGTAAGCACTTGTATTGTAGCAATTAAGGACACGATGGGTTTTAAAAGTAGGACCTGCCTACTTTGGTTTCAGCTATCGTGTTAACAACCAGTTACACTTAAAGCTTAGGCAGACTGGGGCATGTATAAATATTTACATTATCAGCAGTCTCTGAGGTATCTGCCATTGGCCTTCCTGTGCCTTCATCTAAAGGTTTATTTTACAAAAATGCCCCATTGAAATATTTTTGCTTCGATTTTATTCTTACTTTCATGTCTATGTATCATGTTTCTATTTGGGAAAATGCAGGTTCCTGGACTTCTGAAAATTAGGTACATTGGACAAACCACGCTTGGGAGTGCCGCCATTTTTGGTCTTTTCTTGGGTGCTGGCAGCTTGATACACTGTGGGAAGTCTTATTAAGCTCTGCTTTGATTGGTTCTCTTTTGTTTATGAGAATTGGTTGTCTTATTACATGCCTGTAGACAATTTGCATTGAAATCGTATTATTGCAACCACCCTTTTTCTTCATTTTCACAACTTGCCATGTGCTTCTGTTTTGTTTACAATATTTTTGTGAGGTATTATTTTGTGTTGTGTTTTCTTAGTTGGTTTTAGCTGTGTAATTACTGGCAGAGGTTCAAACTATCTTCTCCAATCTTTGATTAGTGAACAATACAATCCTGGTTGAGCCATGCCTTTCACATTATAAGCTTGCCTTTTCGAGTAATTGACTTTCTAAGCAGAGTTTTCAAGTTTTTCATGCTCGTATTTATGGTTAAATTTCAACCTTTAAAATAGGTTAACTACGTTTTCTTGGAAAACAAATTAAAGCATTATTTATTTGTTTTTGTAATGTTTTTATTTTTTCCAAATTTGACCACAATACAATGAGCCTAAATAAAATCATATTAGACTTAAATAGGATAGTTTATTCTTCTTTAGTATTATGGAGAAAAAACACATTCTTTATCTTTTAAGTCTATTTTTGGATGATAGGAATCATAGAGAAAGAATGAGAATATCATTATTAATAATGTGGCAATGTTATTCAAGATTTTGGCCTCTTTTTTTTAAAAACAAAAAACAAAAAAAAAAACAAAAACCAAAAACAGAAAGTGAAAAAATGATAAAATTTAAAATATTGGGAGTCTATTTCTTCTCCTTCCTTCTTTTTATTACACTTTTTTAAAACTTAAATGGTTCACAAAGGACATAAATATTGAGAATACAAATAATAATCAAGGAGATCTTAAGATCAAAGGTATAGTGATCTTTTCAATATCAACATCTCGTGCGACTTTAGGCACACACCTATACTTGCCTCACCTTCTTAGATGGAATTTGTTTGTCTAGTAAAAAATTCAAGTTGGTAAAATTAAAAAAAGACTCCAATCCTTGTCAATATGAGCACTTTAGAATAATTTAAATTCATATTTTTTAATTTGAAAATCAAGTTACCAAAATTAAAGGTGATAAAAAAAAATTAAATATGATCTTGATAACAAATTAAATTAAATTTTTTTAATTGTTTTAATTTAAACATTTAATTTTTAAATGATATCAATTCTAGAACATGAGTAATTTAAACAATTTTTTTTTTACATTTATCATTATTGATGGCGACCTTCTACTCTTATTTGTCACCACATCTTCCTTCTATCCACGGTCATCCCTCCATTTATTTTCTTTGTCCACCGTTACTTCTCTCATTCCCCAACTCATTGTCACCCATCTCATTCTTTTCCCAGTCTATAGTTACTATCGCCATCCATCCGGTACAACCAACAAAAATGGGTTAAATTATCAAAATTATCATTGTTCCCTTAGTTTTAACTAATGAAAGATTAAAATTGATAGTACTTTAATCCAAAAAAAAAAAAAAATACATTTTTAAAATTTTGAAGTTTGGTTTGGTATCAGTTTTTTTTTTAATATAATTGAAAGAAATTGAGAGAGATTGAGAGAGCAAATATTAGCTCTATATTTTGATGTATATTGCAACCAAATGGAACCTCCATTATATAGGAGATGATTTACAAGACAAAATGATGAACAAAGGAAGTATACAAATGAAAGGCCACCGAAAGATAGCCGAAAGCAAAAGGAAAAGAAGGCGTCTATCTGTGTGCTAGGCTAGCAACAACTATCTATACATATAATCTATTATACTATCTATTATTAGCAGCTGGAGACTATACATATTAATATATTATTAACTTATAACATATTATAGGGAAGGTATATTAACTATATTATTAACATTTTTCCAATTTTAAAATTTACATTTTAATAAGACACGTACTTAAAAAAAATGTAATTCCTATTTGAAAAATAATAATAATAATTAATAAAGAAAATAAAGCGAAAATAACTGTGTATAAATAAAATGAATAAACAAATACGACAAGAAGTTGACGCTGCTAAGGAACTTAGACCCGAAGTTTGATTTTGGGTGTTTTGTCTACTTGTACGTGTACCCTTGAATTCAAATCAAACCCCACTCTTGTTCGTCTCCTCTCTCTGTAGCTCTGCTTTGTTTTTGAGTCCGTTTGAGATTTGTGTGCTGCGAAATCACAAGGTTTTTGGCATTTGATATACTTGCAATGGAAGCGAAGATCGGCAACTTCTTCGGTTCGGTTGGTAACTTCTTCTCCGGCGGCGATCAGATCCCTTGGTGCGACGGTGACATCGTCTCTGTAAGTATCTCTTCTGTTTTTCTCCTCTTCAATTCACTCTAATTTAGGTGTTTTTTTTATATTTTATTTTAATTTGCTTGCTCAATTTCATCATAACTTCGCTTCGTTTGTACTATAGAGCGATTTGTTTAGTAATTAGGGTTTAGTTTTGACTGTTTCTCTTTGATTTTACTGTTTCATGCTTTATTTTTATTTATTTTAAAGTATCAACGGCTCCAAGTATTGTTTTGTTTGACTAGTTGTTTAATAAGACTTTGATTTCTTATTGTCATCGCTTAAAGCATGGAAATTTCTTTATTTATCTGGAGTTGGGAGATATAAAATCTGTTTTGTTGAGTACATAAAACAAATTTTGAATTAACTTGTTCAATTTTTTTTGAATGAGTTAATAATGCAAAATGAAATAATTCAATTCGCACAACTAAACGGGCTTTCAGGGATATATGGAGACATTTTTAACTTGAATCAGTTCACTTGGATGTGATGTTTACAATATTTTATGATTTATTAAAAAAAAAAAAATGTTTGCAATATTTTATGGTGATGCAACAATGAAAAAGTCTAGGTTCTTGTGGATTTTTTGACCTTATGAATATGTATTTGTGTTGATGCATGTGACTTTGTTTGCATATATTTGATTTTTTTAGGGGGGCTGGGATTTAGCTTGGTGATAAAATCATTCATTTGTTGATGTGATACTCAAGTGAAACGAGCCCTTTATACTGTATGAAGATTATTGATCCACTATTATACATGTAGAAATGTAAATACTCTCTTGAGAAGTTCAACCAATAAGTTTCTTTTCTTCTAATATGATTTTTGCATGTGGGGGTCTAGGAGGATGGGATAGGTACAGGCCTAACTTTTTAACATTATTTGCACAAAGTGGCTACAAAAATTATATTAAGCTGGGTATATTGTATGATGAAATTATTATAGTTAACTACTAATGTAAAGATGATCAACAGTTTTACAGGGAGGATGTTATAAACATCATATAATTAGATAAAGTGGTGAGTTTGATTGAGTTGTGATAAACTTTTTGAATCTTTTGGTGAGTTTTGGGTGTCCTTAATTAGTATTTCTTTTCAGTGTTTTTATAGTTTCTCTTAAAGTAGGTAGTTTCAAAGAGACATTTTTACTTTCAGTTGTCCTGAAGTTCAAAATATTTCAGTTCTTTTGGTGTCAGATCCTTGGTGTGTGGTGGAGGGCTTGTACGGAAGAGGATTTGTAGGTGTTTTAATGTTATTCTTAAGATGATACATTGCTAAAGTACGAGATGTGTTCAAGTTTTGTGGATGAGTGCCATAATATCCTTTATTATGAGAATTTTCAGTGTTCCAAAGGCTTGTGATTTTGACTAAATTTTGGACATTGAATGGTTCAATGTCCAAAATTTAACTGAAACAATTTATAATCTCATGGTTATTTGGTGAGTATTATACCATGAACTTTTCTTTTTCTATTGCTTTTGCATCATTGATGAATTTGTGATCAAGTAATGTCTGCCATTCCTGTAATATTTTTTTCTGGCTGTCATACACCTCTCTTATGTATTGTACCTATGTATACTACCATGGGCTTTTTTCTTTGGCCTGGTGATTTACTTTTATTGATCTTATTATTCCTTTCATACCATTATGGGTTTTAAGATCTATGGGAAGTGCTTCAAAAAAGTACTCTTACTGTGTTCTGCAATGATTGTGGACGCGTCTAGCACAGATATCATGCCATAGTATGTCCAACTACTGTTGGTAATCCTTATTGTTTTTAAAGATCCAAACTGCACCAGGTGGTTGATTTGTTTGGGTAAGAACTGTTGCTTTATCTGGCTAGGTTGATTGTTGATGGCAGCTCTTGAGATCAGCAGTGTTCAATATAAAATTATAGCATAAACCATGTACTGCAAACCCCTTAGTCTAATTGATTTTTAATAGGGTTAGCACAATACAATTCCAACTTACTCAAGATCAAAGTCCCCCCCCCCTCCCGAATTTATATCAAGAAATTTCCCTTTTCCTATGCTTTTGGTGTCATGGGCCCACACATTAACCGCTGTATTGAATCTGATCCCCATGAAGTTCAGTTAATTTGGTCTCTTAGAATAACTTCTTTCTAGTTCAAGTAAATTTGATAGGGTTGCACATTATAGAAAATCCTGTTTAATTACTGGTTTTCTTTCATTGTGGTCTTTAGGCACTTGTGCTGCATGTAAGTCTTCTGCTTGTTTTTTTTGTTTTCCCTGGCTCTTAAACCTTAATATGTTTGCAGGGTTGTGAGCGAGAGGTTGCTGAGGCTGAGAAAGGTTCCTCTGTTGAGCATAAAAGCCAGTGTATCATGAGGTTATCATGGGCTCTTGTTCACTCAAAACGACCAGAAGATATGCAACGCGGCATAGCTATGCTTGAAGGTGAGAAACTAGATACGGAGTTTAGCATTATATTGTGTGTTTGTGTGTTGTTGGGCATCTTTGGCCTTTTAACCTGGTGGGGATTTTCCTGAATGCTGTTCATGAGCCTATGATGTGTACATGTGTGTGTGTGTGTGGATTTGAGGTTGAATTTTATGTGGATTTGAAATGAATGGGTTGGAGGTTGTTTTTTTTATAAAAGTATAAGAAATTAGCTATTGAAAGTAGATTGATAATCAAGTGGAGGATTCAATAGAGGTATGAGACATATATTTTGTTAAGGGCCTTGTACAAGTAGAATCTTTATGGAAGGATTTCAAATAACTATTTTCACGAAGTTATTTGAAATCCATCATTTTAAAGCTCTCAAATCAGTCTTGGTATATAAATCTAAAAATATTATATTGAAATAAAGGTTTTACTCAAATTAAAACAAAACCAAACCAAATCAAACCAAACCAAACCAAACCAAACCAAGCTTTAAGTCCCATCAAATAGGGTCGGCTACATGAATCATTCTTCTCCGCGCGGCCCTATCAAAGGCCATTTCATTAGTCAAATTAAGTAGATCTATATCTCTATTTACAACGTTAATCTAGGCCTACCCCGTCCCCTAACACTTCCATCTACCGTTACAGCATCGCATCTCTTCACTACTACTTCTATTGGTCTTCGTTGAATATGACCAAACCATCTCAATTGATTCTCTCTCAACTTATCTTCTATCGGTGCTACTCCTACCCATTCCGGAATACACTCATTCCTAATTTTGTCTTGTCTAGCTTTGCCACACATCCACCTTAGCATTCTCATCTTAGCTACACTCATCTTATCTGCATGTTGTTTCTTGGTGGCCTAACACTCTGTCCCTTACAATATCGCTGGTCTAATAGTCGTTCTATAGAACTTATCTTTAAGTCTAATGGGTATTCGTTTATCGCACAATACCCCAGACACACTTCTCTACTTACACCATCCTGCCTTAATCCTATGGGCCACATCCGTATTAATCTTCTCCGTCGTTGTGATAATCGACCCTAAATAATAAAAATGTTCACTCGTAGGCAGTTCTTGGTTCTCAATCTTCAATTCTCCTATACTTTCATTGTTACTGTTACTAAATTTACACTCCATGTACTCTGTCTTAGTTCTGCTTATTCGGAATCCTTTAGATTAAAGAGTTTTTCTCCAAATCTCCAACTTTGTATTAACTCCTTCTGTAATCTCATCCATTAGCACTATATCGTCTGCAAAAAGCATACACCATGGCATGTCATCGTAGATATATCTCGTCAACTCATCCATAACTAAAGCAAAAAGATAAGGACTTAAGGTAGATTCTTGGTGTAACCTTACAGTGATAGGAAATTCAGTTGTTTCTCCAGCAGGTGATCTAATAGTGGTCACCACCCGTTCATACATGTCCCTAATCACATTAATGAAACCTTTTGTCACCCATTTCTTCGCTAACACCTACCATATTATATCCCGGGGCACTTTATCATATGTTTTCTCAAGGTCAATAAACACCATATGAATGTCTCTTTTATTTCCTCTATACTTTTCTATTACTCTCCTCAAAAGATAGATCACTTCTATTGTTGACCTGCCAGGCATAAACCCAAATTGATTCTCTGACACCTCTGTTATATCTCGCAATCGGCGTTCTATCACCCTCTCCCACACTTTCATTATATGTCACATTAGCTTAATTCTTCTATAGTTGTTGCAATTCTAGACGTCTCCTTTATTCTTATGGATTGGCACTAAAATACTCTTCCTCCACTCATCTGGCATGTTCCTAGTCAACAAAATTTTATTAAACAACCTAGTCAACCAAGTAATCCCATTTTTACCCAAACACTTCAAAGCTTCAATAGAGATATCATCTTATTTGATTTCATCTTCTTAAGTGCAATCTCCACTTCAAAGTTCCTAATCCTGCGATAGAACCTATAGTCTTGGTGTATTGTATTATTGGTTATTTCTTCCCCTATTGCCGTACATCCATGTTCTTCATTTAATAGTTTCTCAAAATAGTTCTTCCATCTTTCCTTAATCTCTTCATCCTCACCAATACCTTAGAATCCTCACTTTTGATGCACTTAACTTAATTAAAATCTCTTGTTTTTTTCTTCCGTATCTTAGCAAGTTTGTATACCCTCTTCTCTCCCTCTTTACTATCTAGTCTAATGTATAGGTCATCATAAGTTTTTAACTTAGCCTCTCTCACTACTTTCTTGACCTCCTTATTAGCCAATTTATAGCTCTTAAGATTTTCCTTAGTTCTATTCTTTTGTCACTTTTAAAGCACTCATTTTTTGCCTTAACTACCGCTTAAACCTCTTTCCTCCACCACTAAGTTTCCCTAGAGCTAGGTCCCATTTCTTTTGACTCTCCAAGCACTTCCCTTAAGATTCTCCTTATACAATTGGCTATCGAATTCCACATAGTGTTAGCATTATCTTCCAAGTCCCAAGTACCTTCCTTATCCATTCTATTCTTAAATACTTCTAGTTTATCTCCTTTTAGGTCCCACCATCTCGTCCTACGACGCCCACCATCCTTCCTAGTTTGGTATTGCTCTCTAAAATATAAATCTAGTACCAAAATCCTATGTTCAGAGATCAAGATCTCTCTAGGAATCACCTTACAATCATTGCATTTTAGGCAGTCCACTTTTCTTACTAAGAAGTAATCTATTTGGCTCTTAACTGACCCACTCTTAAAGGTTGTCAAATGCTCCTTCCTTTTCTTATACATAGTATTGGCCACCATCAGGTCAGAAGCTAACGCAAAATCTGAGATACTCTCTCCAGCCTCATTTCTGTCACCAAAACTGTATCCATCAAGCACCCTTTCATAACCTAGTTTATCTATGCCTATATGGCTATTAAAATCTCCACCTATAACCAGGTTCTCTCTTACGAGTATCTCCTGTAAGATCTCATCCATTTGCTCCCAAAAATCCCTCTTAATTTAATCATCTAATCCTACTTGAGGGGCGTATGCACTAATAACGTTCACTATATTCCCTTTAATAACTAGTTTAATTAACATAATCCTATCCCCTTTTCTAATGACTGTCACTACATTCTCCACAAGACCCTTGGCAATTAAGATTCCTACTCCATTCCTGCGTCTGTCCTTATCACTATAATACAGTTTGAAACCGGTATCCTCAATTTCCCTAGCTTTCTCACCCGTCCACTTAGTTTTTTGTATGCAAGCTATACTAACTCTCCTCCTAATCATAATATCTACCAACTCCATCGTCTTACCAGTTAAGGTTCCTATATTCCAAGTAGCTACCCTAAACCTATAGTCTGGGACTAGCTTCTTTACCTGCGCTCGTCCAGAAACGCAAGAACCTTTGCCTATTTTTCACCGCACCCAAGCGTCGATGCGGTGCCCCTTGCACACTTTTCAAAACACCCGGAGGCAGGCGCAACACGTCACTTGAGGGGGAACGACCTAGGATTTAAACGATTCAAAGTAGAATTCATTGTCATAAGGAATCCGAGCGGCTTTTTTACGTGTTGATGTCAAATCCGTTCATTTCAAATCCATAAATCCAAATGGGGCCTTAACCTTGTGTGGACTTGCCTGAATTCTTCCTGCTTCTATCTACGGTTTCTTCTATTTTCTTCATTTTTTCTAAGTTGCCTTGTTCTTTTTATTTGGGTGATCAACTAGCTACTTTCTTGTGACGTGAAAAACCTTCTTGTTGGCAGCTTCTCTGGCAGGCATTAGCAGCCCACTGCAAATGAGAGAGAACCTTTATCTTCTGGCTGTTGGATATTACAGAAGTGGGGACTATTCAAGGAGCAGGCAGCTTGTTGACCGATGTTTGGAGGTTTGATCTCTGTATTTTAGTTTGTCAATTACGGCCTCATTTAGGAACATGTTATTTTAATAATTTTTTAGTTTTTTACAAAAAGATGTACGGAAAAGTAGAGAGAGTGATGTGACAACTTATAGTAACTTTTTGACTTTTTAGCTAAAATTGAAGGTTGCCAAATGAGTCACTTTTTTTTTAAGTTTGTATATGACACATTGGGAGTGAATTTGTTGTAGATTGCACCTGATTGGAGGCAGGCCGAAACCCTAAAGAAAGCAATTGAAGATCGGATTAAAAAAGGTAACAACCAATGATCATTTTTTTTTTCTTGTGTTTTTTTGTGTATTGAGACACAATCATTGAAACAAATTAACTTTCTGGACTTTGTTCCCTTTTTTTTTTCTTCCTTCCCTGTGAATGCAGATGGAGTAATAGGTATTGGCATTGCTGCAACTGCTGTAACTGCTGTGGGAGTTTTGGCTGGTGGGCTTGCGGCGGCACTGTCTCGTAAGAAATGATCCCTAATTGATGTTGTATTTTGAAGAGTGAATGAAAAAACAAAATCCACCAGAGTTACTTATTTTTTATCCCTAAACATGTCTGGTCTTTCTTTAAATCTTGTGGTTGAACTTTAATGTTGAAATATAGAAGAATGGTTTGTTAAAAGCTCTCTTTCGGTCTTGAGGATTGTGTGGTTTGGATAGCCTGCCCTTCCATTCATTGGCATTACATACATACATACATACATACATATACACTCTTTGCATAGTTTTAGCAGTTTTATTAAAGGAAAACCCTTTTATGTAGATCCATTACCTTGACCAGTACTAGGTTTTAACACACTGAGAGATTGCAGCTGGGCCAAAGATGTTTGTAAGATTTTGGAAGTGCACAAGCCACTCGATGGAGTGATGGGTGCCACACATTGGTTTCTTCTTCTATTTGCAAACAGCTTTCTCATAGTTTATGTATTATTTTTCCTTGGCAAGTTCATTTCTGAACAAATTTACATGGTTGTGATATAGCCAATGGTTTGGAAATCATTTTTGGAGCCAAAAATTTAGTCGAATCTGAAGATTATTATGGAAGTTGATTTTCAAATCATGCAATTTTGTTTAAAAATTTATATCTATCCAAACTATAAAAAAAAAAAAGTGTAAATTGACATAATGTGATTCATAGGTACCAAAAGAACCAAATACATATCAACACAACACGGCTCTCTCTATTAAAGTTTACAAATAAATTTGATATAATTATATTAATCTTTTGTAATAAGGTTAAAGTAACAAGTTAATGTAAGTATAGTGTAGATATAAGGGTATAAAATATACGCTTTGGCATAACAATATATGAATTAAAATCTTAGGAGTATATAGTGCAATTATTTTAAATTTGTCGAGTTTGAAATATTGTTTATAAATTTCACAAAAATTTAATATGATTTATCTTTTAAAATAATATAAATTAAGAGCAATAATAGTTGTACTTCAGTTTACTCTCAATTAAAATGACAATAGAAAGTGTGTGAAGCTCAAAGTGGTGTGAATATCCTTAACAAATTTAATACTACAAGAAACTAATTTTCTAGTTGTTTATTCATATATAAAAAAAAAAAAAAAAAAAGTCAAAAGAAATGTACTACAAGAAAACTCATGATATTAAAATTAAAAATTAAAAATCAAAGAAATATACTAAAGTAGAGTTAATCCAATCTCTAAAATAAAAATAAAATAAAATAAACAAAACAAACCCAATATCTTATTCTAATCAACTTGATCGGATATAATATATGTATCTATCTATCTATCTATACTATATATATGTGAGCACTTAGATTGGTTTTTTGAAGCTTTGTCTCTTCTCATGTCACGTGTCCAGTGATCTATCAAAAACAAAAAAAAAAAAGCTAAAGAAGAGAATGGGCCAAGACTTAAACTCAAGACCACAAATTTAATAAGAAAGATTCTTATCACTTGAGATTACAACTAATATAGGTTAAATATTTTATTTATTTAACTTGCCCACGCGATGCGTTAACCACTAGTATACATATATACATGCAGACTGCCTTTCCTTATCTGCCACGTGTCCAAACCATGATCTTAATTGGAGTCAACCAAGTGAGTGGCCGTGGTTGGTTTGGTGGGCTGTTGCCTTCTCCTCAACCGAACATGCAAGCCACCTCTCATCTTCAGTAGAAGAGATAAGGTGTAAGGCGGGTCCATCATCCTCTGTGCATGCCCACCCCCATCAACGGCCTCGATCTCAAACTCATACATCACAGCCGCAGCAACAGACTTCATCTGCACATAAGCCATCTCCTTCCCCAAACACATCCTGGGCCCACAATGAAACACAGCAAACTTAAACTGATCAGACGGCTGAAAAACCCCATCACCATCCAACCACCTCTCTGGCTTGAACTCCCTACAATCTGATCCCCACAGCCTCTCCATCCTCCCCATTGCATATGCTGAGTAATCTGCAAACCACCCTTTCCCCACGGGGGTCCCATCAACCAAAATATCATCCGCCAGTACCAATCTGGTATTGATCGGTACTGGAGGAAACAGTCGCAACGACTCTGATATCGCTGCGTGCAAGTAATGAAGCTTCTTCAGCTCATCATAACTGAAATTGTCTGGCAAATTTGACGGCGATGCCGACGATAATTCATTGTAAACCAGCCGTTCGCATCGAGGGTGGCCGGCGATTAACCAAAAGAACCAAGTCAATGCGGTTGAGGTTGAGTCCTTACCTGCAAACCAAACGTATATCAAATGGTAAATTAAACAAATACTAGTGAATACCCAACAATTAAACGTATAGTTGACTATCAAATAGAACAGATAGAGGGGTATCAAATAGAACATATATCATTCATGCCTGCAAGAATGAAGCTAATCACTATGTCTCTCAAGAACTTCCTCCTCTCATCTTGATCATGGAACTCGAAATCGGAGGTGGAAAACATAAATCTTGATAACAAATCTTGGGTGTGTTCTTGATCTCTCTCTTCTTTGGATCTAATTATGCTCATAGCATAATCATTGATGACTCCAACAGCTTCTTTGTATTTTCTCTCACTTCCAATGTTGAGAAATCTCTTGATCTTCCATACTGCAGCCACCGGGGACATGAATCTATCTGAACTTGCCTCGACTGCATAATCAAACGCATGAATGAAGGATGAATTCGCCAATTTTTTAGCAGTTATTTCGTCAACGGCAGACCCCAACCATGCAGGGTCGATGCCAAATGCGACGTTGCATATGTTGTCAAAAGCAAACCTTCGAAAAATGTCTTGCAAATCGATAATTGTGTTGTTTTTGCAAGCGTTGGAGAGGAGTGGAATCAAGCGGTTGGAGAGATGGGACTGGACCGTGTTGGAGATGAAGTGTTTGAGTGAGTTGGTGTTGAATTCGTGGCTAGCGATCTTGCGTTGGGTGGTCCAAAGGTGGCCGTCCACGTTGAAGATGCCGTGGCCAAGGAGATCTTGGAGAACTGAGGAGAAGCGGGAGCCTTTGACGTAGTTAGGGAAGTTGGAGCGGAGGAGGTGGTCGAGGTTGGCGGGGTTGGCAGTGCAGATGACGTGGAAGAGGCCGAGGAAGCCGTTGACTTGAAGGGTGAGAGATGGGGTGGTGCAGAGCATGTCGGCAACCCAGTCGTGGAAGCGGTGGCGGTTGCGGAGGAAGCCGATGATGTTTCCAATTATTGGGTATGATTGTGGACATGGGGCTTTATTGGACGGATGGGAGTGAGAACATAAGATGTAGTAGTAGAGCAGGAGAGAGAGGAAGGAGAGAGAAATGGTGAAAATGGAGAGAGAAGTGTCAAGTTCCAACATTTTGGGTATGTTTCTTTTGAGCAACAGATGAGAAAGAGAATGCAAGAAGAGTGGAAGGTTAGGTAGTTGTCACTTTATCATATGATGGATAATAGACATCTTATGCCCTAAATGCTAGAAAATGTGTCACTGTGATTGACCCTACATATATTCATACAAGGGGATGATGTACTTTTTGAGTAAATTTGAACCATACGGCATAGTTTTATGGGCTGGACTTTAGTTCAACTTTTACAGGTTATTGGGTTCAACCTTATGTTCAGAAAAAAGATAAAAACAAAAAAACAAAAAGGGGTCAAAGAGCACTGAGGCACTAAAAAAAAAAGGAAAAGAAATTGGTGCTGGTAAAATCAACCAACAAACTATTCTCTACCACAAGAAGAAAATCGAAAGAAAGAAAATGTATTCACAATTGTTTCAAAGGTATTCCTAACTGGAGATTACAAAGAAAGAAAATCACAATTTGTCCACCTCTAAGAGGGATTTTCATTCAAATGTTGCACTTCAATGTTACTACTGAATGCATGTCAAAGTTCACAAGAGCAAGAGATTTAGATCATTGAGAATCACAGAATACCCATGTATATATGCATAATTGTAGGAAATTAATGTATTGATTTTATTGATTGATTGTATTCAATATCTTAATTTTACAAGACCAAATGACACTCCTTATATAGGAGATATTACAAACATCATCATAACCCATTAAACCCATTATATACCACTTACATATTATATATTTCCACTATCTACCACTATATATTTCCACTATCTACCACTATCATATTATACACATTATATATGTCCACTACATTGCCACTATCAGATTATATATATTAACAGCCCCCCTCAAACTCGAGGAGGATAGAGACTAGCCAACTTGAGTTTGGAGAGAGTAACAAAACAGGAAAATAAACTGAAAATAAAAAAGTGGATAGGAGACACTGTATGGTCGTGTCAGACCGTTGTAGAAGACCGTATGGTTATGGCAGACCGATGTAGAAGACAGTTTATGGGGTCATGTCGGACCGTTGTAGAAGATAGTTTATGGGGTCATATCGGACCGATGTAGAAAACAGTTTACGGAGTCATGTCGGACCCATAAAAATCGCACCATCAAAAGGCGTGCCCAATCTTATCAAAAAGCGTGCAATCAAAAGGCGTGTCATCAAAAAACGTGCCACAAAAAGATGTGCCCGACAGCCATCAAAAGGCGCGCTATCAAAAGATGTGCCCGACAACCATCAAAAGGCGAGCCATAAAAAGGCGCGCCGATTTGTCGTCTGGCGTTGGGAGGCGCGTGATACGCGTGTCTGCCTTGCCTATTTAAACCAAGGCGAGGCAGCCGCTGATGCAGAACAAACCAGCTGAAAACTCTTCGTTCTCTCTGTAACACTTCTGAGAGAGATACTCTGTAACACGCTGTTGCTCTGAAAATGGCTTCTTCTTCCCGCCCCGTTACCCAGAACATAGCCTCTTCGTCTCGTGGTCTTACTCTCTTTCCCGACCTCAACGAGGCCACAACTCAGAATATAGCCCTTGAACCTCAACCAAGCCCCCCTGGTTTTGCGCCTTTGAACTTTCCGATGCTGTCTGTGGAGCAAAGAATGGCTGCACAATCGGATATTGAGGCGAATTATTACACATTGAAGTCATGTGTTGAGACAATGACGGCGGTCAACAACCTGTCGCACCGGCTTCAGAGTAGAACAAATGAGGTGCAGCAGGTAAAAGCCCAACTGGCTCTGCTCCAGAGCATGTATACGGATGCCCGAGCAGAGATATGTATGCTGAAGGCAGAAAATAAGGAACTGAAGCGGAAGACCACCGTAATGCTCAGATTTGGAGGTCCGCCATATGTGACGGTTGAGGAGCAACGGGAAGTGAACGTGCTCGGCGGCGTGGGAAACACGGAGGCAGCACCGGCAAGGGACGCCCAAGACAAAGGCAAAAAGAAGAGGACAGCTGAAGAGGCGAAAAAATGAGGCGGGTTGATGTGGTGGTTGTAGGTTGGAGATTGTTTGGGTTTTTTTTTTTTTTTTTTTTTTTTGATGTAAAATGGTGATCGGGTTTGATCCCGACAGAAATAAAAAAAAAGAGGTTGTGATATGTGGAATGTTTGTGGTGTGTTCAATAATAATAATAAAATAAAATTAAATTAAAAAATAGAGAAAGAAAAGAGAGAAACTGCAGCTGATGAGAAAGGGTTGCAACTGATGTTGCAGCTACTGTAGCATTAGCTGCTCTGTCTGTTCTGAGCTGCAGTTGGCTGGCCGTGGGCAAACTGATGGGGCCGAGACCTCATCGTCCTCTGATGCAGCTGCAAATAATTTGGAAAGAAATGTTTCATCTCAACTTGGGAATGGACCTTCTCAGGATGCACTTGCCTATGGTTGGAAGGATTCTGAGAATGACTCTCATAGTAATAGTACAGCTTCTGTTAGAGCTGATCATTCTCAGATTAGTCCCCAGATGGCGCCTTCCTGGTTTAATCAATTTGGAACATTTAAAAATGGGCAGATGTTGCCAATGTTTGATGCACGGAAAAATGCCACTGTAAAGACTATGGAACAACTGTTCACACTTGCAAAGTCTGCTGATAGTTTTTGTGCACTGAATTCATTGGACCAAGTTAATGCTACTGCTGATTCAAATCAGATGGGTAATGTCTGGCAAAGGTCAACACCGGTTGAGCATTTCTCCTCTGCCCTGTCATTAGCCCAGGATGTGCTGGATCGAAGTTTGGTTGTTGCGAGGCCAAAGAAACGGAAAAATGCTACAGCAGAGCTTCTTTCTTGGCATAAAGAAGTGATACAGGGTTCTCAAAGGCTTCTGACTATAAGCATGGCAGAAGCTGACTGGGCCAAAGCAGCAAACCGGCTAATGGACAAGGTGGAAGATGAAGCTGAAATGATTGAAGATGGACTACCCGTGCTCAGACATAAAAGACGTCTTATCTTGACAACACAGCTAATGCAGCAATTATTTCATCCTCCCCGCAGCAATTATTTCATCCTCCCCCTGCCGCTGTTCTTTCTGCAGATGCCAGTTCAAACTATGAGACTGTGGCTTACCTGATAGCTAGACTAGCATTAGGGGATGGATGGGAGGGTCAGCCCCGATGGTGCTCCTCCAAACACTGAAATCTACTGTTGCTGTTGTCTCTGTGTGCTTAGAATATAATCGATATATTCCTAATAGCAGAGAAGGAAAATCCTGCAAGCAAGTATGGGGAGAGAGAAGTGAAAGGTAGGTATCATCATCGCCATCGCCGTGGGAATAGGAAGCAATAAGAGTGGCGCCGATAGTGAAAAGCCATTGGACTCTCTCTGCTTTACTCTGCTTCTTTAAATGGAGACGCTAGAGAGTGCTTCCACAATCCGGCTGTTGAGTTCAACCTATAACTGCAGACAAGAAAGGAGGAGAGAGAAAATAAAGTCCTTTGGAGAGAGAGAGAAAGGTGGGTCTCCTTCTTTCCCTCAGCAAAATGGCATGAAATTCTTCTACAGCTCAGGTTTAGCTGGCTGCAGATCAAAAAACAGAGTAGCAGCTCTCTGCTACTGCAACCACCAAACCTTAAAGCCACATTCTCCCCCACAAACCGTTTTGGCAGACTAGTACCTAGAGAGAAAGAGAGAGAGAAAAATGCAAAACTCTCATCTGCGAGAATGCTGCTAACTGCAGCATTGGAGCTTCCACCAGTTGAATGAGGGCCTTGAGTTTGCAGGTATGGAGCAGAGAATTTGATGCTGCGATCAACGGCCAAGATCTTGGTGTCGCTGCCGACGTAGGTGAGCTGGTTATCGTGAGGTCTAGGGTGTTGAAGAATCGACCATGAAAGAAGAAATTAGGGAAATTTTGGGTTTGCCCGGCGGGTGGCCAAGGCGAGGTTGCCACCCGCCGGTGAAGCGAAATTACTAGGTTCTTAACTAGGCTCTGATACCATGTAGGAAATTAATGTATTGATTTTATTGATTGATTGTATTCAATATCTTAATTTTACAAGACCAAATGACACTCCTTATATAGGAGATATTACAAACATCATCATAACCCATTAAACCCATTATATACCACTTACATATTATATATTTCCACTATCTACCACTATATATTTCCACTATCTACCACTATCATATTATACACATTATATATGTCCACTACATTGCCACTATCAGATTATATATATTAACAATAATCAAGCGCAATCTGATCCCACTAAGTGCTGGTTTATCTTCGTAGTTTTGATAATATCAGCAGAACCAAAAAACCACATCAAACAAACTAGAAGATTTGATTGGTTCATCTGAAGTAGGAGCATATTACCTAGGTGACCAATCCACCGTTGCTCATGCATGTAGATATCCTTGGTTCTCCCTGTAGTGGTGTTTGAGTTTCCACACTGGATTCTTTTGGTATATTCAAGGAATGCACCGTGTGGGTCAGCTGCAATTCTTTGGAAACACTCGCTTTTGTAAATGACAACCCTGCAGCAAGTGCTTAACCCAAATCAATTGCACCTTTCGCAGAACCAAAGAGTTTCAGGTACAAATCGTTAACCACCATGATAAGGGTATTCATGAAAAAACTATAACCATCATCTGTTATTTTGCCATGTAAGTGATTAATATGAACTTCAGCCAAATGGGGGTTCATGTAAAATTCCATAAAGAATTGCCCGATTAAGATTAAAGTATTCAGAAGGAATGGAATTCTTAGTTCAATAAGCTAAAAAGCTTCTCTTAGAGAGGCTTCAATTCAATACTCAGCTTCGTACCTTTCTGTTTGAATCAATTTTGAAGCCATGGTGTTGTCCCCTTTGTTTTTTAGTGCTAGTCTTGCTTTGTTCTGTTTGGGTCTTTTTTATTTTCTCTGTTCCTTTCTCTTTTCCTCTTTGCTTAGTTCTCTTATTGGCAGATCCAAAAAAATAAAAAATAAAAAATAAAAAAAAGATCATTTAATCACCAGAGGGAACTACATATAAATATATATATATATATATAACTTGATACACAAATAAATGCAAATTCAATCATATATGCATTCAATCAAATATAATTTCATACAGATGAATACATGCAAATTTGAACATATATATACATGATTAATGCAGTTTAAGGATAAAAAAATTATGCCTAGTAAAGTGAATAATGGCAAATAGTATTATGATTAATAGCTCTAAGCCTCCAACAGATTGCTGCAACAAAAAGCACACTACATATATTTATGTTTTTCATTCAAAAATTGAATGTATAAAAAAGACAATGTAAATGTTATCCAAGTCTGATATTGGAAAACGATTATTGTAGTTTTAGGTTTTTCAGTAGTGATTTTGAATTTCGAACGCCCTAGTGATTTTCAATAGCATCAATTTGGTTGAATAGAGAGAGAAAGAGAAATAGGAATGAAGGATTCAAGAAAACTAAACTGGCATTTGCGCCACCGACAGAGAGAGGTTGCCGGAGATGAGACTGGCGGCGGCGTTGGGTTGTCCGGCGACGACGGAACGAAAGGCAGAGAGCTCCGGTGTCGAACTCATTTGGGGGGTTTTGTTTCGTTCGATTCGAGTCATTTTTAACATTCATGTTTATAGCGCTCAAGAACCGGTTCTTCCGGTTCATTGTTTTGCATAAACATAGCGGTTTTTTTTTTTTATTTGGGGTTTAAACTTAGGCAACAATGCTACCAGCATAAAAAAATTCGTACACTGAAACTCTTACATGAGAGTGGTGTATTAAAATAAACGAAAATTTACGCATTTTAATAGGCGAATTCATTATTTAATAAGTTTTGTGGTAATTAATGGTCATAATTTTATTTATTTAGAATTAATCCAAGTAGGAATAAATTTATTAATTCAATAAGGCAAAAATATTTCTGTTTTATTATGTTTAAGAGATGCCCGATTTATTAATTATAATGCAAGTGTAATCGGTATGATAGAATCCGGCCTCCATAAAAGTCCTGTCCATTTTAATTATTTTTCTGATTTTACATTAAGCTTACGTGATCCTCACATATTAAAAGCTTTAATATTGAATATTCAACTATTTGGAGAATTTACTAATATGTTAGAAAGTGTACATAACATTGCTTTAATTTACAGAATCTATTATAAATGTATTAAAACGAATTTAAATGTTCAAGTTTTAACCAAAAGTCCAAAGAATAAAACTTTATTAATTCAAGGCAGTACCACTACAACCAATATTACTGTTCCTAAAATGATTCAATGGAAAGATATCAATCTTCCTAATGATTGGGTTACTGTCAATGAAAATTATTCTCAAAATCAACAATCTTCTGATAGTCAAGATATTCAACATATTTAACAATTTACTGATGGATCTGTCCATATTAGATTTAATAGAACTTACAGTCAATCTATTAGACATAGTACATTTAGTTTACCTACAGAAACTGATGAAGATGAAATTTTTAATACCCCGTTATTCACTAGAAAAGACAGAAAACTTTACCTTAATGAATCCACCTCCCAATCTCATCATAGTAAAATAAAATGAATAGATAATTTCTCTACCTCTCAAATTAGTAAACCCGTTTACTCTACCCACACACATCTTCAAGAAGAAGATACTGTTTCTCAAGATTCGCCTACTCAAACATATTTCGAAATTGTTCCTCCTATTAATCCACAATTATTAACTCTTAGTAAACCTTTTACTCCAGATCTTAATAGGCTTCATGTTGAATTTAAATCTAATGCAAATAAGTTGAAACGACAAAATTATAGAAATACTTATGATACAACACAACAATCTAAAATTACCAAAATCTGGTATAAATTTATGATAGAACATAATATTTAATATTATTAATTTCAGAACAGTAAAAGACAGCCATCACTTTTTGTCACTCACCGAAAGTTGCAGCTGGCTCCCATGTGCCCCTTTCAGTCAGATTCCCTCACAAGGCTCGCAGTAAACCTCACAAGGCTCACAGTAAATCCCTTATGTCTATAAAAGAGCCTTTTCAGTCAAGAATAAGGTAGAGTTAGAAAAATTCGAGTGCTAATTCTCAAGAAAAATAGCTATCTCTGTAACTTTATATTTTCAAATTTGTTTTCAAGTTATATATTTTGAAGAACTGTTTGCTTCATTCCAGTAAACAATTGAAATTAAATTCTTTGATTATTTAGAAAATTACTACCAAAACATAAATGTAATTACAAAAACCAAATGGAAAACTTCTTCCAATACTGTTGTCTCCGCTAGTCATTCACCTTTAGAGAAAATCCTTATTGAACATAAAGGCACTGTTGTCCCAGCTTCTCCATTCAAACTCTCAGGTGATGAATCCTCTGAAGTTAAAAAAGCAATTGAACAACATAACTATACAAATCAATGTTTAAAAACTATTGGCAAACAACTTGATAAGATTGAAACTTCTTTTGACGAATATTCAGCTAGTCATACTTCTGTTAGTAAACCTTTAGATAAACCTCTTATTAATCTTTTTAGTAATAGAAAATGATTAAGTTTAAATACTCAGGACCATACCACTGTTGATGCTATTGAAAAAATATTTAATCAATTATCTACATCTACTAGTAAAGACACATCTACCTCTAACACTAAGGGAATTACTGTCTTAACACAACAACCTCCATTAGAATTTCCTATTCAGTCTGACACATCTAGTGATAATGAGATTAATCACCTAGCACAACAATTTTAACCTTTTTATCTTAATAAAATCACCTATTCTAAAGCTACAAAAGTTAACCCTACCACTCTCACAAAAAATTAGTATACTAAACCTACACCTCCTAATCTCCAATTTGAAGAAACAAATATTAGTAATCAATTTTCTGTTTCGGCTAAAAAATTATATGAATGGAATATTGATGGTCTTAGTGAACACCAAATACTCCTAAAACTCAATCATTTGTCTATGGTTTCTAATAGTTATCTTAATAATTATCCTGATTATACTCAACCAGAAATCGTCCTCTTAATCACTACTGGATTTACTGGTACCCTTAAAGCTTGGTGGGATAAATATCTCACTTCTGATAAAAAAGGATCCATCCAATATGCTGTTCAAATGAATGATGAAGGTTTTTCCATTTTTGATGAAGAAATAGGTTCCACTATACCTGATGGTATTAATACATTAATATATACTATAGTCAAACATTTTATTGGAACACCTACTAATATTCATTCTCGTATTCATGATCAATTAAGCAATTTAACCTGTCCTACTTTAAGTGATTTTCGATGGTATAAAGATGTTTTCACTTCTAGAGTAATACTTAGAGATGATTGTACTAAGTCATTTTGGAAAGAAAAATTTATTAATGGATTACCTAACCTTTTTGCCCATAAAATTAGAGATGTTCTTAGTCAAGCCTCTGGGATTATTGAATATGACAACTTAACCTATGGTGATATTATTAGCACTATTCAAAACAAACATTATCTTGACAAATATGTGCTTTGGGTAATTTATATTTGATATGCATTTGATTTCTATTAGCAGAACTTAATTGTTCAGTAGTTTTGTGGTAATATTTGGTTAGAATTAATCATTCTTGAATACAATTTAAATCTGTACCAGTATCGATTAAAGCAATAACTTCTTTTTCAAAATCATTAATAACTAATTTGATTTTTGAATACCATTTTTGAATATTAATCTGATGAATTAATTTGATAATTAATGATAATCATAAATGATAATAAGAAATTAATGATTTCTTTTATTTATCAAAAAATGATTAAAAAATATCATTAATTATTAATTTTTAGCAATAGTTTATGTAACAACCCAGATTTTTAATTATTCTGTAGAATTTATACTAATATTATTTAATCTAAGTTCGGAAAATATATAATTTATTATATATTATTATGTGTGATTTTGTAAAATAATATAATTATTAAAAGTTTAGGGGTCAAAATATAAATAATAATAATATAGATAATATAAATAATAATAATAATAATAGGTGTGGTATTAAAATAAATAATTAATTTTCTGTTAGTATAAGATAAAGTGCAATTTAATTAAGAATTATTTTATCTATATAATTATATTAAGATATTGGGTCAAAGGGTAATTATTTAAAATATTTATTAAACGATAAGATTAAATCTACGTAATTAATGAATTGAATCCGGAGAGAGACGTGTGGCTGGACACCTGTTGGGTCGGGATTGGGTTTTCGTCCGTATATATATAGGGAAGACTGATCAACCTGGAGAAGAAGAAAAGAAAAAGAAAGGGAGAGAAAGGAAAGGAAAGAAAGAGGAAAGAAAAGGAAGAGAGAAAGGAAAGAGTAGTGGAAGGTGAAAGGGTCTTCGATTGTAGAAAGAAAGAGTAAGGTATTAAAGATAAGGTGAGTTATATTATACCTTGAGTTACCAAAATATATTTTACATATGTTTTGACTTACCAAAATCTGTTTTATACAAGTTATATTTTATAAATTATTATAAACTATATTATTATTTCAGTTACGTGGTTTTATATCTGAACCTTATTTGCTTAAAAGGAAACCCATGGATATGTCTGTTTATATTTTAAAGAATATTTGGCTATAACCTTATAAACAATTATGTTTTGTAAATACCACCACGGGAGTCCCACGCCTTGGGGGACTTAAATAACCATTGGCCTCTGTTTGACCACTTTGTGGTCCTCTGTTTGTTATGGATCCATTGACCTCTGTTCCGTGCGGAGCAAAGTGTTGTGCGGAACTAAGTGCTACACTATTGTGGGAGCCACCTCTAGAATCCGTACGAGCCACCTCTTGAATCCGTACCTCTGTTCTGACTGTCACTTCTGTGACCTCTGTTCTGTACCGTGGTTATGGCTATATATTTATATAATAACTGTATTTCAGTTTCTGCTACTTAAATGATTTCTGCTACTCAAATGATTTGTTTATGTAAATGTTTTGGCCTAACTAACGATCCATGGTTATTCGTGTCCCTTATACTCTTGGTATAATGTTTCTCACTCTGCCATGTGCTTATAGTTTTTTACCAACTTTCAGGAAATATGCAATTCAGAAATAGCTTCTGGAAAGTCTTAGATGCGGGGCTGCGGAATAGATACACACACAGTATTTTTATGATATTTTTATATGTAAATATCGGCCTTTTGGTCAATATATTTTGTAATAAAAAATAGAAACTCCAATGATTATTTTGGTACCCTTACTTAAATATTTATTCCGCTTGCGTTTATTTATTTGTTCTAGAATTGGCCGGAGGTAACCTTAGTTACTGGCCATCACGATGCTTAACCCTTGGGTACGGGGAGCGGGTCGTGACAAATGGTATCAGAGCAATGGTTTTTTTTAGAAAAAAAAAAAAATCATCGTTGGAGCATAGGACACATGCACATTTAAGAAGTAGAATAACGGGTAATTAGTACCGAATTATTATATTTTGTTCGTCGATTTAATTATATTATAATTTTATATGATTATATACATAGAATAATTTTTTTTTTTAGTGTGCCTAATTTGTGAAGGATATTAGATATAATTTATAAAAGAAGAACAAGAAAAGAAGGATGTCGGGCTCAAGCACCTACCAAAATTATAATATAATTAAATCCATATAATTTCCAGTTCAGTATTCAAAAAAAAAAAATTTTATTTTGATGTTCTTGTTTAAAAACAAGTGGGTTCAAATTATAATAATACTAATTTTGAAATTATGTCCCATCAGTGAAAGTTCATCTCTAATTTTTTTCAATTCTTGCATATAATTCTGTCATTATGTTCTTATTTTATTTATTTTTATTCACTTTTATCGTAAATAAAACGAGTGAAATTCTTTTTAAAAGTCACCAATTATTTCTCATTGCGGTCCACACTAATTTTTGACAACTAGACAGCGAGTCATTTTTGGTATTTTTTTTTTTTTTTTTGATATGTGCCACTTACACAAAAAGTGTAAATGGAAGGTGGAAACAAAAAGCAGGACTGCAAACAGAAAATGTGTAAGTGTAAGGCGTAAGTTGCACACCATAACAGGACCTTATCTAATATATATATATATATATATATATATCAGAGTACGCAGCGGATAACTTACACATATGGCAAATTTCGAGGACGAAATTTTAAAAGGAGGGAAGATTGTAACAACTCAGATTTTTAATTATTCTGTAGAATTTATAATAATATTATTTAATCTAAGTTCGGAAAATATATAATTTATTATATATTATTATGTGTGATTTTGTAAAATAATATAATTATTAAAAGTTTAGGGGTTAAAATATAAATAATAATAATATAGATAATATAAATAATAATAATAATAGGTGTGGTATTAAAATAAATAATTAATTTTCTGTTAGTATAAGATAAAGTGTAATTTAATTAAGAATTATTTTATTTATATAATTATATTAAGATATTGGGTCAAAGGGTAATTATTTAAAATATTTATTAAACGATAAGATTAAATCTACGTAATTAATGAATTGAATCCGGAGAGAGACGCGTGGCTGGACACCTGTTGGGTCGGGATTGGGTTTTCGTCCGTATATATATAGGGAAGACTGGTCAACCTGGAGAAGAAGAAAAGAAAAAGAAAAGGAGAGAAAGGAAAGGAAAGAAAGAGGAAAGAAAAGGAAGAGAGAAAGGAAAGAGTAGTGGAAGGTGAAAGGGTCTTCGATTGTAGAAAGAAAGAGTAAGGTATTAAAGATAAGGTGAGTTATATTATACCTTGAGTTACCAAAATATATTTTACATATGTTTTGACTTACCAAAATCTGTTTTATACAAGTTATGTTTTATAAATTATTATAAACTATATTATTATTTCAGTTACGTGGTTTTATATCTGAACCTTATTTGCTTAAAAGGAAACCCATGGATATGTCTGTTTATATTTTAAAGAATATTTGGCTATGACCTTATAAACAATTATGTTTTGTAAATACCACCACGGGAGTCCCACCCTTTGGGGGACTTAAATAACCATTGGCCTCTGTTTGACTACTTTGTGGTCCTCTGTTTGTTATGGATCCATTGACCTCTGTTCTGTGCGGAGCAAAGTGCTGTGCGGAACTAAGTGCTACACTATTGTGGGAGCCACCTCTAGAATCTGTACGAGCCACCTCTTGAATCCGTACCTCTGTTCTGACTGTCACTTCTGTGACCTCTGTTCTGTACCGTGGTTATGGCTATATATTTATATAATAACTGTATTTCAATTTCTGCTACTTAAATGAAAATAATCTCAGTTTTACTACTTAAAAGATTATTTGTTCCGACTAAGTTATCTTAAATATTTTGGCCTAACTAACGATTCATGGTTATTCGTGTCCCTTATACTCTTGGTATAATGTTTCTCACTCTGCCATGTGCTTATAGTTTTTTACCAACTTTCAGGAAATATGCAATTCAGAAATAGCTTCTGGAAAGTCTTAGATGCGGGGCTGCGGAATAGATACACACACAGTATTTTTATGATATTTTTATATGTAAATATCGGCCTTTTGGTCAATATATTTTGTAATAAAAAATAAAAACTCCAATGATTATTTTGGTACCCTTACTTAAATATTTCTTTTGCTTGCGTTTATTTATTTGTTCTAGAATTGGCCGGAGGTAACCTTAGTTATTGGCCATCACGATGCTTAACCATTGGGTACGGGGAGCGGGTCGTGACAGTTTAAAAATTGTCACAAAAAAGTTACTAATTATAAATTTTAGGGACAATTTAAAAAAAGTTATCCAAAAATGTCACTAATTTTTAGCTTTCAGTGACAGTTTAAAAAATTTATTATAGATAAACGTTATTAATTATAAGTTTTAACGACAATTTATAAAAATAATGACAAAAAAGTCACTAATTGTTAATTTTTAATGACATGTAAAAAATTATTTTTAACGACGATTTTACTAGGACTAATTTTCAATAGAACTTAATGAGAATTAAGTTCAACTATTAGGATTTATTGATAATTTATCCTAAAAAAAATAATTTATAAATAAATAAATTTATGAAGTAGCTATACTTAAAACTAAAATGTGAATGTACATGATAAGGGTGCTTGCGGATTAAGTTGGATTAGGTAGTGTCTCAATCCACTATCCATTTGAATTTAAGTAGACTGAAAAAAATTAGTCTGCATCCATTTGCTTATTTAACAAATGCGGATTAAGTGGGTTGTGTGAATTGACGGATGAATACAGATTGATTTGCCGATTTGAATTTTATTATTTTGGGTATTTTTTTCAATTATTTTTTAGTAATTTTTTACTATTTTGTGTTCAAATTTTTTGACTACTCATTTTTTATAATAGAAATAAAGGTATAATTTTTATATTTTATAAATAATAAATATAATTATTAAATAAAATGTTTATTTTTTAATACACAAAGCATAACTTTATTTTCTTAGGAGTGCTAGCAGATTGAGTTAGTTCTAGCGATCTCATCTATTATCGATTCAAACTTAAGTGGAATGAAAAAAATACATTCACATCCATCTCTTTGAACTATTAAAATCGTCCATTTTGTAATAGATTTGTTGAGACCATTCAATCGTGGCTAATTAAAATGAGTAAATGCTTGCCCAACCTAGTGGCTAGTATATACAACAAAATTATTATGACTATGTTAAAAATAGTCACATCTAAATCATAATTATTTTATTTTTTCCTTACAAAAATTTAAAAAAATCAAAAACTCATCCTAAAAAAAAAAAAAAAAAAAAAAAATAAAAATAATTTTAACCCCAACCAAAAAATTACATCTCAAACAAAGGCGATGTATTATAATTAGAAACACTGATAAACGCTCAAAAAACCATAGAGAGGCTATCGCGGTTGAACCGGGTTGCCTGTGCACCACGGTTCAGAAACCAGGTCAGTTTGGTTCCAGTTCATATAAGTCCTTTCTAGGGCACGAAGCAGGTCACTTGGCGCGGCTTCACTCTCAAATCCGTCCCCCTCTCTCTCTCTCTCTCTGCTTCAATCCGGCGACGGCGGCCACAGGGAGATTCACGGCGGCGGAAAGACCTCACCTCCGGCGGCACTTTGTTATTCTTGAAGTGACAATTTTAAAAAAACTTATCAAAATTTGTGAGTTTTGACATAGCATTACCCTTTGGTTCTACTACTTAGTCTTTTACTTATATTATTCTTCCAACGGCTTATTATTATTCTTATTGATCTTCACTTCACATTTAGCTTTAAAAATTAAAAGATATATATACGCATATAGTTGTGTATATGGTGCACTTTGATATTTGATATGCTTGCTTGCTTGGACTGTTTGTTAAATTTTGTTTGATTTTATACATTGCTAAGATGGTTTAAGAAACCTTCTCAGAAATCAAGAATTTTTTTGAAGGAAACTTGGGATATATTATATATATGTATATAGGGTTGATGATGTAAAGCTATCATCGTTTTTTGATTTGGTATTTAGGGTTCATGATCTAAACGCCATAACACTGATTTTGAAATGTCAACATTTTTTAGTTTGAAGTTTTACATCATTATGTTTGTCTTAAAAACTTGTTAATATCTCCAAGTCGGTTCACCCCCTGATATGCAAGTTTAATTTTAGTCTTGGCAATTATTGTGCTGCAGAGCTCGGGTTTTCAGTTTGTGCATCCGCAACAAAAGAGAATTATGGCAAGTCACCTTGCTCAAGGGGGGCTAATTATTCAGGATGAAAACATCGACATCCACCGCAAAAGTACAATTCTAAGTTCCTATTATGTCCTCATTGATCCTACTTAGGAAATAATCAAATAAAAACAAAAATAAAAAAAGATGGGAGAAATTCCCAATGAGTCCTACTTTTGCTATAAAATTCCCATCAAGTCCTATTAACACTATAGTGAGAAGATTGATTCATGTGTTAATAGGACTTGATGGGAATTTTATTTAAAAAGTATGACATATGAGAATTTCCCCATTAAGGAAGTTAAGGGGATACTATCTGAGCTAGGCGAAAATTCTGAAACCCCCTACATGAGATGTCACATAATGATTTTGCATAATTTCACAGTCATGATTACATGTTGGTGCCTTCGGAATCTTTCCCAAACTGTGCAGTCACTCTGAAACTTCTTTCTTTACTAAATTGAGTTAATTTTCTCATGTAGACCTTGTGGTGAATGGAACAACCAAGAGTTCGAAACCAGCTAGCAAGAAAGGTGGCATTGGGCTTGGAAGTCGTAAAGCTCTCAATGACATTACAAATAGGTCATCCATCCATCATGAAGCATTATCAACGAAAAAGAGTTTACCAAAGGAGGAGTTTAACATTGCCGAGGAAATGTTTTTGCACGATCATAAGAAGTGCATTGAGTCGCAGCTAAAAGCAATGGAGCCTTGTTTCTTGGACACAGTTCTTCCTGGACATGGTAATTTATTGATACTTGTAAACTTTTGATGTCTTTTGCTTAAGCTTGTACATTCGTCCAGGCCATGGTTAATATTGCATGTCAAGGTTTTTTTATTTCAATTTAGAGTTTAATTTTGTTTTTGGTTGAAATCAAATAACCAAATTTCTATTTACTTATTGTGATTATATTGAGATAATGGAAAAAGGCCTCTCAGAATTTACCCTTGAGGCTTACCAAGTTTTGATGGACATTCAAATATTTTGCTGCATCAAATTAATTTATCCCAAGATAGTGTTTCTAACTCAAGAATAATGAACACATGTACTGGTTCTTAAGCTTCCATTTGTGCCTTGAGATTTGACTGAGTAGGTGCAAATAAATATTGAACATGAGATGATCATTAAGATTGAACTACTTAATAAAATAAATAAATAAAAAAGATCATTAAGATTGAATTCTGAACGGGTTTATATTGATTCCATATTTTTTTTTATCCTTTTTTTTTACCCCTTCATAGTTTGTTTCCTAGCTGTAAGTTGCTTAGTTGTGTCTAATACTCACTCAGTTTCTCTTTGCAGATTCTGTTTCTCATGTTGACTATCCCAAGTCTAAACAAGCCAAGGTTTCATATTTCTTCTATTCTTTTTTCTACAGTAGTAAAATTTAGATTCAAAAGCAAAATTAACTTTAAACACATATCATTAACTAACAGGATCACTAATCTAATTATTTGTATTTGTGTGCTTCAGACTGATCTTGATAGCCTTTGCTTCTACCCAGAACCAGTGGAGTTGCCAATGTCTGAGTTCTCTGATTGGTTAGTGGTTTCAACTCGAAGGGACGACTCTCCTCAATCTTCTCCATTGCAATTGGATTCTCCACCTTACTCCCCATTTGCGTGGGAGCTAGAGCCTGTTGACTTTGTGTTGAAGGAAGAACAAGATTGTTGAATGTCGTTGTTGCTTATTTGGCTTTGCTTATACTACTTTGTAACTTAAAAACCACTGATCTCACAAATTCACTTCTCATATGAACAATTGTATAGATTTTTTCTTCTCGGAGGAAGTTTAATTGATTTGCTGTATTTTGTGTATCTTCTTTGATTTTTTATGACATTGAAAATACATTTTATGGTTGCCTTTTTCTAATGTCAGTTATTATATTGTAGCTACTTTCTTCATGTCTGATTTGTGGTTAGGATACGGGGGACAATTTAATCCCTAGATAAGTTATCCCAATGGTATTTTAGTCATTTTTGTGTTGAAATAATTATTGTTGAATAAGTTATCCCGGCATATGCAAGGTAAAAGGCCCTCTAGAGCAAGTTATCTCGAGTCCAAACGGTAGATATTTTATCCAACATAAAATAGTCTTATCCCGCCCACTTATCTGCAAATCAAATGTAGCCCGTTTTGTATATGCAAACTAAGACTAACTAAGGTGGTGTTTGGGAAGTTTGAGACTTGGGTTTTTTTTTATTTTTTTTTACAAAAAGACAAATTTTTTGCAAAATAAAAAAAAAAACACATCTAAACAAAATATCACATCTAACCCTATAATTATTTTACTTTTTCTCTCACAAACATCACATCCAACCACAAAAAAACTCAACTATCTTTCCAAACACCAAAAAAATTTTCTCTAATAAAATCCTACAACTAAAAAAACCTACATAAAATCTTACTTCCCAAACACCCACTAAATAATCTTTTAAGCTAGAATATGTATCCGACACTTGTCATGAAAATCTACTCAGCATACCCAATATCAAACAACTTAGGATTGGAACTCAGCATACCCAATATCAAACAACTTACGATTGGAACATTGCCTAAATTGTGAGAAATTACTACTAGATCCTTATACTAAGATAACAGCAAACCAGTTCAACATCATATAGAATTATAGTGCAGTAGTTCTAAGTCAGTCAAACTTGGAACTTCCTCTCAAACTTTAGCCAAACCCCAAAACCTTTTCATTGTCTTTCCTTTTTGTCAACTTCTATATGTTCAGTCAGCACATCTATTTGTTTACTAATTCTGTTTCTTTCACAGATAATAGTCCGGCCGGCCAATCGGGTTGCTCTCACTCAGTCACTCTCCTATCTGCAACAATGCGTATTGTTTTACTACAGAGCCCAATACGGCCTTCAATATTCTATTCTATTATTTTCTTCACCCACCAGCACAAAATCAGTTAGTTCTCATAATTAATTTTCTTCTACTTTATTTACATGACTGAATTCTTTTACAAAATAACAGAAATGGTTGGTGTTGTTCTAGCTGCTCTCCTATTTCATGTTATTCCTTGTTTATCTCAGGATGGCAGCTCTTTCAGTCTTTCTTACAATGGGGGGAACATCTTGACACAACCGGTGACTATCTCTCTGATATGGGTCAGTACTGATTGGCATGAATCGAGCCAAGAAGCTATACGAAATTCAATTACTTCTTTAACCCAATCGCGGTATGATCAAGTTAGTGGTTCCGACGTACCAACTTTAGGAAACTGGTGGGAGATCATTAGACAGTACACGGACGGTTCAAATTCTCCTGTGACTGACAAAGTAGATGTTGGCTCCGAGTGTTTCTACATTGGTCCTCACCTCGACATGACTCTAGACCAAGTGGTTGGAATTGGGAGATCAGTCTTCAACAAGACCTCCATTGATGAGTTTGGAGGGAACTTAACTTGTACTGGAGTTTTCGAAGTAAATGACAGGACTATCTATCATGTTCTGTTCTCTCACTCCGTAAATTTTCAACATGGAGAGAACCAGAGGAAACTGATGGAGTTGTGTAGGGGGGATTTTGCAGTCCCAGTCTCTGCTGATGTGGATGTGAAAATGGCATGGGCTAGAGCCCCTCAAAACCCCAATGACCAGTGCTCGACGTTTTTTCGCGGAGATTATTACTTGGGACCGCCTAATGGCGATGAGAAGATTGATAGCTTAGTGGGTTATATACTGAGTAACATCGCCGAGAAGGTTACAAATCACGATGGAAGAGGGTGGGTTGGCAACGATGGAAGTGACCAGACAGTTAGTTCTTCCTGTGCTGCTTTGTTTCCAGGAGAGAGAGCCGGTCCACCTCTTTTCATGGATATGGAGAGGAATGTTAGCTTCAATGTAGTTGGCTTGAATGGCTATAGATACATGGTGCAATACATTTGGGATCAAAAAATCAAGAATTGTGCCCTAAAACCCTCAGGTACCTAAAATTTTAAACTAGTTATGGACTTTGGTATTGCTAATTAGTCTTCATCGCAATAATCCCAATTAGTTCGTTTTAAGGGGGTCAGGCATACATCTTGTCTTTCCCAAGATCCCACTTTAACAGGAACATCATGCACTGTATCAAATTTTTTTTTTTTACAAGCCTCTTTCTTTATGAAATCTTAACTAGAACTTGTTTGTATATGCAGAAATCTGTGGAACTAACGCACTTACTTTCAAGCAGCCAAAAGGGTATTTGAGTACAGGGATCGTAGCGAATCACACCACCGGTTTGCAGCCATACCCACCAAATCAGAAGTGTCGGTGGAAAATCCAGTACCTGAGTGCAAAGTTCATTGGATTTACTATCAACTACCTCTCACTTGCAGCAGACACCTATGATCAACTCAAAATCTGCCAATCTGATTCAGGCCCTGCACAATGCTCAATTTTTCACTCAAATGGTGAAAACTTCAACAAGAACTTCAAGATAACTGGTTCAAAAGCTTACGTTGAGTTCACAAGTGGTGAATCTGTATCATCATTCGAGTCAACAGGATGGGAGCTCACTTACTCTGCAGGTACTCTAAATAAACTCCACCCAATTTTTTCTTCTTCTTATTTTTTATTTTTATTTTTTCCTTCAAATTGTTCTTTAAAGAATTGTTTTTAAAAAGCACTCTGAAAATTTTAGGACTATGCAGCGGAAAGGAAGATGTTTCTGACCAAAAAGGCGTTATCGGCTACTCTCCATCTGCTGGTTATTCCTATGCAGAAGGACTAAGTTGCCAATGGATCCTCCACGGCAAAGCAGGAACACCGGTTACTTTGAGCTTCACTCACATCAACATCTCAAAAGACTTCGATTTCCTTGCTATAAACAATGACAGAATGCAACAAATAGCTAACTTTTCTGGGATTTACTCGGGTTCTGATCTCCCACAACTGAACTTAACCGGTGAAGTCACAATTGAATTTGCCACTCAAACAGGTACCGGTGAAGGTTGGTCAGCCAACTTCTACATATCTTCCCCGGTTGATCAGAACAGAAAAGCATTCCTCGTAGTGATAGTTATTGTTCTAGGATTTGTTGCGATAAGCGTTTCTCTGGCTTTAGTTGCACTAGCATTGATCAAGAGTAGAAAGTATGAACCCCACGGGATGGACTTGAATGAGAGTTGTATGTTAATGAGAGCAGAGGTGAGTCAGGAGGGGGGTCAAATTGGGGAAGGGCCTTCTTCAATTGTTTACAGAGCTGTTTCAACAGATGGGATATCCATAGCCATCAAATCTCCCAAACAACCAACTTCAGGGAAAAGGCTAGAAGAAGAGATCTTGATCAAGGCTTCATCTCACCCAAACATCATTTCCTTAGTGGGGTACGGTGAAGATGGTACTCGAGGGCGATATTTGGTATTTGAATTCATGGATAGGGGGAGTTTGAGCCGGAACTTGAAAGAAAGAGGCGAAATGCTTGATTGGGAGAAGAGGTTAGCAATAGCATTACAAATTTCCTCTGCAATTCAAATGCTGCACATGTACTTAAGACCACCAATCTATCATGGGAACATAAGTAGTGAAAACATTCTTCTTGACGAGGACTACAATGTAAAGTTGGGAGGTTTCGGGGCTTCAAAATATTGCACGAATGAGGGGTTGAATCCCGAAATGCCATCAGAGATGGATGAAGATATTCGGAGTTTTGGGTTATTGCTAGTTGAGCTTCTCAAAGGGGAGCCTATTTTCAATGGAAATGAGAGTTGTGAATTTTTGCGGAATTTTGAAGGGAGTGATGAGGTTCTAGGACGCTGTCAAGAGTGGCTTGATCCACGTTTGAGTATTCCCGGGGAAGAATGGAAGGTCATGGGTCTAGCAAAATTGGGTGAAATAGCGAAATGGTGCATTGGTGGCGGTGGTGGCGGCGGCAGCTGGAGAGTTGGGATGGATGGGAATAGGCCTAAGATTGGTGATCTTGTTTCAGGTTTGGAACAAGTGAAGCAATTGTTTTGTTCTTCTTCAGGCCAAGGGTAAGTTCTGGGGAGAAACAGAAGTTGAGGTGTGAAACATTTGAAGATAAAAGGTACTAAACATTTTTGTGGATTTGTATACTCTTGTAAGTTTAAATAAAACTTTGTGGTGAAAGTGAGTAATGATGGAACTACATGCAACATGTATTTTGTAATCCATGGAGTGTTAAATCAATGGGTTAAAAGTGGCAATATAAATGCAAAATGGTAGGATCAATAAGAAATACATAAATAAATTACAAATCTTATTTATTTTTATTTTTTTTTTTGAGCACCAATCTTATTTATTTATGTGTAATGTGTCTGGTTCTATTAGGAAACATGTGGAAAAGATGGTACAAGTAACCATCATTTCAAGCCTTTTGATAAATATTGAAAACAAAATCATTTTCTAAACTCTCTAATGCGTCAAGAATATTGAGAATAAAAGTTCATTGATTTACACAAAAATTTGCGAATAAAAACTCAACAATAATATTGGAGTTGTATTTTAAATTAAAATATTTACAAAATAAAATTTTAAAATATTTAAATAAAAATTATATATTTAAAAAAAATTCTTAAATATTTTTAATATTTTAAAAAATAAATCTCAAAATACAACTCAAAATTCAAAAACGCAAAACTCAAAATACTGCTCAAAATCTTTTCAAAACTCTTTTCAAAATTTATAACCAAATAAATTTTTTCTTTTCAAAACTCAACTCATAATTCCACTCGGCACTGCTACGTAGCTCGAATATCACGGCTCGAATGGCTCAAAAATAATCTCTTACCGGTAAGAGATTATTTTCGAGCCATTCGTGCCACACTTTTTCGAGCTACGAGGAATTTCCCCAAATTATAATTCCAAAACTAGACACAAAACATAGACCAAGGAAAATTCATGGTGATGGGCGCAATGATTTTCTTACCATTTAAATTCATGGTATATGGTCCCACTATTATTCCGTCTAGGAATAAAAAATATCTATTGAAAAATTTGTTTAACTATACATTAATTCAAATGGAAAAAGCACAAATAGCTTCTAAATTAGGTCAAGAAAAATATTAGGGATCTCAAATATTTTATCAATATTTTTATTAAATGTTTCACATGGGTATGGGACCCACACTATGTGGATCTCATATGAGTCCCACACCCATGTGAGATATTTGATAAAAATATTAATAAAATATTTGAGAACCCCTACATTAGGTCAAAGAGTGTAAAGATTTTGAGCTTGTTTGACATTGGTTAATATAGCCAACTTTTTTGTATTGAGACTTTTTTAGCCTCGTTTGATTGTTGTTTTGGGGCTTTTTTGACTTTTGCGGAAAAAAAATATAATGATTATTGGTAAAAAGTAATATTTTGTCTTATTAATTTTTGTAGTCAAATTGAATTTGTAATTCCAATCAAAAAAATTTAATTTTTTTCAAAACTTATTATCATCAAAAACACAATTTAAAATTCAATTTAAAAATTATTTTCAAAACTTATATTCAAATACACAACTCAAAACTATTCTCAAAACTCAAAATTAAATTTCAAAACTCTATTTTTTTTAAAAAATTAAAATATTTTTTTATTTTGTCTTTTAAAATTATTTTTAAAACCATGATTTGAGTGTGAAGTCCTGTTTAGAGTTATGAATTTTGAGTTGAGTTTTGAAAAATCAAAATTTGTTTGGTTATGGGTTTTGAAAATAATTTTAAGTTGTACTTTGAAATTTTTTGGATTTTTTAAAAATATTTAAATATTTTCTTAATTTTATTTTTTTAGGGTAAATATTTTATATTTTAAATGTTTATTTATTTAATGTGTACTATATTTCATACATTTGTATGCTGTATTTTTTATTTTAAATATATATTTTTTATTTTAGATATTTTATTTTATTTTATATATATATATATATATATATATATTTTATGCATTTGGTTACGATTTGAGTGTGGTGTGGAGCTTTGAAAGTACTGTAGAGGTTCAAATTATGTGTTTGGTTTTGAGTTTTAAAAATAATTTTTGAATTGGGTTTTAAGTTATATGTTTGGTTACAATTTGAGTTTGGAGTTGTATTTTAAATTAAAATATTTACAAAATAAAATTTTAAAATATTTAAATAAAAATTATATATTTAAAAAAAATTCTTAAATATTTTTAATATTTTAAAAAATAAATCTCAAAATACAACTCAAAATTCAAAAACTCAAAACTCAAAATACAGCTCAAAACTCTTTTCAAAATATTTTTTAAAACTCTTTCCAAAATTTATAACCAAATAAATTTTTTCTTTTCAAAACTCAACTCATAATTCCACACTCAAATTATAATTCCAAAACTAGACACAAAACATAGACCAAGGAAAATTCATGGTGATGAGCTCAATGATTTTCTTACCTTTTAAATTCATGGTATATGGTCCCACTATTATTCCGTCCAGAAATAAAAAATATCTATTGAAAAATTTGTTTAATTATACATTAATTCAAATGGAAAAAGCACAAATAGCTTCTAAATTAGATCAAGAAAAATATTAGAGATCTCAAATATTTTATCAATATTTTTATTAAATGTTTCACATAGGTATGGGGATCTCATATGAGTTCCACACCCATGTGAGATATTTGATAAAAATATTAATAAAATATTTGAGAACCCCTTCATTACTCTTAGATCAAAGAGTGTAAAGATTTTGAGCTCGTTTGGCATTGGTTAATATAGTCAACTTTTTTGTATTGAGACTTTTTTAGCCTCGTTTGATTGTTGTTTTGGGACTTTTTTGATTTTTGTGGAAAAAAAAATATAATGATTATTGGTAAAAAGTAATATTTTGTCTTATTAATTTTTGTAGTCAAATTGAATTTGTAATTCCAATCCAAAAAATTAATTTTTTTCAACACTTATTATCATCAAACACACAATTTAAAAATTATTTTCAAAACTTATATTCAAATACACAACTCAAAATTAAATTTCAAAACTCTATTTTTTTAAAAAAATTAAAATATTTTTTTATTTTGTCTTTTAAAATTATTTTTAAAATCATGATTTGAGTGTGAAGTCGTGTTTAGAGTTATGAATTTTGAGTTGAGTTTTGAAAAATCAAAATTCGTTTGGTTATGGATTTTGAAAATAATTTTAAGTTGTATTTTGAATTTTTTTTGGATTTTTTAAAAATATTTAAATATTTTCTTAATTTTATTTTTTAGGGTAAATATTTTATATTTTAAATGTTTACTTATTTAATGTGTACTATATTTCATACATTTGTATGCTGTATTTTTTTTATTTTAAATATATATTTTTTATTTTAGATATTTTATTTTATTATATATATATATTTTATATATATATATATATATATATATATATTTTATGCGTTTGGTTACGATTTGAGTGTGGTGTGGAGTTTTGAAAGTACTGTAGAGGTTCAAATTATGTGTTTAGTTTTGAGTTTTAAAAATAATTTTTGAATTGAGTTTTAAGTTATATGTTTGGTTACAATTTGAGTTTGGAGTTGTATTTTAAATTAAAATATTTAAAAAATAAAATTTTAAAATATTTAAATAAAAAATTATATATTTTAATTTTTTTTTGAATATTTTTAATATTTTAAAAAATAAATCTCAAAATACAACTCAAAATTCAAAAACTCAAAACTCAAAATACAGCTCAAAACTCTTTTCAAAATATTTTTTAAAACTCTTTCCAAAATTTATAACCAAATAAATTTTTTCTTTTCAAAACTCAACTCATAATTCCACATTCAAATTATAATTCCAAAACTAGACACAAAACATAGACCAAGGAAAATTCATGGTGATGGGCGCAATGATTTTCTTACCATTTAAATTCATGGTATATGGTCCCACTATTATTCCGTCTAGGAATAAAAAATATCTATTGAAAAATTTGTTTAACTATACATTAATTCAAATGGAAAAAGCAGAAATAGCTTCTAAATTAGGTCAAGGAAAATATTAGAGATCTCAAATATTTTATCAATATTTTTATTAAATGTTTCACATGGGTATGGGACCTACACTATGTGGATCTCATATGAGTCTCACACCCATATGAGATATTTGATAAAAATATTAATAAAATATTTGAGAACCCCTACATTAGGTCAAAGAGTGTAAAGATTTTGAGCTCGTTTGACATTGGTTAATATAGCTAACTTTTTTGTATTGAGACTTTTTTAACCTCATTTGATTGTTGTTTTGGAGCTTTTTTGACTCTTGTGGAAAAAAAATATAATGATTATTGGTAAAAAGTAATATTTTATTTTTTTAATTTTTGTAGTTAAATTGAATTTGCAATTCCAATCAAAAAAATTTAATTTTTTTCAAAACTTATTATCATCAAACACACAATTTAAAATTCAATTTAAAAATTATTTTCAAAACTTATATTCAAATACACAACTCAAAACTATTCTCAAAACTCAAAATTAAATTTCAAAACTCTATTTTTTTTAAAAAATTAAAATATTTTTTTATTTTGTCTTTTAAAATTATTTTTAAAATCATGATTTGAATGTGAAGTCATGTTTAGAGTTGTGAATTTTGAGTTGAGTTTTGAAAAATCAAAATTCGTTTGGTTATGGATTTTGAACATAATTTTAAGTTGTATTTTGAATTTTTTTGGATTTTTTAAAAATATTTAAATATTTTCTTAATTTTATTTTTTAGGGTAAATATTTTATATTTTAAATGTTTACTTATTTAATGTGTACTATATTTCATACATTTGTATGCTGTATTTTTTTATTTTAAATATATATTTTTTATTTTAGATATTTTATTTTATTATATATATATTTTTAAATATATATATATATATATTATGCGTTTGGTTACGATTTGAGTGTGGTGTGGAGTTTTGAAAGTACTGTAGAGGTTCAAATTATGTGTTTGGTTTTGAGTTTTAAAAATAATTTTTGAATTGAGTTTTAAGTTATATCTTTGGTTACAATTTGAGTTTGGAGTTTTATTTTAAATTAAAATATTTACAAAATAAAATTTTAAAATATTTAAATAAAAATTATATATTTAAAAAAAAATTCTTAAATATTTTTAATATTTTAAAAAATAAATCTAAAAATACAACTCAAAATTCAAAAACTCAAAACTCAAAATGCAGCTCAAAACTCTTTTCAAAATATTTTTTAAAACTCTTTCTAAAATTTATAATCAAATAAATTTTTTTTTTTCAAAACTCAACTCATAATTCCACACTCAAATTATAATTTCAAAACTAGACAGAAAACATAGACCAAGGAAAATTCATGGTGATGAGCTCAATGATTTTCTTACCATAAATTCATGGTATATGGTCCCACTATTATTCCGTCTAGGAATAAAAAATATCTATTGAAAAATTTGTTTAACTATACATTAATTCAAATGGAAAAAGCACAAATTGCTTCTAAATTTGATCAAGGAAAATATTGGGGATCTCAAAATATTTTACCAATATTTTTATTAAATGTTTCACATAAGTATGGGACCCACACTATGTAGATCTCATATGAATCCTACACCCATGTGAGATATTTGAAAAAAATATTAATAAAATATTTGAAAACCCTACATTACTCTTAGTTCAAAGAATGTAAAGATTCTGAGCTCGTTTGTCATTGGCTAATATAGCCAATTTTTTTGTATTGAGACTTTTTTAGCCTCGCTTGATTGTTGTTTTAGAGTTTTTTTGACTTTTGTGGGGGGAAAAAAAATATAATAATTATAAATAAAAAGTAATATTTTGTCTTATTAATTTTTGTTGTCAAATTGAATTTGTACTTCCAATCAAAAAAATTTAATTTTTTTTAAAACTTATTATCATCAAATACACAATTTAAAAATTATTTTCAAAACTTATATTCAGATACACAACTCAAAACTATTCTCAAAACTCAAAATTAAATTTCAAAACTCTATTTTTTTTCAAAAATTAAAATATTTTTTTATTTTGTCTTTTAAAATTATTTTTAAAATTATGATTTGAGTGTGAAGTCGTGTTTAGAGTTATGAATTTTGAGTTGAGTTTTAAAAAATCAAAATTTGTTTGGTTATGGATTTTGAAAATAATTTTAAGTTGTATTTTCAATTTTTTTTGGATTTTTTTTTAAGATTTAAATATTTTATTAATTTAATTTTTTAGTTTAAATATTTTATATTTTAAATGTTTTTTATTTAATGTGTACTATATTTCATACATTTGTATGCTGTATTTTTTTATTTTAAATATATATTTTTTATTTTAGATATTTTATTTTATTATATATATATATAATATATTTTTTTAAATATATATATATATTTTTATGCGTTTGGTTACGATTTGAGTGTGGTGTGAAGTTTTGAAAGTACTGTAGAGGTTCAAATTATGTGTTTTGTTTTGAGTTTTAAGTTATATGTTTGGTTACAATTTGAGTTTGGAGTTGTATTTTAAATTAAAATATTTACAAAATAAAATTTTAAAATATTTAACTCAAAATTATATATTTAAAAAAAAATTCTTCAATATTTTTATTTTAAAAAATAAATCTCAAAATACAATTCAAAATTCAAAAACTCAAAACTCAAAATACAGTTGAAAACTCTTTTCAAAACATTTTTTAAAACTCTTTTCAAAATTTATAACCAAATAAATTTTTTCTTTTCAAAACTCAACTTATAATTCCACACTCAAATTATAATTCTAAAACTAGACACAAAACATAGACCATATATTCATGCTGATGAGCTCAATGATTTTCTTACCATTTAAATTCATGGTATATGGTCCCACTATTATCTATTCTAGGAATAAAAAATATCTATTTAAAAATTTGTTTAAGTATACATTAATTCAAATGGAAAAAACACAAATAGCTTCTAAATTAGATCAAGAAAAATATTAGGAATCTCAAATATTTTATTAATATTTTTATTAAATGTTTCACATAGATATGGAACCCACACTATGTGGATCTCATATAAGTCCCACACTCATGTGAAATATTTGAAAAAAATATTAATAAAATATTTAAGATCCTCTACATTACTCTTAGATCAAAGAGTGTAAAGATTCTGAGCTCGTTTGGCATTGGCTAATATAGCCAACTTTTTTATATTGAAACTTTTTTAGCCTCGTTTGATTTTTATTTTAGGATTTTTTTGACTTTTGTGGGAAAAAAAAAGTATAATAATTATAGGTAAAAAGTAATATTTTGCCTTATTAATTTTTGTTGTCAAATTGAATTTGTACTTCCAATCAAAAAAATTTAATATTTTTCAAAACTTATTATCATCAGACACACAATTTAAAAATTATTTTCAAAACTTATATACAGATACACAACTTAAAACTATTCTCAAAACTCAAAATTAAATTTCAAAACTCTATTTTTTTTCAAAAATTAAAATATTTTTTTATTTTGTCTTTTAAAATTATTTTTAAAATCATGATTTGAGTGTGAAGTCGTGTTTAGAGTTATGAATTTTGAGTTGAGTTTTGAAAAATCAAAATTCGTTTGGTTATGGATTTTGAAAATAATTTTAAGTTGTATTTTCAATTTTTTTTGGATTTTTTTAAAGATTTAAATATTTTATTAATTTTATTTTTTAGGGTAAATATTTTATATTTTAAATGTTTATTTAGTTTGGAGTGTCCTAAAAAGTGCACTTTTTGTCTTTTTACGAAAAGATGTGCAAAAAAGTAGAGAGGTGATGTGATAAAAAAAGATAAAAAGATATATTATATAGTAAATGCCAAACAAGGCCTAAGTGTACTATATTTCATACATTTGTATGCTGTATTTTTTTATTTAAATATATATTTTTTATTTTAGATATTTTATTTTTTTTATTATATATATATATATATATATATTTTTATGCATTTGGTTACGATTTGAGTGTGTTGTGAAGTTTTGAAAGTACTGTAGAGGTTCAAATTATGTGTTCTGTTTTGAGTTTTAAAAATAATTTTTGAATTGAGTTTTGAGTTATATGTTTGGTTACAATTTGAGTTTGGAGTTGTAGTTTAAATTAAAATATTTACAAAATAAAATTTTAAAATATTTAACTCAAAATTATATATTTTAAAAAAAAATTCTTCAATATTTTTAATATTTTAAAAAATAAATCTCAAAATACAATTCAAAATTCAAAAACTCAAAACTCAAAATACAGCTGAAAACTCTTTTCAAAACATTTTTTAAAACTCTTTTCAAAATTTATAACCAAATAAATTTTTTTTTTTTCAAAACTCAACTTATAATTCCACACTCAAATTATAATTCTAAAACTAGACACAAAACATAGACCATATATTCATGGTGATGAGCTCAATGATTTTCTTACCATTTAAATTCATGGTATATGTATCCATTCTAGGAATAAAAAATATCTATTTAAAAATTTGTTTAAGTATACATTAATTCAAATGGAAAAAACACAAATAGCTTCTAAATTAGATCAAGAAAAATATTAAGAATCTCAAATATTTTATCAATATTTTTACTAAATGTTTCACATAGATACGGGACCCACACTATGTGGATCTCATATAAGTCTCACACCCATGTGAAATATTTGATATCCCCTACATTACTCTTAGATCAAAGAGTGTAAAGATTCTGAGCTCGTTTGGCATTGGCTAATATAGCCAACTTTTTTATATTCAAACTTTTTTAGCCTCGTTTGATTTTTATTTTAAGATTTTTTTGACTTTTGTGAAAAAAAAAATATAATAATTATAGATAAAAAGTAATATTTTGTCTTATTAATTTTTGCAATTAATTTTATCTTTTTGTAATTAATTTAACCCCAATATAAATGCCAAACCAGAGCTCTACGAAAAGTCAAAATCAGAGCCTATCATAAGAGGTGAGTAAGCATGAGAATTTAACTTCCGAATTGTTAAAAAATAAAATAAAATTATAATAAAATTTCTACCATTTTTTTAAAAAAAAATTTATGATTTTATTTTATTTTTTTCGGGTACATGATGCAACCCCATCCCACAAAATCATCCATGATTGTGCATAAAAAGAATATAAAGACAATATAAACATAACATATACACAAAATATAATAAAGGATTAAAATCATCACAACAGAGTTCGAAATGGAGCCATGAGTCCGGACTATAAATTCAAATTTTCAGTACAATATATTATATATGATGCCTGCTTTTCATGTATGGCTAAACCCGTTCAACTAATGAATCATATCCATTGTATGAATACAAAACATAGCAGAATAAACAAAATAATAAATAAAATGAAAATGAATACAAACATTTCCAAATAAGCAAAACAACATTTATTAACTGCTAAATATTAAATTTTAATACTACAAATAGAAAGTTAATCAAGGCATAGTCAAGGATTAAGATTTTGCATTGCTCTATAAATAGGCTAACATCCCAATCATTTTTTTCATCATTTCGTAATCTGCTTGCAAAGAAAAAAATGGCTTCAACAAAGCTTGTATGGGCTTCTATTCTCATTCTGTCTTGTCCTCTTCGGTCAATCCAGATGTAACACTCTCTCTCTCTCTCTCTCTCTCTCTCTCTCATTCATTTATAGTTTTATTATTAAAAGATCATGAATTTTGTAATTTTTAGTTACTCTGATGAGTTGTTAATATTTTTTTCATTTTTGGGTGTTGGAAACTACAGATGGACCAACCAGTGATTGTGGTTTTGATGATAGGAATTGCAAGATGAATATGGACTGTGTCAAACCAGGCCATAATCAAATCTCTTGTCTCCGGTTGACTCTCTGTGTCAATCTACTACACTTGGCGGGACTTATTGTCGCTGTAGTGGCACTCATTCAAGTGTACACTACATGTATCCAAAAAATCCGTATGACAGGAGTGTACTACTACATTTATGAGCAATAAAAGTTCAATTATAAACTTAAACGGTTGAGCTCCTATATATTCTGTCAATACTATGGAGCTATTTTACTATTTTGGCGTGTTTCACTATGCTCCACTGTGCTTTGATGGAAACACTAAAACACCAATATTTATTTCTTCTCCTTTTTTCTATCAATATTTCACAAGTTTTTCATTCCAGTTCCCCTCAAAACAAAAACATTTCAACTATTCCAATGGAAAGAAACTGAAATTTTGTTCCATGGATAAAATAAACTACATAAATTTTTTTGATGAATAATAAAACATCAATATTTCACGAGTGTTTCGTTCCAGTTCCCCTGAAAACAAAAACATTTCGACTATTCCAATGGGGAGAAACTGAAATTTTGTTCCATGGATAAAATAAACTACATAAATTTGGATTACCTCATGCTCCAACCTGAGAGACAACTTCTTATCACTTCCCGTATGCTTGCCTGGGAAAAAGCACAAAACAAACCAAATATATGTCAACTCAAAATTTAACAAATAAGAGGGAGGGGGGGTGGAAGACGCAAAAAAGACGAATCACAAGTTGTCTTACAAGAGTAAAGCTTCAAGGCATCCTTTGATGGTACGCTCTCCAAGATTTACATGACTTAAGAAATCATTTATACTGGATGACATAACAAATTACCACTTACTATACAAAGGAAACTGAACAAAAGTAACAAAAAAAACTAAAAGATGATAAGAGCATAATACTGATCAAACCGCATGAGGGACTGTACCCAATCAAGTGTATTAGCATGCTTCTGCTTAAAATATAAAGTTTAACAATTACCAATCAAGAGGAGTGTATTCCAAATACTTCATGATAAGTGCATCAAATGAAAACAATGACAAGAATATGGATGGTGCCGATCTGTACTAAAGATCTTCCCAGAGATTCTGCATTCAAAATAAAAACCCCTGAGCACAAAATCATAAGCTTTTGCCAGTTGTAAAAGTCAAACAAAACACTGAATCAAATTGGCCAAACCTATTGGTTTTAAATTCCCAAAAACCGCACGATAAACATGCCACATTATGTGAATACATTTATGGAGTATGGAGTGAACTTTAACTAGTTAAAAAGTGCAATAATCTCAATATTATGGGGGCTGTTTTGTGCAGCTTATCTGAGCTGTTTATAACATTTTTTATTTTGGAGTTTGTGCCAGACTGTTTACTACAACATCTGCTTACAATTTATTAGGCAAAAGTAGCTTAAATAAGCTTTAAAAAAATAACTATTATATAAAAGTTGGAGGATGGGTGCATTTGGTTTCTTCTTTTTTATTATCAGCTTTCAACTTACAATAAGTTACACCAAACAAGCCCTATACGTCAATTCCTAATGCTTTCTCTTAATAACACCCCCACTCTCTACTTGAAAGAATCAAGTATGCTACCTATGGTTTTATCAAACACAATTGTAAAAAGCAACAAGTAGTTGTTCAAACTACTTCAACTTATGTGGCATCCATCAAAACAACCACGGCTATGTTAAATATTCTAGGCTTCATGAACAAGGATGATACAGTTGATGTTTTTATTCTTTAAAGATATGAGCAATTCTACACAATACTCACATTTGGTAATTCTTTTAAGGTCTATAGCATTTTTGTAAAGATATCTATTATCTTAAGCCATAGTCGAAAAATCTCAATTAATGCAATATCTATCAACTCATTCAAGGAGTAAGTTAAAAATCCATGGTCTTATCAAGGCAGAAATGTGGCCTTTATAAAATTGAATAATGTCGTGAGGCAAGTAGCAGACAAGCAGTCAATGAACTTTCTCTATAACTATAATTACATATACAAACAAAGCTCCTAGAGAAATTCTATGACCCCCGTTTTTTCAGCATGACTCCTAGAGGAAATAATTTATTTTAGTAGGTGGTATCCAACAAAGAAACCATATTTCCCCTTTTCTTACCGATTCCACCAAACAACTACTTGGCTCTTTCAAGGATATTATGGAGTTAGTGGTAGAGGAGACCTTCTATGACACCCATAGGCCACGTTGTAGGATGAAACCTTAATGATCACATTAAAATCACCTACAATCAAGAAAAAGAGCTACAAAGCACGGACACTTCTAAGGTGGTGTTTTCGGGTCAGAAATGCGTTGGACATTGACACTCATCAGATATTTCCCGACACATGTCGGACACAACTCCAAATGTGTCATATTATTTATTTTTTTTTTGACCCAAACACGCTATGGACACTTGGGCGACACATATGACCATTGCTTAACACACATGAAACACATTATAAGTTTGGCCAAAATGACTTAGAAGATACAATGATAAAAGAAAAAACAACATAGATTTATACTTATTAATCGCTCCTCATTCAAACTTTTAAGAATTAGTATCCGTATAAGTGATATGGTCATATATCGGTTGATAATGGGCAATATACGTTTATCAGCCGATATATTGGTAAATAATGGTATTTGGAAGTCCAAAATCCCGATACATATTGGCCGATACGATATATGACAGTCAATATTTAAAACCATGGTATTATATTGCTTTTTATCTTAATTATCTTTTAATGAGATACTCAAATATATGGCACATAATAAACATAAAAAAAAACTATATAATTTGTGCATGTCCCTCATGTGTCATATCCTACATTTTTTGACAGTTGTCATGTCGGCATATCCATGTCATATCGTATGTCCGTGTGTTGATATCCCATTTTCTACTATTTTAGTCTCTATGCTTCTTACTAAAAGAGGGCTAGGCTTTGGTTCTTAGGTTTATGGTTGATAAGACAACGGTAGAGATTATAGGTGGAATTTAAAAATAGTTGAGGTTTACAACTCACCAAGAACCAAAAGGAATAGCTTGTGTGATCTTCCAGGCAGATCCACGATTCAAAGAGTCAAAAGGAAAATCATAAGCTTTTGCAAGTTGTAAAAGTCAAACAAAACACTGAATCAAATTGGCCAAACCTATTGGTTTTAAATTCCCAAAAACCGCACGATAAACATGCCACATTATGTGAATACATTTATGGAGTATGGAGTGAACTTTAACTAGTTAAAAAGTGCAATAATCTCAATATTATGGGGGCTGTTTTGTGCAGCTTATCTGAGCTGTTTATAACATTTTTTATTTTGGAGTTTGTGCCAGACTGTTTACTACAACATCTGCTTACAATTTATTAGGCAAAAGTAGCTTAAATAAGCTTTAAAAAAATAACTATTATATAAAAGTTGGAGGATGGGTGCATTTGGTTTCTTCTTTTTGATTATCAGCTTTCAACTTACAATAAGGCCAAGTTTGGCATCCTCAAAAAATCCAAAAAGTCAAAAAGTCACTATCCTATTTAAGTCACATCATCTTATTTAAGTCACATCACCTCTCTAACACATCACTTCAAATCCAACCCAAATCCAACTCATATTTCATAAAAAGTCAAAAAGTGCACTTATTTAGTCTTCCCAAAACAAGCCCTATACGTCAATTCCTAATGCTTTCTCTTAATAACACCCCCACTCTCTACTGGAAAGAATCAAGTATGCTACCTATGGTTTTATCAAACACAATTGTAAAAAGCAACAAGTAGTTGTTCAAACTACTTCAACTTATGTGGCATCCATCAAAACAACCACGGCTGTGTTAAATATTCTAGGCTTCATGAACAAGGATGATACAGTTGATGTTTTTATTCTTTAAAGATATGAGCAATTCTACACAATACTCACATTTGGTAATTCTTTTAAGGTCTATAGCATTTTTGTAAAGATATCTATTATCTTAAGCCATAGTCGAAAAATCTCAATTAATGCAATATCTATCAACTCATTCAAGGAGTAAGTTAAAAATCCATGGTCTTATCAAGGCAGAAATGTGGCCTTTATAAAATTGAATAATGTCGTGAGGCAAGTAGCAGACAAGCAGTCAATGAAGTTTCTCTATAACTATAATTACATATACAAAGAAGCTCCTAGAGAAATTCTATGACCCCCGTTTTTTCAGCATGACTCCTAGAGAAAATAATTTATTTTAGTAGGTGGTATCCAACAAAGAAACCATATTTCCCCTTTTCTTACCGATTCCACCAAACAACTACTTGGCTCTTTCAAGGATATTATGGAGTTAGTGGTAGAGGAGACCTTCTATGACACCCATAGGCCACGTTGTAGGATGAAACCTTAATGATCACATTAAAATCACCTACAATCAAGAAAAAGAGCTACAAAGCACGGACACTTCTAAGGTGGTGTTTTCGGGTCAGAAATGTGTTGGACATTGACACTCATCAGATATTTCCCGACACATGTCGGACACAACTCCAAATGTGTCGTATTATTTATTTATTTTTTGACCCAAACACGCTATGGACACTTGGGCGACACATATGACCATTGCTTAACACACATGAAACACATTATAAGTTTGGCCAAAATGACTTAGAAGATACAATGATAAAAGAAAAAACAATATAGATTTATACTTATTAATCGCTCCTCATTCAAACTTTTAAGAATTAGTATCCGTATAAGTGATATGGTCATATATCGGTTGATAATGGGCAATATAAGGTTATCAGCCGATATATTGGTAAATAATGGTATTTGGAAGTCCAAAATCCCGATACATATTGGCCGATCGATATATGACAGTCAATATTTAAAACCATGGTATTATATTGCATTTTATCATAATTATCTTTTAATGAGATACTCAAATATATGGCACATAATAAACATAAAAAAAACTATATAATTTGTGCATGTCCCTCATGTGTCATATCCTACATTTTTTGACAGTTGTCATGTCGGCATATCCGTGTCATATCGTATGTCTGTGTGTTGATATCCCATTTTCTCCTACTTTAGTCTCTATGCTTCTTACTAAAAGAGGGCTAGGCTTTGGTTCTTAGGTTTATGGTTGATAAGACAAGGGTAGAGATTATAGGTGGAATTAAAAAATAGTTGAGGTTTACAACTCACCGAGAACCAAAAGGAATAGCTTGTGTGATCTTCCAGGCAGATCCACGATTCAAAGAGTCAAAATGTTGGGTTAATATGGGTTAGAGAATAATAATTTTTCACAAAAGCTATGTTTACCTTCAAAAAAAAAAAAAAAGGAAAAAATAGAAGAGAAGAGAAACCTTTAGAATCTTTTGAAGTCCTTCCAAGGTATTAAGGAACAGTAAGCGCCACCAATAACGGTGGATTTGACATGGTTGTAGGGTGTAGCAGTCGTAGCGTAATGTTAGTGGCAATCGGAGCTATAAATTTTTTATTTGTTCACAAAAATTCTAAAAAACTTACCGATACTAATACACATTTTTATTTCATAATCACATTTAGTAGGATAGTTTTTGGTGGATTTTCTTTCATTTTTAAAACATGATCCTATATATATATGTACTACTTTTTACACCAGTTTTAAGTAGCTTTTTTTTTTTTTTTGGACATATATATTTTTTACTATGGATAAGCCCCCCCCCCCCCCCCCCGGGCGGTTATGGGAAGACCAAAAAAAAAAAAAAATTATGAAACCTGTTTAATATTAAAATGATAAGTCTCATAAACATAAGTTCGTAATACAAATGCCAACGTACTAATGTGAAAATACATAACATGATATCCAAGTTTTGTCTAACAAATTTAATCTGAAACCAAATAGATATAAGTTAATAATCAATAGATATAAGTAAATAATCACCTGATAATGTAAAGGAAGTTTGTTGATTAATGAGCAAAATTAATGAATGATTGAAATAAAAGAGAACTAAGTTCATTTAACCTTGAAAGCAACTCAAAATCTTCTAGAACTTGAGGATTAGACACTTAGTATGTAGATCTAAGGTTTCAGCATAAGTTATATGTGTCTTTTCTATATTAAAAAATAAAAAAATAATAAAAAGTATCTTATATACAAAGTTGGTTGAAAACAGAAGTTTAACGGCCATAATGGCACTGTAACGATAATAAAAAGTATCTTATATACAAAGTTGGTTGAAAACAGAAGTTTAACGGCCATAATGGCACTGTAACAATAATAAAAAGTATCTTATATACAAAGTTGGTTGAAAACAGAAGTTTAACGGCCATAATGGCACTGTAACGGCGCTATATCAGCGTTTCTTAGTTATCTGTCAACAACTTTTCTTTTCATACATACCAAATAGTCATTAGATTCCTCCAATTTTCATCAAAATCAACGGTAATAGGAAAACAGCGAAATTCAATACATTTTCATCGGAATCTGTACTCAATTATAAATAACCCAAACTAATGACCGGCCAAAACTTTTAATTCCATAATTCGCACATATCTGAATTCTTTCATGGATATTTGGTTCAAAACTTCAAATCCATAACCAGAATCCTCGTGAAATAAAACCATAAACAACAAAAAATCACAGTTCTGAGGTTCTCATAGATCTAAATCCATGTACATCAAACAATAACTCATGACATAATACGATTCAGTAACAACTAGGTTCTACAATCAATTATATAGTGCAGACAAATTTGAATCGATATAGCAAATTTACCCGGTAAAAATTAAGAACCAAACGAATCGATTGAGAAACGCTGGTTTTCTGGTGGAACCGAACGATCGATCTGTGGATAATTTGAACCCTAAATTCAAATATCTCTCTCTCTCTCTCTGATTTTTAGATAGCTATCGAAGTGACCAGAGATGCGAAGAGGTCTACAACAATAGCTTCATCTTTTCAGGCTGCTCTGCTCGTGGTTTCACCGTCTGTCCCAATGCCGATGCTTAATTAGACAAGAACTTGGTTACTTTTGCTTGTGACATCAAACCATCCAAAAAAAATAAAAGTAAAATATCTATATAATAATGATATTGATGATAATGATAAGTTTTAGTGGGATGAATTGGAGTTTTGGAATGAGAAGAAAATGAAGATAAAATAATTGAAAATTTAAAGAAGAAGATGAAGAGAGTTAAATATAAAAAATGTGATTTGGGTGTACTATAAGAAGAAAAAAAAATTATTTTAAAATTTAATGTGTATTGTCTTTCTTAATAAACTTATATTAGGGTATAATAGGAACTAATTATTATAAAATTTTCTTAAAGATTTTTTCCATAAATATTATACTTTTTTAGTGTATTTAGGTTAGGTGAAACTAAAAAATAATAATAATAATAATAAAATAGTAAAATTTTTGACTAAACACACACACACACACACACACACACACACCAAAAAAAAAAAAACCTTAATTTTCTGAAAATATTTGCTCAGTTTTTTAAAACCAAACAAGACAAGTCTACAGATACAGAATCAATCATATAAAATATAAGTGGAGTAATTTGAATGAAACTATCATTTATAATGGGATCCACAATCTAATATGCATATTAAAATTATTTTATATAGTTAATTATGTTATCAATTCTGCATGTAATCTTGTTATTTGATAAGGCCTTGTTGATTCTTTGGGTACGAGTAAGGCTTTGGTCTTAATATTTAGGACAAGACCCAATATATTTAAACCAATTGCGTGAGATTGAATGTAGATTTGTGAGTAATATAGGTCTCCTTTGAGAAGTTAGCTATTATAGTTAGTTTTTTTAACTTTTAAATTATTTTAATTTGGCCAAAAAAATTGTGTTTGAAAAGATAGTTTTTTTTTTTTTTTTTTTTGTAATTGATTTGATAATTGTGAGAGAAAAAATGAAATGATTTTAAATCGAATGGAACAAATTATCTTATTAATTATTTTATTTTTATTGACTATTTTAATCTAAATAGTCCTTCCCAAATAGGGCCATAGTTGATGTAGTGACAAAATCTTTCAACCTTTTAGTCAAGTCGTGCTCATCAACCCAAAATTGAGTCAGAAAACCTCATCCTCCTCTAGATGTTAAAAAATTTTGTTCAATGTTTTATTTATTTAGTAAGAAAGAGTTATTGTTGAATGGGGAAGCATTTGTATAATTTGAGAGCAGAAATAGTAAAATGGTTATGCTCTATTTCACGTATTATTTTTTTGTTGGACAATCTTCACTGTATTAAGAATAAATAATGTTTGTGTATTTAACAACAAACAAAAGAAATAAAGAAAGAAGAGAGACTTATGTATTTATTGAACAAAATTTTGATCAAGTCCAGTATTTAACATTGTGTCTTTAAGATAGATTCGTCCTCTTCACGGTACTTTTAGATTGTGGACGCCTATCTCTCAGGATAAAATGATCAACAACAAACAGTAGCAACACTACCACTACAACAAAAAAGGTCTTTGGTGACAAAAACGTATGACGAAAATAGGATTACATGTTTTAGAGATGAAAATAGGATTTCGTCTCCAATTGTACTATTTTTAAAGAGGAAAATGAAATTTTGTCATTAAATGCTTAAAATCAATAAAACAATAGGCGATGAATTTTTTTTTCTGTCTCTACATTTTTTTTTTCATCACAAAATAAATTCCCGCCCTCGGAAAGTTAGGTGGGAGATTTGGGTGCCAATTTGGTGACGAAAATTTCATCACCATGGTAAAAATTTTCCGTGAGGAAATAACTTCGTCTTCTATAGTTCTATTATGCAAAACGACACCGTTTCATGTTATAAGTGAGAAGCCCTATTTGTTTGCCCAAATCAATTCCTATCTTGCGAAGCCCTCTTTGGGTTAGACATGAGTACCTGTTTAAATCTGTTTAAATGGATTTTTCTACCACCATTGCCAACGCTCCACCACCACCACTAGTTCTGCGGCCACAGATCCATTACCACTGCCGCTACTGCCACCACCATTCCACCACCACCTCTTCTCCACTTCCATCACCACAACCGCCATAACTCCACAACCACCGTCGCCGCTACTCCACTACCGTCGTCACTCTACTACCACCATTACCTGTCCTTCACTACCACTATGACGACTCTACCACTGCCACCACTCACTCTTTTCCACCACCACCACCACCACCACCATTACCTCTCATCCACCATATTCACACCACCATCACTGCCACTACACCACCACCACTACCACCATCACCTCTATACTACTTCCACCACCACTACCCCACCACCACCACTACCACTACTATATCCGTTGCCACCATTTCTCTTCCACCACCACCGCCTTACTTCACAACGACCACCACCACCATTGCTGCCGTCGCCACTCAACCTCCACCGTTGCCTCTCCACTACCACCACTACTCTACCTCTTCTCCATTACCACTATTGACACTCCAACTCGCCCAACCCATTTAAAAACATTTATTAAATACGTGGATTTAGATCGATTCTATTTGTTTCAATTTTCGAAAACTATTTTTCTAATTTTTAATTCATATTTTTTGAATTTTTAGTGAACTATTTTAATATTTTAATAATTATTTATTTTTTTACTTTTTAGATACACATAATCCAGATAAATTTTAAAGGTATTATATTTATGAAAAAAATATTAAAAAAATCACCATACACAAAAAATTCTAAAAAGATACTAAAACTCAGTATATTTTTATATTTTTTTTATATATTTATTGATTTTTTTAATATTTGTTCACAAATATTTTACTTTTTAGATGTATTTTTAAAAATGTATTTTTAATTGATTAAAATATTGAAAAAATTCAGTAAAATAAAAAATACTTATTAAAAACTTAGAAAATAACCTTTAAAAACTAAAACAAATTTTTAATACAAAATCTATTTTGACTCGTGCAAACCCGTCCATTTGCCACGTCTTTATAAAAATCTATATAATAAACAGAGCGATTTTTGAAAATCTATAAAAAAAAATCTATATAATTTTTTGAAATAAATAAAATGTATCAGGACATTTTCAAACGCTCTATGCTGTGTGTTCTGTGTTCTCTCTCCCAAACACTTTGTGCTCTCTCCCGCCCAAACACTCTGTGCTCTCTCCCTCTCCCACCTACCCATGTCTCCTCCCCATTCCCCCTTTATCTCTATCTTCCTCTCTGTTCTTCTTCTTTCCTACCCTCCCTCTTCGCTCGCTCCCGACGCTGCTCTCCAGTCCTCGATTTCTGCCTCTCCCCTTCTCTCTCACTCAATTTCTGCTTCTCCCCCCTCTCCCCTTCTCTCTTTGTCGGGCTGTGTCTCTAACTAAGCTCACAAGGTAAGTCTTTTTTCCCGCTTCAGTGTTTTGATTATTTTAGGGCTTTGTTAAGAATCTAGATGTTTGATGGCTTCTATTTTTTTGAACTGTCACAGGTTTCTAATTCAACCCATCTCTGCCAATAGCAAGGTTAGGGCTTTGCTTCTCTCTTCAAAATTTTTCTTCTATTTTGCTTCGCACGTCCAATTTTGTATGTTGCTCAATTTTGTTTACTTCGGCCATGTTTGGTAATGTTCGTTGTTGACCACTGCACAACAACCCATCTCTGCCAATACCAAGGCTAGGGCTTTGCTCTTCTCTCTTCAAAATTCTTCTTCTATTTTGCTATCTGTATTTGTTTTTGGCTGTCCAGAAAATGTAATTTGTTTACATTTTCTGGAGAGTATGTAATTTGTTTACATTTTCTGGAATTGGATTGTTTTACTATGAAGTTTTTGAGAGGGGTTCAAGTGCCAATTAATTGAGGGTTATTGCCAATTAATTTGTTTCTTTGCTTCTGTTTAAATTTTGAATTCCTAAAGTAAGCAGTAATCTATTTTCTCTTTTAAAAGGACATATATGGGAAGAAGTGAGGGAATTCAAGAACACAGTTTATAAGCAAAACCATGTGAACACAGTTTACATGTCATCCATAACTTCTCTGGAATGCTTCTTCTTCTTCTTTTGTTTGATAGTTTTATAGTTTTTTTTCACTATTAAGCTGATAGTGTAAATTTAGTTCAAAAACAGTTTACAGAGAGATAACTTAACTTAACTCAAAACCAATGGTTATGCATCACAAATTAATGTTCTGTTTTTCAGTTACAAAACCCCCATCCTTCCCCCTCAAAATAAACTGCTACGAAAGAGAATTTAAGGTGTCAAGGGATTTTAATTTGTCATCAAGCTTTACAACAAATATCATATTACATATATATATGACATATCTCAGAAAATAAATAAAAAAATTCAGGACAGATCTTAGTTCAACAAATCTGGACAGATTTTAGTTCAAAAATCTGGACATATATCAGAAAAAAAAGAAAAAGAAAAAGAAAAAAGGACAGATCTTAGTTCAACAAATCTGGACAGATTTTAGTTCAAAAATCTGGACATATATCAGGGAAAAAAAAAAAGGACAGATCTTAGTTCAGCAAATCTGGACATATATCAGAAACAGAGAAAAAAAAAAAAAAAAAAGGAGTTCAAGAAAAATGAAGAAGAAGATGAAGGATCAAAGAAAGAGAAAACCAAAGAGAAAAAAAGAATCGATCGTTTGCAGCGAAGAAACAGCACAAAAATCTGAAGAAAAAAAAATGAAAGAAAGAGGATAAAGAATCGAAGAAGAAAAGGGGAAAGAATCGAAGATGAACTTACCCCTTCAATCGCACCTTCGAATCAGAGAATCAATCAGCAGCACCTTCGATTAAACCTTTCAATCGCACCTTCGAAGTGTTCTTCAGACTCTCTTGGGAGTATTTCTGGAAGGAGATGACCGAATAGACATGGAACCCTAGCACCTTCGAAGTTCTTCAGTCTTGGAGTATTTCGGAATGAGATATGGAAGGAGCTGAGATGATCGAATGATAGAGAGAATAGAGAACCCTAATTTTATTTGGTTTCATGTTTTATTTATTACAAAAGAATCCTGGATTTTTATAATTCTTTAAAATAAACATAAAAATTGCTCCGGTATCCTTTAATTTATAAAAAATTTCATTTTTTATCCCGAAATATCCAAAACGTACCCATGGCTTATCCATCCGTATACTAACCGTATAAAACGTACCCGGTGCGTTTTTGGCCTACCCAATACGAGTGCAGCCGTACTGGAATTCTTTAAAATAAACACAAAAATTGCTCTGGTACCCTTTAATTTATAAAAATCCTCATTTTTTACCCCGGAGTATCCAAAACGTACCCATGGCGTACCCATCCGTATACTAACCGTATAAAACGTACCCGGTGCGTTTTTGGCCTACCCAATACGCGTGTAGTTGTACTGGTACGCATACCTGCACCCGATAAGTACTCGATACTTGTACGGCAACATTTTTGGAGTACCCGTACTTCATAGATGTTGAGTTAAAACTCTTCCTTTGAAGTTCTGGGATTTCCTCCCTTTCTCTCTTTGATAATTTGTTTTTGTTTCGAATTAAAAATTCTCCCATGTAATATACCTTATAATGGTTTAACCTTAAATAAAATTCTTCCACTAATGGGTAAGAAGATGCATAACAGAATTCCTTTCAATTTGTTTCAACCTAGTTGTCCATTGTTTTGCTCTTGTTGTTGCTTATATTCCATTGCCTTGACACAAACACCTGCTTGAGTGTGTGTTAATGTATGAAGACCTAGTTGGGTTCTAGATTGATTGGGAATTTTATTGGTTATATTTTAGTTCTTATTCTAGATGAATCTTTATTAATATCTGGTTTTTATTTTTTATTTTTTTATGAAATATTTCTTGATTGTTTGCTGCTTCGATTTGTTCCCAAGAAAACTATTTATGTACTCTGTTTGTGTGAAATGCTTGATTGGCTCGAAGCTTTTTATTTAGATTAATTTAAATCTCTGTTTTTTATTTTTTGTTTTTTTTTCCCCCCATTGAAATCTACCTGATTGTGTACTCCCATGTGTTTTATTTTTATTTTTCTAAAACCAAACTAAAAATACCTAGAGACTTGCTCAGCAGGTAAGTTTTATATACAAAACTGCATCTAATTTGCCATGGCTTCTTGTTGATGCATTCTTTCATTTAATGGGTTTCAAAACATATTTATTCATGCCCATTTGGCGTGGCGAAATGTATTTTTTATTGAGCTGCTGTTGTTCAATATGTTGTATTACACAATGGAAAGAAGTCATGTGGAATGTGGTTGTGTTCTTGAGCTAAGGCTTTATTCCTTCTCTAAACCTTGTTTTGGCACATTTAAGTAAATTTTATGTGCTGAAATTTGCTGTTTTATACATGTTTCTTGGATTTATGCATGATTGGTTGTGTTCTTACTTCGGCACGTGTTTGTTAATCATATGAACCACACCTAGGCTCTCACGATATTGTATACAATGGTTAGAAAGGATTCATGCAATGAAACCCAATTAGCTGGGAGAGTTGATAGGCGTGCTCGGTTTGTTGCTCATCTAATGCATAATGATTGTAAATCCTTCATTCTTGGATTTTTCTTCTTTTTTTGTAATCAACAAAAAGAATGCAAATTATCCACACCCATCGTCATGTAATTTGTTGTCCAGAAAGTGAATCAAGGAAAGCGAATGCCTTGGCTGAAAAAAGTGTCGCTGCTTTGATAAGATCTCAGGAACATGCATAATTATGTAGGTAAGTGTTGCATGTTGGAAAAAATGGTTTTTTGGTGACTTTAATTAAATATTAAAGTGGGTCACAACCGTCTATTGTGTTGGGTCCAAGTGGGTCTAGATACTTTGCAATGAGATCTTTATACCACAAATAGAATTGCCAAAAACCATTGAGAATTGAATGAGAAATTGCCCCATTAAGTTAGCTTCATAAAAGAGTTAATGGGGTTTGTAACTTCTGCCTTTATTGTAGAGTTTAATAGTGCATTGATGGGGTTTGTAACTCCTGCCTTTATTGCAGACGTTAATGGTGCATTAGTGACCAGCCATAAAGGCTGGAGGCTTCTCCTCTCTCCCCTATACATGTATAAATTGAGAACCTCCTGTCAAGTCTCAAACACATAAATTTTTGCTTCCTTTTTACAAGTCAGTTTGCTAGAAAGTTCCTACAGTGAGAAAGTGTTGCCATGGTTTTGTTCACTAAGCTAGACAGAAAGTGCTTCTGTCGTAGCTGGTTTTTGACCGTCGTATCCTAGGAGACAGACGCCGGAATTCCTCAAACACTCGACCTGTGAGGCGGCGAAATCTATTTTAAGGAAACTGCTACCGTGCAGGCTTCGGTTTGCTTTCTTTACCATTTTATTGTATTGTGTATTTCTGTTGTAATTCTCAGCATGTGTTCTTGGTTTTGTTTTTTTTTTAATTCATTCGTGAATCTATCTATTTAATTTCACAATTTGAATAACATTGCATTAGCCTTTATGCTACCCTCATGATAACTAGCATTATTTTTTGTGTTTGGACCATATTAAACTTGTAAGAACCTATTCATTTAGCATTGTGGAAGTGTAAATCATTTCAGTAAGTTGTTCTATTGGAATCATTTTAGGGAACCTCTTTTTTTGTTTTCTTTTTCTTACTTTTTTTTCGTTTGTTTCTTCTTGGGTTCACTAATGTTGGTTTAATGAATAAGTGGTTTGAAGTACTTCTGATCATTGATCTTTGTTCTAGTTTGAATTGAACTCGTAGGGAAATATTCATAGTCATCTCTAAGGGATTTATCCCATTGTCTACCTTCTACCAGAACCAACATTATTCAAGTGAAAAAAAGTAAGGAAAACTAAGTTCACACAAATGAAGAAGATTGAAAATAATGAACTTTAATACACAGTTTTGTAGTCAATAAGCAGTGGAATAGCATATAAAAAATGTATTAATCAAGCATTCCACAAAGTGTAAAGAATCACTTTCTATTGTATTTTGTTTAAGTCGTGTTGTTAAGAAGACATTGCTTGGTGGAATGATAAAATTTTAGTTGGCAAGCATGGGAATGCATATTCAAACATTTGAGTAGTCACTTTATATCCTGAAGTTCATGCCCTTAATGAATAGCACCAGTAATTGTTTTGGTAAATTTATTATTGGTGGGCAAATTGGAGATAAATAATCAAGCTCTCTTGGGTACAATGATAGAATGTGAATGACTATTGCTCGTATGCATTTTAATTTATTATCCACAATACTCTTCTTTTAAAAAAAAAAGAAAAAGAAAGTGTTGGATACAAATTAATCCACCTTGACAAACCAGGTAAAAACAAAATAATGTAATGTATTATTCCTAATCCATTTTAATAATTAAATTTGTCCTTCTCCCTTGTTGTATTAAACCCAATTATGAGTTCTTTCTTTCTTAAAGTCTGGTACCTGTATCGCCGTCTAAGGTTATATTTTTTGAATGGATAGTAATGCATGGAAAAATCTTTACAATTGATAATTTGAAACGGATGTGACATGCTCCATCAGAAAAGCCTTAGAAAGTTTTTTATGTCCTTGTTATGTTCATCTTTTACTTGAAGAGGATGTGACATGCTAATAATGAGCCTCAATAGCTTTTACTTAAAGAGGAAAAATCTTTACATTCAGATTGTGCAAACTCAATGAAACACAAAACACTCCATACCTTAGGATTAACAATCTTTTTCCAACATGAATGGGGATCATGGATGATGGTCATAGAGTGCAGTACCTAGAAATAGGATCATCCTTAGTAGGGGTATTTGACCTTGGTGGTTTGATTATAATCTTGATGTAGTAAAGAGAATCAACATATCCAAACATGGCATGTATTACAACTACCAGCAGGTGTGAGATACCAAATAATATGACACATATTACTCTCTAGTTTTTATATGTTTTATTATAGATACTATCTCACCTAGGGGGGAAAATGGCATAAATATGATATATGAATAGTAAATCAAGTGTTCTAATTTCTTGGTTCATATCTAGAAAGCTATCTATGTAGGCATTGTTTGATGTTAAGGATAATATAGATCTTTAAAATATTGCCGCACTTTTAAATGATGGTTTCTGTTCAATTTTTCAAAGTCATTGTCTATGAAATAGGCTCAAGTCACAATTTGGCCCATTTTTTGGACAATCATTTACGTTAAAGTCTTGCAATCATACAAACTCGATAGCAGCCATCTTAATTCAATAGCATTTGATGTCCTTGTTTCCCATAACAAAGACAAAATGAAAGAAGAGAGAAAAAACAGGACACAAAAATTCCAAATTTCAAGTGAAAATTCATCTTAGAAGAAAGAAACCAAGGCACAAATGTGTCTAAAAGGCTTTCTTGAGCCTAATTTGAGGTTACCTCAAATGGGACTAACTTTCCTACTTGGTTCTTAACTTGGAAAACCTAGGATACTGGAATTGCTTTGGTTTTTACATTGTTTCGTGCTCTAATTAGTTATTTAATTATCTGCATCACAAGATGTCATTGATGAATTGTATAAAAATTAATTTAAAAATATACGCTTATGGAAACTTACGGAACTAATATGGGACTCTCGGCTTGAAAACTAAGTAGAAAAATGTACTTTTTCAACACTTAGGTTTGAAAATAGGCCATCGGGGGCCCAAAATCGTGAAACAGTCACGAGAAGGCCCGGAGAACACCCCGAACACCTCGAGAGGGACCAATGTAAGTTGTGGAAACTTACAGAACTAGCACAAAACTCCCGGCTTGAAAATGAAGTAGCAAAATGTATTTTTCCAACACTTAGGCTTGAAAATAGGCCATCGATGGCCAAAATCGTGAAATAGCCACAAGAAGGCCCAGGGAACATCATGAACACCTCAGGAGGAAGCAATGTAAGTTATGGAAACTTATGAAACTAGTACGGGACTCCCGGTTTGAAAACTAAATAGAAAAATACACATGTTAATTTGCCTAACGATGTAAAATTTTACTTTGAATCATAGTAAACTTTACTCTAATTTAGAGTTAGTAAACTTTACTCTGATTCAGAGTAAAATTTACTATGATTCAAAGTAAAATTTTACTCTGAAATTTTACAGTTAAAAACATGTTGATTTGCTTAACAATATAAAATTTTACTTTGAATCATGGTAAACTTTACTCTGATTGAGAGTAAAATCTGAATCAGAGTAAAGTTTACTATGATTCAAAATAAAATTTTACTCTGAAATACACTGTGAAAATGGCTTAATAGGAGAGCTGATAGATATGAGGGTAATATAATAAAAGAAATAAGTTTTAAAATATTAAGGGGTTTTGAAAGTACATATATAATTCTTATCTTTTTAAAAGACAAATTAAACAGTGAGAGGTCTATCACCAAATCCCCCAATAATAAACTACCACTAATTATTGTGAAACAATAAATGCATAAAATGGAAAAACTAAATCAACATAATTTAAAAAACTTAATAATTCAATAAGATTTTATATAGATAAAATATTCCTAATCAAATAATATTATTAAATTTTCGTCCACATCATTCAGGCTTATGCCTGTCTTTCATTAGAAAGAAACAAGGCTCCGTTTGGTTTTTTTTGGAATTATAATTCCAATCAAAAAAATTTAATTTTTTTCAGAACATATTATCATCAAACACATAATTTAAAATTCAATTCAAAAATTATTTTCAAAATTTATAATCAAATAAATAACTCAAAACTATTCTCAAAACTTAAAATTAATTTTCAAAACTCTATTTTTTAAAAAAATTAAAATATTTTTTTTATTTTGTCTTTTAAAATTATTTTTAAAATCATGATTTGAGTGCGAAATTGTGTTTTGAGTTATGAATTTTGAGTTGAGTTTTGAAAAGTGAAAATTTGTTTGATTATGAGTTTTGAAAATAATTTTAAGTTGTATTTTGAAATTTTTTTGGATTTTTTTAAAATATTTAAATATTTTCTTAATTTTATTTTTTGTAGGGTAAATATTGTATATTTTAAATGTTTATTTATTTAATGTGTACTATATTTCATACATTTGTATGCTGTATTTTTTTTATTTTAAATATATGTTTTTTATTTTAGATATTTTATTTTATTTTATAAATATATTTTTAAATATATATATATTTTTTATGTCTTTGGTTACGATTTGAGTGTGGTGTGGAGTTTTGAAAGTACTGTAGAGGTTCAAATTATGTGTTTGATTTGAATTTTGAAAATAATTTTTAAATTGAGTTTTAAGTTATATGTTTGATTACGATTTGAGTTTGGAGTTGTATTTTAAATTAAAATATTTACAAAGTAAAATATTTAAATAAAAATTATATATTTAAAATAAAAAATTCTTAAATATTTTTAATATTTAAAAAAATAAATCTCAAAAATCTCAAAATACAACTTAAAATTCGAAAACTCAAAATTCAAAATACAACTCAAAACTCTATTCAAAACATTTTTTAAAACTATTTTCAAAATTCACAATCAAATAAATTTTCTCTTTTCAAAACTCAACTCATAATTTCACATTTAAATCATAATTTCACACTCATTATAATTCCAAAACTAGACACAAAACATAGACCATATATTCATGGTGACGAGCTCAATGATTTTCTTACCATTTAAATTCATGGTATACGGTCCCACTATTATTCCGTCTAGGAATAAAATATATCTATTGAAAAATTTGTTTAAGTATACATTAATTCAAATGGAAAAAGCACAAATAGCTTCTAAATTAGATCAAGAAAAATATTAGAGATCTCAAATATTTTATTAATATTTTTACTAAATATCTCACATGGGTATGTGACCCACACTATGTGAATCTCATATGAGTCTCACATCCATGTGAGACATTCGATAAAAATATTAATAAAATATTTGAGATCCCCTATATTACTCTTAGATCAAAGAGTGTAAAGATTCCGAGCTCGTTTGGCATTGGCTAATATAACCAACTTTTTTGTACTGAGACTTTTTTGGCCTCGTTTGATTTTTGTTTTAAGATTTTTTTACCTTTCGTGAAAAAAAAAAAAAATATAACAATTATAGGTAAAAAGTAATATTTTATCTTATTAATTTTTGTAGTCAATTTTATCCTATTAATTTAACCCCAATATAAATGCCAAACCAGAGCTCTACGAAAAGTCGAAATCAGAGCCTATCATAAGAGGTGAGTAAGCATGAGAATTTAACTTCCGAATTGTAAAAAAATATAAAATTATAATAAAATTTCTACCATTTTTTAAATTTTTTTTATGTTTTTATTTTATTTTTTTGGGGTACATGATGCAACCCCATCCCACAAAATCATCCATGATTGTGCATAAAAAGAATATAAAGACAATATAAACATAATATATACACAAAATATAATAAACAATTAAAATCATCACAACAGAGTTCGTAATGGAGCCATGAGTCCGGACTATAACTTCAAATTTTCAGCACAATATACTATATATGATGCCTAGTTTTAATGTATGGCTAAACCCGTTCAACTTATGAATCATATCCATTGTATGAATACAAAACATAGCAGAATAAACAAAATAATAAATAAATTGAAAATGAATACAAACATTTCCAAATAAGCAAAACAACATTTATTAACATTGAAAAATTACAAATTCATTTATTTGACATATACATTGCAATAGATCCTTCTAGTGTTCTATCAGAAAATCATCCAAGCCTGTGAATTGGTTTTATTTCTGCTCACCTTTAAATATGCCTAGATATGCACACACGAAAAATACATCAGATGACATCCTCCCCCCCCCCCCCCCCCCCCCAAAAAAAAAAAATAATATATGACTAATTTGTTTAGCATGTATACTGTTTAATTAAGGAGATACATGTATTTTGCAAAGAGTGCCCCCAAGCAAATGACCAAAACCAAAAAAATAAAAACAGTAGTTACATGCTTATATGGATGATGAATCAAATCCTAGAAGGAATCATGGGAGTGGTGTTTTGTAGGTAAGCACAAGCTGCTGTGACTCCACTACCGAGTTTGACTGGGTATCCAACATCCTTAAGTATCATTTCCACTCCAGCAAGACAGCCCAGCAATTGCAACTACATTCAAGTTCATAAATCAATGAACTAGTCCGAGGAGCAAATCCTTTTCAAGCAGGTGTGTGTGTGAGAGTCCGGATCCTCTACCGTGATTTCCTGCAATGGTCCCTGCAGTGGTGCCAAAACAACACTTTTTTTTTCTTCCTTCTTTCTCTCTCAAACATTTGAGAACCAAACCAAACAAACAGAGGAGATCAAAAAAACTTAACAAACAGAGAGGCGAGAGAAAGAGAGGAGGAGGGAGAAGAAGAAGAGAAGACGCCGAGAGATGGAGGAATAGGAGAGGAAGAGGATTGAAACTATTTTTCCCTTTGACAATGGAGTTCACAGATTTACCCAAAACCCAGTACCAATTTCTGACCCAGGTCCTTCGAAATCAATCAAAACGAAAACCCCTACCCTCTCATCGTGAAACCCTCGACGTAGCCCTGCCTTCGCTGCCGGAGAGAGAGATTTCATGTGAAGTTTTTGATAACAAATACATCTTCATGTACAGGTTTGTCCCATTCTCCCTCTCTCTCTCTTCTTTTGAATTTGAGAACCCTGTTATATGTTTCTCTCTCTTTTTTTTATGGGAAAGTCGAATTTTCTGGGAAAATTTTGTTTAATCACAGAAAATTCTATATATGTTTGAGGAAATTCCAATTCCTTTTTCTGGGTGCATTTGATTTCTTCTTTTTGATTATCAGCTTTCAGCTTACAATAAGTTACACCAAACAAGCCCTATACGTCAATTCCTAATGCTTTCTCTTAATAACAACCCCACTCTCTACTTGAAAGAATCAAGTATGCTACCTATGGTTTTATCAAACACAATTGTAAAAAGCAACAAGTAGTTTTTCAAACTACTTCAACTTATGTGGCATCCATCAAAACAACCACAGGCTATGTCAAATATTCTAGGCTTCATGAACAAGGATGATACAGTTGATGTTTTTATTCTTTAAAGATATGAGCAATGCTACACAATACTCACATTTGGTAATTCTTTTGAGGTCTATAGCATTTTTGTAAAGATATCTATTATCTTAAGCCATAGTCGAAAAATCTCAATTAATGCAATATCTATCAACTCATTCAAGGAGTAGGTTAAAAATCCATGGCCTTATCAAGGCAGAAATGTGGCCTTTATAAAATTGAATTATGTTGTGAGGCAAGTAGCAGGCAAGCAGTCAATGAACTTTCTCTATAACTATAATTACATATACAAAGAAGCTCCTAGAGAAATTCTATGACTCCCGTTTTTTCAGCATGACTCCTAGAGGAAATAATTTATTTTAGTAGGTGGTATCCAACAAAGAAACCATATTTCCCCTTTTCTTACCAATTCCACCAAACAACTACTTGGCTCTTTCAAGGATATTATGGAGGAGTTAGTGGTAGAGGAGGCCTTCTATGACACCCATAGGCCACGTTGTAGGATGAAACCTTAATGATCACATTAAAATCACCTACAATCAAGAAAAAGAGCTACAAAGCACGGACACTTCTAAGGCGGTGTGTTCGTGTCAGAAATGTGTTGGACATTGACACTCATCAGACATTTCCCGACACACATCGGACACAAGTCCAAATGTGTCATATTATTTATTTATTTTTTGACCCAAACACGCTATGGACACTTGAGCGACACATATGACCATTGCTTAACACACATGAAACACATTATAAGTTTGGCCAAAATGACTTAGAAGATACAATGATAAAAGAAAAAACAATATAGATTTATACTTATTAATCGCTCCTCATTCAAACTTTTAAGAATTAGTATCCGTATAAGTGATATGGTCATATATCGGTTGATAATGGGCAATTTAAGTTTATCAGCTGATATATTGGTAAATAATGGTATTGGAAGTCCAAAATCCCGATACATATTGGCCGATACGATATATGACAGTCAATATTTAAAACCATGGTATCATATTGCATTTTATCTTAATTATCTTTTAATGAGATACTCAAATATATGGCACATAATAAACATAAAAAAAACCATATAATTTGTGCATGTCCCTCATGTTTCATATCTTACATTTTTTGACAGTTGTCATGTCGGCATTTCCGTGTCATATCGTATGTCCGTGTGTTGATATCCCATTTTCTCCTACTTTAGTCTCTATGCTTCTTAGTAAAAGAGGGCTAGGCTTTGGTTCTTAGGTTTATGGTTGATAAGACAAGGGTAGAGATTATAGGTGGAATTAAAAAATAGTTGAGGTTTACAACTCACCAAGAACCAAAAGGAATAGCTTGTGTGCTCTTCCAGGAATATCCACGATTCAAAGAGTCAAAATGTTGGGTTAATATGGGTTAGAGAATAATAATTTTTCACAAAAGCTATGTTTACCTTTAACAAAAATATATATATATATATATATAAGAGAAGAGAAACCTTTAGAATCTTTTGAAGTCCTTCCAAGGTATTAAGGAACAGTAAGCGCCACCAATAACGGTGGATTTGACATGGTTGTAGGGTGTAGCAGTCGTAGCGTAATGTTAGTGGCAACTGGAGCTATAAATTTTTTATTTGTTCACAAAAATTCTGAAAAACTTACCGATATTGATACACATTATAGTTTTTGGTGGATTTTCTTTAATTTTTAAAACATGATCCTATATATATGTACTACTTTTTACACCAGTTTTAAGTAGCTTTTTTTTTTTTTTTGGACATATATATTTTTTACTTTAATAATTTTACTTATGGATAAGTTCAAACAATATCTTTTTTATTTCAAAAACAAAATTAAAAGAAAAGAAGAAAATAGGGTTTAGGGGGTTTAAGTTTGAGGGTTTGGGGTTTGGGTTTACGGTTTTAGTGTTAGGTTGTAGGGTTTTGGGGTTTATGGTTTAGGGTATGGGGCTTTGGGTTTGGGGTTTAGGGTTTTAGGATTTAGTGTACTCACTGCATATATGCAAAGAAACAAATTTAAACCCATGAAGATCTCAAATAAAAAAAATATATAAATGTAAGCGAAAAAGTTATAGACTGGCCTAATTAAGATTATCCAATATGCAAAGATCATAACTGCTAAATATTAAATCATAAAACTACCAATGGAAAGTTAATCAAGGTATGTGAGAGGGCTTGGCTACATTACAAAGATATAGTCAAGGATTAAGATTTCAATTGAATATTGTTGTCCTTTTTAGCGTGGAAATAGTACATTTTTTAATGTTTCAAAATGTTCCAAAATAGAATAGAAGCAACATCAGGGATAAAGGTTGGTGCAAACAATATCTTTTTTATTTCAAAAACAAAATTAAAAGAAAATAAGAAAATACGATTTAGGGGGTTTAAGGTTGAGGGTTTGGAGTTTAGGGTTTTAGGGTTAGGTTGTAGGGTTTAGTGTACTCACTGCATATATGCAAAGAAACAAATTTAAACCCATGAAGATCTCAAATAAAAATATATATATACAAATGTGTAAGCAAAAAAGTTATAGACTGGCCTAATTAAGATTATCCAATATGCAAAGATCATAACTACTAAATATTAAAACTACAAATGGAAAGTTAATCAAGGTATGTGAGAGGGCTGGGCTACCTTACAAATATATAGGCAAGGATTAAGATTTTGCATGGCTTTATAAATAGGCTAACATCCCAATCATTTTTTTCATCATTTCATAATCTGATTGCGAATAAAAAAATGGCTTCAACAAAGCTTGTATGGGCTTCTATTCTCATTCTGTCTCTTGTCCTCTTCGCTCAATCCAGATGTAACACCTCTCCCTCTCTCTCTCTCTCTCTCTCTCATTTCTAGTTTTATTATTAAAAGATCATGAAATTTGTATATTTTAGGTTTCTAATGAGTTGTTAATATTTTTTTCATTTTTGGGAGTTGGAAACTACAGATGGACCAACCAGTGATAGTGATTGTGGTTTTGCTGATAGGAATTGCAAGATGAATATGGACTGTGTCAAACCAGGCCATAATCAAATCTCTTATCTCCGGTTGACTCTGTGTGTCAATCTACTACACTTGACGGGACTTATTGTCGCTGTAGTGGCACTCATTCAAGTGTACACTACATGTATCCAAAAAATCCGTATGACTTTTGTTTGACTTTTACAACTTGCAAAAGCTTATGATTTTGTGCTCAGGGGCTTTTATTTTGAATGCAGAATCTCTGGGAAGATCTTTAGTACAAATCGGCACCATCCATATTCTCGTCATTGTTTTCATTTGATACACTTATCATGAAGTATTTGGAATACACTCCTCTTGATCGGTAATTGTTAAACTTTATATTTTAAGCAGAAGCATGCTAATACACTTGATTGGGTACAGTCCCTCATGCGGTTTGATCAGTATTACGCTCTTATCATCTTTTTTTTCTTTTCTTTTTTTCTTCTTTTGGATACATGTAGTGTACACTTGAATGAGTGCCACTACGGATATTTTGGATACATGTAGTGTACACTTGAATGAGTGCCACTACAACGACAATAAGTCCCGTCAAGTGTAGTAGATTGACACACAGAGTCAACCGGAGACGAGATTTGATTATGGACTGGTTTGACACAGTCCATATTCATCTTGCAATTCCTATCAGCAAAACCACAATCACTATCACTGGTTGGTCCATCTGTAGTTTCCAACTCCCAAAAATGAAAAAAATATTAACAACTCATTAGAAACCTAAAATATACAAATTTCATGATCTTTTAATAATAAAACTAGAAATGAGAGAGAGAGAGAGAGAGAGAGGGAGAGGTGTTACATCTGGATTGAGCGAAGAGGACAAGAGACAGAATGAGAATAGAAGCCCATACAAGCTTTGTTGAAGCCATTTTTTTCTTCGCAATCAGATTATGAAACGATGAAAAAAATGATTGGGATGTTAGCCTATTTATAAAGCAATGCAAAATCTTAATCCTTGACTATATATTTGTAACGTAGCCCAGCCCTCTCACATACCTTGATTAACTTTCCATTTGTAGTTTTAAAATTTAACATTTAGTAGTTATGATATTTGCATATTGGATAATCTTAATTAGGCCAGTCTATAACTTTTTTGCTTGCACATTTGTATATATATATTTTTATTTGAGATCTTTATGGATTTAAATTTGTTTCTTTGCATATAAGCAGTGAGTACACTAAACCCTACAACCTAACCCTAAAACACTAAAACCCTAAACTCCAAACCCTCAAACCTTAAACCCTTTAAACCCTAAATAGTATTTTCTTCTTTTCTTTTAATTTTGTTTTTGAAATAAAAAAGATATTGTTTGCACCAACCTGTATCCCTGTTGTTGCTTCTATCCTATTTTGGAACATTTTGAAACATTAAAAAATGTACTATTTCCACGCTAAAAAAAACAACAATATTCAATTGAAATCTTAATCCTTGACTATATCTTTGTAACGTAGCCAAACCCTCTCACATACCTTGATTAACTTTCCATTGGTAGTTTTATGATTTAATATTTAGCAGTTATGATCTTTGCATATTGGATAATCTTAATTAGGCCAGTCTATAACTTTTTCGCTTACATTTATATATATATTTTTTTTTATTTGAGATCTTCATGGGTTTAAATTTGTTTCTTTGCATATATGCAGTGAGTACACTAAATCCTAAATCCTAAACCCAAAGCCCCATACCCTAAACCATAAACCCCAAAACCCTACAACCTAACCCTAAAACACTAAAACCGTAAACCCAAACCCCAAATCCTAAACCCTAAACTCCAAACCCAATCAATAATTTTTCACAAAAGCTATGTTTACCTTCAAAAAAAAAAAAAAAAAAAGGAAAAAATAGAAGAGACGAGAAACCTTTAGAATCTTTTGAAGTCCTTCCAAGGTATTAAGGAACAGTAAGCGCCACCAATAACGGTGGATTTGACATGGTGGATTTGACATGGTTGTAGGGTGTAGCAGTCGTCGCGTAATGTTAGTGGCAACCGGAGCTATAAATTTTTTACTTGTTCACAAAAATTCTGAAAAACTTAACGATACTGATACACATTTTTATTTCATAATCACATTTAGTAGGATAGTTTTTGGTGGATTTTCTTTAATTTTTAAAACATGATCCTATATATATGTACTACTTTTTACACCAGCTTTAAGTAGCTTTTTTTTTTGACATATATATTTTTTACTTCAATAATTTCCCCCCCGCCCCCCTAAAAAAAAATAAATTTATGAAACCTGTTTAATAGTAAAATGATAAGTCTCATAAACATAAGTTCGTAATACAAATGCCAACGTACTAATGTGAAAATACATAACATGATATCCAAGTTTTGTCTAACAAATTTAATCTGAAACCAAATAGATATAAGTTAATAATCAATAGATATAAGTAAATAATCACGTGATAATGTAAAGGAAGTTTGTTGATTAATGAGCAAAATTAATCAATGATTGAAATAAAAGAGAACTAAGTTCATTTAACCTTGAAAGCAACTCAAAATCTTCTAGAACTTGAGGATTAGACACTTGGTATGTAGATCTAAGGTTTCGGCATAAGTTATATGTGTCTTTTCTATATTAAAAAATAAAAAAATAATAAAAAGTATCTTATATACAAGGCCGTGGCTTCTGTCCAGTCCGGGATCGGACTGGACCGTGCTGTTGGGCCCGTGGGGGCCCACTACGGGTCCCGTTTTGATAATCTGAACCGTTCAATGTGTAGAACTCGTCAAGTACTATATGCCTGTAAAAAATCACGTTGATCGGATGTCGATAGCTATGTGAACAAAACAATTTTTTATCAACCGTTAAATTTTTCACCGTCCATTTTTTGAAAATCTATAAAAAAAAAATATCTATATAATTTTTTGAAATAAATAAAATGTATCAAGACATTTTCAAACGCTCTGTGCTCTGTGTTCTCTCTCCCAAACACTTTGTGCTCTCTCCCGCCCAAACACTCTATGCTCTCTCCCTCTCCCACCTACCCATGTCTCCTCTCCATTCCCCCTTTATCTCTATCTTCCTCTCTGTTCTTCTTCTTTCCTACCCTCCCTCTTCGCTCGCTCTCGATGCTACTCTCCAGTCCTCGATTTCTGCCTCTCCCCTTCCTCTCACTCGATTTCTGCTTCTCTCCTCTCTCCCCTTCTCTCTTTGTCGAGCTGTGTCTCTAACTCAGCTCGCAAGGTAAGTCTTTTTTCCCGCTTCAGTGTTTTGGTTATTTTAGGGCTTTGTTAAGAATCTAGATGTTTGATGGCTTCTATTTTTTTGAACTGTCACAGGTTTCTAATTCAACCCATCTCTGCCAATAGCAAGGTTAGGGCTTTGCTTCTCTCTTCAAAATTCTTCTTCTATTTTGCTTCGCACGTCCAATTTTGTATGTTGCTCAATTTTGTTTACTTCGGCCATGTTTGGTAATGTTCGTTGTTGACCACCGCACAACAACCCATCTCTGCCAATACCAAGGCTAGGGCTTTGCTCTTCTCTCTTCAAAATTCTTCTTCTATTTTGCTATCTGTATTTGTTTTTGGCTGTCCAGAAAATGTAATTTGTTTACATTTTCTGGAGAGTATGTAATTTGTTTACATTTTCTGGAATTGGATTGTTTTACTATGAAGTTTTTGAGAGGGGTTCAAGTGCCAATTAATTGAGGGTTATTGCCAATTAATTTGTTTCTTTGCTTCTGTTTAAATTTTGAATTCCTAAAGTAAGTAGTAATCTATTCTCTCTTTTAAAAGGGCATTATATGGGAAGAAGTGAGGGAATTCAAGAACACAATTTATAAGCAAAACCATGTGAACACAGTTTACATGTCATCCATAACTTCTCTGGAATGCTTCTTCTTCTTCTTTTGTTTGATAGTTTTATAGTTTTTTTTCACTATTAAGCTGATAGTGTAAATTTCTTGGTAATGTTCTTAATCTTTACATCTTAGAGATTGTTGAGTTTATGTAAGATTGATGCTGAGCTAGGAAGCACGGGTGCGGGTGTACGAGTACGAGTACGGGTGCAGGTACGAGTACGCCGATACGGCAAAATCCCAAAAAGGTATGATACGGGTACGGCTGCGGTACGCCGACATTTTTTTTATTTATTTTTTTATAATTATGGTTAAAGGATCCAACTTACAAATTAAAATTAAATATCAAAACTAAAAAGAGAACTACAAAACTAAAAGACAAATATGACAAGATATTTTTTTATAATATTTGTGAAATCTCACTTTGACATGTTATGCACTGTGAATCTGTGATCATAATTTATTTCAGTGACAAGTATGACAAGAACAAGGACACTAAAACACCTTTCAATCTGACTCCCATATTGACCTACAAAGTATCTGTCAATTTTAGTTCATGAAAGACAATGAAACAATAACCAATCATATCCACCCACAACATCAAGCATTGCAAGGAAATTAACCAATGTGGAACCAGACAGATAACTTAACTTAACTCAAAACCAATGGTTATGCATCACAAATTAATGCTCTGTTTTTCAGTTACAAAACCCCCATCCCTCCCCCTCAAAATAAACTGCTAGGAAAGAGAATTTAAGGTGTCAAGGGATTTTAATTTGTCATCAAGCTTTACAACCAATATCATATTGCATATATATATGACATATATCAGAAAATAAATAAAAAAATTAAGGACAGATCTTAGTTCAACAAATCTGGACAGATTTTAGTTCAAAAATCTGGACATATATCAGAAAAAAAGAAAAAGAAAAAAGGACAGATCTTAGTTCAACAAATCTGGACAGATGGACATATATCAGGAAAAAAAAAAAAAAAGGACAGATCTTAGTTCAGCAAATCTGGACATATATCAGAAACAGAGAAAAAAAAAAAAGAGTTCAAGAAAAATGAAGAAGAAGATGAAGGATCAAAGAAAGAGAAAACCAAAGAGAAAAGAAGAATCGATCGTTTGCAGCGAAGAAACAGCACAAAAATTTGAAGAAAAAAAAATGAAAGAAAGAGTATAAAAAATCGAAGAAGAAAAGGGAAAAGAATCGAAGATGAACTTACCCCTTCAATCGCACCTTCGAATCAGAGAATCAATCAGCAGCACCTTCGATTAAACCTTTCAATCGCACCTTCGAAGTGTTCTTCAGACTCTCTTGGGAGTATTTCTGGAAGGAGATGACCGAATAGACATGGAACCCTAGCACCTTCGAAGTTCTTCAGTCTGGGAGTATTTCGGAATGAGATATGGAAGGAGCTGAGATGATCGAATGACAGAGAGAATAGAGAACCCTAATTTTATTTGGTTTCATGTTTTATTTATGTTTTATTTATTACAAAAGAACCCTAGATTTTTATATTTATGTTTTATTTATTACAAAAGAACCCTAGATTTTTATAATTCTTTCAAATAAACATAAAAATTGCTCCGGTACCCTTTAATTTATAAAAAACCTCATTTTTTACCCGGAGTATCCAAAACGTACCCATGGCGTACCCATCCGTATACTAACCGTATAAAACGTACCTGGTGCGTTTTTGGCCTACCCAGTACGCGTGTAGCCGTACTGGTATGCGTACCCGCACTCGGTAAGTACTCGATACTTATACGGCAACATTTTTGAAGTATCCGTGCTTCATAGATGTTGAGTTAAGACTCTTCCTCTGAAGTTCTGGGATTTCCTCCATTTCTCTCTTTGATAATTTGTTTTTATTTCGAATTAACAATTCTCCTATGTAATATACCTTATGATGGTTTGACCTTAAATGAAATTCTTCCACTAATGGGTAAGAAGATGAATAACAGAATTCCTTTCAATTTTTCTCAGCCTAGTTGTCCATTGTGATTGCTCTTATTGTTGCTTATATTCCATTGCCTTGACACAAACACCTGCTTGAGTGTGTGTGTGAGTGTATGAAGACCTAGTTAGGTTCCAGACTGATTGGGAATAAAATTGAAATAATATGTTTTAAGGTTTTTATTGGTTATATTTTAGTTCTTATTTTAGATGAATCTTTATTAATATCTGGTTTTTATTTTTTATTTTTTTATGAAATATTTCTTAATTTGTTTGCTACTTCGATTTGTTCCCAAGAAAACTATGTATGTACTCTGTTTGTGTGCAATGCTTGATTGGCTCGAAGCTTTGCAGTTAGATTAATTTAAATCTCTGTTTTTTTTTTTTTTGTTTTTTTCCCCCCATTGAAATCTACTTGATTGTGTACTCCCATGTGTTTTATTTTTATTTTTCTAAAACCAAACTAAAAATACCTAGAGACTTGCTCAGCAGGTAAGTTTTATATACAAAATTGCATCTAATTTGCCATGGCTTCTTGTTGATGCATTCTTTCATTTAATGGGTTTCAAAACATATTTATTCATGTCTATTTGGCGTGGCTAAATGTATTTTTTATTGAGCTGCTGTTGTTCAATATGTTGTATTACACAATGGAAAGAAGTCATGTGGAATGTGGTTGTGTTCTTGAGCTAGGGCTTTATTCCTTCTCTAAACCTTGTTTTGGCACATTTACGTAAATTTTATGTGCTGAAATTTGCTGTTTTATACATGTTTCTTGGATTTATACATGATTGGTTGTGTTCTTACTTCGGCACGTGCTTGTTAATCATATGAACCACACCTAGGCTTTCACGATATTGTATACAATGGTTAGAAAGGATTCATGCAATAAAACCCAATTAGCTGGGAGAGTTGATAGGCGTGCTCGGTTTGTTGCTCATCTAATGCATAACGATTGTAAATCCTTCATTCTTGGATTTTTCTTCTTTTTTTGTAATCAACAAAAAGAATGCAAATTATCCACACCCATCATCATGTAATTTGCTGTCCAGAAAGTCAATCATGGAAAGCGAATGCCTTGGCTGAAAAAAGTGTCGCTGCTCTGATAAGATCTCAGGAACATGCATAATTATGTAGGTAAGTGTTGCATGTTGGAAAAAATGGTTTTTTGGTCACTTTAATTAAATATTAAAGTGGGTCACAACCGTCTATTGTGTTGGGTCCAAGTGGGTCTAGATACTTTGCAATGAGATCTTTACACCACAAATAAAATGGCCAAAAACCATTGAGAATTGAATGAGAAATTGCCCAATGAAGTTAGCTTCATGAAAGAGTTAATGGGGTTTGTAACTTCTGCCTTTATTGTAGAGTTTAATGGTGCATTAGTGTCACGAACCAAACCCGGCCCTATGGGTTTAGCACCGTAACCGGCCAGTAATCCGAGATTACCGAAGGCCTGCTTAACAGTAGTACAGTAAAACAGAGTTCAGGGCCTGGCGGAAGCCAATACAGTAAATAAATAATGTCCATTGAGCTGTGACAGTCTGTATGCCAAAAAGATTTTTCATGCATTCACACATTCAAACAGTACAGTCTATACAAAATTTACAGTCACACAGTACAGGGACCTAATCCCTTGATAACGGTACAGTTAGTAGCTGACAGTTTATACAATAATCCAAACAGTACGGAGACAGACGGGGGAAAAACAAAACACCCCAAAGCCATAGCATAGCAACTCGGAACCTCGTAGTGAGGCACAAAGGCTGCCTTGACAAAACTGGAGTCTAACCCACGCTCCTAGCTCCGATCTGGTGGCTGAGCACCTACATATATATATAAATAGTGAGCTAAAGCCCAGTGAATAACATAATGCATAAAGAGGTTAAGAATGAAATGTCCCTACAGTAATGAAAACAGTTCATTAAACAATATTTCGGTCTTTCAGTCGGAACAGTTATTCAGTCATATGTGGTACATCCATTAGCATAGCAGTAAACAGTAGGTCTTAAAGACCGAACAATAATGATGGCCATCAATCAGTAAACAGTAGTGGCTCCACGGGGGAACCGACAGAGATCTCTGTAACAGTAACGGTAAACAGTAGGTGCTAAGGATGCCACAGTACAGTTCGGAAATAAAAGGGCATACATTCATTCAGAAAATGTAAACAGTTCAGTTCAGTATTCGAAAGATAATCATTTTGAACATATCTTTACACAATTGTTACTCACAGAGTTTGGGCTACAGTATGCTAGAGCGTGTCTCCCCAGTCGCCAACCCTACACAGTTCACAGGTTGAACACACACTAAGCTACATAGTTGGGAAATATCATAACTTAATCCCTAATTTGCCTTGGTGTGTTCTACATCTATATCCTCATTAAGATGCCTTAAACTAGGCCTAAGAATGCCTAGAATGGGATGAGGATGCAAAAATACACTTAGAAAACATTTTGCAAAGTTTGCTGAAAATAGGAGCCTCGCTCGAGCGAGCCTTCCTTCGCTCGAGCGAGCTTCCGAAATCAAAGGCCTCGCTCGAGCGAGAAATCCTTCGCTCGAGCGGTCTGTCGAAACAGTAAAAATATTGGATGCTGCAATTTTACGCTCGAGCCACCAATTCTACACTCGAGCGTAGCTTCGAACAAAGGTTGGTCGCTCTTCGCTCGAGCGAAGAAGCCAAATTCTGGAATTTCCAGATTTGTCTCCTAAGCTCAAACCAAGCATTCTTTCACTCAAAACTCGACCTCTTGGGCCCAAATTCTGGAAAACACATCTAAATTCAATGTATAACAAGTTTCAAAGCTCAATTTATGAATTCAAGCCCCAAAGGTGAGTCAATTAAAACCATTTTCAAACCCATTTTTCATAAACATGGAGAAATGCAAACATGCATGAAATTTAACCAAATTAAAGCCTCAAAGCTTGTCCAAATGGACTCATTTCTTCAAGAACATGATGAATTCATGGACTCAAGTTTATTTATGAACATGCATGTACATTTTACCATGGATTCAACTCAAAACTCATCAATTCAAACATGCATGCATGAATTAAACTCCATATCAACACTTTTGAACCAATTCATGTCTTAACTCTACAATTTAACTTGACTCATGCAAGAACAACCTTAAATGCAACAATGAAGGATTCATTTACCTTGCCTAAGTCTTGTAATCAAGGTGTGGGAGCTAAATTTGCCAATTTCCTACAAATTCTTCAAGTCTACAAGCCAATTCTCTAGATGGAACCCAAATTCTCTCCTTCTCCCTCACTTTGGTCGGCTATAGCAAGAATAAGGGGCTGAGGAAATGTTTTGATTAAGCATATACAAGGCTTCAAACATGAATAAACAAAGACCCCACTAGGTGGCAAAAGTGTAATTACGACAAACTTTTTAATTGGCTTTATTTAATCCAATTTAATCATACCTAATCACATTTTGGGTAAATTTACCATTAAATCACAAAAATTCCACCGATCATGAAACACTAAACAATTTTCAGTTCGGCCGCCGATAAGGCCTTCAATTGCAATTTAAACATAAACATACCAACAGATAATCAAACAATCGAACAGATAGAAATACAATACAATAGATATGCTCAGTCAATTCAGTTTCAATTTCCAATCAGTCCGTTCAGTACTTCAATTAGTTCAATTATCAGTCATAAGCAGTCCAGTTTAGCAGTAATCAGTAGGTAATTCAGTAATTTGAGACCCTCCTGTCAAGTCTCAAACACAGAAATTTTTGCTTCATTTTTACAAGTCAGTTTGCTAGAAAGTTCCTACAGTGAGAGAGTGCTGCCATGGTTTGTTCGCTAAGCTAGAAAGAAAGTGCTTCTGCCATAGCTGATTTTTGACCGTCGTATGCCGGGAGACAGACGTCGGAATTCCTCAAGCACTCAACCCGTGAGGCGGCGAAGTCTGTTTTAAGGAAACTACTACCGTGCAGGCTTCGGTTTGCTTTCTTTACCATTTTATTGTATTGTGTATTTCTGTTATAATTCTCAGCATGTGTTCTTGGTTTTTTTTTTTTTTAATTCATTCGTGAATCTATTTATTTAATTTCACAATTTGAACAACATTGCATTAGCCTTTATGCTACCCTCATGATAACTAGCATTATTTTTTGTGTTTGGACCATATTAAACTTGTAAGAACCTATTCATTTAGCGTTGTGGAAGTGTAAATCATTTCAGTAAGTTGTTCCATTGGAATCATTTTAGGGAACCTTTTTTTTTTGTTTTCTTTTTCTTATTATTTTTTTTTTTGTTTGTTTCTTCTTGGGTTCACTAATGTTGGTTTAATGAATAAGTGGTTTGAAGTACTTCTGATCATTGATCTCTGTTCTCGTTTGAATTGAACTCATAGGGAAACCTTCATAGTCATCTCTAAGGGATTTATCCCATTGTCTACCTTCTACCAGAACCAACATTATTCAAGTGAAAAAAAGTACAGAAAACTAACTTCACACAAATGAAGAAGATTGAAAATAATGAACTTTAATACACAGTTTTGTAGTCACTAAGCAGTGGAATAGCATATAAAAAATGTATTAATCAAGCATTCCACAAAGTGTAAAGAATCACTTTCTATTGTATTTTGTTTAAGTCGTGTTGTTAAGAAGACATTGCTTGGTGGAATGATGAAATTTTAGTTGGCAAGCATGGGAATGCATATTCAAACATTTGAGTAGTCACTTTATACCCTGATATTCATGTCCTTAATGAACAGCACCAGTAATTGTTTGGTAAATTTATTATTGGTGGGCAAATTGGAGATAGATAATCAAGCTCTCCTAAGTACAATGACAGAATGTGAATGACTATTGCTCGTATGCATTTTAATTTATTATCGACAATACTCTTCTTTTTTTAAAAAAAAGAAATCTAAGGTTATATTTTTTGAATGGATAGTAATGCATGGAAAAATCTTTACAATTGGTAATTTGAAGTGGATGTGACATGCTCCATCAGAAAAGCCTTAGGAAGTTTTTGATGCCCCAGTTATGTTGATCTTTTACTTGAAGAGGATATGACATGCTAATAATGAGCCTCAATAGCTTTTACTTGAAGAGGAAAAATCTTTACATTCAGATTGTGCATACTCAATGAAACACAAAACACTCCATACCTCAGGATTAACCATCTTTTTCCAACATGAATAGGGATCATGGATGATGGTCATATAGTGCAATACCTAGAAATAGGATCATCCTTAGTAGGGGTATTTGAACTTGGTGGTTTGATTATAATCTTGATGTAGTAAAGAGAATCAACATATCCAAACATGACACATATTACAACTACCAGTAGGTGTGGGATACCCAATAATATGACACATATTACTCTCTAGTTTTTATATGTTTTATTATAGATACTATCTCACCTAGGGGAAAAAAATAGCATAAATATGATATATGAATAGTAAATCAAGTGTTTTAATTTCTTGGTTCATATCTAGAAAGCTATCTATGTAGGCATTGTTTGATGTTAAGGATAATATAGATCTTTAAAATATTGCCGCACTTTTAAATGATGGTTTCTGTTCAATTTTTCAAAGTCATTGTCTATGAAATAGGCTCAAGTCACAATTTGGCCCATTTTTTGGACAATCATTTACGTTAAAGTCTTGCAATCATACAAACTCGATAGCAGCCATCTTAATTCAATAGCATTTGATGTCCTTGTTTCCTATAACAAAGACAAAATGAAAGAAGAGAAAAAAACAGGACACAAAAATCCCATATTTAAAGTGAAAATTCATCTTAGAAGAAAGAAACCAAGGCACAAATGTGTCTAAAAGGCTTTCTTGAGCCTAATTTGAGGTTACCTCAAATGGGACTAAAACTTTCCTACTTGGTTCTTAACTTGGAAAACCTAGGATACTGGAATTGCTTTGGTTTTTACATTGTTCCGTGCTCTAATTAGTTATTTAATTATTTGCATCACAAGATGTCATTGATGAATTGTATAAAAATTAATTTAAGAATATACGCTTATGGAAACTTACGGAACTAGCATGGGACTCTCGACTTGAAAACTAAGTAGAAAAATGCACTTTTTCAACACTTAGGTTTGAAAATAGGCCATCGGGTGACCAAAATCGTGAAACAGCCACGAGAAGGCTTGGAGAACACCCCGAACACCTCGAGAGGGACCAATGTAAGTTGTGGAAACTTACAGAACTAGCACGAAACTCCCGGCTTGAAAATTAAGTAGAAAAATGCATTTTTCCAACACTTAGGCTTGAAAATAGGCCATTAAGGGCCAAAATTGTGCAATAGCCATAAGAAGGCCCAGGGAACATCATGAACACCTCAGGAGGGAGCAATGTAAGTTGTGGAAACTTATGAAACTAGTATGGGACTCCCGGTTTGAAAACTAAATAGAAAAATACACATGTTGATTTGCTTAACGATATAAAATTTTATTTTGAATCATAGTAAACTTTACTTTGATTCAAAGTAAAATCTGAATTAGAGTAAAGTTTACTATGATTCAAAGTAAATTTTACTCTGAAATTTACTCTAGTTAAAAACATGTTGATTTGCTTAACAATATAAAATTTTACTTTGAATCATAGTAAACTTTACTTTGATTGAGAGTAAAATCTGAATCACAGTAAAATTTACTATGATTCAGAGTAAAATTTTACTCTGAAATACGCTGTGAAAATGGCTTAATAGGGAGAGCGGATAGATATGAGGGTAATATAGTAAAAGAAAAAATTTTAAAATATTAGGGGGTTTGAAAGTACATATATAATTTTTATCATATTGAAAGACAAATTAGACAGTGAGAGGTCTATCACCAAATCCCCCGATAATAAACTACCACTAATTCTTGTGAAACAATAAATGCATAAAATGGAAAAACTAAATCAACATAATTTAAAAAACTTAATAATTCAATAAGATTTTATATTAAGATAAAATATTCCTAATCAATTAATTTAAAATAATAAAAATATAATATTATTAAATTTTCGTCCTTTTTATCATTTTGAAAGACAAATTAGACAGTGAGAGGTCTATCACCAAATCCCCCGATAATAAACTACCACTAATTCTTGTGAAACAATAAATGCATAAAATGGAAAAACTAAATCAACATAATTTAAAAAACTTAATAATTCAATAAGATTTTATATTAAGATAAAATATTCCTAATCAATTAATTTAAAATAATAAAAATATAATATTATTAAATTTTCGTCCACATCATTCAGGCTTATGCCTGTCTTTCATTAGAAAGAAACAAAGGCTCCGTTTGGGTTTTTTTTGGAATTATAATTCCAATCAAAAAAATTTAATTTTTTTCAAAACATATTATCATCAAACACACAATTTAAAATTCAATTCAAAAATTATTTTCAAAATTTATAATCAAATACATAACTCAAAACTATTCTCAAAACTCAAAATTAATTTTCAAAACTCTATTTTAAAAAAAAAATTAAAATATTTTTTTTCTATTTTGTCTTTTAAAATTATTTTTAAAATCATAATTTGAGTATGAAGTTGTGTTTTGAGTTATGAATTTTGAGTTGAGTTTTAAAAAGTAAAAATTTGTTTGGTTATGAGTTTTGAAAATAATTTTAAGTTGTATTTTGAAATTTTTTTGGATTTTTTTAAAATATTTTCTTAATTTTATTTTTTTAGGGTAAATATTGTATATTTTAAATGTTTATTTATTTAATGTGTACTATATTTCATACATTTGTATGCTGTATTTTTTTTTAAATTTTAAATATATATTTTTATTTTAGATATTTTATTTTATTTTATAAATATATTTTTAAATATATATATATATTTTTATGCGTTCGGTTACGATTTGAGTGTGGTGTGGAGTGTTGAAAGTACTGTAGAGGTTCAAATTATGTGTTTAGTTTTGAGTTTTGAAAATAATTTTTAAATTGAGTTTTAAGTTATATGTTTGGTTACGATTTGAGTTTGGAGTTGTATTTTAAATTAAAATATTTACAAAATAAAATATTTAAATAAAAATTATATATTTAAAATAAAAAAATTCTTAAATATTTTTAATATTTTAAAAAATAAATCTCAAAAATCTCAAAATACAACTTAAAATTCAAAAACTCAAAATTCAAAATACAACTCAAAATTCTTTTCGAAACATTTTTTAAAACTATTTTCAAAATTCACAATCAAATAAATTTTCTCTTTTCAAAACTCAACTCATAATTTCACATTTAAATCATAATTTCACATTCAAATTATAATTCCAAAACTAGACACAAAACATAGACCATATATTCATGGTGATGAGCTCAATGATTTTCTTACCATTTAAATTCATGTTATATGGTCCCACTATTATTCCGTCTAGGAATAAAAAATATCTATTGAAAAATTTGTTTAAGTATACATTAATTCAAATGAAAAAAGCACAAATAGCTTCTAAATTAGATCAAGAAAAATATTAGAGATCTCAAATATTTTATTAATATTTTTACTAAATGTCTCACATGGGTGTGGAATCCACACTATGTGAATCTCATATGAGTCTCACATTCATGTGAGACATTTGATAAAAACATTAATAAAATATTTGAGATCTCCTACATTACTCTTAGATCAACTTTTTTTTATTAAGACTTTTTTAGCCTCGTTTGATTTTTGTTTTAGGACTTTTTTGACTTTTTTTGAAAAAAAAATATAAAGATTATAGATAAAAAGTAATATTTTGTCTTATTAATTTTTGTAATCAATTTTATCTTTTTGTAATTAATTTAACCCCAATATAAATGCCAAACCAGAGCTCTACGAAAAGTCGAAATCAGAGCCTATCATAAGAGGTGAGTAAGCATGAGAATTTAACTTCCGAATTGTAAAAAAATATAAAATTATAATAAAATTTCTACGATTTTTAAATTTTTTTTTTATGTTTTTATTTTATTTTTTTCGGGTACATGACATGATGCAACCCCATCCCACAAAATCATCCATGATTGTGCATAAAAAGAATATAAAGACAATATAAACATAATATATACACAAAATATAATAAACAATTAAAATCATCACAACAGAGCTCGTAATGGAGCCATGAGTCCGGACTATAAATTCAAATTTTCAGCACAATATATTATATATGATGCCTAGTTTTAATGTATGGCTAAACCCGTTCAACTTATGAATCATATCCATTGTATGAATACAAAACATAGCAGAATAAACAAAATAATAAATAAATTGAAAATGAATACAAACATTTCCGAATAAGCAAAACAACATTTATTAACATTGAAAAATTACAAATTCATTTATTTGACACATACATCGCAATAGATCCTTCTAGTGTTCTATCAGAAAATCATCCAAGCCTGTGAATTGGTTTTATTTCTGCTCACCTTTAAATATGCCTAGATATGCACACACGAAAAATACATCAAATGACATCCTCCCCCCCCCAAAAAAAAAAGTAATATATGACTAATTTGTTTAGCATGCATACTGTTTAATTAAGGAGATACATGTATTTTGCAAAGAGTGCCCCCAAGCAAATGACCAAGACCAAAAAAATAAAAATAGTAGTTACATGCTTATATGGATGATGAATCAAATCCTAGAAGGAATCATGGGGGTGGTGTTTTGTAGGTAAGCACAAGCTGCTGTGACTCCACTACCGAGTTTGACTGGGTATCCAACATCCTTAAGTATCATTTCCACTCCAGCAAGACAGCCCAGCAATTGCAACTACATTCAAGTGCATAAATCAATGAACTAGTCCGAGGAGCAAATCCTTTTCAAGCAGGTGTGTGTGAGTCCGGATCCTCTGCCGTGATTTCCTGCAATGGTGCCAAAACAACACTTTTTTTTTTCTTCCTTCTTTCTCTCTCAAACATTTGAGAACCAACCTAACAAACAGAGGAGATCAAAAAAACCTAACAAACAGAGAGGCAAGAAGAGAAGACGCCGAGAGATGGAGGAATAGGAGAGGAAGAGGATTGAAACTATTTTTCCCAGAAGACGCCGAGAGATGGAGGAGTAGGAGAGGAAGAGGATTGAAATATTTTTCCCTTTAAAATGGAGTTCACAGATTTATCCAAAACCCAGTACCAATTTCTGACCCAGGTCCTTCGAAATCAATCCCAACGAAAACGCCTACCCTCTCATTGTGAAACCCTCGATGTCGCCCCGCCTTCGCTGCCGGAGAGAGAGATTTCATGTGAAGTGTTTGATAACAAATACATCTTCATGTACAGGTTTGTCCCATTCTCTCTCTCTCTCTCTCTCTCTCTTCTTTTGAATTTGAGAACCCTTTCTACATATGTTTGAGGAAATTCCAATTCCTTTTGCTCTACAAAATATGGGCTTGCTAATTGGAGATGGGATGGATGTGGAGAATCTAATTCTGTTCACTGTGTTTGGATGTGGAGAAAACTGAGTCAAATGAAAGGGAAAATTTGTAGTGTATGTTTCTTATTTTGGTCTCTGGAAATTGAGAAACTGAAAAAAAATATATATTTTGATTGGACCCAAGAGAGTTTGCTCTCAATATGGGAAATTCAAACCCAAAATTTTAATTTGATCTATTATGTTTACATTTTCTTTGCAATCAAACAGGATTGATTGCTTTGTTCTCTTACAAAATTTTCATCTTTGTTTTTGGGGTTATTCAAATTTGCAGATTCTGTAGTGAAGAGTGCAGACAACAGGCCAATGAAAAGAATTGGAAGATCTCTGCTTCCATAAAGCCTCGAGGATTGATCAGAAGAAACCCAACAAACCCTTTCCTTCTGTGTCTCTTCTTTCTCTCTTTGTTTTTGTTTTCTTTTTTTTTGGGCCCCAAAACGACGTCATTTTGGGGCACCGCAGGGACCATTGCAGAGAATCACGGCAGAGGATCTGGACTCGTAAACTTTGGGCCATATGTGTGAAGTCCATATATATATGTTTTTTTTCTCATTGATTTTTAGTAAGATTCATTTTTTTTTTATAATTAACTATGATTAAGGAATTAACTAGCCATTTCATAATTAAAGGGATTTTGATTGATTTATAATTTAAGGAATTTGTTTGATCATATCCTTGATTTATTTTTTCCTTACTTTCAGACTAGGAATTATATATATTTTTTCTCTTATTGATTTTCTGTCAGATTCATTTCCTTTTGTAATTAACTATGATTAAGGAATTACCTAGCAAATTCATAATTCTAGGGATTTTGACTAATTCATAATTCCTTGATTTATTCTTACATTTTCTTTCAGACTTGGAATTATATATATATACACATATTCCTAGTGGTTTAAGATACATAAAAAGTTCTCCTTTCTTCTCTATTTTTCCCTACACAGTTTCTTGGTTTTTTTGGGGTATTTATTTCTTAGACGAGTTCTAGTCTTGTTTAGTGAGTACACACTATCAAGACTCGCCGTTGTATTTTGGAGAATGACCGCTACCAAACATTTGCACCAAGAGGGACGAAATCGTTTCTTAATGACAACGGATTGACTTCCGCACCTCGGTTCCATTATTTCTCTATTATTTATTATGGGGTTTGGTGGGAAGATGGTTAAAAGCGGTTTTTTTTTGACTTTTTTTTGGCCTTTTTGTGAGAGAAGGAAGTGGGTCAAAAGCTGAGAAGATGGTTAAAAGTATGTTTTTACCTTCTTGTATCTATTTTAGTTTGTTAATCAAACAGAGTTTTTATATATATTTTCCAACAAATTTTGGGTTACCATAATAAAACTACTATAGAGAATCTTGATCACAAATGAAATACAAAATATGTCATTAATACAATATATTGCTCAAGATTCTCTATAGTAGTTTTATTATGGTAATCCAACTATCTATATTTAAAATTGAAGTAAAATTTGTTGGAAAATATATATAAAAACTTTGTTTGATTAACAAACTAAAATAGATACAAGAAGATAAAAACATACTTTTAGCCATCTTCTCAGCTTTTGACCCACTTCATTCTCTCACAAAAAGGCCAAAAAAAAATCAAAAAACAGCTTTTAACCATCTTCTCAAAAAACCCCATAATAAATAATAGAGAAAGAATGGAACCAAGGTGCGGAAGTCAATCCGTTGTCCTTAAGAAACTATTTTCACCCCTCTTGGTGCAAATGGTTGCTAGCGGTTGTTCCCCAAAATACAACAGCCAGTCTTGATGGTGTGTACTCACTGAGCAAGACTTGAACTTGTCTAAGAAATAACCCAAAAAAACCAAGAAACTGTGTGGAAAAAATAGAGAAGAAAGGAGAACTTTTTATGTATCTTAAACCACTAGGCATATGTGTACATATATATAATTCCAAGTCCAAAAGAAAAGGTAAGAATAAATTAAGGAATTATGAATTAGTCAAAATCCCTAGAATTATGAAATTGCTAGTTAATTCCTTAATCATAGTTAATTACAAAAGGAAATGAATCTGACAGAAAATCAATAAGAGAAAAAATATATATAATTCTTAGTCTGAAAGTAAAGAAAAAATAAATCAAGGATTTGATCAAACAAATTCCTTAAATTATAAATCAATCAAAATCCCTTGAATTATGAAATGGCTAATTAATTCCTTAATCATAATTATAAAAAGAAATGAATCTTGCTAAAAATCAATGACAAAAAAAAAAAAGAGAAAAAAAACATATATATATATACTTCACACATATGGCCCAAAGTTTACGAGTCCGGATCCTCTGCCATGATTCTCTGCAAAGGACCCTGCGGTGCCCCAAAACGATGTCATTTTGGGGCCCAAAAAGAAGAAAAGAAAAAGAAAACATAAACAAAAGAGAGAGAGAAGGAAAGGGTTTGTTGGGTTTCTTCTGATCAATCCTCAAGGCTTTCATGGAAGCAGAGATCTTCCAATTCTTTTCATTGGCCTGTTGTCTGCACTCTTCACTATAGAATGGAGTGTCCCCTCTGCAAATCATACAAATTTGAATAACCCCAAAAACAAAGATGAAAATTTTGTAAGAGAACAAAACAATCAATCCTGTTTGATTGCAAAGAAAATGTAATGATAATCAAATTAAAATTTTGGGTTTGAATTTCCCATATTGAGAGCAAACTCTCTTGGGTCCAATCAAAAAATATATATTTTTTCCAGTTTCTCAATTTCCAGAGACCAAAATAAGAAAACATACACTACAAATAACCTGTACATGAGATGTATTTGTTTATCAAACACTTCACATGAAATCTCTCTCTGGCAGCGAAGGCGGGGCGACGTCGAGGGTTTCACGATGAGAGGGTAGGGGTTTTCGTTGGGATCGATTTTGAAGGACCTGGGTCAGAAATTGGTACTGGGTTTTGGGTAAATCTGCGAACTCCATTGTTAAAGGAAAAAATAGTTTCGATCCTCTTCCTCTCCTATTCCTCCATCTCCGGCATCTTCTCTTCTTCTTCTTCCTCCTCCTCTCCTCCTCTATTCCTCCTCTCTTTCTCTCGCCTCTCTGTTTGTTGGGTTTGGTTCTCAAATGTTTGAGAGAGAGAAGAAAAAAAAAAAAAGGTTGCCAAAACAACTCGTTTTGGCACCACCACAGGGACCATTGCAGGAAATCACGGCAGAAGATCTGGACTCGTGTGTGTATGTGTGTGTAAATCAGCAACAGAGGATAAATATAAGAAATGAATCATATATACCTCATTTAGATTGCCAAGATGCCCTATTCTGAAAACCTTTCCAGCTACTTTATTTAGGCCAAGGCCTAAGCTTAAGTTGTATCTTTTCCAAGCCCTACTAACAATTTCTGAACTATCAAGGTTTGGGGGAACAAGCACAGCAGTGACTGAGTTGCTATACCATTCCTCCTTTTGAGCGCAGTTCTTTAAGCCCCATGCCTCCACGGCAAGCCTGCATTTTGAAATTGAAAATACTTCAAATTTACTGTTTAGATAATAGCAACAACAAATCATTAATTTAAACTTAATGAAGCATGAGAAGCAGGAAGACTGGTATTTGGAATAGGGTGCAATTCAGGCAGGCCCAACCTGAGCAACCAGAGTCCAACCCACAAGATTTTAAGGATTGGGTAGTATAATTTCAAAGTTGATAAGGGCATGGAATAAAATTTGCCAACTCAAATTAAATCCGATCAGGGCCTGGATAGGGGCTCATGCAACCCGAGTATCCGAATTCTCTTGCAACACGAGTACCCGAATTCTATTGTTAATAAACACGAAATATACATATAAATACTAATGATTTTCCTACCATTGGATTAAATCATACTGCCACCAATTTTAACATATAACTCAAACCATTTTTTTATTTTATTTTATATATTCTATGTTTGTAATTTTTTGAGATATTTTCTCCTTTTTATTTTCAAAAAGAGCAATACATTAGTTTATGACAACGCAATGGTCAACCCAAGATAATTTTTTTTGTGTTGAATTTTGGCAACCTGAGTCTAGTCTAAACTCTTTTTGAGTTAAACTCGGGCTCGGCTTGGGCAAACCAGCTCAAGTAGCAGCCATAATTTGGGATCAGGAATCACTTGACATGAAGTTCATTAACCAATTGGGAAAATATCATGAATAAACTAAGGAAGGAAGTCATGAATAAAATCGAGTGTACAAAGCAACCTCTGTCAAATAAGAAATATCAACTGTTAAGATTAGTTAAATTTTACAGAATGATTTTGAGTATATAAATAAACCTAGAATTTGTTGGCATACTCATAAATAGATACACGAGACAAATCAACATATGAATGCTTCATGAATATGGGGCATATTGTTGACTCCTGAAAATAGTCAGAGACTTATCACAAGGGAAAGGAATGCCTAACCTTGTTGCTTTTGCTAGGCGACTATGCCTTGCAATCACATTGTCAAGTCCTTCCTCAAATATAAGATCTAGTGATGCTCTCAGTCCATATAACAAATGGATGGAAGGTGTGTATGGCCAATAAGTTTCCAACTTATAGGCCTTCAAGTAATTATTCCAGTCAAGGAAAAATCTAACTGATTTTGCAGTTTTCGAGGCCTCAAGAGCTTTTGGGCTTGCACACACAATTCCCATTCCAGTGGGCAGAGAAAGAGCTTTCTGAGAACCGGTTAAAGCCACATCTATTCCCCATTCATCCATGCGGAAATCCAGTGCACATATGGAGGAAACTCCATCAACGAGAATGAGTGCCGGATGCCGATAGTGATCTGAGAATCATGTGATGAAAATGAGAACAACCTCATCAATCCAGAGTGGTTGAAAAATCAAACCACACCTGGAAAAAAAACAACTGACAAAATGAAAATACACCAAAGATAATATATGCATTGGCAAATCAAAAACAACAGTTTTAGCAACTGGACAATTCAAAAAGTAAAGTAAAATAAATTACAATAGAAAGAAAACCACACAAGAAATGGGGCAGTGAAAAATTAAAATAAGCATGTTCTCATAGAAAAAGATTTTGGGCACTTTTGATTTGCTTAAAATGCACTTTATTCCTTAAGTTTAGACAGTCCATATTTAGTAAAAAATTACATTGATATAAAAAAAATAAAAACAAAATATGGTAGCAAACATAAAATACTGAAATGTTAAGTGTAATTTCAGAAGCTTAAGTACAGTATTGAATATAGACTTTGATGCACGCCCAACCAAATATTTACTATAAGAAATAGTGCTAAATTCTTACCAAGGATTTTTCTTACAGCAGCTAAGTTGTTGGTAACTCCTGTAGCTGTCTCGTTGTGCACAACGCAAATGGCCTTGACAGTATGAACGGTATCTGCTGCCAGCTTTGATGCCAAAACTTCAAGATTGGCACCTTGACCCCACTCACTTTCAATGACATCAACGTTGAAGTTGAGGCGTCGCTGTTGATCAATCCAGAGCAAACTGAATTGGCCAATTAGAAAAGACACAATCTGATCTCCAGGAGACAAAGTGTTTGTAAGCGCACTTTCCCATGCACCAGTACCTGTACCAAAACAGCAACGTTAAGCCGCAAATTAGAAGTAACATACAACAAGAAAGTTCTTAAACCATGGCATCTGAAGTCTTAATAGAACCTTTGACATTCCTAGGAAAATGAATCACTTCATGCCATTTTCTATTGCATTCAAACCCTTATTTCATCCTTTGAAACAGTCATTAAAAACATATCTGGAGGTTCAGAAATACCATGAAAATTATTTTATTACTGAAAATATGAATGCATTAAGTTCTCAACTTAACAAGATTAAACCCAATTTGACTTCCATTAATTTACATGAACAATGTTGCTCTAGTCACTTAAGAAAAAGTCCATCAAACTATTTATTAATTAGTCTAAAATGGCACTTTTAGGCCCAATTTATGCCATTTACAAAATTTCCACCCCAATGGAATCCTGGCAAAAAACTGTTGCCCTGTCAAGAAACAAAAAGGGAGTAACTTTCCAAAATCAATATACTAGCTCCTATTTAGCATATCAACAGTTGGTATCTGAAATGCATCACATTGAAATCGAAACCTATCTGTCTCTGCATGATATTGAAAAGAATTAACTCCAATCAAAGCAGTACCTGTAGTTGGAATCAGAAATGGGGTTCCAGTTGTAGTCTTGAAAATCTGCTTGATGTCCTCAAGTAGGGTTTTTGTCAGTGCTGGGATGGCAGGAGAGCGATAATCCTCATTGTTCCTGTTCATTGCACGAATAATGTGCTCCGGGATATTGACTGGCCCCGGAACAAAGAGGTGGTTCCTCCCAGGTCCATAAAAATTGTCCATCTTTGACTTGAGTAATGAAATTCAACAAATTCCCGATGCTCTCAAGGGCCAAAACCTCAGCTGCAAAAACCCCAAACCCTAAACAAACCAATATTAATTTCATTCTAAAACTAACAAACTTTACACAACTACGAACACATGGAAATATCAATATTAATTATTAGAAATAAAGAAGGGGATCAGAAGCATTTGTATTACCCAAATTTTATTAACTACATATGTTTGTGAAAGAGCACATTGGCCATAAAATCTAATAAAATGTATGGATGCCATTTTCTTTTTCTTTTTTTTTTTTTACTGAAATATGTATAAAATTAGGATTTAGGAGCAAACTTCATTTTTCTTTAATAATTTTTTTAATTATTCCCCCAAAATCACTAATTAAAAATTAGGTCATCCAAGTTTTCAGGTGATTTTTGTGGCTGTTTATAGGAGATGTATTATGGATTGATGAAGCAATCCCTAAACAGAACCACGATGTAGCAATTGAGAAATTGAATAATCTCAATTCAATCTAATAACAAAACACCCCCCACCAGCCCCAACTTGTTAAATTTACTGATCAGGTTATTTAAAAGAACAATTCATCAATTCGATTCAATCGTTTAATTTGATCCATCAATTAAAAAATTTGACACAGAAGAATCAAAAAATACAAATTTTGATAAAGCAAACACACAAAAACAACAAAAAAAAAAAGAAGCAAAACACAATCACAAGTTACGATCAAAGAGACGACGATCAAACAGTAAAGTAGTATAGTAGAGAGAACATGTATGAGTTTGAGGAGATGATTGAGAAGGAGAGCAATTAATTACCTTTGTGGAGTTCTTCAAAGAGTTGTGCAGAGCATAGCGATCAGAGTGGAAGACAAAAAAATACCGAAGGCTTCTTATATATAGCGCTAATAATGCTCTGCCAAATAATTTTTTATTTATTTTTTTATTTTATAAGAGCGCGGGAGTCCGACAAAAATGTTTTTTGGAGAGACATTTTCAAATGAAAAATATTTTTTAAGAAAGTATTTTTATATTTGATGGTGGTGATGATAGTGGTGAATCGAACATGAAGTTGAAGGTGAAAGTGGTGAAGTGGTGGCGGCGGTCATAGTGACGGTGATGGTCACAATGGCTGTGATGGTGAATGTGAAATTGGTAGTGGTAGTGTGGTGATAATGACAAAATTTTGATTGGAAAAATATTTTTCACCTATTAAAAGTATAAAATATTTTCTATCTATATAGGATTTTTTTTCTATTGACCATGAAATTTTCTTTCTGATAATTTTTGTTTTTTATTGTATCAAATACCAAAAAAATATAGAAAATATTACATAGAAAATTTTTTCCGTCCAAACAAATGAAGTGTTAATATTTGGTAGTGGTGGTAATAAAAAGAAAGTGGAGGTAGAGGTGTTGGGACGAACACGGTGGTGATGAAAGTAGTGGCCGTGGTAATGATGGTATGATGGTGGAGGTGAGTAATATATTTTTTGCTCATATAAATTTATTTTTCGTTGGTCATAAAAAATATTTTTCGTTGACTTTCGTTTCATTACACCAAATATCAGAAAATATAAAAAATATTTTTTCCCCAACAAACGGAGCATTAACGTTGGTTTGAAAATTATTTTCTTTAATAACTTTTTAATTTTTTTATTAAAAAAAAAAGTATAAAAAAATAAAGATGATAAGTTAATTTGCTTTTTAGTCAATTACACTGCTTTTGTACTTTAAAAAATTAACTATTAATTAATGAAAAAACTAATTACTTTGAACTTTAATATATGAAAAATTTATCAGTAATTTGAAAATATTTTTATAAATCTACACTTAATTGATATTGTCCCAAATTTTAAAATCTAAAATTAAAAACAGAGGCCGAAAAATAATGTATAAATAAAATTTTACTGGAGCTGTTAATAAGGTGTACTTCCAAAAAAAAATTATTTGTCCACATTTGTGACCGAGGTTGACTTATTTATTGCTTATTTTTTGGACTTGTTTTTGTTTTTTCTAAAATTTTTGCACCTTTGAATACAAAAAATTAGTTTTTAAGACAGTCAATTTTATGTATAAAAATAAAAAAAATAAAAATCAGTAACGATAAAAATAAATCAAATTTTATCAAACACAAAAATGAGCTTATTTTTACCTTTTTTAAAACAATAATTTTTAAGATTGTCTCGTCAAGACAAGTTGAAAAAAAATTAACATAATATTGAAAAAAACAACTGAACTAAAAAAGTCATAAAAATATAGTTTATTTTGCCGTAAAATATTCTCTACCCTCCATTTATTTTTATATTTGAAAATGTTATATAAATAAATTTTGTGATGAAGTGATTTTCTATACAGAAAAGAAAGAATGCAAACGAGATAATAAACGGAATGCAAAGAGAAATCAAATACAAACAAAATGAAATGACTGATTATCCCAATACTTTGATATCATATTAAGCTATTATGAAATGAGTCTATCAATATCTATATAGTTCTCTAACATTGTACATATGAGCTATTATAAAATTACAAGAGAAATTATACAAGATAGTATTACATTATTAAAGGGCTATGCCATATGCCAGTACTAAAATTAGTACATACTAATAGTCTATTCACTAGACTTATTACCTACATTCCTACTAATAAATTTAACACTATAAAATAAGAGTGATAATTTATCACAAAAATATATATATAAAAAAAAGAGCTGTAAATTTATCACTATAAATTATTCATAAAAAAAAAATACTGATAAAATGTCTTTATCACTTAATAATTAATGGACTTAATGGGTAATAAGTCTCAAAGTAGGACCTATTGAATAAGTCTCCCAGTAGGACCTATTGGTAGTTTACCCTAATTATCTATATTTGGAATCTATACATTTGAATCCCAAGGATTGTATGTTTTACAATATCAACATTGGATTGTCAATTTATTTAACTTGAGCAGTTTTAAATAAGTCCTCCCATTTTTGTGGATCACTTCCCGGTCCTTCACCCTGCACAACATGGAAGTTTTATGAAATAGTAATTCTGGAAAAATAGCATGTTCCTTTCAGAAAGACAATGTGTATTTAAATTACAAAAGTTGTTGATGTAATTAAACAATCCAATTTCTCACAGCAACCTCTCAATTTTGTCCAGTGATGAATTTAGACGACAACTAAAGTGTTCAAAATGGAATAACTCATCATCATACGTCTATGTAAATAGAATAGAATGTTCAAACACTCACAAAATATATTTCAATTCAGTCATCCAAGATAATTACCTGGACTGAATTGATTTCGTAAATTTCACCTTTGGTAAGTTCTATGTCCAATGCCTGTATGCAAGCTTCAGCAACTACAAGCCTGCTAGCCTCACCGACAAGTTTATCTCCTGCAAGCAACCGCAAAAGATGCTAACATTAGTTAATAGGTAGAAAATTAAGCGAGCAGAATCTTCCTTAATTGTACACATCTTGAAATATTGGTATCCATCCTATTGGCATCCCATATCGGTTGTAGACGATATCTAAGATAGACTTATAGGATAGTACAAGACACCTCCATTGTCGAGATGCCATTTTGGTCATAGCCCAAACGGACAAACCCGTGAGGCTGGCTGTTGGGCGGGACCATAATAAACAATATTTCTAGGTGGGGGCTGGGCCTTGTGTCACCCCCATTGTTGAAGCGCCTTCTAGGTTGAAGCCCAAAAGAGCAAACTTGTGAGGTTAGCTATTGGGCTGAGCCACAGCAGACAATACTTCCAGGTGGAGGCTAGGCCAAGCGTCTAACACATTTGAATTACCATCATGAGATAAAGGAAAATTATTGAATTGCCCAAATGTTAGTTAAATTCTACCATAACCACCCTTAATTAAAAATGCACTTCTTAAACACATTAAGAAGAGAACCATTTCAATTTTTTATACCTTGCAACAACACAATTTTATTTTACTTCCCATAAATTGATCGCTAAATTGCCTTTACTCTTTGAAATCCAAGTTAGCATGCCATATCAAAAAGATTTTTTGAAAAAAAAAATAAGAGTTGCATTTATCTGTATCTTTGCTCATGAACTTGTTGCTTGTGAAGTTTGATATCAAACTCAAATAATCATAATGGATTCAATAGATACACAAATGCATTATCCATTTCATATGATAAAGAAATATGTTTATCTCATTCTCTCTCTCCCAACAACACAACAACACACAAAAAAAAAAAGAAAAAAAAAAAAGAAACAAGAAATAAAATGAATTTCAGATACCTTGCCCTAAGAGGACTGCACGCCTTTCTCCAGCCGTAGCTTTCAGTAGAGTATTCAGATCATATGATGTGTATGGTCCATCTGTCAATCTCCCAGCTCTAAAAGGTTTTTTTTTTTTTATATAAAAATATGTAGCATAAGTAATGACCAAAGTATTTAAAAAGCATTGGAGCATAGAAGTTTCTCCAAAGACCAACAACATGGACATGTGACACAATATGAACACAACAATATGCAAATTTTCAAAAAAATGTAGGAGACAAAACGTGGGAGACACGAGCAAAATATATAATTTTATATATTTGTTATATATCATACATTTAATCTTATATATTTATTCTATGTCAAATTTTTATTCTCGTCAAATTCATGAACCTTCAGTATGCCACTCCAGCATGTCTGACTAGAACAAAAAAAAATGGGGCACTTCCTCCATTTATCTTTTCTCCCATTCCACCAGTCCTTTAACCCTTGACCAGGGTGTTAGCAACTCAGGTCCAAGGAACAGAGTTTGAAGATGAATGAAAATTTTCTAAATATTGAATAAAAGATAGCAATTAGGTGTCTCAGACCTGATTATGGTATATGGAAGACCATAATTGCGAACAAAGTCCTCCCCCATCTTCTTATACTTGAGAACGCCAAAAAGGTTCATGATGCTACAAGAAAAAAGTTAAGAGAGAGTAAAAGAAAATAAAAAAGGAAACAAGGAGGAAAAAAAAAGTTTTAATGTTCTATATATCCAAAAATAAGGAACATTATGGGGTTAATAACCAATTTGAGATTTGCACCAAACAAAGACAATTTTAAATTCCCACCATGCGAGTGCATACATGTCTCCAAAAGCACACAAAAAATTATAATAGAATCATGTGCCACGAAACAAAGCAATGAAGCATAAGTGAAAAGGTCATCAGAAACAGTGAGTTAATGAACTAGTTCAAATATTGATCATGTTCTGCAAAAGAATAACCGGAACGGATAATTAAGAAAAGAGTTAATGAACACAAAACACTTTTCAACGACTTACACCTATCATTAATTACTGTCAAATATAGGAGCAGTACCTCCAAGGTAGTTCATTGAACTTTGTTACTCCAACTGATGAAACAAGAACAATTCTTTTCAAGGATGGAGGCAGAGCAGATACAAGATTTCTCACACCTTCCCAATCTTCAAAGGTAAAGATAAACAGTTAAAAGCATTTACGGTACTAAAGAAGTGCCATGCACAACACACATGCAATGCATTACAAGACAGTGAAATTTTGAACTCCAACCAGGATCCAAAGCTGTTTTGCGTCTTATATGCATATATATGTGTGTGTGTGTGTGTGTGTGTGGACAGGCAATAATAAACAGACTTCCCAAGACTTTGAAATGGAATAGTACAATGACTATGTAGATCCTATTTGATTCAACCTCGTGAAGCCTATGCTTCCAGGATAAGCATAATGAATTTAGTTTTGAGGATAATATTTGTCTGATTATCCCTTATAGAGCCAAATTTTAGTATTTCTAGAATTTTGATTCACATTCAGGGAAATTTACAACATCTTCTGTTGTAATTGCAATCTGTCCACAGAACATAATTATGAAGGACTCAAATTACACTTTATAGACTTTGATTGCTTTACAGTTTTGTTTTGTTTGCCACTTTACAGCAATCATAGTTGTTTTATCTTCACCAGCAGCTGTTTGAAGCCTCAGCAATGCTCCATTCTAAACCAACTAAAATAATCAATAACAAATAATCAAATATAAATAAAATACTAATTTTGATCCTGACCTACTCTTTCTGGTGTATTATCTCCATCCCATCGCCTTGATGGAAAGGCCGTCGTTCCCGTGCAGCAAATAACATGTGTGACACCCTATAAGGCAACTTTCTAAATCAATAAAAAAAATTTCACTATCAACGATCATGCAATTCATAAAGTTGAGGAGCCATTTTAATTCTTCTAAAAGAAGCTCAGAAAAAATTTGTTACATGAATTGAAAGCACAAACCTCAAATATTGATGGATCTAGATCCTCTGCGTTTCGAGTGTCGCCTTTCCGTACCTAACAATTTAAAAACTCTTTTCAAGTATAGAAATGTATATCTTGAAGGACAAGAAGAGAGTTACAAACAAACATAAAAGTGAAATGAAAATAAAAGAAAAACAAAAAATAATTTGTCAATGCCAACAGTGTGATACATAGAGAAATGGAAACCATACCTCTAATTTTTCCTCATCTTGGTTACCAAAAAGGGTAGCTGCTTTCTCAGGATCTCGTAGTAATAGCCGTGACTTGATATTTCGGTTGAGCAATGATGCTACAACTAACTGTCCTGCATAAAGAATATGATAGAATGTCTATGGATTACCATGAAAGTGTGACAAAACAAAACCAACAACAATAAAAACGTTAAATTCCATCATAAATGGGATGATACATATTATTCAACTTTAAATTAGTGCAGAAGTTTCTTCTTGGAATGTATACATGAACTTTAGCACTTGCTTGCTTGCTTGCAGTTCATAGAGATCAAGATTTGGTTGATTAGGTTGCGTCCGTGTTACATGGAGTTTCTATTTCTCCCAAAATAACAAGGGGAAGGGTGTAAAATATGTGTCCGACACCTATACCAAATTTAGACACTTGAATCCTTATCAAACATTTCTAGCTTTGTCATTCCCTTATGCCGAGTGTTCAGTTATTTATCAAAAAAAAAAAAAGCTAGAGAAGAGAATGGGCCGAGACTTGAACCCAAAGCCACAAATTTGATAAGAAAAACTCTTATCACTTACTTTTATTTATTTAACTTACACATGCATGTGTGTGCACCCATATTCAATTTTTGGATCGTAAAATTTAAATTTATGAAGGTCGGACGCTTATCCTCACCGCACCCGAGTTCATGTAACATAGGATTTGCATTGCATGAATATTACTAAACAAAACCATAAACTTTATATGATATAAATCATTGTGAAAGATGAAGAGAGTGCATATACCTACGCCACCAGAGCCGCCAACGACAAGGACGAACTTGGAAGAAGAAGGAGGGATAGTTTCAGAGTCCTGGGTCGATTCTAAATTTGGGGATTGAATCAATTGTTCTTTCACAGCAGCACAGACTGATGATGATGATGATAAGGCTCTAGAGCTCGAAATGGTCTTAGATAAATGAAACCCAGAACATGAATTGAGTGTTAGATGAGGGAAAATAGGGATTGTTAGAGGGGGTTTTGAGAATTTTTCTCTGGGAAAGGGAAGGTCGTTTATGGGAGTGAATGAGAGCTTGGAAGCCATGAACGAGGCAGCAACGAAGAACAGCAACACACGAAGAGATGGAACGAGAGAGTGAGTGGTTACAAAAAAAATACAACGAGTAAATTACACTTGGCTCCTTTATGTTTAAGCATTTTTTTACTTTGACCCTCGAAACCTTTTTTTCTTTCTATTTTGACCTTTTATGTTTCAAAAATTTTTCAAGGATCCCTCTAATTTTGTCCCTTAATCTCAACTCTAATGCTGTGGTACACTCTTATGTAAAATGGTCTCACACTCTTCTTTCTCTTTTATCCCTCTAATTTTGTCCCTTAATTTCAACTCTAATGCTGTGTTTTTATCCCTCTAATTTTGTCCTTTTTAGCCTTCTTTAGGGGAGCAAAATTATAAAGATGAATCATTATTCTTTTCTCAATTTACTCTTAAAATTAATTTATGTTCAAAATTAAACAAAAAAATACCAACATAATATATATAAAAAATTGTTATCATATTGGGATTTTGATTTTTGTTAGAAGAGTGAGTTATATATAATAAAATATTTTTATATTATGTGATTGTCGTGTGTTATTTTTTTATATAATTATGGACATAAATTAAATTTGGAAATTAAAAAAAAATGATACATGATAGGTAAAAAAAATAATAAATAAAAAAACTTTAAAAGTCAAAATTAATTTAAAAAATAATTAAACATAAATAGAGCAAAATGTAATCTACCAAAATACAACTCAACTTACATGTCGGGTTGGTTTTGTTACAAGGGAGTTGCTTTCCTCCGGTTCTAGATTGGATTAGAAGGTGTCATTGGGTTTGTAGAGGTTTATCATGGGTCTCGTTTCGATAATCTGAATCGTTCAATGTATAGAACTCGTCAAGTACTATATTCTTGTAAAAAATACGTTAATCGGATATCGATAGTTAAGTGATCAAATTAGTTTTGTATAAAAAAAATGGACGGTCAAAAAATTAACAGTTAACAGAAAATTGATCTGATAAGATAGCTATCGATATCCGATCAACGTGATGTTTTACATCCATATAATACTCGACGAGTTCTATACATTAAATGGTTCGGATTATCGAAATGAGACCCGTAATAGGCTCTCACGAATCCAACCACATCCTCTAATCTGATTTAGGACCGGAGAGAAGCTGCTCTCATGTTACAAATACGCTTGATTACAGGGTTTTTATTTAGGACAAGAATTGTATTTATAATAATGATAGTTAATTACCCGTGACTCCCTAAATTATTACTAGTAAAATATTACTTTAACCCTTATCCATGGAATTCATAATTTTTGACCTTTTTTTTATAACGCATCATTTTCATTCTTCTAAACCACTTCTAAAAGCGTTAAATATTTAACTATGGGTGTAATTAATCATAATAATAATTTATATAAGGATAAATTAGAATTTACTTTTCTAAAATTTGAAATAAAATATAATAAATTTTGTAATTTTAACATAGTTACATTAGATTCCTTAATATTTTAATTTATATATAATAATTATGATTGGAGTAATGATATTGTTATCTATTTTTTACATTTAAATATATCTTTTTATTGTTTATTATTATATTTTCATTCTATCTGTATTAATTTCAATCCATTTAACATTGCTAACAAAATTTGATATAATTATGTTAAAATTGTAAAACTTATTATATTTTTTTTTCAAACCTTAGAGAAGATGAGTGTAATTTACCCTTTATAAAATTATCACTTTCAAAATTATTTGGCAAAATATAATAATTTTAGGACAAATTGTAGCCATAGTTTCTGTAATTTGACTATTGTACCAATTTGATCTTTCTCTCTCTAACTTAATTTATCACGTTATGTCATTATAATTTAATTTGTAACACAATTAAAATTTTGAATAAAAATTAAAGGCAAAATGATCCATTAAAAAGAGTTTAAAATTGAAAATTAAAATTTTGAATAAAAATTAAAGGCAAAATGATCCATTAAAAAGAGTTTAAAATTGAAAGTCAACTACTCAGTCACTCTAACGAGAGTGAATGAATTATTCTATTTTTCTATAATAATTTTCAAAAGAGCAAATTAAAAAAAATTAAAAATTAAAAGTTAAAAAAAAAAAACAAATAATAAAAAAAAACAACAGCACTAACCCCATCAACAAAGATTTTAACTTTATAACAAAATATATTTTGAGTTTTTAATTTTATCAATTTAAATCATAATATTTTGATGGGTGATTTACAGCTAAGTCCTGTTTTAGAAAATACTGGTAGATTAAGTCCTACTTCAAATTTTTTTTACCAATAAGTCCCATCATAAGTTTAAATGACGAAACTACCCTTACCAAATCAAAAACACAGAACATAAATCGCACATTCGCGATTTCATTCTCACAGTTCATCCTGCCATTTCTTACCCTCGTAGATTTCATTCTCACCTTCATCAATTTTGTGTCACATTTCGTCTTACTTCATCAATCTCGTCTCAGCTTTCAGAAGAACAAAGTAGATCATCAAATATTCTGAGATCCGAACAACCAAAAATGGTGAAAACAAGTAAGATTCAAGTATCTTAAACTCTAATTTTTCTGAAATCTTTTATTTTCGAAACTTTTGTTTTTGATTTCCATTTCAATTTGAATGTTGAGTTCGAACTCTTGTTTTTTGAAACTTTTTGTTTTTGTTTTTGTTTGTGAATCTCAGAACATTCACTGTAATGACACCAAAATCATGTTCTCATTCTTTCAGTTTTGGTTTCATTGTTGATTTTGGTACGATTGCTGTGAATGTTCTCAGATTCTGAATCAATTTGAGTAAAAAACTCTAGTTAATCATATTCTCTTACTTTTCAATTTAGGTTTCAATGTTGATTTTGGTGCGATTGTTGTAAATGTTCTCATATTTTCAATCAATTTGAGTGAAAAACCTTAGTTAATCATATTCTCTTACTTTCAATTTAGGTTTCAATGTTGATTTTAGTATGATTCATGTGAATGTTCTCAGATTTTGAATCAATTTGAGTGAAAAACCCTAGTTAATCATATTCTCTTGCTTTCAATTTAAGTTTCAATGTTGATTTTGGTGCAATTGCTATGAATGTTCTCATATTTTGAATCAATTTGAGTGAAAAATCCTAGTTAATCATGTTTTCATGCTTTCAATTTAGGTTTCATTGTTGATTTTGGTAACATTGCTATTAATGTTCTCAGATTCCGAATCAATTTGAGTGAAAAACCCTACTTAATCATATTCTCTTACTTTCAATTTAGTTTTCAATGTTGATTTTGGTACCATTGCTATTAATGTTCTCAGATTTTTAGTCAATTTGAGTGAAAAACCCTAGTTAATCATATTCTCTTGCTTTCAATTTAGGTTTCAATGTTGATTTTGGTACCATTGCTGTTAATGTTTTCAGATTCTTAGTCAATTTGAATGAAAAACCCTTGTTAATCATGTTCCCTTGATCTTTCAATTTAATTTCAATGTTCATTTTGGTACCATTGTTGTTAATGTTTTCAACTTTTAAATCAATTTGACTGAAACACCCTAGTTATTAATTTTCTCTTCCTTTTGATTTTTGTTTCATTGTTGATTTTGATACGATTGTTGTTAATGTTCTTAGATTGTTAGTCAATTTGACTGAAAAATCGTAGTTAATCCTATTTTCTTACTTTCAATTTAGGTTTCAATGTTGAGTATGGTACCATTGTTGTCAATGTTCTCATATCTTCAATCAATTTGAGTGGAAAACCTTAATTAATCATATTCTCTTGGTTTCAATTTAGGTTTCAATGTTGATTTTAGTATGATTCCTGTGAATGTTCTCAGATTCTTAGTCAATTTGAGTGAAAAACCCTCGTTAATCATATTCTCTTGCTTTCAATTTAAGTTTCAATGTTGATTTTGGTGCGATTGCTGTGAATGTTCTCAGATTCTGAATCAATTTGAAAGTAATTGGTACAATTGATTAACTAGGTTTCATTGTTAATCATGTTTGGTAGCTCTAGCACCCTGATCATTTAGGTTTCATTCTCATATTTTGAATCAATTTTAGTGAAAAACCCTAGTTAATCATGTTCTCATGCTTTCAATTTAGGTTTCATTGTTGATTTTGGTAACATTGCTGTTAATGTTCTCAGATTATGAATCAATTTGAGTGAAAAACCCTAGTTAATCATATTCTCTTACTTTCAATTTAGTTTTTAATGTTGATTTTGGTACCATTGCTGTTAATGTTCTCGAATTCTTAGTCAATTTGAGTGAAAAACCCTAGCTAATCATGTTCTTTTGGTTTCAATTTAATGTTGATTTTGGTACCATTGTTGTTAATGCTCTCAGATTCTTAGTCAATTTGAGTGAAAAACTCTAGTTAATCATATTCTCTTTCTTTCAATTTAGGTTTCAATGTTAATTTTGGTACCATTGCTATTAATGTTCTCAGATTCTTACACAATTTGAATGAAAAACCTAGTTAATCATGTTCCCTTGCTTTCAATTTAGTTTCAATGTTGATTTTGGTACCATTGCTGTTAATGTTCTCAACTTTTAAAACAATTTGATTGAAACACCCTAGTTATTCATGTTCTCTTCCTTTTGATTTAGGTTTCATTGTTAATTTTGATACGATTGTTATTAATGTTCTCAGATTGTTAGTCAATTTGAGTGAAAACCCTAGTTAATAATATTATCTTTCTTTCAATTTAGGTTTCAATGTTGAGTATGGTACCATTGCTGTCAATGTTCTCATATTTTCAATCAATTTGAGTGAAAAACCTTAGTTAATCATATTCTCTTGGTTTCAATTTAGGTTTCAATGTTGATTTTAGTATGATTCCTATGAATGTCCTCAGATTCTTAGTCAATTTGAGTGAAAAACCCTAGTGAATCATATTCTCTTGCTTTCAATTTAGGTTTCAATGTTGATTTTGGTACGATTGCTATTAATGTTTTCAGAGTGTTAGTCAATTTGAGTGAAAACCCAGACTTAATCATATTCTCTTGATTTCAATTTAGGTTTCAATGTTGAGTTTGGCATGATTGTTGTGAATGTTCTCAAGTTTTGAATCAATTTGACTGAAAAACTCTTGTTATTCATGTTCTTTTCCTTTTGATTTAGGTTTCATTGTTTATTTTGATACGATTGCTGTCAATGTTCTCAGATTCTGAATGAATTTGATTCAAAATCCCTAGTTAATAATATTCTCTTGCTTTTGATTTCGATTTCAATGTTGATTTTGTTTTTATAGTCGTGAATGTTATCAAATTTAGACTTTATGAGAATGACATTGGATTGATTCTTTTAGGACACATTCTCAGTGTTAATATGTTGTCTATGTTGATTTTCCGAATAGGAAATCAACTCATGAAAACGCCTAGATTGAAGAGCAATGCAAGGAAAACAATAAGAAAGCATAAAGAAACAACTTCAAGGGAGAAAAAACTAAAGGGAAAGCGTAGAGAATGGAAAGTAACTTTCAGATCAAACATGGTGACAGTAGTGAAACTATTACAACACAAACTCAAGAACGAACATATTAAAGGGTTGAAGAAAACCCCATTCTGGTTATTGTTTGATGCAATATTGAAGAACAAGTTGAATTATAAACAATGCAGAAAATATGATGATATTGTATTCAAAATAATTCAAACATACCAGCCAAACAGCAGTGGTTCTTTCCAGTTAAGACCAGAAACTGTAAAGCTAACAACAAAAGACATCAAGTCCATCTTCGGTATATCTTGTGGAGATGAGCCGATGCATCTTGGTTATGGAAAATAAAGTATATCGTCATTTCTGACAAGAATATCCATACAAACTGAAAGGCTATCGAGCACAACCATCATTGACTTGTTGCAAAAAGCATTGAAAGGCAACAAAAAAAAAGACGCCGAAGATGTAATTAGGATGCTGTGTATGTATACTTGTTTGAAGCTTTTTTCTCTATATGAGGAACAACAGTTGGATAGGTATTTGTAGACACCCCAATTTTGACCGCTCGTAAGACTTAGGCGCTTGATTCCGAGCACTCGATGATGACAATTACATTGAGTCAGTTGTTGAAATTCTCAATAAAAGAATCTGAGTTCGAGCTCTAGACAATTCCAACCTGCCATACCCACTGTATTTCTACCTCGGAACTTCAGTATTGCACCTCGTATCAACTTGTATTGAACCTGAAAGTAAGAGATAGTGGAAATACATTGAAGTCCGGCCAGACCTAAGTGATATCCGGCCGGAGATACCAACATCAGGTCGGACATCTTGACTTTTCACACAGATATAGCAGTGTTCTACCAGCTACCCAATTCTGTAAATATTTTGATCAAACTTGCTCGGGGCCTATATATAGCAGGGTTCAGACTGCTGTATAGAGGTTGAAAAACACTTAGAATTTGGTTAGAGAGATCAAATCAATACCAAGTGAGTTAGAAATACCAAGAGTGAGTTAGAAATTTCAAGAGGTAGAAAAGATCAAAGCTATCACCCTTCTTGTTCTTTTACAAGCCTTGAAGCTCTTATATTATCCATACATACCATACAAGAGCTTGAACTTGAACTTGATTTGAGAATCAAAAATCATACTCAAACTTGAGGGTGCTTTGGAATCAAGTTGGATTTACAACAAGAACACCTTCTCTACAAGAGGTAAAGCCTTCTTGCTTTTATTTCAATCTTTGTTCATCTTTTTCTTGTGTTTTCATATTATTTTTGGACTATTTTGAGGGCTGAAACTTGCGATTCAAAGCTACCCAAAGGTGGAAGGGTTAATCCCCCTTGCTTGAACCTTACTCCTAGCTTAAATCCTTGTGTTTCCTATTTGTTTTCGTCTATTTTTGCCACTATTTTGGGGCTGATTTGGGACTATTTTGGAGTTGTTTTTCAACATCTAAACTATGTGATTTGAAGTTGTAAAAGTGGGGAGGGGTTAGCCACCATTTCTCATAATTATATTAGCTTTAATCTCTCTATGATTGTGCACCTTCTATAGTTTAATTTCAGCACTATTGTATGTTATTTGGGGGCTGTTTAATTTACTTCAATAGGTTTATTTTACATATTTTGTTTGTGTTATATTAACCAATTAATCAACCTTGCATAACCACCTCTGTAACCTCCCTCTATTCTTTGATAATTTTAATTAAAAAGTTGTGAAAAATTAAGATTGTGGTTCAAGTATAAGAAAGAAGCTTTTCTTATGCTTAATGGTTTAATCTTTAGGAGGTTCATTACCAAAGGCATAAAACTTTCTCATGCTTAATGGTTTAATCTCTTTGGAGGTTCATTACCAACAGCATAAAAACTTTATTATACTAAAGTACAATCATGTATTTTTCAGTTCTTTTTATCACCAGTATGTCTACTTTTAAGGGTTAATTGACCCTGGAAATCACCAAGGAAAGTGTCATTATCACTTATTATCAAGTTTGGATTTCAAGTCATTATTGCTCACTATGGGTTTATCTAAGTCATTATTACTCTTTGGAGTTTAACTAGTCCTTGTTGCGCATTTTGAGTTTGACTTGAAATCCCTTATCGCTTATAAATACGTTTGACTCTTCCTTTGTAATTTCCCCGAAGAATTTATCATCAGTGTGATTACTGTTAAGGGTTTAATTGACCCTCGGAAATCGCCAAGGAAAGTGTCATTATCACTCATTATCAAGTTTGGATTTCAAGTCATTATCGTTCACTATGGGTTTTTCTAAGTCATTATCACTCTTTTGAGTTTAACTAGTTCTTGTTGCGCATCCTGAGTTTGACTTGAAATCTCTAACTTGCAAATAAGTTTGACTCTTCCTTTGTAATTTCCTCTGAAGAAAATAAGGTTTATTTATTCTGGTTAAGTCGACACTTAATTTTTTCTTTTTTCATTTCGGACTTAGTGATGTAAATTTCACCGTGGACTTAATGGATTAAAGAAAAGGGAAGGTAATATAAAAGAGGCTAATAAAATTGAGCTTAAAATGAATCAACCAACATAAAAGAACCATATGATTTGATTGAATTCGGTCTGACTTTATCCGAGTTTTTATGGTGTCAAGGCTTGTCTTACATTAGTCCATAATGTTTTGATGAATCTTGAAACGTCTTTTACGACCAGACGTATGCCGGAGTCTATTATTGTGTCAAGGTGTGTCTTACATCAATTCATGATAATTTGATGAACCTTGAAGCGTCTCTACTTCCCTTCTTGAAATTGCTTTATGATAGGAGGAAGGGGTGGTTGTTATGCCATTGCATTTATTGATTTTTGTCATATGTGTCCAAATCATCTTGCAAATCACTTGCAACCATAGATGTTTTGGGAATCGAGTTCGCTCATCTCTTGAGTATTTTCCATGATAGAGAAGAGTAGAAAGACAAACATGGCTAAGAATACCTTGTTTGCATGTTTGTACTGTTTCACCTCAGGCACAAAAAACAGATTTCCGCAAAGAAAACAAGGTATGTTTGGATTTATTTGGGGCTCGACTAAGTCTTGTTTTAGGTCGGCAAGGCTCCAATAAATTACAAATAATACACTTTCGGTCGAAAGCAATGATAAGGTGAAACAAAACAAATCTCAATAAAGCAGACAGAGTAATTCCTGAGGAGCATCGTGTGATCATTACATATTATTTGTTGTAATAAATTAGACAGCCCATTTTCCTTATTATTCATTCGGATTTGTAATAATTAATTATTTGGACACTTGGACATTTGGACCGTCCTTCGCGAGGACAAATATATAATAAGTTGTATGTCTTCCAACCCCACGTCTTTCTCCTTTTTATTTACCAGCTTATGATGTTTAGTTTAAGGACATCATGTTTAAATTGCATACTCATGTTTGCATCCACTTGTATTGCATGCATAAAAGTTCGGCTCATCATATTATTCAAATGTCAAATTCAAACTCTTTACTTGAATACATGCGCTATCACTTGCCTTGAATTGACTCGCATGCCATGCTACTAGCCGAGCTTATTAATTGCATATTGTATGTGTTGCATTAGTCATAATACATAGTTAGGATCATGCATTTTTTTTCTAACTAGTTATTTTTTTTTGCTCGGAGTAGAAGGTAAGTTTTTATACTTTAGCATATTGCATAAGTGTGATTGCTGTCATACCAAACATACTGTCATGAGGCTAATTGCTTAAATAATAAACTGTTTGAATGCCTGTGGATGAAGGCTATCACTGACATTGGGATACTTTGATTAATGTATATATATGAGATCACTTTTTCAAGTGGTGCATATTCAAAACACTTTTTCAAAACAAACATGAAATCAAACGTTCTAACTGTTCGTGAAATTAGTCTATACTTGTATGTTAAAGATAAAATAAGAACATATACTGTACATAAGAATCACATCATAATTAGTGGAGGCCGATCTTTGATAGGGTGAGTGGGGTGCTCATTATTGACCTTTCTCTCTTATACCTAAGTTCCCGAATCAAGACACTTTGGTAACGACGGACTAATGGCCTTTGGCACGAGTCACGAGTTTCCTAAATTTCCCAAAATAAATATTTAGGTGGCGACTCTAAAATCTGGCAAAGCAGTCTATTTTTGGCATTTGATTCAAACATCGATTTTCCAAAAACAATTGCCGGATTTGGACTCTTTTTGTGTTTCCACTATTTCACATTGCACTTGTGAAATCAAATTCAGAACCGACACGAGTGGAGTCTGAACTGTAAGGGCTATTCATCTTATTCATCCTTATGAAATGGGGCGTGAAAAGCCGAGCTACAATATTTCTTAATTACATGGAAGACATTAACTCAATAAGAAAATACAATTGGGCAGAAGGCACTAAGGACACACTAATGTCTTCAATTGAAAAATACCACAAAACTCCAGCAAAAGTCACAAGATGTGTTATGGCTCTCTTAGTAAGTACATATTTACTCTTTTCTATTAGTTTGTTGTTAATAACATACAGTATTATTTCTTATTCAAATGACAAAAATTCTTTATATTTATTTGTAGTATTGGTTATGTGAGCACACATTGATCATCCACCCTGAAGTTAGTAAAGCATGCCCAAGGGTGATCAAGTGGAATCTTATCAAATTACATAAACGTATGAAAGTCATATCACTACATGAGCTAACAACAAGATAGGTGACATCCTTATCTCATTTGAATTTCAATTCAAGTTGGGAAAATTGCCTATTTTTATACACTGAATTATTACTGAGAAACTTTTTAGTTTCCTAAACTTCAATTATTTCAAAAATTAATATCTATTGTATGTTGACCTACAGGTAACTAGTGCTCAATTGAGTAAGGACAGTGATGAAGAACTTGATGACACTAAATAAGAAAAAGAAGAAGAAGAAGAGGAAGAAGAAGAAAAAAATGATGCTGAAAATACTGAAGAAGGAGAACAAGAAGATGCTGAAGAAGAACAACAACAAAAAGAAGAAAAAGAAAATGCTGAAGAAGAACAAGAACAAGAAGAAGAAAAATAAGATGTTGAAGAAGAAGAAGAAGAAGAAGAAGAAGAAGAAGATGGTCAAGATGTTGAAGAACGCCACCAAGAACAAACGCCAGCAAATAAGAAATTGCAAAATTCTGAAAGCACAGAAACTGCCAACTACATGAGAGATGAATGGGATGTCAATCAACAAGACACAGATGAAGACTTTGATGGTTTGTGCAACATTATGATCAATGATGCACCTGAGGGAGAAGAACACATTCATCAACAAGCACTTGAGAGACTCCAAACTGAGAACAACAATTTGAAACTTGACAACACAGTGAAGACCGTCTACATAAATAAACTTGAAGAGGATAACAGGCTACTCACCGCAGAAATACAACAATTGAAAGATGAAAATTCTCGATTGTATAACCAATTGGTTGAAAAAGAGGTCCATAAGATAACTCAAGAAGTTTGTGGAGGAAAGAATTCTGCGACAGATGCAAAGAATGTAGGCTATACTATAAAAGATGAAAATTCTCAAGTGGTGTAGAAAGAGGTCCATGAGATAACGCAACAAGCTTTTGCAACAAAAGATTGTGAGACAAATACAAATGCAAAAGATTGTCAAAATTCTCAGTTACAGAATCAGTTAGTGGAGGAAGAGGTCTATGACTTAACCCAACAAGTTTGTGCAATCAAAGCCGATGATTTGACAGAATCGAGACAAACAAATTGTAGAATTCCATGATTAAAAACATAAAAGCTAAAGTAAGGAAGACTACTGAGATATCAGATTATGAGTATGGAGGCAAGAAAGTTAAAGTTGAAAAAGAGAAGGAACATAAAGATGAGACAATTTTTAACAAGTATGATGTGGCTCAATTGCTACCTCTTGAAGATAAGTATAAACTACAAATTCTTTGGAAACAAAAGCAAATAGAATCAAGGTATAATCTTACATAAATCTTGCAATTTTTCATGTAGTACAAACTATAAAATGAAACTGAGAAATAGCACTGTTTTCTAAAAATATTCTGAATTAATTATTAACACATTTTTTCTTGTTTTGTAGTGCTTGTATATGGTTTGGTGCAAGATATGATAATTGTGTCTTTATTAATGATATCAAGAGCTTGGTAAAAGGGAACGACATATCCAGCTGTGTACGTATAAAATTTGCGATATTTTAACAATGAAAAACTTCTCATTAATTTATTAACATCACTTTTGTGTTCTAATTTGACAGACAATTGATACATATGTTGAGATTCTTAAAAGAGAACCACAAGCACAGAATTCCGGTGATGGAGTAGAGCACAATGGCAAGTCTTTCGTACTATCAAGTCTATATTGGGTAAGGAATAAATGTGCATGTGTCAATTCTATTCTTTATCTTCTTTTCGATTTTGGTTTCAAAGTTCATTTTTTGTGTTTGTTATCATTCCTGTGAATGTTCCTAAAATTTGAGTTTGGTATCATTGCTGGGAATGTACTTAGATTTCGAAACAATTTGAGTGACAAATCGTACTTGATCATGTTTTGTTGCTTTTAATCGAGATTTGAATATTGAGTTTCGTACCATTACTGTGAATATTCTCATATTTTTTGTAAAAAACAGCTAATGTTGAAGAAAAAAACTTCAAAAAAAAGGAAAAGATTTTGAAAAATACTTTACAAGAATCCCTCACATGTAGATACATCCATATCCCCATCCACAATTCCAATCATTGGACATTACTTGTTATCGACAAACACTTGGGGACTTGGAAACATTTCAACTCTTTGAACCAAGAAAAGCAAATGATAAGCACTACAACGTTGCATATCAACTAGTAAGAACAATTTCAGATTACCATTACAATAATCAAATGTAAATCATTACATACTTTATATTGATGTTTTTTACAGCAAAAAATCATCAATGAATACATGAAAGATACACCTTGTCAAGCAGAAAAAGTATGGAATCCTGATGTGAAGATTGAATCAATCAAATCAATCATTACATACGTATGTTATGTTTATTGTAACTACCCTAACTGTGTTAAAAATGATTTCTGCAGGGCTAATTGTGGAATTATTGTATGCTACATCACAAGACAATACATAAGGCATCAACCAATTCCAAACACATTACCACTAGGCACATCCACAACACTGAGAGCAGACATGGTACATGAGTTCCTCAGTGATCCACAAAGATCAATTAGAGTCAAGTACCAAGATTGCAACATTCAATGAATCTTTTTTGATGTGTAATTCAATGAACTCTTTTTTGTCACACTCTGATACAATGACTAATGTTTTTGTTGATAGTTGCAATCATATTGCCTCACAAACATATTACAATTTCTATGATGTGTAATGGAATATTTTGTCATACTCTCAAAGATATATGTACCAGGGCTTCTCTTGATATTTTTGTCCATATTTTCAGTTTCCATTATCCTCTTCCTCACACTACTATATGGGAAAAGTGAAAATAATGTTACATGTGAAAACAGTGGACACAAGACTTTGCTGTATCATAATCAGTGCTTTGTTGATGTTTTTGTTTATATTTTCAGTTTTTATGTAGTGTTTTGTTGCCTCACAATATTATCACATTCACTTATTTTGAAGTTGAAAACTTAAAATTGAGAATATTTTTAGTTTTATACAGTGTTCACGCAATTTTCAAAATAACAATATTATCAATACAATTTATTTGTTGCCTTACAATATTATCACAATTTGAAAAACTAAAATTCAAAACAAATAATATTTTCACTTTCAGTCCACTGTTACTTTATTCAAAAGATAGAGCATTGAACACATCTATTTAGAATATTAATTCACATTCATTCAATTGATCACATTTATAACTAGTTCCAATTCATAACAAGAGCCTCACACTATTATCACAAAATTAGTTATTTTGAACTAAAAACTTAAACTGAGAATATGTTCACTTTTTATACAGTATTTACATAATCTTCAAAACAAACATTCAACAGTCAAGTTTATTTACAAAAACCAACCAAACAAATAATTCACATTAAAAACAAACACAAAACCAATCAAACAATATTATCACAAATAATTTCAAATCTAAAATTCGAAATTGAGAATATTTTTAATTTCAAATCAATGTTATTTTATTCAAAACATAGAAGATTATTATTCAGCTCTTAATAGTACAAACCGCTACTTCAAGAAATTTATGAATATGAAATTTTTACAATCACAAATCACCTACAAAAAATCATAAAGCCTCCTTACACGATTTCTTATTGTGATTGCCAACCTTCGCACATCTACCACAAGTAATTTGTCTTACTTTCTCACCATTGGAACGAATCCTCTTCTTATTTGGCCTTCCTGGTTGCTTCCTAGACAAAGGAGGAATAAGAACATCACTATCACCATCAACATTACAATCTGGTTTCCAAATTGAAGGAACATGATATATTGGAAAAGAATAAGACTATCAATAACTTTGAATTGATCAACAAATAAACTCAAATCATGTATACTCTTTTGTATAACACCAACTCCGTGTACACATAGAAACCCTTTCAACTACCACTCGCCACAAGAACACACTTGTCTACTAATGTCAATTGAAACAGATGGATGTGAATGCACCTCATAGACATCATTCCCAGATGAACTAACAATCTATGGCCTCAAAGTATTAAAAGCATCATGCAACTTGGACTCCATTTTGGGGCATATGACACCATTTCATTTATTAACAAGCTCCCTCATCTTGGCAATTTTCCTCATCAACTTCATTCTTACACTATCAATCAACTTTGTGATAGGCAAATGGCGTTGCTCTTGTATCCACGAATTGAAAGATTCAGCTACATTCGACCACATCTCTCTAAAGCGTTGTCCTAAAAAATCTGTATTATTACTCCAATGATCATATGGTATGTCATCTAAAAACTTTTCAACTCTTGACCCACCTTCAGTCTTTAACTCAACCAAACATTGATGAAATGTTTCTTTAGTTGGAGCATATACACATTTCCCAAACAAAGTGATCAGCTTTTCTTTCAATCCACGAAACATACCACGCAAATGATGCCTCAGGTTCATCTTTAAATGATATAAACAATAAGCATAGAAAGCCATTGGGAAAACCTTTGGCAAAACTTCAACTTATCCAAGGTTACGATCTGACACGAATGTAATATTTCGTTTGGGTGAAACAATTGTACTCAAATGCTCCAAAAACCAACGCTAGTTGTCTTCATTCTCTGAGCCAACAATTCCAAAACAAACAGGAAAGAAACCGGCATGTACAAACATAAAAAATGAGAATATTCTATTATTCTTAGAAAATGGTAACACTTTAACATTCAAAATATCAAACACTAAAATGAATAACTATAAAAATAAAAAATGCATATACAACAACAATATTATATAAATTTTTCAAAATTCAATCATATTTCTAAACTAAGAACTTTCTCAATTCCAGAACAGAGAAAATATATTTCTTGTGTACTTTGATTTCCATCTTTTCCTGTAGCAGCAAGTAAATTTCCTCTAAATCTTCCTTTAAAAAATGTGCCATCAAGGAACAAGAGAGGTTGACAATAATCAAATCCACTAATGGAGCCGTGAAAAGCAACAAATAATGTGGCCGTTTGGTATAACTGTTAAAACAGATTATAGATTATAGCTTAACAGATTATAGATTATGACTTTAATCAGAAGTTGTTAATCTGTTTGGTGTAACTGTTGGATTATAGATTTAAGTTGCTAAGTAGTGTTTCTTAAATAAGCTGTGAAATAGTTTTTTGCTGTGTAAATGTCTTTTTTACCCTTATTAGTTGTAAATTGAATTTATCTAGACTTTTTGCTATTAATTACATATTAAGATATCGTTCCAACACCAAATTAACATAACCCTATTATCTTTAGATAATAATAACAATGAAATAAATATTACACAAAAATAAATATATTATATTTTAATAATTATTTCCTTGAGAAATTGACATTAAAATCTCATATCTTCTTGAATCCATCTCATAATCATCATTACGAATCGGATCGGTCTTCCCCTACCACTGCTTCCTCGTCAACAAGGACATACTCAATATATTTATCATAAGAGTCAAATGCAATATCCCTTAAATTAGTTCATCTAATGTAGTTGTGGATCGCCATAGTAGCACAAACAAGTTGTCGTTGACAAACAAAATTGTAATTGCAAGGAATATCTTTCATAAAAGGCCATCTTGCTTTCCAAACACCAAATGATCTTTCTATTACGCTCCTGAGTGATGAATGTGTTTTGTTGAATTTTTCATGTGCAGTTTGAGGAGGCCGATGTTCAAATTGAGCTAAATGATATCTCTTCCCTTTGTACGGCGTAAGATAACCCTTTGTGTTTGGATAGCCAGAATAAACCAAATAATACTCATCTACAAAGTAAAATATGAACTCATTACAAATATAACTAACATAGAATAAACGAATAAATTTTAATTTGTGTTACATACATACCTCCTTCTGGATATGGAAAATTATTGTTTGGATTCCTAATTGTATCCTAAAAAATTCGCGTGTCATGTGCACTTCCCTCTCAACCAGGCAAGCAAAAGGTGAAACGCATATTAAAGTCACATACTGCTAATATGTTTTGTGTAGCGTATCCCTTCCTACCTATGAAACGGGGTAAGTATTTTGCTTCCACATGAGCTTTGATATGTGTTCCATCTATTGCCCTAATGCAATTCTACATACAAAAAATATTAGAAAATATTTTTTTTTAAGAGAGAGAGAGTATTTCTAGTTACCTTAAAATAAGGTAATATTTTTGGCTATTCTTTATGTACGGATGGATCCCATTTCTAGTTACCCAATCAGCGAACATTTTCACACACGCTTTTAAAACAGAGTGGAAGTATTTTGAAATAGTTTCACCTGATAATTGAAATCTTTCTTGAGTATTTCTATTGTTTGCATGTTGACCAACAATATATAAAAAAATAGTAACTTGTTGAACTCTAACTTTTTTCCCACTTTGTAGTTCATAGTTAGTCTATAATAAATTGCACAATTGATAAAAAACATCTCTGTCCATTCTAAAATTTTCATATATTCTTGTAGCATTACCATGTTTCAATTCTAACTTCCATTGATGTCCTGTGAGGGCAGATGTCCTACATGGTTGTTTATTTAGGTAATTTTCTGCATATATTGTTCCTACCACTGCTGCTGCCATTAGATAGGGATTCCCATACGGGTGATTTGGTTGTTGTGAAGATCCAGCGACATTGTCATCATTATCATAATCACCATCATCATTGAAATTGTCCATCTTTTTATACTATATAGAAATTGGGGTCATGTGCCACATTCATTCAATAAGGGTGGTGTTTGTTCAAGCTTTTTTTACCTAACTTCTAGCTTTTAGCTTAAAAAAACAAATTCAAACTGTTTGGCAGACTTCAATCTGATTTAGCTTTAACTTTTACAACTTATACGAAAGGTAAAAAAAACTGAATTTCAAAAGCTAGTTCATGCTGCTTTAGATTCTCACGAGTATTATGCAGAGGGTAAAGATACTTAAATGCCCTTAGTGTTTTGAAATATTTACTCTTATACCACCTATATATATTATTTTTTTACCCAAATCTTTCTTTTTGGCAAGAGATACAGCAGCAAGCAGCAACGCAGCAGCATACTTGCAACTCTAGTTCACTTCTGGAGACGTGAAGCTTTGGTTGGTTTCCAGCTTTGGTTCGTTTCCGGCGACGTGCGGCTGTAGACACCCCATTTTTGACTGTCCTCAAGACTTGGACATCATCGTTTGTGCACTTGATGATTGTGACTGTATGTGCTCGTTTTAGTGCCCGAAGTCTTCGGCGGAATGCTTTGTCTTTGAGCCTTTAAACCCTGTCCATTCTATGCCTTGTTATGGACCAAAACCTTAGTGCTTCAAACCTCGAGACCCTGGGACCTGTAGGCCCCCTCTGGTGGACTGCCGGCCACCCTTGTGCTGTACTGGCCAATGGTGTGGCCTGCTGGTCATCAGTGTTTTTTTCCAGATATTTTGTTGACAACTGTTCTAGCTGTTACCACAATTGGCTGCATCTCTCTACACGTGTATGGAGGGATATATCTCAGCCAAATGCATGTGTTTCTATATATAGGGGATCTCCTCCCTCATTTTTGAGGGTTAGAATTTTTGGAGCAAAAATTATCTCTCTTTTTCTTTCTCTCTCTTTCTCTCTCTCTCTCTCTACATTTCTCTCTCTTTCTCTTGCAAATTTGTGCACATTGGCCTACATACACTATACTTTTGCCTGCACCTCCTTAATCAAAGTTGATCACCTTTGGACTGAGGTTCCTTGCCTTCTTGGAGCTCTTGAAGTTGGTTTTGGCTTGAATTGTTGTCTAGAATTGATCTTTGCTTCAAGAGGTATAACACTTGCCCTTTTACCTTGCTTTGCATACTTGTTTTTCTATCTTTTTCCACTGATTTTGGGCTATTTTGGGGCTATAAAAAACTCTTTTTTGGTGGGTTAAAATTGGTGGTTTTAGTCCTTGTTTGTAAGGCCTTTCTACCTTTGTTTTCCACTTTCAAACTATCTTTTTTTTGGGATTTTGAAAATTGATTTTCAGAGTATTTTTAGTGGTAAAAATCATGTTTTGAAGTCCAAATTTGGAGGGGTTAGCCTCCCATTCTTGTGCCTTATTTGCTATCCTAGTTAGCTCTATGTGTTGGCATATTTTTCTAGCCTTTTATAGTTTAATTCCAGCATGTTTTAGGCTTTGATTTGGACTATTTTAACTTTGTTTTGGGTTGGTTAAGTCATTTGAGTCTTGTATTGCATGCTTCTAGTGTAAGTGTCCTCACAAGCTTGGTGATTTAGGCCTTTAGATACCACTTGTTTGAGTTGATTGCATTGTTTTAGTGCTTTTCTCACTTAATTTCAGCAAGCATAATATCTGCAACCTCCCTCATTTCTTGACTCTTTGTTTGCTTTGAGAGTTGTTTCAACCTTAGGATTGTTTAAGCTTGAGATTGAGGCCTATGCTTAATGGTTTAATCCTCTTTTTGGGGTTCATTATCAACGGCATGACATCTCTCTCTTGCCTTAAACTACCCCTTGTTTGAAACTTCCTTCTCTTTTAGAGGACTTAACTCACCAATGGACTTAATTGGTTAAAGAATGGAAGGGTAAGTCAAAATAAGTAACTAAAATGGAAACTAAAATTATGCAAAGATAAGAATTTTATTGTGTTTCAGTGTGTTCAATTGGACGTTAATTGGACATAAGGAAAATTGGGGCATTTCATACTCAAAGTGATGAAATGTGCCAAGTTTCTTAGGTCTCTATTGCCCTTGATCATGCATGATAGGGTGAAGGTTTTTAGTCTTGTTTGTGCATTGATTAAACTTGTACACCTTGGTTCTTTAGCCATCATGCAATGAAATTGCTTGATTAATGGCCTTTGAACCAAGTGTATCACTCAATTGAGCTTGTTTTGATGATAAAGAGGGATACACAGTACAAACAACCTATGAGAATATCCTCTCTTTGCTCTGTTTGCTCTATGTTATAGCAAGAAATGGTGCATCATCAGTGGCCGGCCGGCCGGCCACTGTTTCTGGCCGGCAAGTCATCAGTGTTAGACGGCAACCCTCTAGTGGTGGCCGGCTGGCCACCACTTCTGGCTTGCCGGCCACCAGTGAATTTTGAGCAGAATGCTTCTGAAGCGGAGCAGAGTTGATCTAGAGAAGGAAAACAGTGTAAATGTTGTGTAACAAAGGCATACAACAGCAAGACAGTGGCTGTTTTCGGGTGGAAAACCTTGCATCCTTGTGCATTTCTCATTTCCTGAGGTGGAATAGCTAGTTTAGCATTGTATTTCATTATTGTAATAGTTAATTTTTTGTACGTAATTAATTAGTTAGTTTGTTGTTGTAATTGTTTAATTAGCTAACTAGAATAGTTAATTAGTTATTTTTGTAATTAGCTAGAATAGTTAATTAATTTGTTGTAATAATTAATTAATTAGCTTAGAATAGTTAGTTAATTTATTTTATTCAAGTTTTCTAATAATTAGTTAAGTAGTTTAGCTTAGCAAGTTTATTCATTCGGACCCTCCTGTGCGAGGGCATCAACGTTGTAATAATGTGTATGTCTTCCAACCTCACGTCTTTCTCCCTTTTATTTATCCGCTTTTGATGGTTAGTTATATTGGGGGCATCACGTTTCAATTAGCATATCCCATGTTTGTATTCACTCATCTTTTCTTGCATACATTGAGGCTCGGTTCATCATTCAAACTTGCATTGTCGTTTATTACCTCGTTGAAAACGTGTTTAAATGCATGCTATGAAATTGTTGCAAATAACATGTTAAGTAGCCGAGTCTATTTTAGTTGCATTATTGCATGCGTTGCATTAGCCATCTTGTATGGTTAGGTATTATGCATATTTTTCTAACTCTTTTGTTTATTTTGGCTTGGAGTACTAGGTGAGTTTTTAGTGCTTTAGCATACTTGCATGAGTGTTAATGATTTCCATGACTAGCATGCTTGCCATGAGGCTAAGTGCGTACTTGTTAAACTGTTTGAGTGCCTGTGGATGAAAGCTTGTTACTTGAATTGGAATGATTCAATTGATGTATGTTTAAGCCCACTAGCATGAGTGCTTTAGCATACTTGCATGAGTGTTAATGATTGCCATGACTAGCATGCTTGCCATGAGGCTAAGTGCGTACTTGTTAAACTATTTGAGTGCCTGTGGATGAAAGCTTGTTACTTGAATTGGAATGATTCAATTGATGTATGTTTAAGCCCACTTTATCAAGTAACAAATTCACAAACTTTAAGCCCACTTTATTAAGTGGCAAAATCAAACCCTTTTCGAAAAACAAACATGAATTTGAATTGTTCCAATTCGGACAAACTAGTTTATACCTTGTGTGCGCACATCACATAGTAAATTATAGCCTAACAAATCGGAACAAGAGCATATAATGTTGATAAAAATCATATCATGATTAGTAGAGGCCAATCTTTGATCGGGCGAGCGGGGGTGCTCAATTCATGACCTTCCCCTCTCGTACCTAAGTTCCTGAGCCGAGACAATCTTGGTGATGAAGGACACGTGGCCTTTAGCACGAGTAATGGGTTTCCTAAATTTCTCCAAAACAAAAAAATATTTAGGTGGCGACTCTATATTTAGCAAAACAGTCCAATTTTGGCATTTTTGATTCAAAATCGATTTTCCAAAAGATTTGTCGGATTTGGACTCTTTGATGTTTATTAATTTCATATTGCACTTGTGAGATTAGATTCAGAACCACGGGAGTCCGAACTATAGGGCTTCTTGAAAGGGGGCACAAAAAAGCCGAGCTACAGTTTCTGGTGACTCTGCTGGGAAAATTAGAGAACTTGACTTAAACTCATGATATGTTATTTTTATCTACACTTCTATGTTTCTTTGCATTGCATTTGCATTGGTGCATTTAAGTCACTGTGTTTGCCATTTGCTATTCCTGGACGGTTTGCCAGAGGCAAAGCTTGCCAAAAGGCTGACCAGTTGCAGGCTCTGCCAGGATGGGAACACAACCCTTGGATCTGGACTACCGATGTACTGTTTGATTCTCCTTTCACTTCTCAATGTTAGGTGTGAGAGGTATATTAGGGAGTCTTGCTGAGGTACCCTTTTGACCATTCGGCCTAGTTGCATATCGAAAGCCGTAGAAACTGTTCCAAACTAGGACATGATGCTTACCCGAATCTAGGATTGCGTGAAACAACATTGTTTGAATAGTGAACCCTAGTTCCTGAAAAAACTAGGACAGGGTAACCCTACTCCCTCATAGGGGTGTTTTGGATCTCACTTATCTGGTATGTGCTTTACAGTGAAACTGTCCAGGAACGTGCGTATCAGTTGTAAGTTGGGTATCAGTTTTTGGGGCAGAATTCAGTGTTGAGTGCAGTCCTACAGCTTTGATTACATCTGTGTGTTGTTCACATCTAAGCTGAGGTGCTGTGCGGCTTCTAATTTTTGCTTTCCTTTTGCTTTATTTCTTTTTGCTAGGCAGTTTATCACAATTGCTTCAGACAGTTTGGATATCCCCCAAGCGCTCTAAACCCGCGTCAGAAGGCTTTACAGATCCGAAGATCTTGTTAGGGGACAACTTATGTTTGCTTCACTCCCACCGGTTACCAGACAGAGGAGAGTTAGGCACAATTCACCAGTCCAGCAAACACCTTTCAGTTCACCTGTATCTAGTCAGGCTCAATCTTCTACATCCAGTCCAGTAAGAAATTACTTGCCAATTCCGATGGCACAATATCCCCTGGTTAGCATGGAGGACTTGATCTGTCATCTCCACCAAACAGTGGAAACCATGCAGCAAGATGCTGCTTGCCAAGATGAAGTCACAGTCCATCAAGTCGAAGTAATAAACAAGCTGCAGCAACAACAACCACAACAAGCAGCGGCTTCTGTATCTCATGTACCTCCAGTAGGTATCCCAGCACAAGGAATTACTACTAATGCCCAGACGGAGAATCAGGGTAATCCAGTAAACCCCATCCCACCACAAGCCTCCAAGGCACTAGTGTACCAAACCGAGGCTCCGTTTGAATTTGAAGTTGACCCGATTGTACTTAAGGTCAACAAGCTGGAGAAGCTTTTCAAGAAGGCACAGGGTGTTAACTCAATCCCCGACATCGAAGATGGATATACTGACTCTGCAGTAACCCTGCTAGACTGATTCAAAATGCCACATCGGTTCGATGGCTCTAGAGATCCCATGGTTTATCTGCGGTTGTTCTCCGATATCTTGCGGCCGATGGGCCTCACCAGACTCCAAAAGCTGTCTCTCTTCGGCTAGACCCTGTCTGGACTATCAGTTATCTGGTATGCGAAGCTCGAGGATTCTGTGGAGCAGAGTTGGGAGGAAATGGCTGAGGCCTTTATTTCACAGTACTTCTATAACACCCAAATCAAGGTCACAACCCGTGATCTCGAAGCAACGCACCATGAGCCGAATGAGGGCTTCTCAAAATTTGTAACAAAGTGGAGGGCCAAGGCTTTAATGATGACTACACGACCTTTAGAGAAAGATCAGATAAGAATGGTAGTCCGTAATCTGCACGAAAAGTTATTACAGAAAATGATCGTCCTACCCTTGTTCACTTTCACTGAGCTCCATGAAATAGGAGTTCAGATTGAAGACGCCATGAAACAGGGTTTGATAACTGATGAAAGAGAGTAGGCCAAGAGGCCTTCTGCGCGCAGTTCCAATGCAACCACTAGTGAAAGCACAGTTGCGCGGCCATCTGATGTTAGTGTTGTCACCACTACAACTAAAACCGCCAATCCCTTTACCAGCACAACTCCACAAACTTCAAACAACCAGGCCCGATCCCAAAGGACCTTTACCCCACTCTACATGCCTTTATCCTAAGCCATGAGGGTGTTGATCAAAAAGGGGCACCTCAAGTCGTTAGAGCCTCACCCTCTACCTGATCCTCTTCCACCTAAGCACAATCCAGCCAAGTATTGTGCGTTTTACCAGCAACACGGTGATGCCACCGACTAATACTTCAGGTTGCGCCATGAGATTCAAGATCTCATCGACAACAAGGTGATCACACCACCCCAAAAGCCAAATGTAACCACCAACCCTCTCCCGGCCCACAATCAAGTCCCCCAACCTCGGAACCTGTAACAACCCTTATCACTGATCACTGATTAATTGCCGATTACTGCTAAACTGAGAATGATTATAATTGATAATTGAGTTGAGTTGAATTTTGGTCCTAAAATGTTGAATTGAAGCTCTTTCCATGCATGCATGTTTATATTGTTGAAGTTTTGAGATTGTAGTTCATAATTCCTCACATGCATATTCATAATATTGTTATAGTTCATGTTGTCATCATGTTTTTGCAAGATTTGAGCTCATTTGAGCAAACATTGAAGCTTTGAATTGAATTAAACTCTTGCATGTCATGTTTGTAGCATGTTAATGAAAATTGGGTTTGAAAATGGATTTAATTAAACACCCTTGGGCTTTGATTTCTCAAATTGAGCTTTGAATCATGTTATTCTATGTGTTTACAAATGTTTTCCAGAAAATAGGCCCAAGAGGATTGAATTTAGTGCATTTAAACTTGGTTTTTGGCTTGGAGGTGCAATCTGGATTTTCCAGAATTTGCACTCCCGCTCGAGCGGGGAAAGTGGCGCTCGAGCGGGGAATTCGAGCATCCAGTACTTTACACTGTATTACAATCCGCTCGAGCTGGGTATTTGGCGCTCGAGCGAGACCTTATGTCTTGCGCTCGAGCGGCTATCGAGCGCCCAATCGAGCGTGATTTTTAAGCATCCAGCACTTTTGACTGTTTCGCATGTTCGCTCGAGCGTGGGAAGTGACGCTCAAGCGGGAACCGTTGTCTGCATGTCCGCTCGAGCGGGGAAACCTACGCTCAAGCGGGACTCTGTTTTTCTGAAAATCCTGAAACTGTTTTCTGTGCACATCTTTGCATCCTTATTTCCATCCTAGGCATTCTTAGGCCTAGTTTAAGACATCTTAACGAGGATATAGTTGTAGAACACACCGAGGCAATTAGGGATTAAGTCGTTATCTTTCCCAACTGTGTAGCTTAGTGTGTGTTCGTTCTGTAAACTGTGTAGGGTTGGCATCGGGAGACGCGCTCTAGCCTAATTGTAGCCCAGAACTCTGTGAGTAACAACTGTGTAAAGATATGTTCAAAAATGATTATCTTCTGAACAATTGAACTGTACTGTTTTTTGAACTGCTACTGTTAACTGAATGAATGTATGTCCTATATTCTGAACTGTATTGTGGCATCCTTAGCAACTACTGTTTACTGTTATTGTTACAGAGATCTCTGTCGGTTCCCTTGTTGGAACCACTACTGTTTACTGATTGATGGCCATCAATGACTGTTTGGTCTTTTAGACCAACTGTTTACTGTACTACTATGCTAATGGATGTACCACATATGACTGTTTATTGTACTGAACAACTGATATACTGATTAAAATGAACTGTTTCCATTACTATAAGGACATTCATTCTAAACCCCTTTACGCTTTATGTTATTCACTGGGCTTTGGCTCACTGCTCATATATATATGTACGTGTACAGGCACCAGACCGGAGCTAAGAGCGTGGGGGTAGACTTCCCTTTTTGTCAAGCCAACCACTGTGCCTCACTGCGAGGTTCCGAGCCTGCCAAGCTATGGCTTAGGGGTGTTTTTATTTTCCCCTGTCCGTCTCTGTATCTGTATAGACTGTTACTGTACTGGCTAGTAGGGGTTAAGTCCCCATTCTGAATGATTGTATATAATGTACATACTGTTTTGTCACTAACTGCATATATGTATGAAAAATCTTTTTGCATACAGACTGTCACAGCTCATTAGACATTGTTTATTTACTGTAATGGCTTCCGCCATGCCCTTGTACTCTGTATTACTGTCTTACTGTTAAGCAGGCCTTCGGTAATCTCGGATTACTGGCCGGTTACGGTGCTAAACCCATAGGGGCGGGTTTGGGTCGTGATAGAGTGGTATCAGAGCGATACTTACCACGAGTTATACCGCACACACGTGTCCAAATGAGCTATAGGGTGTCCTAGAAAAGCAATTAGGGCATCGCATGAGCATGATAAGTGTGTGGTTATGACATGACTGAATATATGCTAATGTGTTAACCTGTTCAAACAAATGACTGCCTATATTGATAACTGTTATAACTGCCTATAGTGAAATGGATAATACAAGAACTGCAAATGAATCTGAATCCTCATCCTCTGAGGCAAGAATGGCAAGACTGGAAAGAATGATGGAACTGATAACTGAAAGACTAGATCAACAACAGAACCAACAGCCCCCACCTCCTCTTCCGGTACAGCCGAAACAGAATGTTAATGCTAATGATGGGGACATAATTGCTCTTACCCAGAAGTTCAGCAAATTGAAACCGCCATCCTTTTAGGGAGGCCTTGAACCGTTAAAAGCTGAAGCATGGGTTCTGGAGACTGAAAAACTGTTTGAAGTGTTTCCGTGCTCGGAGGCATATAAGGTACTGTTGGCCACCTTCACTTTGCAAGAAGAGGCTAGAAGGTGGTGGATACTTACCCGAGATGACAACATTGTTATGACTTGGGCTCAATTCAAAGTAGCCTTCTTTGAAAAGTACTTTCCTCAGTGTGTCAGGGACAGAAAGGTGACTGAATTTGAACAGCTAAGACAAGGCACAATGTCTGTTGCTGAATATGAAACAAAGTTCACCGGGCTTGCTAGATATGCACCACACATGGTGGACACTGATTACAAGAAGGCCAGAAGGTTTGAAGGCGGCCTGAATGTTGCAATACTGGATAGAATAAGTGTTCTGAAATTACCGACGTATGTGAATGTTCTTGACCGAGCCTTGATGGCTGAAGCAAACATCGAGGCACTGAAAACTGAAACACCAGCGTCTGAATGGCGTAGTAAAAGGCAGAATTTAAATTCAAGAAAGGCAAGCATAACCCATTGAGCAAGAAACAGAATACGGGGTCAACAACTAGTCCAGCCAAGGGAGTGGTTCCATACCGCCCTGTTCCGAATGTGGTAAGAATCATAAGGGAGTTTGTTATAAACTATCTGGTGCTTGTTACAGGTGTGGCAAGGTGGGCCACATGGTGAAAGATTGCCCTTCCACTGCTCGGGGCGATAGTAAAGCTGCAGGCAGCGCCGCAGCATCAACTGTTGCACCAAAACGGAACCCCAAAGCTACCGGGAAAGAGCCTATGAGACAGGGCCGAGTATTCGCCCTAGTACCGGGAGATGTACAAAATACTGAGACCGTTGTGTCAGGTATCCTCTCTATTTGTACTCAAAATGCATATGTACTGATTGATTCGGGGTCTACACATTCTTATGTATCGCATGCTTTTTCGCGAAAATTGAATAGACCCTTAGAACCTATGAACTATCTGTTAGCTGTATCATCACCCGTTGGGGGATCCATGACTTGTGCATACATGTACCCTGCTTGTGAAATTATTGTTGGAGATGCACATTTGTTTATTGACTTACTGCCACTGAATATTGATCATTTTGATGTAATACGGGGGATGGACTGGTTAACGAAATATCATGCCACCATAGACTGTGTAAAGAAACAAGTAGTTTTCCGTCCACCGAGTTTACCTGAATTTGTGTTTAGTGGAAGTGGAGTAGTACCTCCTCCGTATTTGATTTCATCTGTGAAAGCTGTTAAATTGATTAGAAAGGGGTGTAAAGGGTATCTGTGTTCTGTATTGACTGTACCTACTGATGATAATGCTAATGTGAACAGTATTCCCATAGCCAGAGAATTTCCAGATGTTTTCCCAGATGATCTGCCAGGGGATTTGATTGACAGGGAGATTGAATTTATCGTTGATGTGATTCCGGGAACACAGCCAGTATCTAAAGCTCCTTACCGAATGGCTCCAACTGAACTGAAAGAACTGAAGGTGCAACTGCAAGAACTATTAGATAAGAAGTTCATCAGGCCTAGTACTTCACCGTGGGGCGCACCTGTCTTATTTGTGAAAAAGAAAGACGGCTCACTGAGACTGTGTATTGATTATTGCGAACTGAACAAGGTAACTATGAAAAATAAATACCCATTGCCTCGAATTGATGATCTATTTGATCAGTTACAGGGTGCTCAAGTGTTTTCTAAGATTGATCTCAGATCCGGATATCATCAGCTGAAAGTTAAACCAGAAGACATTGATAAAACTGCTTTTCGAACTAGGTATGGACATTATGAATTTTTAGTTATGCCTTTCGGAGTCACCAATGCACCTGCTGCATTTATGGACCTCATGAACAGAATCTTTAAACCATACTGTACGGGGGCGAAATATCCTCTGCTTTCCGTACTCCTTGGACGTCAAGCTTCTTGTGACGGCGTCTATCTTTGCAACACAAAAATGGTGAGCTGCCCGGCGGTGGTGTGCCGGAAAGACCCTCCGACGATCAAGTCAGATCACTTGGGGAAGAAGAAGGCTATCAGAGAGAGAGAGAGTTTTTGATAGAGTGAATTCGCTTACCCCCAACGTTCCTCTTCCTCCATATTTCTAGGCTGGCCATGCAGCCTCAAGATTGTGCGCGCACTACCTCTGCTGTCCTTCCCTGGACAGGTGGCAGTGCTCGCCTCTCACCACCTTACGCGTGTAAAGGCCTAGTCCTCCCACCAGTACACACAGAACTGCCCAACGGTATTGAGGCGTGCGTGGAGCAGATGTCCTCTCCCTCACGCTATTGGCCCAGGTGGCACACCTAAACCGGTGTACCACGACTGGCCTGTTACTCGTGTAGAATGGCTGCCGTAAACACACGACCGGACAAAGTGTCGCCGGCTAGTACCTTGGCACAAAGGGCCAAAGGGAGATGCCCACGGCCGATCTATTTATGACCGATCCTCCTGATTGCCCGGCCGTGAAGCACGCTGGACTCCCATCGTTCTTCATTCATCCGAGATTATCAGGAATTTGCCCATCTCGGCTAACCGGTCAAAGGTGCGCCGGCCTTTGCCCCATCCGCAGTTCAGCCCGAGCTATCCGTAGCCCGGCCTTGCCATTCGACTGCGTCCCCTGCCGAATGTCTGTAAGTCACAGTTCGGCCAGGCTTAGGTTGCGCCTGGGCAACCGTTCTCCTCGGCCGAGCGGAACAGAATCGCCGGCCGTCTTAGTAAGGGAGGTAGTGCGGCGCCGTAAAGTCTTTCACGTCTCGCACCATCTTAGCTCGGTCGTACTAACGACGCAAATCTTCCCTCTCAATTGCCCCTTAAACCCATCCGAGCTATCGTGATTGGGTTTACCTCTGTGACCGAGCACGATTTTGCACATATCAGTCGCCGAGCTGCTCCATTTGGCTGGCCATCACCGAGTCGAGCACGATTGGGCAAATATCTGTTGCCGGGCTATCCGATTCGACCGGCCATCAACTCGGTAGTCTTGTCAATGGTCGTACAGCCGTACTGACAGCCGCGTTTTCAGTGTCACGTGGCTTCGAGCCATTGGGTCATGTGCCCAGCTATCTTGCACGCGCAAAATTCAAACGGCGCCGCCGTTTGGGGTTCCTTTCCCCCATTTTTGTATTCTAACGAAGGGCCTAAACCCTTCACTCTTCATCTTCCTCTTCAAGCCCTAGCATTCAAACCTCCCAGCTTCCCTCCTTCACTGCCATTGCTGTCTTTGCTCATTCTCGCCATTTTTGACGTTGCATTCGAGCCCTCGAAGCCCACCTCACTTCGTATTCGCTTTTGGTAAGTCTTCCTACCCCTTTTTGCTTTCTGTGTCCATTTTTCAATCCTTCATGCTTGTTCTTCATTTTTGCTCCACTGTTCTTCATGTTTTTTTTTTTTTGTTTGGGACCATTAGGGTTGCTTTCCCTTGCCTAGATCTCGCACACCCTAGGGTAAATAAAAACAGTAGGAATGGATGGGGCTTCCGTGCCCCTTGTTTCTCCTGGGTTCGAACTGGTTCGTCCTACTTCTGGGATGAACAGTTTGAATCTGGGTGGAGCCGAGCTACACGCTCATTTAGATCCATGAATGACACTTCGGCTGAGCAGAAAACTGTTTGTGGCTTCTCGCAGAGGCTGTAGCCGAGCTGAATGCTCAATTAGATCGGTAAATAGGAATACACCGAGCTAAAACTTTCCGTGGTCTCTGCTACAAACACTAACCGAGCTGAATATTCCATCAGATTTGCAAATAGGAGTGAACCGAACTAGCACCCTGAAACCTCCGCCTGGAACCTCGACTGAGCTGGGGGCTTAACTAGATGCTTAAATAGGACTGAACCGAGCTAGAACCGAACTAGGAGGGTTTGAGCATTTATGCTGTTGAACCGAGATGAGTCGGACCGGTCAAAACACAAAAATCCTTCACTGAGCTATTTCCAATAAGAGCCGTGCAATCTATGCCGTGCTAACCCTTGGGATTATTTTTCATAATGCAGAACACACTAGGATCGTCCAAGACAGTCCAGAACCATCATTGGTGGAGCTCAAAGCCCGAGCACATACACCAACATTTTTGACCGAGATACCAGTTAGATTACCAAATAAAACCGAGATAGATGGGCAAGTACCGATTCATGGTGAGCTCGCCCGGTGCGATGGCGGAGTTTCGAAAGGAGTACAACGTTCCTGACGACGTCATCCTAGAGCTTGCCAAAAAGGGAGACACCCCTTGGGGAGATTTAGACCGGTGCCCCTTCACGGTCGTGTCAATAGTAGAGGGGGGTGTCCGCTTCCCGGTCCAGCCCTTGATCTGCGAGTTTTTGAGGCAGACAAGGCTTTGCCCGAGCCAAGTCTCAAATAACACATACAAAATAATAAACGGGGTCGCCGAGCTAAACCGGAGGCTCGGTCTCCATCTCGGTCTGGCCGAAATTTTCCATCAATATAGCCTTAGCAGAAATAAAAGCGGGCTTTGTTGGTACCTCAAAGTCAAGAAGGGCCGAGCAAAACTCATAGAGGGCAACCTGGACAAGGAGACAAACGACGACGACTTCTTGTGGGTGTCCGGTCGCTATGAAGACACCGAGGCACCCATACCGGGCTGGTACATTAGGAAAGATTTTGGCCGTGCTGGTGAGTAGCCCGGCTGACCGCGCTATCTTCTTTCTGTATTTCATTTTTGTCATCTTTTGCCGGTCTAACACTTGTCTTCTTCTTGCAGATAGACACTTGGCAGCAGACTACCATCAGGCCGACCCAGAACCCATCCGAGCACTGCTGCGTCATCCAGCCGAGGAGAGAGAAGCGTCAAAACTTCTTGGTTTCGAACAGACCTACCACTACACCGCACCGCGGGAAGGAGATGACCGGGCAAAACCTCGTTGATGAAGATTCAACTGAGGTTGCTTCAATCGAACTGGCAGACCAGACCGAGCAACCACTTGCCCGCAAATCCAAGGGCAAGGGCCCAGCCACCCCCCCGGTCTGGGCGCCTGAATTCAAATACCAAGGCCGACCAGTTTCTACCGAGGACTCAGTCTATGCTGATAAGGATTATTCCCTTGGCTTCAACATGACCAAGGGGCTAATCCTTCCAGCCGACATGAAGAGGCATGACGAGTTGTCGGACCTGAAAGTTCTCCGCTCGGCGGCAAAATCCATCGTGCTGGTAAGTTCTTCCATTTTTTTTTCTTTTGCTTCACCTGTCTGCTCGGTTTTGCTCGGTTGCCGAATGCTAACGATTTGTTATTTTTTGCAGGCCGCGTAAAAGAACTACCTTGCCCACGATCGCATGATCAAAGTGCGGCAGAGTCTTCGTGAGGCCATTGTCGAGAATGAGGCCCAAAATGCCGAAATGTCGAGGCTGAAGGCCGCGTAAGATGCTATCGCGGCGGAGCGGGATGATCTGAAGCAAAAAGTTGACTGAGCAGAAGTTGACAAACAGCGTGTCGTGAAGTCAACCAAAGCTCGGTACCTCGCCGAGCTGCGCAAGCTGCGAGATGCCCATAAGGCCGAGAAAGACAAGGCGGTTGAAGATGCAGAAGACCGTGGATACGCTTAGGGGGAGAAGACCTACGAGCGTCAAGTCCAGGCGACCAAGGACATCTTCTTCCAGTGCGGCTGGAAAGCTGCCGTGGAAAAAGTTGGCCTTGGCCAGGATTCTGACATGTTCGTCAACCCCCCTGCTGCTTATATCCCGGTCTATATGCAAGCATATTCCAGGGCCGCTCAAAACCGACTAATTGCAGAGGCAAGGAAGGAGGTTGAGGAAGAAGCCGCCGCTGCGCAGCAAACCGAACAAACTTCTTCTCCTGCAGTATCTCCAGATGCCGAAAATGAGAAAGTTATTGATCGGGAGGTTGTCACGGTGGAAGGCACTGACAATGAAGCCGAAGAGAAACCTGCCCGAGCAGACAATCGCAGCCGCCGAGCAGATGGAGGAGACAGCCGAACAGAATCTTGGACAGGATTGATGATTTTCCTTTTTCATTTTCCTGCTTTTCTTTTTGGTTTAGAATGTAACCGGACTATGTCCCCCTTCTTGTACTTTACTTTCTTGTATCAATGCAAACTTAAACTTTTTGCCCGTTCATCGTCTATTTTTTTTTTTTTTCCTGTTGGCATATGTACACTTCTTGATTCAAACTTGAACTGGCAGGTCGGCTAAACCGCACGATTTGCCGAGCTAATATCAGTTCACAACTATTCTAATCTGAACTAGCAATTCGGCTCCTTGTACTTCCAAATGAAATGACATCTGAAGTGGGCCGAGCAAAATCCGCTCGGCCCCGATTAGTTTGCACTTCATGAAATTTCAGTACCTTAATGTGACCGAGCAAAATCAGCTCGCCTTTTAAGTTGGGCAAACCGCCAACATTTCTTTTCTGCCGAGCAAAGTCAGCTCGTTTTCCATATTGGAAAAGACACCAATATGCCAACTGGGCCGAGCAAAATCAGCTCGGCCATCACATTGGGCAAAACACCAATGGTCCATTTAAGTTGGTCATGACGCCAACATTTCAACAGGGCGAGCAAAACCAGCTCGGTCCTAATGCGAATTAGTCCATACTCCAACTGTTTGTGCGGTCTGCTTCCATTCCAGCGAGAGGGAATCAGTCCGGTCCCATTCAGGTCGGTCTTCTTGCCCTTGGCATTCATAATTGCCTTGTATCTTTGCGAGAACATTGGACAAAGGTGTAATACCGAACAACAAGAGGGCTAGTTTTCATTACAAAAGCATTGCTATCTTTTACATCAAGTGCCAAAAGGCTAAATGTCTAGAAAAGCTAAACAAAAGCACATTACATCTTAAAAGTAAAAGACCTTAAGGTTGGCCGCATTCCATGGTCTGGGGATAGCCTTGCCATCCAAATCTTCCAAATGGTATGCCCCTTTGCCAGCGAGACCAATCACCTTGTATGGTCCTTCCCAATTTGCGCCGAGCTTTCCTTCGCCAGGGACCACCGTGTTGCCAAGCACCTTTCTTAAGACCCAGTCCCCAGTTTTGAATAGCCGGTGGTGCACTGCCTTGTTGTATTTTTTGGAGAGTTCTTGCTGATAGGCCGCTATGTGGATTAAGGCGCGCTCTCTCCTTTCCTCAGCAAGGTCCAGCTCCAATGCCACAGCTTCATTGTTCAGATCGGGCTGGAAACTTTCAGAGCGGATGGTTGGCATGCCAATTTCCAACGGGATGACTGCCTCCATGCCGTAGGCCAAAGCGAATGGTGTTTCCCCGGTCGACCGTCATGGGGTAGTGCGGTATGCCCAGAGCACGTTGGGGAGTTCCTCAGCCCATTTCCCTTGGCTTTCTCAAGCCACTTTTTCAGCCCATCCAAGATGGTCTTGTTTGAGGCCTCTGCTTGACCGTTAGACTGAGGATAGACCGGCGTCGAATTGTAGAACTCGATCTTCAACTCTTCGCAAAATCCGCGAAAGAGCTTCCCATTGAATTGAGTGCTGTTATCTGAGATGAGGGCCCTGGGTATACCGAAGCGAGTGATCACGTTTTGCCACACAAACTTCTTCACATCCTTTTCCTTTATGGTTGCCAGTGGCTCGGCCTCCACCCACTTGGTGAAGTAGTCGGTGGCGGCGATGAAGAACTTGCGATTGCCCGCGCTGCTGGGAGTGGCCCAACAATATCCAATCCCCAAAGCGCGAACGGCCAAGGACTGTGAGAGGGAGCAAATCTCTAGCCGGCTGGTGGATCTGGTGAGCGAACTTCTGACACTTCTCACACCTGCGAACATTTCTGCGCGTCCGCCTGCATGCACGGCCACCAGTAACCTTGGGAAATTGCTCGGTACGCCAGAGACCTGCCCCAGTATGGCTTCCGCAGATGCCCTCATGGATCTCATAGAGAAAGCCTCCACCTTGGCGGGGTGGACACACTTCAAATACGGCCCGGTGAAAGACTTCTTGTACAAGGCTCCGGAAGGAGAGCCAAAACCGCTCTGACTTTGCCCGGATCTTGTGGGCTGCCTTCTTTTCTTCCTAGTAGAACTCTATCTTTCAGGAAGGCGATGATGGGGTCCATCCAGGAAGGACCCAAGTCGGTGCAGAGTACTCGGTTGCTTCTGGTTCCTCAATGCTTGGCCGAGGCAAAAACTCTATCATCAAGGGGTTAGGAAAAGCTGTCTGAAGCGAGCCCGGCCAATTCATCAGCCGTGTTGTTTCTTTCGCGGTTGATCTGCTCTACTCTTATGGCATCGAACTTCTTGATTTCCACACGCACCAGCGCCTGATACTTGGCCATTCTTTCATCCCTGGCCTCGTACTCCCCTGAGACTTGATTGACCACCAGCTGGGAGTCGCTGAAGACCATAAGGGCTGTGGCTTTCATTCTCAACGCGTTTCTCAAACCGGCGAGGAGGGCTTCATACTCTGCCTCGTTGTTGGATGCTGGGAAGCCGAGCGTAATTGCTTGCTCAATAATCAGCCCATTTGGTAAGGTCAGCACAATTCCCAGCCCGGCCCCATGCCTGTTGGACGCCCTATCGACGAAGAGCTTCCACATCTCGCCAATGAACAACTTCCAGTAATCAGACGGGTTTTGGGAACTTCTCAATTCCAAGTTTCGGTTGGCTCATTCTGGTCTTTTTTCACGTCTTCATTGGGTTCACCTTCCAATGAGCCGTCGAACTTTCCTAGTTCGGTCGAACATTGCCCTTCTCCCTCTTGGGAGCCACCACTTGTCTCTGCTGCCAGAACCATGGGTTGTGCTAAATCCGCACCCACCAAATCAATCGGGCAGACCGGATGCGTCCCAGGGGCAAATTCCGCCACGAAGTCTGCAAGTGCTTGAGCCTTGATTGCGGTGCGCGGTGGGAACTTGATGTCATACTGCCCAATTCCACGGCCCATTTCAAAATCCTCCCAGTGAAGTCTGCCTTTTCAAAAAGCACCTTGAGCGGGAACTCGGTTAACACAACTATTGTATGGGCATGAAAATAGTGCGCCAGCTTTCTGGATGCCATCATCAGGGCCAACGCCAATTTTTCCAAAGGAAGGTATCTCGTCTCGGCCGGGAGCAGAGTTTTGCTAACATAGAAGATCGGTAGGTGCTGGATGCCTTCAGCACGCACCAATACCGCGCTTACCGCGTGTTGAGAAACAGCCAAGTAGAGGTACAGCTCTTCACCCGGCTGGGGTGTGACCAGAATAGGGGCGAGGAAAGATACACTTTCAGGTCTGCTAGAGCGCAGTCGCACTCGTTATCCCAGAAAAACTTGGACTTCAAAGTTTTAAAGAAGGGCCTGCAACGATCTGAAGACCGGTTGATAAATCTCTTCAGCGCGGCTGCCATCCCGGCAAGATGTTGCACGTCCTTTGTGGAGTTTGGGCGCTCCAGCTCTTGTATTGCTTTGATTTGAGATGGGTCGGCTTCAATTCCTCGGTTTGTGACCAGAAAACCCAGAAACTTCCCAGTGCCAACTCCAAAGGCACACTTGGAGGCGTTCAAACGAAGCTTGTGGTGCTTAAGTATGGCGAACATTTCTGCGAGGTCGGCGAGGTGTTGGGACTTCTCCTTACTCTTCACCACCATATCGTCGATATAGGCCTCCATTGTTCGGCCCAAGAGAGGAGCGAACATCTTTGTCACCATCCGCTGAAAGGTTGCCCCGGCGTTCTTCAACCCGAACGGCATGACCTTGTAGCAATAAGCCTCTGGGGGTGGTGAACGACGTGATCTCTCTATCCGGTTTATACATGGCTATCTGGTGGTAGCCGCGATATGCATCCAGGAAGCTGAACCTCTGATGGCCAGCGGTTAAGTCCACCAGCTGGTCAATACGAAGGAGGGGAAAGCTATCCTTAGGGCAAGCCCGGTTGACGGTTTTGTAGTCAACGCAGACTCGCCACTTGCCGTTTTTCTTGGGAACAACCACCGTGTTGGATATCCACCGAGGGTATTGCACTTCTTCTATGGCCCCGGCTTCCAACAGATTCTTCACTTCTTCTGCCACCACTTCAGCATGGTGCAAGGCTGAGCGGCGCGTCCTTTGGATGACAGGCCGCGCATTGGGGAAGACGTTCAACTGATGGCAAATGAAGCTCGGATCGACGCCAGGCATGTCGTAAGGCGTCCAAGCAAAGGCCTCCAAATTGGAAACCAAAAACTTGACATATTCCATCCGTTTGGCGCCAGACAAGGATGATCCCAAGAGGAAGAATTTAGTTGGATCGTTCTCGTCAATGCGCACTTCCACCAAATCTTCGACCGATTTTTCCTTGGCCTTTCTTCCCACATCTTCAAGGACTTCCTTCCCCTTAGGTCCTTCGATCATCTGGACAAACCCTTTGGCTGCTCGGCTGCCATTTACCGCAACGAAGCATTGTTTAGCCATCACCTGGTCTCCCCAAATCTCTTCGATCTGCTCGGTGGGCGCAGGAAAGCGCATAACTTGGTGGAAAGTTGACGCTACCGCCTGCATGGCATGTAACCAACCTTTGCCCAGGATCAAATTGTAAGTGGATGGAACTTTGAGCACCCAGAATTCTACTTGCTTTACGACCGATCCCGCTTTGACCGGCAAAATGATCTTTCCGATCGGCCATTTTGGTTGCGAGTTGAAGCCGACCAAAGGAGACGTTGCAGGGGCCAAGTCCTTGTCTTCCAACTTCATTTGTTTGAACGCGTCATAGTACATTATCTCGACCGAACTCCCCTGGTAGATCAGAATTCTCTTGATATCAAAGTCTTTGACGCGAAGAGTCACCACCAAGGCACCATTGTGCGGCATCTGAACCCTTTCCAAGTCTTTGGTCGAGAAGGAAAGGATGTCCCTCTCTTCGGTTTTTCTCTTCTTCACGGCGGGCTGGACAGAGAGCACTTCCCTCATGTGCTCAGCCTTCTTTATCATCCCTCTAAGCTCGCAAACCCTTGCCGGTTCAATGATGCCGTGGATGACGTTGATTACACCTTGCGGGGGAACCTCCAGGGCGGCTAGGCCATTTGGCTCGGCTTGTCCCGCTGGCGCGGCCTTGACGCCCCCATCTATGTATTGGTCAAGATGCCCTGCCGCCACCAATTCTTCTAAGTGTTGTTTGAGCGGCAAATAGTCCTCTGTTCGGTGCCCCCGTTCCTCATGAAAGGTGCAACGGTATTTTGAATTGAAGCCCCTCTGTGCAATCCCCAACTTGGCTGGCCACCGGACAAAAGGCTCACCTCGGATCTCGCTCAAAATGCGGTAGATAGGGATTTTGAAGACCGTGGTGATTCCTATCCGCGCCTTCAATTTTCTCTTGGCATCTTCTGCTGCGTCGCGGGGGGCATCAGCTCGGTCGTTTCTACGACCCTTGTTTCTGTCATCGCGGCCGGTCCCACGACGCTGATCTTTTGATCGGTCACTTGGGCGGTTTTCCTCCTGCCCGATCGAATGGACTTTCCCTGCTACCCTTCTGTCCACCGCGACCGGATTATCCTTCTCGGTCGCGGAGGCGGCGTCATCTTCCACACGAATGTGCTCGTTGATCCGCTGCATCAAAGATTCCATAGTTGTGGGCTGATGCATCGTGAGGGAATCTCGCAGCCTATGTTCGACTGGGAGACCCCTCTTGTACTGAGTGATCGCCAGATTGGTAGGGCAGTCGAGGATCTCGTTGTAAGTTTCCTAGTATTTCGCGTTGTATGCCTTCAGCGAACTTCTAGACTCCATCTTGACGCTTAGGAGATGGTCGACCTCCTTCGGCGTTCGAGTGTTGGTCTTGAATCTAGTGATGAAGGCTTCTGCTAGCTGTTGCCACCCCTCTATACTCCCCTCCGGGAGCCTTTCGAACCATTTCAAGCCTAGCTCTCCCAAGCTTGCTGGGAATATGAGACACATCAGAGCGTCATTGCGCCGGTGGCCAGCCATCACCTGCCGGTAATGACTCACGTGCATGTACGGATCCGTCTTGCCGTCATACAAAGTGAACTTTGGCTGGTGGAATCCGGCAGGGACTGGTGTGCTCTCGATCTCTGGGGACAACGGCGTGGCTGTAAGTCTCGCCAGCTCTTTGTCCACCAGCGCAGGGGCCATGACTCTGGGCTCCAGCATCACCACTTCTTCACTACAACGAACTGGAGCACTCAACCTCTGTAATGCCGGCACTCTCTGAGCCTTTCGACGGCGCGCCCTTTCCTCCAATACATCCCTCAAGTCCCTGGAACGTGTGGAGAAAGAGGATTGCGACGTCGGCGTCGGGCGTGAGGGGCGGCAGGTGCTGTCGCGAGTGAGGGATCTGCCTTCTCTTTGGTCGGAATCTCCCACCCCATAGTTCCTGGTGATGGAGATAGAGTGAGTCCTCCTCTGGCGGCGACTGCTAGAACGAGGGGAGGGAGTGCGCTCACTGAGGTTGCCCTCTCCAGCAACACCCTTCCCCTTAATCTGGCGCTTCAGCAGCTCCATCTCCGTTGCCATCTTGCGAATGAGGGCGTCTTGGTCTTTGAGTCTGTGCTCCAGGTGTTGCGTGCGGGACTCCCCCTGGCGTCGGCGGCTTTCTGGGCTTTGCGAGCGATCAGAACTCCTCCCACGTTTGTCTCGCGCACCTCGCGAAGAGGTTTCCAGGCCCGCCATGGCTGGAACATTCGGGAGGCCATCCCTCCTTTGGACATACTCCGGAGTGACACCATCGATGACGGACAGCGGAACTTCGTCGTTGTTGGCCATGGAAATGGTCGATGAAGCTCGAAGAACAAGGGTTGTGAATCAAGACGATTCCCACAGACGGTGCCAATTGTACGGAGGCGAAATATCCTCTGCTTTCCGTACTCCTTGGACGTCAAGCTTCTTGTGACGGCGTCTATCTCTGCAACACAAAAATGGTGAGCTGCCCGGCGGTGGTGTGCCGGAAAGACCCTCCGACGATCAAGTCAGATCACTTGGGAAAGAAGAAGGCTATCAGAGAGAGAGAGTTTTTGATAGAGTGAATTCGCTTACCCCCAACGTTCCTCTTCCTCCATATTTCTAGGCTGGCCATGCAGCCCCAAGATTGTGCGCGCACTACCTCTGCTGTCCTTCCCTGGACAGGTGACAATGCTCGCCTCTCACCACCTTACGCATGTAAAGGCCTAGTCCTCCCACCAGTACACACAGAACTGCCCAACGGTATTGAGGCGTGCGTGGAGCAGATGTCCTCTTTCTCACGCTATTGGCCCAGGTAGCACACCTAAACCGGTGTACCACGACCGGCCTGTTACTCGTGTAGAATGGCCGCCGTAAACACACGACCGGACAAAGTGTCGCCGGCTAGTACCTTGGCACAAAGGGCCAAAGGGAGATGCCCACGGCCGATCTATTTATGACCGGTCCTCCTGATTGCCCGGCCGTGAAGCACGCTGGACTCCCACCGTTCTTCATTCATCCGAGATTATCAGGAATTTGCCCATCTCGGCTAGGGGTCAAAGGTGCGCCGGCCTTTGCCCCATCCGCAGTTCAGCCCGAGCTATCCGTAGCCCGGCCTTGCCATTCGACTGCGTCCCCGCCGAATGTCTGCAAGTCACAGTTCGGCCAGGCTTAGCTTGCGCCTGGGCAACCGTTCTCCTCGGCCGAGCGGAACAGAATCGCCGGCCGTCTTAGTAAGGGAGGTAGCGCGGCGCCGTAAAGTCTTTCACGTCCCGCACCATCTTAGCTCGGCCGTACTAACGGTCCAAATCTCCCCTCTCACATACCTTGATGACTTTATTGTTGTATTCATAGATGACATTCTGATTTATTCCAAAAGTGTAGAAGAACATGAACATCATCTGAGACTTGCCCTACAGACCTTAAGAGAACAGAAACTTTATGCTAAACTGTCTAAATGTGAATTCTGGCTTGATCATGTTATGTTTTTGGGGCATGTTGTTAGCAAAGATGGAATTTCTGTTGATCCGCAGAAAATTGAAGTTGTAGTAAACTGGCCTAGACCAACAAATGTGACAGAAGTCCGAAGCTTTTTGGGTTTGGCTGGATATTACAGAAGATTTGTCAAAGATTTCTCCAAAATTGCCTTACCGTTGACTTAATTGACTTAGAAGGGAATATCATTTGACTGGACTGATCAAAGGGAATCAGCATTCCAAGAGTTGAAAACTCGACTCGTGACTGCACCTGTTCTTACCTTACCTTCAGGTACGGATGGTTATACTGTATTTAGTGATGCTTCTCATAAGGGTTTGGGGTGTGTTTTAATGCAGAATGGGAGAGTAATTGCCTATGCTTCCCGACAACTGAGACCGCATGAAAAGAACTTCCCGACCCATGACCTGGAACTTGCTGCAGTAGTATTTGCATTGAAAATCTGGCGTCACTACCTATATGGGGCAACATGTGAAGTATATACCGACCACAAGAGTCTGAAATATTTCTTCACACAGAAAGAACTGAACATGAGACAGCGGAGATGGCTAGAACTGATTAAAGATTATGACCTACAGATTCTGTATCATCCGGGAAAAGCCAACATCGTTGCCGATGCCTTGAGTCGGAAAGCGATCGGAAACTTAGCTTGTTTGCTCACCGGACAGAAAGAGTTGCTTTGTGACCTTGAAAGATCTGAAATTGAAATTGTTTTGAGAGAACAAGGTGGAACAATAGCTGCTATTTCTGCTCAACCGGCACTGATTGAAGAAATTAAAGAGAAACAGCAACAGGATGACTTCTTGAAGAAGATCATCGAAGAAAGGGAATCTAAACTGAGACCGGGTTTCAAATTTGAAAATGATGTACTGAAATTTCAAGAAAGACTGTGTGTATCGAGTGATACTGACCTGAAAAGAAGAGTTCTGCAAGAGGGCCACAACTCAAAATTTTCTATTCATCCAGGGAATACGAAAATGTACCAAGATCTGAAATTGAATTCCTGGTGGCCAGGAATGAAGAAAGAAATCGCCGACTTTGTGTCAAAATGTCTTCATTGCCAACAAGTTAAAGCTGAACATCAACGACCCGCAGGCCTATTGCAGCCCTTACCGATACCGGAGTGGAAATGGGAACATATTACTATGGATTTTATTGTGGAATTGCCTCGCTCCAGTAAAGGTATGGACTCGATTTGGGTTATTGTTGATAGACTGACTAAATCTGCTTACTTCTTACCTGTTAAGACAATTTATAATGCGGACAAATTGGCTATACTCTATATTGATGAAATTGTTAAACTGCATGGAGTGCCTATGTCCATTGTTTCTGACAGGGATTCGAAGTTTACATCGAGATTTTGGCAAAGCTTACAAACTGCATTGGGTACTGAACTGAGACTGAGTAGTGCCTATCATCCTCAGACAGATGGTCAGTCAGAAAGGACCATCCAGACTCTGGAGATTTATTGAGAATGTGTGTCCTTGATTTTCAGGGAAACTGGGAAAGCCATTTGCCTTTAGCTGAATTCGCCTACAACAACAACTATCATTCAAGTATTGGTATAGCGCCTTTCGAGGCATTGTATGGCAGAAAATGTAGATCCCCGATTTGCTGGGCAGAAGTTGGAGATGGGCCTTTGCTTGGGCCCGAGATTGTATATGAAACGACGAGAAAGTAAAACTGATACAACAGAGACTGAAAACTGCACAGAGCCGACAAAAAAGTTATGCAGATGTTAGAAGGCGAGACAGAGAATATGAAGTAGGTGATCACGTTTTTGTGAAAGTGACACCGATGAAAGGCCAGACTCGTTTTGGAGTCAAAGGCAAGTTAGCGCCAAGATATGTCGGACCGTATGAGATTATTGAGAAAATCAATCCGGTGGCGTATCAAGTTGCGCTTCCTCCTGAAATGGAGCATATGCATAACGTCTTCCACATTTCTATGTTGAGGGATTACCTCCGGGATCCTTTTCATGTGATTGAGCCGACCCGTGTAGTGCTAAGTGATGACTACACTTATGAAGAACGACCTATCCAGATTGTGAACAGACGGATCAAGAAGTTGAGAAACAAAGAGATTCCGCTAGTGAAAGTTAACTGGCAAAACCATGGTGGCGTGTATGCCACTTGGGAAAGGGAAGATGACATGGCTAAAAGATATCCTGAACTGTTTCCACTGAACCCTGTTTTCTTCCATAATGAAGGTAACTCGAGTTTAGAGGACTAAACTCTTTTTAAGGAGGGGAGATTATAACAACCCTCATCACTGATCACTGATTAATTGCCGATTACTGCTAAACTGAGAATGATTATAATTGATAATTGAGTTGAGTTGAATTTTGGTCCTAAAATGTTGAATTGAAGCTCTTTCCATGCATGCATGTTTATATTGTTGAAGTTTTGAGGTTGTAGTTCATAATTCCTCACATGCATCTTCATAATATTGTTATAGTTCATGTTGTCGTCATGTTTTTGCAAGATTTGAGCTCATTTGAGCAAACATTGAAGCTTTGAATTGAATTAAACTCTTGCATCTCATGTTTGTAGCATGTTCATGAAAAATGGGTTTGAAAATGGATTTAATTAAACACCCTTGGGCTTTGATTTCTCAAATTGAGCTTTGAATCATGTTATTCTATGTGTTTACAAATGTTTTCTAGAAAATAGGCCCAAGAGGATTGAATTTAGTGCATTTAAACTTGGTTTTTGGCTTGGAGGTGCAATCTGGATTTTCCAGAATTTGCACTCCCGCTCGAGCGGGGAAAGTGGCGCTCGAGCGGGGAATTCGAGCATCAAGTACTTTGCACTATATTACAGTCCGCTCGAGCTGGGTATTTGGCGCTCGAGCAGCTATCGAGCGCCTAATCGAGCGTGATTTTTGAGCATCCAGCACTTTTGATTGTTTCGTATGTCCGCTCGAGCGTGGGAAGTGACGCTCGAGCGGGAACCGTTGTCTGCATGTCTGCTTGAGCGGGGAAACCTGCGCTCGAGCGAGACTCTGTTTTTCTGAATATCTTGAAACTGTTTTCTGTGCACATCTTTGCATCCTTATTTCCATCCTAGGCATTCTTAGGCCTAGTTTAAGACATCTTAACGAGGATATAGTTGTAGAACACACCGAGGTAATTAGGGATTAAGTCGTTATCTTTCCCAACTGTGTAGCTTAGTGTGTGTTCGTTCTGTAAACTGTGTAGGGTTGGCATCGGGAGACGCGCTCTAGCTTAATTGTAGCCCAGAACTCTGTGAGTAACAACTGTGTAAAGATATGTTCAAAAATGATTATCTTCTGAACAATTGAACTGTACTGTTTTTTGAACTGCTACTGTTAACTGAATGAATGTATGTCCTATATTCTAAACTGTATTGTGGCATCCTTAGCAACTACTGTTTACTGTTACTGTTACAGAGATCTCTGTCGGTTCCCTTGTTGGAACCACTACTGTTTACTGATTGATGGCCATCAATGACTGTTCGGTCTTTTAGACCTACTGTTTACTGTACTGCTATGCTAAAAGATGTACCACATATGACTGTTTACTGTACTGAACAACTAATATACTGATTGAAATGAACTGTTTCCATTACTATAAGGACATTCATTCTAAACCCCTTTACGCTTTATGTTATTCACTGGGCTTTAGCTCACTGCTCATATATATATGTAGGTGTACAGGCACCAGACCGGAGCTAGGAGCGTGGGGTAGACTTCCCTTTTTGTCAAGCTAACCACTGTGCCTCACTGCGAGGTTCCGAGCCTGCCAAGCTATGGCTTAGGGGTGTTTTTATTTTCCCCTGTCCGTCTCTGTATCTGTATAGACTGTTACTGTACTGGCTAGTAGGGGTTAAGTCCCCATTCTGAATGATTGTATATAATGTACATACTGTTTTGTCACTAACTGCATATATGTATGAAAAATCTTTTTGCATACAAACTGTCACAGCTCATTGGACATTGTTTATTTACTGTAATGGCTTCCGCCATGCCCCTGTACTCTGTATTACTATCTTACTGTTAAGTAGGCCTTCGGTAATCTCGGATTACTGGCCAGTTACGGTGCTAAACCCATAGGGGCGGGTTTGGGTCGTGACAGAACCTAAACCTAATCCATACACTAGCCCTCCCCTACGACCCCAGCGTATATATCACCCCTTCCCACTTACCTAGACTGACGAGGTTCATTCCTGAAAGCACAAACTTGTGCATGATGGACACGTCTAAACCCATGGTGGTGACAGAGGCAGAAGAAGGGAGGTTGGCCTTAGAGGAGAGTATGAGTCCGCTGCCTGAGTGCTCTGAGGATTTGACTGAGGGGGAGTATGATCCATGCCACTACATTGTGCCAGTTGATCAAGCCAAGCCCGAAGTGGTATTGCCAATAGCAGTGGAGGTCAATGTGGTTCGGGATGATGGCCTGAGCCAAGGTCTAGATGATCTGGCGGAGCTGGAAGAGGACTTAGACAATCTGCAATTATTTGACGAACAAGATCAAGGGGAGGTGCAGATTAACTGGTTTGATTTAAATAGATCGACGGACAACTCAGGGTGGTTGAGTGATGAACCTGACAGGGAAGAGGGAACTGAATCAGAAGAAAAGGAAGCAAGAATTGTTACAGTGGCCGGAATCGCTGATGAAAATGAGAAACTGCCAGAGAGCACCAACGCCAAGAATTTAGCTCAAGAATTGGGCACTGTGAGTACTGCGGACACTGAATAAGAAGTTGTGTTGAAGCAGTTTGTACAAGAAAGGGATCACGATAAACAGGATGCTGGAAAAGCCCAACACCCTGCGGGGAATATTTCTGATGTAAAAATGATCAGAACGGAACTGGACAATTGTTTGTCGGTTGCTAGAGGTGTATGGTGGGAGGATGATGATTTACATCTGGCCCACACCGATGAAGACTGGGTTGAGTCTCTGCCAGACAACACATGGTACGCTGAAGAGATAGACCATATGACTAGAATTGGGCGGTATTTCAAGCCACCACACTTAGACCATGCTGAGGCCTCTAGGAAAGATAGAGAGGTTGAGAAGAAGAAATAGAAGCAATTGGAAGAAGAGGCAGTGCAGAAGCAACTGAAAAAGATCCAAGCCGATATTCCAATCTGGGGTCTGCTCATGGCTTCTCGCGTGCATCGACAGGCTGTACTATCAACAATGGACAAAGCCAAATTGTCCATTGACACTACCCTTGAACAGCTTGTGGGATTAGTTTTCCCAGGAGGCGTTGCGCCGATATTAACCTTCTCAGACAAACAACTGTCACCAGAAGGCTCAGCACACAACAAACCTTTTTACATATCTATTGAGTGCAGAGGAAAATGGGTGTTAGTGGTGTTGGTTGATATTGGGTCAGTTATCAATGTATGTTCATCTCATACAGCTTATGCCATCAGTCTGAAACCAGCAGATTTCATGCCCACAACCCAAGTGATTTGGGCATATAATAACACAAGCCGGGAAGTGATGGACACAGTACAAATCCGAGTTTAGGTTGGCCCAGCTCAGCAGGATGTCGAGTTTCATGTCCTAGACGTCCCGACTATCTTTAACTTACTGTTAGGGAGGCCCTGGCTACACCTTGTGAAAGCAGTCTCTTCTATCCTCCATCAAATGCTGAAATACCCTCATGGGAAGGGAGTGGCTATTGTGTTCAGGAATTTGTCCATACATCCTCAGCCAGAGGTAACTACACCAGTATTGGAGATCGTTCATGGCGAGGAGGATGTATTTCTTTCAGGGTTTACTCTGGCTTGAAAGGTTTACTCTGTCCGAGTGGTGCAGAACATCTTGGCAGCTGATGAGGGCATGTATGTCAGCGCCCAATCAGTCTATTTCATGAACAAACTCCAATACATGCTAGGAATGGAACTGGGAAGAAGTGGCCGGAAAGGCGTCACAGCATTGGCTGATGTGCCGCATAATCCGCATGCCTTTGGTCTTGGCTATACGCCCACCAAAGAGGATTGGGCTAGGAAAAGAGAAGAGATGGCAGGCAGAGCTAGAGCCAAGCAGGCCGGGAAATGTTATGAGCTTGTTCATAGACTGATTTGGGGAACCCTGAATGGTCACTTTGTTCGGGAGGGAGAAGACTTCCCATTTTGTGGCTTTCTCGAGCCCTGGATGAATTCTGCGAAGCAACGTGTTCCCAAGTTCGAAATCTTCTTCGACCTACAGTTGCAAGAAAGTGATGCCTAGGAAAAGGTTGAGCCAACTGTTGAAGCTGAACAGAGCATAGAAAGTGACTCGGACGACAGCAAGCTCGGAGTAGAAGCAGCACTGGAATGTCTCCTTTCAGATCCTCCGGCCGACTCAGAGAGCTTGGGAGATAACCTGACCATCTCCATGATCGTGAACCAACCAGGTGTGAACCCTTCTGGTAGTATTTTGGATGCATCTGAAGCACCGTCTCTTGTCTGGCAGCTGAAGGAGGGCTACCTGTCTAGTAGTTCTGAGTTGGGTAGTGAGCCAGAATCTGATTCCATAGAGTTTGTGGAGTCGGAATTAGATTCTAGTTCTTCTGAGTTTGAGTCTGAGTTTGGTATTCCTAGGGGTGATAACCTAGATGCCAAGGTCTTGTCCAGGTCCTCTTTTTCTTTTGCTTTTGAGTCGGTTGTAACTGAAGAGCTTGATAAGCTGGACTTTATTAATGAGAATGTCGCTACTGATTCTGAGTATTTCTGTAGAGACCCTAATTTTTGTAATTACCATTAAATCCCTAACCTTGAGCTAATTTCAATAAAGCCCTTGAATTTTTGCTTAATTGCGTTTTAAACCCTAGAATCAGGAAGTATCGCAGATTAATTCTAGTAAACCCTAATCGATCCCGTAGATTAATAATCACCTTTAAAACCATAATATTAATTATTAGACCCTATCATTATATATTAATCCCTCTAAAATCTTAATTCCCAATAACGCCGTTTCCGCTACGCTTTCTCGCTCTTCTTTGCGCTTTAATTTAATGGGACCTGAATTTATTATTTTAACTATTTTCTAATGTTAGTATATTAATAACATATATCAAGGTTTCATAAATTTAGACTTCATTCCTATATACTTCTATTTTATTTCATTCCAACCCTTAATTGTAATATTTTATTAATTAATGTACTTGTGCCTATTATATTATGTTTATAAATACAAATATCTCATATATATATATATATATATATTTCCTGGAGCCTAAGTAGCTAGTCATGTGAGGGTTGAAATGGCCTTGATGGCATTGATGGTCAACTTTGACAAATTACACCTATGGAACTTGGCCCCTAAGAAACCTTCCAATCCTTTCTCTATATATGCACACTTCTCCCCCTCATTTTACACATTTTTCAGCCATGCACTAGAGGAGTGAGAGAGAGTGATCTTGGAAAAAAAAAGAGAGAGGGAGAGAGAGAAAGAGAAGAGAAGAAGAAAAAGAAGATTTGTGTTGAGTCTTGTACAACAAAGGCAAACCTACATCACCTCTTCTTTCAAGTTCTTTTACCACTTGTTTTCCCCTCCTAATACATGCTCTTTGTATATATATATATATGTTGTATTCTAGGCCTACACTCTTGTATAAATGTGTATTAATCAAGAAATGGTATGCTTCTCTTTCTTTCTTAAATTTCCAGCAGCAAATCTTTTCTCTCTCTTGAATTTATTTTCCTATCAAGACTCCATAAACTCAAAATCTGTTTTAATGGTGTAATATTTGGTATGTCTAGAGTATGTGATAATTTTGGTAGGACCTAAGGATGTATTTTTATAACCTAAACAATTTTTCTAAGTTTGCTACTCACAGAACCAGAAAAATAGTAACTTTCTCTATTTTTATAAAATTCAAGAAAAATAAGCTTGAGTCCACTTTTATGTCAAAATCTTAATCTTGGTGTTATATTTTAACTAAAATTTGTTTGAACTCAAGAGAGTAAGGGGTTTGAGAGAAAAATCGATTTGCGTAACAGTCAGCGAATCTGGACAGATCTTGGTAATTCTGAATTATCTTAAAATCTAAAATACCTATCCTACTTTCGTAAATTGAGTTTGAAACTAGACTTATTTATCTACAAACTCACATGAGGCCAGGTACTTAGGGCCAATAAAAGTATTTTTTTTATAATTATTTTCAAACTGGTTCAAATCTGGAAATTTGTGTTAATATGCTCTTATTTGGTTTGCAACTCTTATATTCTATGTTTCTTGAATGTTTTAGTCTCGATATGTAATCTATGATAAATTGTGAATTTGCTTTACCATGAATAAATTACTTGTTGTTTAGTTTGAATTCATAATTATACTGACCATGCTTTGCTATAACTGAGAACATGATGCACTTAATAAAGGGGAAATCAAATGGGATGGTAATGGGTTGCGATCATTGTATTAAATTTTATGAGATAATAAATGATGGATTTAAGAGTATGATCTAGTGGAATGTGTTCCATTTTTGTGAAGTCTTGCGCAAGTGTGTTTTCGAACCCTAACATAGCACGGGAGGTATTCTGGCTGCTTAACGGAAATGGGAGGCATAAGGGTGGCAGTGAGGGTCTCACACAGGGAGAGTATCCCCGGAAGCCCATTCCCTTAGGGCAGACCGTGATGTCACCACTCCGGTATGTAACCTAGGTGTGTGGGCATCATTGGTAATTGTGCGGTAAGCGACGCACTGGTAGTTATGCGGTAAGCGACGCATTGTTATTATATTAACCAAGAGGGAGTCAGAATTGCCCGTGGCCAGTGTTAGTGGTTGGGTAGGAACGGCATTCCGCGAGGAGTTTCCTAAAACTAACTAAAATTGACTATTATTAATGAGAACTGAAATTTAATTATAAGCTCTGCTTAATTATTGCTTTCGCTGTATGTTATGATTGTGCCGTTATGTTACTTGTGTATTTGGAATGGGAAAAGGGTTGGGGTGTGTGTGTTTACTGGGCATTCCAAGCTCATGGCATTGTATGCCAGGTGAATGCGAGTTTTACATCGAGAACGGAATCCCTAAAAGCTTTGCAGAACCATGGTTGCCTTAGAGAATAGATTTTATATTTCTTGTATTTTGGATAATCTTTTTGTATCAAGGAACTGATCTGTAATTAAAGACTTGAAGAATTTTATCTGTAACTATTATTAATATTTTCTTTTAGTGTAATTATTTGTATTTTGTGCTTAAAAATGATATGTATCTGCTAGTTAAACCCCGGTGTATCATTGTATTATATTATCAAAATTTGGGGCGTCACAACTTCTCTGTGCCACTTGTTTATTGCATTGATCAGGATTCTCAAAATTTTAATAAAAACGAAGAGGAAGGAATTCCTCTGGTTTTGAAAATTTTGATTAATCGAGAGGAGGAGAGGTTTACAAAACCTTTTGCTGATGAAATCATTGCTTTTAATGTGGGTACTGAGGAGGATCCGCGTCTGGTCCAGATTGAGTCCACGTTGTCTTCAGAGGAGCGCGAGTGCTTAGTCGCTTTATTAAAAGATTTCAAAGATGTTTTCACGTGGTCCTACGAAGACATACCTGGAATCGATCTTGACATTGTACAGCATCGGATCCCTCTTGACCCCGAGGTCCGACCCGTCAAGCAGAAGTTGCGAAGAATACGTCTGGATTGGGCTTTGAAGATTAAGGAAGAGGTCACCAAGCAGATCGATACAGGGTTCTTGCTAGTATCTGAGTATCCAACTTGGTTGGTCAACATCGTCCTAGTGCCGAAAAAGGACGGAAGAATTCGAGTGTATATGGACTTTAGAGATCTGAATAAAGCCAGTCCGAAGGACAACTTTCCTTTACCTCACATCGATGAATTAGTGGATTTCACTGCGGGCTATGCATTGCTCTCTTTCATGGATGGATTTTTCGGGTATAACCAGATTCTGATGGCCCTCGAAAATAGTGAGAAAATTGCATTTACTACACCGTGGGGTACCTACTGCTATCGGGTGATGCTGTTTGGACTGAAGAATGCCGGGGCTACCTATCAAAGGGCTGCAACCACAATTCTGCATGATATGATCCATAAAGAGGTCGAGGTGTACATGGACGATATGATTGTCAAGTCCAAAGAAAGAGAGGGCCACTACACCGCCTTGAAGAAATTCTTTCAATGAATCAGAGAATACAGACTAAGGTTGAATCCATAGAAGTGTACTTTCGGTGTAACAGCAGGGAAAATGCTGGACTTCTTGATCACACAGAGGGGCATCAAGGTAGATCCTTCCAAGATCAAGGCCATCCTAGAAATGCCACCACCAAGGACTGAAAATGAGGTACAAGGTTTTCTGGGTAAAGTGCAATTCATAATGCGGTTTATTTCAAAATTAATCTTGACCTGTGAACCACTTTTTGGTCTCCTAAAGAAATGAAAGAAATTCCGATGGGATGATCGATGTCAATTCACTTTTGAGCAGATCAAGTAGTACCTTCAGAATCCGCCTGTGTTGTCACCGCCAGAGTTGGGGAAGCCTTTGATTTTATATCTGTTAGTAATAAACACCACAATGGGATGCATGCTTGCTTAGGAATCTGAGGATATGGTAGAGAAAGCCATCAACTATTTGAGCAAGAAAATGCTAGATTATGAGACCCGTTACACTCCGCTGGAAAAAGCTTGCTTAGCCTTGGTATGGGCTACCAAGAAGTTGAGGCACTACTTGTTAGCTCACTCCGTAATTCTGGTTTCAAGATTAGATCCCATCAAATGGCCCTGTTTGGTAGGGCTTATTTCTAGCTGATTTTAGCTTTTAGCTTAATTTAAGCTATTTTGATGTGTGTGGTTCAGCTTAACAATATAGCTTATAGCTTTTTGTAAGTCAAAAATCAACTTATTCTTTGAGTGGGGGAGGAGAAGCTTAATTTATAAGTCAAAAATCAGCTTATGTTCACAGCTATAAGCTATAAGCTGTTAACCTATAAGTTATAATCACTTTCTCACAGCTCTACCAAACGGGGCCAATATCTCTTTGAGAAACCAGCACTTACGGGTAGACTAGCCCATTGGTTGCTTCTCCTTTCTGAATTTGATCTCAAGTATGCTACTCGCAAGTCAGTCAAGGGGAGAGCTGTAGCGGAGTTCCTGGCAAATCACCCAGTAGAAACGAAAAAAGCGGTGGAATACCTGTTTCTAGACAAAGCCATTCTGCAAGTTGAGGAGGAGACTTAGACAATGTACTTTGACGGAGCGTCTAATCAATATGGTTATGAAATAAGAGTGTTGCTGATAGCACCCGACAATTCCCATATACCTTTAGCCTTCAAACTCCGGTTCAAGGTATCCAATAACGAAGCAGAATATAAGGCGTGTATCGCTGGTTTAGAAGTCGCCCTGAAACTAGGGGTAAAAAGGTTGGACGTGATCGGGGACTTGAACCTAGTTGTGTCTCAAGCAAACGGAAAATGGAAAGTCAAAGAAGAAAAGATGAAGATCTATCACCAGACCCTGGACGTTCTGATTCCTAGGTTTGAAAAGTTGACTTTTACGCATCTATTGAGAGAGAACAATAGGTTCGCTGATGTTTTATCAACTCTATCTTCTATGATAGACATCCCGCTTGCAGTCTGAATGCGTTTGATCATCATTGAACATAGATACAAGCCGACCTATGAAACTATCACTGCAATAAATGAAGCGCAAGATCAAAACCCTTGGTACTACGATATCTGGAACTTATTAGAAAATGAGGTTTATCCACCAGGGGCAAATGCTAAGGACAAAAGGGCAATACGGCGAATCGCCATCCAATTTATCATCTGTGGAGGTAAACTGTACAAGAGAGGTCATTTGGGAATCCACAAGTTGTATGTCGAAAAAGAGGAGTCAAAGCGCCTGATGGAGGCTATCTACGGGGGAGAGTGCAGAGCGCACATGAACGGAGTGATATTAGCCCGGAAGATTCTCAAGCAAGGTTACTACTGGTCCACCATGGAGGAGGATTGTATTGGTTTTGTTCGGTGATGCCACAAATACCAAATTCATGCAAATCGCATGAATATTCCGCTGTCAAAACTACACAACATGATTTCACCATGGCCTTTTTCAGTCTGGGGAATCGATGTCATTGGCGCAGTCACATCAAAAGGGTCGAATGGGCATGAATATATTTTGGTGGCAATTTATTACTTCACAAAGTGGGTGGAAGCTCAGTCCTACGTAGTGTTGAAAGTAGCGCATGTAGCTAAGTTCATCTGAAACAACATTATTTGCTAATATGGAGTCCCAAACGAGATCATTTCAAATAATGGCTCCCACTTCAAGAAAAAAGTGATCGACTTGTTGTAGAAATACAATGTGGCTTTTCATAAGTCATCTACATATAGGCCGTAAACCAACGGAGCTATTGATGCCGCCAACAAGAACATCAAGCATATTTTGCAGAAGATGGTTGAGACCTACAAGGACTGGCTAGACAAATTGCCATTCGCACTCTGGGGCTATAGAACTTCAATCCAAACGTCTACAAGGGCAACTCCTTATTCTCTTGTCTATGGGATGGAAGCTGTTCTGCTAATCGAAATAGAAGTCCCGTCACTGCGAGTAATGGCTGAGTGTCAGATAGCAGAGGCGGACTGGCAATAGAGTAGGTTTGAGGAGTTGATGTTGTTTGATGAGAGAAGGCTGAAAGCATTGTATCACGTTCAAGGCTATCAATGCAAAATTGTTAGGGCTTTTAATAAGAAGGTTAAGTCCCGTAATCTCAAAGAAAGGGATTTGGTGCTGAAAGACAACCGAGCTCCCAGCTACAGGGATGGCAATTTGAACCCGGCCCAACGGGGACTCAATCCCCAACCCCGATTTGAGCGGTTTTTTCCCAAAAAATACCCCCGACGAGATAGGGATGGTATTCAAAAACCAATCTCCGATCAGTTTTGGGTCGGGGACAGGGATAAGTGTCCAAGCCTCGTCCCCGGTCCCGCTCCCTTCCTGGTTTGTCCCCGAAGTAAAATCACCATTTTACCCCTATATATATATATATATATATATATAAACCAGACCCTAAAACTTTACATACTCACACACACATCTCTCCATCTCTTCTCTCTCGGTCTCTCTCTCTAAAACCCTCTCATCACCGCCGACTCCCTCCCTCTGCTGTCCTCCTCTTCCTCCTCCTCTGCTCTCCTCCTCTCCCTCCTCCCATCACCGCCGATCTGCAACGATCATCACTGCCGACTCCCTCCCTCCGTTATCCTCTTCTCCCTTCTCCTCCGCTGTCCTCCTCTCCCTCTCTCATCATCGCCGATCTGCAATGATCGACTCATAACTGAGATCTGCAATGATCTAAACTGCAATCTGCGATTGGGCTTTGGTTGAACACTCCATGCTTCACTATCAGGCATTTTTCGGTACGACATTCTATTACAAAAACTTGGTTGAATTTGCTTACATCTGTATTATTATTATAATCCCCTTTTGCATTACTATAGTGGTTGGCTTCTCAATACTTATTTAGATTGGTAGTGAAGACAAATTCAATTTCTACCTTAAGTCTGTCTGTAGTATGCTGACAATCAGTCAAAGAGAAAAACTAATTAAATATATATATATTTTTTGCAGATCTGTTTTTCAGCCCTCTCCTCTTCAATTTCAGATTTTTTTTTTTTTTTTGAAGTTGATGATTGTTGTTAATGATGATGAAACATACTGATTTATTTATTTATTTGTTCTTGTGTTGTGTTGTGTTGTGTTGAACAAATTTTAAAATAAAAAAAAAAGAAGAAAAAAAGGGTCAGGGATATTTTGGGGTTGGGGAAACCCGATCCCCGTTAGGGGGGTGGTGGGTTCCCTACCGAGGATTGGGGGCGAGACGGGGATTTTTTCACCTTCGGGGATCTGGGACGGGGAGGGCAATCCCCGGTCCTGCCCCGGCCCATTGCCATTCCTACCCATCCATGACCCTAGGGGCAAGTTCAGGCCCAATTGGACTGGTCCTTACATTATCAAAGCTATCTGGTCCAGTGGAGCTGTTATTCTCGTGGACTTGGATGGACTAGAATTTTTCTAACAGATCAACATGGACAAGTTGAAGAAATACTACCCTTGAGAGGCTCGCTAGGCCAAAAACCCGAAAGGGTGACCTAGGCGAAAGTTAGAGCACAAAAAAATTAGGAATAAAAAAAACCTGAGCTCGCAAGAATGAAAACCCTAAAGAGCGGCCTTGGCAAAAGTTAGAGCGCAAAAAGGAGAGAGTTAATACTTAAGTGAACCTGAACCGAACTATGTAAGGCCTAATTCCCATCTTCGGGATACGTAGGCAACTTCAACCTAAAGTCCGGCCATAAACACTTCCAACTGAACTGTTTTGTCCATGTGTTTGATCAGGTCATCTTTGTCTGTTCTTTGCCTAAGGGTTCGGTTATGATCTTTACTCTGCGAGTAGCTGATTACAATGCTAAGCAGTGGTGTTCAATCAAGGGGCAATTTGTGATCTTTGGATTTGGAGTTGTACATCTTGAGGATAGATTCCATGCATGTCAAGTGGTGATCCTTTTTGAAAATGGTTTTGGAAAGTTTTAATAGAAGTTTAATTTTGTTCAAATTTTACCTTTTACAACTTGGATCATTTTTGGACCAAAAGAAAAATTTTCAGTGCTCACAACTTTAATTTCATTGATTTCAATACAAAGTTCTCCAACTCTCGATACAAATCAAAGTTGCTTTTATTACATTCAAAAAACTTGAAAAGAAATATCAAAGCAATAAACTAGGGGCATAGATGAGTCAGATGCTCCTGTGTTCCCTGCTCTTGCTCGTGGAAGCTTCTGATGCCAAAGTGGGCCCGGTTTGTGCCTCATCCTCGAGGCAAGCGAAGTATTCACCAGAAAAGGCGCAACTGAAACTAGGGGCAAGGGCCAAAAGCTCTCTCATCCTCCAAGCAGTGAGGCACCTAGCCAAATGTGAACCTCGGATGGAGAATGAAATTGGGTACTCTACCCCTTCCTCTGGGCGAGTCTGATCATGCCCAAACTGACGCTTGAACCAGAACGGGAAGTAGAATACACAATGAGTCAGGCTGATCAGCTGTATGCCGGGTTGTCGAGTCATGCTGTAACTCATCTCGGTCAAATTAAGCCAAGGGCAACGCCAGGCTATGTCAGCAGCAGACCTATTACACATCCATTCGCAATAGTTAATTAATTAGTTAATTAATTTTTTGTAATTATTAATTAATTAGCTTAGAATAGTTAGTTAATTTATTTTATTCAAGTTTTCTAATAATTAGTTAAGTAGTTTAGCTTAGCTAGTTTATTCATTCGGACTCTCCTGAGCGAGGGCATCAACGTTGTAATAATGTGTATGTCTTCCAACCTCACGTCTTTCTCCCTTTTATTTATCCGCTTTTGATGGTTAGTTATATTGGGGGCATCATGTTTCAATTAGCATATTGCATGTTTGCATTCATTCATCTTGTCTTGCATACATTGAGGCTCGGTTCATCATTCAAACTTGCATTGTCGTTTATTACCTCGTTGAAAATGTGTTTAAATGCATGCTATGAAATTGTTGCAAATAACATGTTAAGTAGCCGAGCCTATTTTAGTTGCATTATTGCATGCGTTGCATTAGCCATCTTGTATAGTTAGGTATCATGCATATTTTTCTAACTCTTTTGTTTATTTTGGCTTGGAGTACTAGGTGAGTTTTTAGTGCTTTAGCATACTTGCATGAGTGTTAATGATTTCCATGACTAGCATGCTTGCCATGAGGCTAAGTGCGTACTTGTTAAACTATTTGAGTGCCTGTGGATGAAGGCTTGTTGCTTGAATTGGAATGATTCAATTGATGTACGTTTAAGGCCCATTTTGTCAAGTGGCAAATTTACAAATTTCAAGCCCACTTTGTTAAGTAGCAAAATCAAACCCTTTTCGAAAAACAAACATGAAATTGAATTGTTCCAATTCGGGCAAACTAGTTTATACCTTGTGTGCGCACATCACATAGTAAATGCTAGCCTAATAAACCGGAACAAGAACATAATGTTGATAAAAATCGTATCAAGATTAGTAGAGGCCGATCTTTGATCGGACGAGCGGAGGAGCTCAATTCATGACCTTCCCCTCTCATATCTAAGTTCCCGAGTCGAGACAATCTTGGTGATGAATGACACGTGGCCTTTGGCACGAGCCCTGGGTTTCCTAAATTTCTCCAAAGCAAAAAAATATTTAGGTGGCGACTCTGTATCTGACAAAATAGTCCAATTTTGGCATTTTTGATTCAAAATCGATTTTCCAAAAGATTTGCCAGATTTGGACTCTTTGGTGTTTATCAATTTCATATTGCACTTGTGAGATTAGATTCAAAACCACGGGAGTTCGAATTGTATGGCTTCTTTCAAACTTCCGAAAGGGGGCGCGAAAAAGCTGAGTCACAGCGACTTTAGTTCATTTCCGGCTCTAGATCTCTTTCTCTCTTTCTCTCTTTCCGGCTCTAGTTCGTTTGTTGCTTTGGTTTGTTTCCTTTATCTTTGATTTTTCCTTTTCTCTCTTGAATATTGGTGGTATGTATATATATGTATATATATTTTTCCTCTTCGGCATGTATGTATATATGTGTGTCAATTTCCGACCACACTGCCAATCAAGCACTCAGCTGGAGAACACTGGCAGAATAGATTAAGCCCAAACGACCTGTCACAAAAAGAAGAGATTCCAGCGGTGGTTCATCCACCTGGGGGCACTCCAACGATCAAGTTAGTTATCTCTCAAAGATAGCAAAAGTGCTTAACTCACTATTCAGAGCATAAAAGCATACCTTAGACCCATGAAGGTGCCTCTCTTTTATAGCCAACACAAACCTAGTCCCAATAGAAGCCTAGCTTCAATGGACTTAAGATTACTGCTAATCGTGGACTCCTAGTAGGATTGGGATAAACTCTCTAAGAGTCTTATTTTTATCCAAACTGAAGTCCTCTCTCATTCTAGGACTCTTGTCCCGTATCCGCTTATCCCGGATTCTGGTATCTTCGTAGATAACCTCGACCTAGCCGAGATCATCTCGGCGTCATGGCCAGGACACGTGGCACCTCGGCTGGCACTTCGGTGACACCTCGGCCACGTGTTGTCACTCAAAAATTATGTCCCCACAGTATATATATATATATATATATGTATTGTTTGGGTTATTTGTGATTTTGTCTATTCAAATTTGTTCAAATTGGGGAAAATAAGAACAGTTAGGGTTTAGGAAAAATTTGGGAAAATTTTATTCATGCTTTGATGTTAAAAATTTGTGTAGGAGTTGGTTTATTAATGCTCTATTTGTGTAGAAGTTAAAAATTTTATGTTAAAAATTTGTGTAGGAGTAAAAATTTTATGTTCAAATTGGGGAAAATAAGAATAGTTAGGCTTTGATGTTAAAAATTTGTGTAAGAGTTAAAATATTTTATTCATGCTTTTATTTTTGGTTTATTAATGCTCTGTTTGTGTTTTTTTCGGGTTTTCTTTTCTCTCTTCTTGATTTTTTTTTGATTGTGTTTTTGTTGTTAAATTTATATTCAGAGCTTCACAAGCTGCTAATGTTGGTTATTACATTGACATTTAGTATCATCGAATTTTTTAGAATATGTTTAGAATTGCCTTGTGCATGACTTTCCATGGTTTTATTTTGATAAGTAAAGCAAATTGTATTAGATGGGCATCAAAAGGGTATGTCTGCCATGTATCAAAAATTAACCCATACTAACCTATGCAAGTTGCTCAAAAAAAAAAAAAAAAAAAAAAAAAAAAAAAAAAAAAAAAAAAAGAGAAAAGGAAAAGGTGGCACACATTTATTTTCTACTGTTGATAATAGAGCACTAAATAACCATAGCTTTTACAAAATAAGAAGTTACTGTGTACACAAATATATATTATAAGTAGCTATTCACAATATTTTCAAACGCATGTAAAGATATTTTCACATTCAGTGCCTGCATTGCTGCAATTGCTGACTGTTGATCCATAAATACAGCAAAAGCAAATGGCTGTGAACACCCAAAAGCATATTAGACATCAACAACTCATGAGAGAGAAATGAGATATAAAATTCTGATAGATATAGGAATTATTTTTGCTCACAAACATGTAGAAAACATGTACAAATTCTGAAACAAATTGTTGTCTCACACACACCAATTTGTACAATGTTAGACAGAACTCATTTGTTGTATTGAACTAGTATCTCCTTTATGCTTTGAATGAGTGGTTAACACAACAATCTGTTGCTGTCTCACACATACCAATCTATTTTTTATTTTTTTGTTGATATGGTTTTTAATAATATGAGTAAGGGTTCGTTCAAACCAATGTTGCAATTCAAGTGTTTTTATTATTATGGTTTGTTTAATAGAAAATAAGTTCCCAACCACCATCGCAATCTCAAACAACTACAAAGAGCAAGGGAAAAGCTTCCAAAACTCCCAACCCTCACAAGGTTTAAAGGCACATTGGGACACAAAATCCACTGAAATTTTTGTCAAACTTTGTGTGGAGCAAGTGAAAGCAGGTCACAGACCTGGTATGCACTTAGATAGGGTTGGTTAGGAAGCAGATATTAACAAGTTCAAAATTGCAACTGGAAAGTCATATATTCGCATTCAGCTTAAAAATCATTGGGTACCTTAAAAAAGGAGTGGGGTCTTTGGAAAAATCTATTGAGAGGTGAGACTGGGCTGGGGTTAGATCCCTTGACTAGAGCTATCATGGCATCAGATGATTGGTGGAATTTGAAGCTACAAGTCAGTGAATTATGTTAAAAAAAAATTTTCTTGCTCACCTGTACTTGAGCTTTATGATTTATATATTTGTAATTATTTGTCCATATTTTGTTATAGAGGTATCCTGATGCGGCCAAATTTCGTGAGAAGCCATTGACATTGGCCGATTACATGGACATACTATTCTCTGATGTTTCTGCAACTGGTGAGTGGGAATACACCCTAAGCTCTGGAGTGTTTCTTGACACTGAGGGATTTCACACCCCACTTGGTGATGATACTGATACGGAAATCCATCCGTCTGAATTGAGCAACCAATGTCGTTGCCAAAAAGAGGGTCCATCAAAGAAGCAAAAGGGGAACAAAAAATAATCGGCTACCGGTGAGTTGAGTAAGACACTTAACCGCATTGTTGATGCTGTGGAGGCATTATCTTCAACTGGTACACAGAATGCTGCAATGCAAAATTCGCACACAATAACTGAGTGTTTGGCTAAGATTAGCACAATCTCTGGCATTAGTGAAGACGATGACCTTTTAGTTTGGATTGTAAGGTTGTTTATGAAACCCTCACTTCGTGAGTCTTTCATGGCTTTGCCTAATGATGTGTTGCGTTTGAAGTTTATTAATCTTGAAATTGCTTTCGAAAAGGCTTGCATTCCTAGTTTTCGTGATTAGTTCATTGTGCGTATTTTTTTTTATTTAAAGAAAAGACATTATCAGGACTATTTTCAATTAATTTGGCTTGATGTTGTATTTATGTTTGCCTCAGTGAATTATGTTTAATTTGTGCTCTCACGGATGAAATAGGAAGTCTAATTGCAAATTGTGCCCTCACGGATGGAATATGAAGTATTATTGCAAGTTGTATTTGCCCACTTGTGTGCCATGTGATTTTGCAAGTTGTGATTTTGTCCATTTGCCTGCAAGTTGTATTTTGTCCATTTGCCTGTAAGATTGGAAAGCAATTTTAAAAAAATATTATTTTAAATGATGGACATTGCAATGACACTGTCTATATATACTCTCATGGTGAACTTGTTTGCCATTCCGAATTGTTAAACAACCAAGAGGCATTTCAATCTTTGCAGGTATTCTGCTGATGTTTGTCTAATTTTATTTTGTGTCTATATCCTCTAATTTTATGTGTTAAATTAATTTTTTATTGTAAAATTAATTTATTTTATCTAATTTTATATTTATTTTATGTGTTAAATTAATTTCTTGTGGCCGTTGGTGTAGTTGTTAAAACAGATTATAGATTATAGCTTAACAAATTATAGATTATCACTTTAATCAGAAGCTGTTAATCTGTTTGGTGTAGCTGTTGGATTATAGATTTAAGTTGCTGAGTAGTGTTTGTTAAATAAGCTGTGAAGTAGCTTTTTGCTGTGTAAATGTCTTTTTTACCCTTGTTAGTTGTAAATTGAATTTATCTAGACTTTTTTCTATTAATTACATATTAAGAGATCATTACAACACCAAATTAACATAACCCTATTATTTTTAGATAATAATAACAATGAAATAAATATTACACAAAAATAAATTTATTATATTTTAATAATTATTTCCTTGAGAAATTGACATTAAAATCTCATATCTTCTTGAATCCATCTCATAATCATCATTACGAACCGAATGCCTTTGTCGGTCTTCCCCTACCACTGCTTCCTCGTCAACAGGGACATACTCAATATGTTTATCATAAGAGTCAAATGCAATATCCCTTAAATTAGTTTGTCTAATAAAGTTGTGGATCGCCATAGTAGCACAAACAAGTTGCCGTTGACAAACAAAATTGTAATTACATGGAATATCTTTCATAAAAGGCCATTTTGCTTTCCAAACACCAAATGATCTTTCTATTACGCTCCTGAGTGATGAATGTGTTTTGTTGAATTTTTCATGTGCAGTTTCAGGAGGCCGATGGTCAAATTGAGCTAAATGATATCTTTTCCCTTTGTACGGCGCAAGATAACCCTTTGTGTTTGGATAGCCAGAATTAACCAAATAATACTCATCTACAAAGTAAAATATGAACTCATTACAAATATAACTAATATAGAATAAACGAATAAATTTTAATTTGTGTTACATACATACCTCCTTCTGGATATGGAAAATTATTGTTTGGATTCCTAATTGTATCCCAAAAAATTCGCGTGTCATGTGCACTTCCCTCCCAACTAGGCAAGCAAAAGGTGAAACACATATCAAAGTCACACACTACCAATATGTTTTGTGTAGCATATCCCTTCCTACCTATGAAGCAGGGTAAGTATTCTGTTTCCACATGAGCTTTGATATGTGTTCCATTAATTGCCCCAATGCAATTCTACATACAAAAAATATCAGAAAATATTTTTTTAAGAGAGAGAGAGAGAGAGGGAGAGAGTATTTCTAGTTACCTTAAAATGAGGGTAATATTTTCGGCTATTCTTTATGTACGGATGGACACCATTTCTCTGTCAAGGCTTCACCCAATCCACGGACATTTTCACACACGCTTTTAAAACAGAGTGGAAGTATTTTGAAATAGTTTCACCCGATAATTGAAATCTTTCTTGAGCATTTCTATTGTTTGCATGTTGACCAACAATATATAAAAAAATAGCAACTTGTTGTTGAACCCCAACTTTTTTCCACTTTGTAGTTCATAGTTAGTCTCTAATAAATTGCACAATTGATAAAAAAAACATCCTTATCCATTCTAAATTTTTCATATATTCTTGTAGCAATACCATGTTGCAATTCTAACATCCATTGATGTCCTGTGAGGGCAGATGTCCTACATGGTTGTTTATTTAGGTAATTTTCTGCATAAATTGTTCCTACCACTGTCGCTGCCATTAGGTAGGGATTCTCATACGGGTGATTTGGTTGTTGTGAAGATCCAACAACATTGTCATCATTATCATAATCACCATCATCATTGAAATTGTCCATCTTTTTATACTGTGTAGAAATTGGGGTCATGTACCACATTCATTCAATAAGAAATTAATTTAACACATAAAATAAATATAAAATTAGAGGATATAGATCAAATAAATTAATTTAACAATAAGAAATTAATTTAACACATAAAATTAGAGGATATAGACACAAAATAAAATTAGACAAATATCAGCAGAATACCTGCAAAGATTGTAATGCCTCTTGGTTGTTTAACAATTCAGAATGGCAAACAAGTTCACCATGAGAGTTTATATAGACAGTGTCATTGCAATGTCCATCATTTAAAATAATAGTTTTTTAAAATTGCTTTCAAATCTTGCAGGCAAATGGACAAAATACAACTTGCAGGCAAATAGACAAAATCACAATTTGCAAAATCACATGGCACACAAGTGGGCAAATACAACTTGCAATAATACTTCTTATTCCATTTGTGAGAGCACAAATTAAACATAATTCACTAAGGCAAACATAAATACAACATCAAGCCAAATTAATTGAAGATAGTCCTAATAATGTCTTTTGTTTAAAAAAAAAAAAAAACATTCGCACAATGAACTAATCACAAAAACCAGGAATGCGAGCCTTTTTGAAAGCAATTTCAAGATTAATAAACTTCAAATGCAACACATCACTAGGCAATGCCATGAAAGACTCATGAAGTGAGGGTTTCATGAACAACCTTACAGCCCAAACTAAAAGGTCATCGTCTTCACTAACGCCAGAGATTGTGCTAATCTTAGCCAAACACTCAGTTATTGTGTGCGGATTTTGCATAGCAATATTCTGTGTACTAGTTGAAGATGATGCCTCCACAGCATCCACAATGCGGTTAAGTGTCTTACTCAACTCACCGGCAACCGATTATTTTTTGTTCCCCTTTTGCTTCTTTGATAGACCCTTTTTTTGGCGATGACATTGGTTGCCCAATTCAGATGGATGGATTTCTGTATCAGTATCATCACCAAGTGGGGTATGAGATCCCTCAGTGTCAAGAAACACTCTAGTGCTTGGGGTGTATGCCCACTCACCAGTTGCAGAAACATCAGAGAATAGTATGTCCATGTCATCGGCAAATGTCAATGGCTTCTCACGAAATTTGGCCGCATCAGGTGTAGACACTCCATTTTTGACGGCCCTTACGACTTGGACATCCTTGCATGCACACCCGATGATGAGTTTATGTGCTTGCCAAGTGCTCGAAGTCCTCAGCGGAATGACACAACTTTGAGCTTTTCAAACCCTACACCCTTTTTGCCTCATTTCTGGACCATGCCTTGGTCTTTCTAGCCTGCAACCTCTGGTGGCCTGCCGGCCATCCCTAGAGGTTGCCGGCCATCACTTTTGGGCTTCCGGCCACTGATGTGGCTTGCCGGCCACCAGTATATTTTGCAGATATTTTATGCCAGTTGTGCAAGCTGTTTGCACAGATATATGCATCTTCACCCACGTGTAGGGCTGGATGTTTTTAAGGGAATTGCTTGGTTCTCTATATATAGAAGACCTATCATATTGTTTTAAAGGTTAGAAAATTTTGAGCTTAAAAATTTTCTTCTCTCTCTACCAAATCTATACACTTTTGCCTAAGTTCTTCAACCTTTGCCTATACACCCTTAACCAAATCCCTTCATGTTTGAGCTGAGGTACTTTTGAGCTTGGTTTGAGCTCCAGAGGGTGTTGTTTTCTTGTTTTGTTGCTTAGAATTGTTTCTTCTCTTCAAGAGGTATAAGGTTCTACCTATTTGCTTACTTTGTCTACTTTCTTTCTTACTATTTTTCTATTGTTTTGGGCTGTCAAAACTTAGTTTTTTTTTTTGTTTGTTGGATGAAGCTTGGGTTTCAGGCCATTAAAGGTTGAGGGGTTGATAGCCCTTCTTTGTACCTTATTTTGGAGGCTTTTGCCCTTGTGTTTCCCACCCTTTTACTATCTTTTTCTAAGCTTTTAAACACTGATTTTCAGAGCTTTTTCAGTGGCCAAAATCATGTTTTGAGGTCCAAATTTGGAGGGGCTAGCCTCCTCTTCTTATGTCTTACTTACTAGCCTAGTTTGTGCCATGTTTGAGCATATTAATCTAGCCTTTTTTAGCTTAATTCTAGCATGTTTTAAGACTTATTTTAGACTATTTTAGGACTATTTTGGGCTGTTGTTTACATTTGAGCTTTGCTTTGCATGCTTCTAGTGTAATAGTCCTCATAAGCTTGATGTTTTAGGTCTTAGACATCACTTATTTGAGTTGATAGCACTTATTTTGGGCCTTTTCATACTTTATTTCAGCACTAATAATCTCTGTAACCTCCCTCCATTCTTGACTTTTCATTTTGCTTTGAAAGTGGTTTCAAGTCATTTGTTTGCCTAAGTATGAAATTGAGATTTCAGACTTAATGATTTAATCCCTTAGGGGGTTCATTACCAATGGTATGATGCTTCTTTCATACCCAAAGCAACTTGTGTTTTGAACCCTCTTTCCATTAGAGGACTTTAATTCACTATTGGACTTAATTGGATTAAAGAATGGTTGGTAACTTAAAATGAGTAACTAAAACTTGGAATTAAAAGTGAGAAAGATGATAATTTGGTTGTGTTCAATCGGATGTTAATTGAACACATGGAAGCTTGAGCCATTTCATACTTGTTAGTGATGAATTGATTCAAGTCTCCAAGGTCAACTTCTTCCCTTGATCATTCATGAAATGGGAGAGGTTTGTGTCTTGTTTTTGCATTTATTGAAATTGCACATCTTGAGTCACAAACCATCATGCAATGAAATTGCTTGAGTTGGCGGTTTGTGGCTTAAGTTCCCCACTCCTTGGATTTGTTCATAAAAATGGGGGGTAAATTGTGCAAACAACCCTTGAAAATACCCTATATATGCTCTGTTTGTCCTCTGTTACAGCAAGATGAACCTGTGCAGCAGTAGCCGACAGACCACCTTTGATGGTTGGCAGGCCACTTTCATGGCCGACAGGTGGCCGGCAATCCTCATCACTGGCCGGCCAGCCATTGGTGCAAAACTGAGCAGAGAGTTTGTATGGAAGAATAGAGTGAGCAGCAGTATTGGTGTTCAGCTGTGCAAACAGAGGTATTCGGAAGCAAAACAGTGGCTTTTCGGGTAAAAATTGAGCATGCACATGAACATCCCTCATTTCCCGAGGCGTAGTAGTTAGTCTTGTGGTTTAATTACTTAATTCTCTTAATTGCACTTGTGTTGTAATTATTTAATTAATTAAAATAATTAGCTAGTTGTGATGTTATAATTTGCTTAACTAGTTAGTTAATTCAAGTGTTGTAATAATTAGTTAAGTAGTATAGCTTAATTATTTATTTTGGTTTGTAATAGTTAGCTTAATTAGCTTAGCTTTAATTAGTTAGTTAATTAGCTAGTTCATTCGGACTCTCCTTCGTGAGAGCGCAAACTTATAATAATGTGTATGTCTTCCAACCCTGCGTACTAGCTTATGATGGTTAGTTTAGGGACATCATATTTTGATTAGCATTCTTCATGTTTGCATCCATTCATATTGCATGCACCGAGGCTCGGTTCATCATTCTAACTACGTTGTCGTTTTAATACTTCTTTGAATACGTGCTTAGACTGCATGCTATTTAATTAATTCAAATGCCATGTTTAGTAGTCGAGTCTAGTAATTGCATATTGCATGTGTTGCATTAGTCATCTTGTATAAGTTAGGAATCATGCATTTTTTCTAACTCTTTTGTTTATTTTGGCTTGAAGTACTAGGTAAGCCTTTAACTCGCTTTAGCATATCGCATGCGTGTGAATGTTGCCATGTCTAGCATACTTGCCATAAGGCTAATTGCTTAATTGATAAACTGCTTGAATGCTTGTGGATGAAGGTTTATTGCTTGAATTGGAATAATTTGAGTAATGTTTATATGCGATCACTTTTTCAAGTGGTCTATATTTCGAAATAATTTTGCAAAACAAACATGACTCGAGATGTTCCAATTCTTGCAATTTAGTTTATACTTGTTTGTGCGCATCACAAAGTAATGCTAGCCTAATAAACTGGAATAAGAGCATATAATGTACATGAAAATCATATCATGATTAGTAGAGGTCAATCTTTGATCGGACGAGTGGGGGTGCTCAAATGTATTTATGACCTTCTCCTTTCGTACCTAAGTTTCCAAACCGAGACAAATTTGGTGCTAACGGACACGTGGCCTTTGCCACGAGTTATGGGTTTCCTAAATTTTTCCAAAATAAAAGATTTAGGTGGCGACTCTGTATCTGGCAAAGCAGTCCATTTTTGGCAATTTGATTCAAAATCGATTTTCCAAAAGATTTGCCGGATTTGGACTCTTTGGTGATTATCTATTTCGCATTGCACTTGTGAAATCAGATTCAGAACCGTAGGAGTCCGAACTATAGGGCTTATATTTCGAACTTCCGAAAGGAGGCGCGAAAAAGTCGAGCTACTTTATAACAAAATATGGACAAATAATTACAAATATATAAATCATAAAGCTTAAGTACAAGTGAGCAAGAAAAAAAAAATTAACATAATTCACTGACCTATAGCTTCAAATTCCACCAATCATCAGATGCCATAATAGCTCTAGTCAAGGGATCTAACCCCAGCCTAGTCTCACCTCTCAATAGATTTTTCCAAAGACCTCACTCCTTTTTTAAGGTATCCCAACGATTTTTAAGCTGAATGCGAACATATGAATTTCTAGTTGGAATTTTGAACTTGTTAATATCTGCTTCCCATCCAACCCTATCTAAGTGCGTACCAGGTCTGTGACCTACTTTCACTTCCTCCACACAAAGTTTGACAAAAATTTTAGTGGATTTTCTGTCCCAATGTGTCTTTAAACCTTGTGAGGGTTGGGAGTTTTGGGAAGTTTTTCCCTTGCTCTTTGTAGTTGTTGGAGATTGTGATGGTGGTTGGGAACTCGTTTTCTATTAAACAAATCATAATATTAAAAACACTTGAATTGCAATATTGGTTTGAACGAACCCTTACTCATATTATTAAAAACCATATCAACAAAAAAATAAAAAACAGATTGGTATGTGTAGACGCGCCCTTGGGCCTCATGCTACAGTTCGGACTCCCTTTGTCACGGTTCTTAATCTGAACCAAAGAGTCCAAATTCAGCAAATCGTTTTTGAAAACAGATTTTTGAAAGAAGTGCCAAACATGGACTGCTTTGCTAGATACAGAGTCGCCACCTAAATATTTTTTTTAATGGGGAAATTTAGGAAACCCTGACTCGGTGCCAAAGGCCACGTGTCCGTCATCACCAAAGTTGCCTCGGCTCAGGAACTTGGGTACGATTAGGGAAGGTCAGCTATGAGCACCCCCTCTCGCCCGATCCGAAGATCGGCTTCTACTAACCATGATATCTCGTTTTTGAAAACACATGCGTTCTTATTCCGATTAATTAGCTAGAATTACTATGTGATGCGCACAGCAAAACAAGTATAGACTAGATTGCCTAATTTGGAACAAAGCATTGCATATCCGTTTATTTGGAAATACTTTGAGATTTGCTACTCGCAAGTAGGCTAAAATACGGATTTCAATGAATTGTCCCAATTCAAGTAATCCAACCTTCACCCACAGGCATTCAGGCAGTTTATATCACATAAGCAACTAGCCACATGGTAAGCATGCTGTCATGTTAGCATTCACACTCATGCGAGATGCTAAAGCATAAAAACTTACATCGTACTACGAGCCAAAACAAAGGACATATTAGCAATCATGCATGATCCAAGTCCATGTTTAAATGCCTAATGCAACGCATACGGAATGTCACTAGAGTAGGCTCGGCTAGTCTATGAATGACATGTGAAAATGCACAAGTAGCATGTATTCAAATTAGATTTGAAATACTTATGCAGTTAGTATGATACGCCGAGCCCGGTGCATGCAATACAAATGAATGAATGCACGCATGCATAGCATAAGGTATGCTAATTTGAAACATGCCCTAAATCTAACCATTATAAGCGGTTAAATAAAAGGGAGAAAGAAATGGGGTTGGAAGACATGCACATACGCACCCACACTTATTACAAATTGTGCCCTCGCTCGGAGGGTCCGAAAGAATAATACAGACCACCTAATTAACTAACTCACAAGCTAATTAATTATTACAAAACCAAATTAATAACTAGCTACAACTAATTATTACACAACTTAATTAATTAACAAATTAATTATTACAAATAACAAATGCTAACTAACTAGTAAACAGTAAAAGAGAGTTGCTCCAGCTCTGTTTGAAGAAGGGAGGCATGCATGCTCGCTTCGACTCTTCGCCTCGAAATGCCTTCCGGTTGCTCTTTAGAGGCTCTGTTTGCAGGGTGTCTTTCAGTGCTTGTTGCTGAAGCTTATCAAAACACTGCAAGGGAAGCTACCCAGTGGCCTGCCGGCCAAAAACAGAGCACTGCCAGCCAATGGTGGCACACTGCCGGCCATCAATGGTGCATTGCCGGCCACTGGTGTGCTGTGACACCAAGCTGCAACAAAGCGCAAAATAGAGAAAATGGAGGGTTTCCCAAGGACATGTACGCACCATGGCACTCCGAATCACCTCAAAACATCAAGGGAGAGGCCAAGTCGGATCCACGACCATCAATCACGCATCCCGATGCATGATGGCCAAAGATCCAACTTGTGCAAATCAATAGAAGAATGAATGCACAAATACAACAAGTAAAGCCTAGAACTCTATCATGAATCATCAAGAGCTTCGGCAATCGAGAATTGAGACACATCCCATCACTTGAAGTATGAAATGCCCCTCGTTCCTCGTGCTTGGATTAACACTTAATCCAAGCAATGCAACACATAAACATGGCGAAGATGCGATATGACCTAAGTGTGCAAACATGCAACTAACTCAAGCATACAACAAGCATATGAGCATGATGTGAGGCAACAACCTTGGACAATCATGGCAAAATGCAACATGAACATGTGAGCATGCGAGGCATGCAAAGCTAAACAAGTATGCGACAACATACGAAATGAAACAAGCATGCGACAACATGGTAAGATGGGCTTACACTAAAGATGGACGGCTCTCAACTAGGTCCAAATCAGTAGCCAAAGTGATGGATTAAGCCACAAAACACACTCGAGCATGCAAAATGCGAAAGGTTCATCAAAGAGGCTTAAAAGGGGGAACTCTCAAAAGTACCTAAGAAGTGACAAATGTGCAAGTGTAACAACACTATATGCACTGAAATGAGATGATAAATGATGCCAAATCATTTAAATAGCACAAATAAAGCATGCGAGGATCCTAAGTCATGAAAGCTAGCAAAGAGCAATACAAAGGAGGCGTGCAATACATGGCATGAATGCATAAACAGAAGCATGGATAGAGCTTAATTAAGCCTAAACAAGGACTTAAACATGCTGGAATGAAGGCTCAAACACCTAGACATGCAAGCATACAAGCTAAGCCTTAAACTAGGCAATAATGCACGACATTCGAAGACACTTGAAGCATGAATGAAGTGGGAATGTGGCAATGGTACATGCTCTGAAATGAAGTATTAAGTGATGCCAAATCACCTAAATATCTCAAAGATAGCATGCATGAATCACCGGAACACAAAGCTTGCAAGGCCAATTACACTACAGCTATACAAAGCATGCATTATTTGAGTGTGAAGCACAAAGACAGAGCCAAGGCAGTCCCAAAACGTGAACATTTCTAGTTCAAAGCATGGCCAAAAGGTGCTCACATGAAGGGCTAAGGCAACATGCAAGATTGGCTAGTAAGCATGAGTTGTATGGCATGTATATAAATCATATGAAATCTCACCAAACCAGCCAAAATCAGTGAACAAAACATGCCAAAATATGCTCAAATAATCATGGAAATGCAGCCAATGCATACAAAAATGAGGGGCTCCTTTGGAGGGCCATGCAAGGGGTTATTAAGCACATGCATGATGGACATTCAACAAGGCCAAACCAACTCTGGAAATAGCCTATAGGGGTCCTAAAACCCACTGAAAAGGGCCTGGAATAAGGCCTAGAAACATGCAAATAAGAGGTCCTTTGGAAGGCCAACAAGACCTCCAAACAAGACAAGGAGAGAGGGGGTCACCCCCCTCTGATTTGGGCTCTCAAAACAGTGTCTAAGCCACTGAAAATCCGCTGGATTTCAGTGGCTAAGAGGCCAAACCATGGCCAATGCAAGTGCTCTAATGCATAGCTCAAAACATGATGAATTAAAGCATGAAAGGGGGAAGATAACCCCAAACAGAAAAAGTATCTTAAACAAACATGTTTATAAGCTCAAAAGGAAACTTTTTCTAGTTTATGACCAATCTCGAAAATGCTCACAAGTAGGACTAAGATATGATGCAAAAATAGGCCTACAAAGAGGGAAAAAGCATGCAAGGGTGTAGGAGGCCTCAAACAGAAAAGTGTCCTTATACAATCTTCAAGAGAAGCTCAAAATATGACACTTTTTAGTTTATGACAAAGTCCAGAAGAGCTTGCAAGTATGGCTTATAGATGAAGCAAAAAAATGCAAGTTTAAGGGAAATGAAGACTTACCCTTGAAGAGCAGCTTTCCAGCAGCTTTTGGTCCAAGATTCTGAGCTTTCAACCTTTGCAAATGGCCTCCAAGATGCTGGAATGGATGGTGGAGGTGTTGTGCTAAGGGTTGTAGTGTAAAAGTGCAAGGAAATCCAATTTCTAAGCACAAAACTCAAGTAATATAGAGAGAAAAGAGGTTTTCTCTTCAAAACTCCAGAACCTCTGATATAAAGGGAGCCCTCTTGCTTATATAGAAGAAGGAAATGCAAAGCTTCTTCAAGAAGCTTTGCAAGAGTTCCATCCCTCCATACACGTGTATGGAGGGGAGATAACAAAAATCCAGCTGGCTCAAAAGATCTGGAGGAAAACCAGCTGAGAGAGGGGGGTGCCGGCCATCATCAATGGCCGGCAGTGCCACACCATTGGCCGGCAGGGTATCACCAAGGGCCGGCAGGGTCAAGGCCATGGCCGACAGTGCCATGCCATGGTCGGCAGTGCACCACAGAGTCCACTCTGACAGGACCTAGTCAAGGTCCAAAAATGAGGCAGAAAGGATACAGGGTCCGAGAAGCTCGAACCGGTGACGTTCCGCCGCGATAGTTGAGTGCTCGACGAGCAATCGAACCAGTTGTTGGGTGTACCTACAAGCACAACCAAGTCTTGAGGACGGTCAAAAATGGGGTGTCTACAGTTGCCCCTCTTTGACAGAACTCAACAGTCATAAAGTGACGGGAGTGAATGTCAAAGCCCAGAGACGACCCATTTTTGACAAGGCCGAAGACTCAGACAATCAATCAATATAAGCATGCAGAGATGCGCCCGAAGGCTGGGGCAAAATGCAAGACAATGCACAAAGCTGAGCATAACTTATGATCATGCAAAGAATGCTGTAACGAAGCAAACATGCAATAGTTTTAAGCAGGTGAACATGAATCCAACTACACTACAATGCAGAAAGGATGTAAGAGAATTATGCAATTCTTACCACGTTTCACGCGGAGTGAATACAATACCTGTGTGGCTCGTCTGGCCATGCCAGCTTCAAATGAACCGTACATACAATATCGTGCCTGAAAAAGAAATGAACTTAACAGGTACAATATCGTTAGGAATATGCATAACAATGCATTTAAAAAGTGCGTGACAACGCATGCAAAGTGTACAAAAGCGTGCGCGACAACGCATGCAATGTGTGAAACAGGAATTGAACACATGTAAGTAAAGCGTGCGCGACAACGCATGCAATGTGTGAAACAGGAATTGAACACATGTAAGTAAAGCGTGCGCGACAACGCATGCAATGTGTGAAACAGGAATTGAACACATGTAAGTAAAGCGTGCGCGACAACGCATGCAATGTGTGAAACAGGAATTGAACACATGTAAGTAAAGCGTGCGCGACAACGCATGCAATGTGTGAAACAGCAAGCAAAGGTATGAACACATATCAGTAAAGCACACGCTGAAATGTGCACAATGTGTAACCACCTAAAAATACGTTATACACATGTAAGTAAAGCATGCAGTAACGCAAGCAATGTGTATAGCAGGAATGAACACATGTAAGTAAAGCATGCGGGTTAACGCAAGCAATGTGTAACCTCCTGTGAGATGCGTGAACACATGTAAGTAAAGCATGCAGTAACGCAAGCAATGTGTACAGCAGGAATGAACACATGTAAGTAAAGCATGCGGGTTAACGCAAGCAATGTGTAACCTCCTGTGAGATGCGTGAACACATGTAAGTAAAGCATGCAATAACGCAAGCAATGTGTACAACAAGCAAAGGTATGAACACATATCAGTAAAGCACACGCCGAAACGTGCACAATGTGTAACCACCTGAAAATACATTATACACATGTAAGTAAAGCATGCAGTAACGCAAGCAATGTGTACAGCAGGAATGAACACATGTAAGTAAAGCATGCGGGTTAACGCAAGCAATGTGTAACCTCCTGTGAGATGCGTGAACACATGTAAGTAAAGCATGCAGTAACGCAAGCAATGTGTACAGCAGGAATGAACACATGTAAGTAAAGCGCACGCCGAAACGTGCACAATGTGTAACCTCCTGTGAGATGCGTGAACATATGTAAGTAAAGCATGCAGTAACGCAAGCAATGTGTATAGCAAGCAAAGGTATGAACACATACCAGTAAAGCACACGCCGAAACGTGCACAATGTGTAACCACCTGAAAATACGTTATACACATGTAAGTAAAGCATGCAGTAACGCAAGCAATGTGTATAGCAGGAAATTATGACAACTCATGATAAGGAAGTGCATAACAATGCGTGACAGGGAATGCATTACAATGCATAATAGAGAAAATGCATGACAATGCATAATAGGGATAAGGAAGACAACGCCTGTGAACTAGACGGGTGTTCATTGTAACAGACGAATGCTAATTAACACCAACAGAAGAGAAAGATGCTTGATAAAGACATCTTAAAAGGAGACCTCCGGTTTACCTCCCGAAGGGTTTAGGACGTGTCAAAAGGATACACCTCGTGCGCATTGATGGATGTAAACCATCGTATATTGAGGACGTGACTGCCGAGCCCTCGCTGAGACATTTCGCATTAAGTTTTGAGCATTCCGCAGGATTGTTGGGACCCGGGAATAGATTCCAGGATCAAATAAACCAGGAAAGCTGAAGAAGGCTTGCTGATCACCAGGGGCAACCGCCGGCCACTGCCGGCCATCGATGACACTCTGCCGGCCACCGATGTGCCCCTGCCGGCCATCGGTGGCAGATTCGGGCAAAAGAGGCTTTCAAGCCGTGGGCCCTTAAATTGGCTCAAAACTAACCCATTTCCTCACAAACCCTTCCATAGAAATCACTTTCCTTCCTTTCTAGGAGTGCCTTCTCTCTAGATTCGCGCATTCTACGCGTTTCCCAACACCCTATCCAACTTTACATCGCGAAGAACTCTTGGTTTTCTTCGATTTGAACCGATCAGAAATTGCATCTGAGGCTTCTTTCACCATTTCCCAAATTCAAGGATCATTTCCCCCGATCTTCTCTCGAGGTTAGTTCACTTTCCCGGGTTTTTCAACTTTTCTTGAATTTTCTCTCTCTTAGGGTTTAAGTTTATTCTAAACTTCACCATTTTGCTCATTTTTGCCCATTTTCGCATTCTCCCTTTGCACTCGTCTCAGATGGCAGACGATGTGCCTCATGATGAGGGTTTCCCGGCACTCCCTCCAGTAGAGTTAGCGGCAGAGTTTGCAGCCGAGCCAGAGGTTGAGCCTCAGCCATTACCATTGGATGTACATTCCTTCGACCCTGCGGTGTACCATCCGGAGACTCACATCATTCCAGTGGCGGAAGGCATCCATACCTTCACCGATTTTGATGAGCATGTACCAGACGACCTGTTATTGAGAGAGCCGATGTCTCACTTGTCGGCCATTGCCGTAGAGGTACCACCTTTGTCTTTTGTGTAGTATGATTTTCGAATACCTACATCTTTTGCACTGTTTCGATCTGATTGCATCGCATACTTTGGTCTGACTGCCTTTCATACATTGTTGATCTGTTCTTGAATGCACCTTACACATTATTACCCTGTATACACTGCACATAACCGCATCTCATGCGTCAATATTCTGAATTCGAATGCATCTTCGACACATTACTGCCCTGGATGCAACTGTATTTTCAATACATCACTAATCTGATCTGAACTGCATTTTCAACACACTGCTAATCTGATTCGAACTGTGCTGATTTGACTTGAACTGCATCTTCAATACACTACTCATTTGATTTGAACATGTGTTCTCAATACACCACTGATTTGATTTGAAATTGTATTTTCAACAGGAGGGATCTCGCTCCTTTCGAGGCTACGGCGCTACGACCGCTCGCGACTGGTACGATGTACTCCCCACGGGGGTCCGCCGGATTGTCAACGAGACCGGCTTCGGTATATTTTGCTGCGGGCTGACACGAGTTACAGCGAGTCGCCCTCTCTTGGGGGCTCTTGTGGAGAGGTGGTGGGACACCACCAATTCCTTCCATTTTTCCACAGCAGGGGAGATGACCATGACTCCTTTAGATTTTGCTATGATCACCGGTCTGGGAGTGGGAGGTGATCCGATTCCCCTAGATCCCGACATGGGGGAGTGGGTGGCTGCATGGGATGTGTTGCTTGGAGCACGTCCACCCCTTGCTCGAGCGGGTATGGTTAGATACTCCTGGTTCGAGGAGCAGTTCCGCGGGGAGGATCCTCAGACCGATGAGGGAGTGGAGCAGTATGCTAGGGGCTTCCTCCTGTTCCTTTTTGGTACCACCTTGTTTTCAAACAGGTGGAATACTGTGGGTTTGTACTTCTTGAGCGCTCTGGTGGTGCTCCCGCGGGTTCGCTCCTATAACTGGGGCGCAGCCGGCCTCACCACTCTTTATGGATACATGAGTTCCACTTCTCGGATGTGCGGGAGAGTGATTGGAGGCTACTGGCGAGCTTGGGAGGTACGCAACCTAGTTTCCCTTTTCATTACTTTGCTTAGCATTTGTACGTTTTGCTTTGTTCAACATTTGCACTCTCCGTACTCACTGTCATACTGTATGCTTTCTGCTTTGCATTTTCTGCATATCATGCCTACTACACATTGCGCACCATACACTGCACGCACAGGATCTAGCATCTGCCTTTGTTATATATTGTACTGCATTCTGCATTTCGTTTTCTGGATTCTTGCACTGTACTGATCACCTCTTGTTCAACAGCTTTGGGTATATGCATACTTCCCAATGCTTGCTCCAGATCCAGTGGAGGAGACTGCAGTGACGGTCCCATTTTCTGATGTATATGACGGTCCGCTTCGTCGTAGGACCCGGGAGGGCTTCATGTTCTTCCGACAGTATTTTGACACAGTCGCGGCGCGTGAGGTAAGTCTGCAATAAGGCTATTTTGAGTAAACCGATGCAACTACCTTAGTTATTTGACGACTGATCATCTCGTTGCTTCTCTTTCTCAGATTACATGGCGACCATGGGAGGTGATTCCATCAGGACTCCGAGATCAGTATTACACTGCCCAGATCATGTCTCAGTATCGTATCCTCTTCGAGGGGCCGATCTGTCGGGCCTGGTTTCTGAGTGAGCGCTTTGTGCGTCAGACCTTGGGGTTGCCTGCCCTATTTGTCCCGATGGCGCCTCCACCGTCGATGAGGGAGACACACATGTTATCTGCCGACCAGGTGATCCAGTTCATGGTAGGGTTGGAGAGAGATTACTTCCGTGCTGAGGGCGACTACGCGACCTTCATTCAGACACATCTGATGCCGCCTTTGACTGGTGTCCGAGGAGGAGAGGGAGTGAGAGCTCTAGCTATGAGAGGTAGAGGCGGAGCGGGCAGGTCTCGTAGGAGGAGAGGTTCTGAGGAGAGACAGGGGTCTGGATGGCCAGTGTTGCCTGCTACTATGACACTTCGAGGGCGAGCTGGAGAGATTTATCAGGTTCCCTTTGCTCCTCCTCCAGCTGGTCACGAGCTTGTCGGAGGTTACGGCTCGACTCCGGTATGTGCTACACTATCATCCCTTGTACAGTCATTTGATCTCCCTTGATATTGTACAGAGTACTAATGATTTCAACCATTTTTGTAGGCTCCCATTGAGTACACTCGTCAGTCTCTGGCGATGACGGCTTCAGTGATAGGGATGCTGCAGACGAGCATGGACCTACTCAGTATCTATAGCATTCCGGTAAGTTCGTTCAAACTGCACTTCGTGCCCTGAAGTCTTTTCTTAACACACCATCATTTATACAGCTTGCACACTGCCTTCATCTGATACATTGTTCACGACATGCATTCACTGCGAATCATTCATTATTCACAGTACAACACTTTGCTACATCAGATATACCTTGGTTACTAATGCATTTTAGGCGGATTGTCCCTCTTTCAGATTCCTTTCTTGCCGCCAGGCCCATCGGGTGTTCCAGCAGGAGCAGGGACGGGCCCTTCAGTACCTCCTCGAGCAGCAGAGGGAGCAGGACGAGGGACTAGTTCACAGGGACCTGTCTCTGATGATGATGAGTCTGACGAGGAGGCAATGAGTCCGCAGTCAGAGTCAGAGTCAGATGCTGATGGTGGAGACCCTGGACCTTCGTCCAGGAAGAGGACCAGGACGGATTCCAGCACTTGAGACCACCGACACTGATCCAGACATTTTGCTACATCAGACGTTGATCCTGTTTTTTTTTTTGTTTTATTTTCCTTTTTACTAGTAGTTTTTGCACATTGTACTACGTTAGGCGGGTTTGTTTCGAAACCAAACTCTTTTGTAAAAAGAAACTATGATGGAATGAAAACAGCCTTTTTGTTGGAAAAGTGTTTCGTTTGTACATTCTGCATCGCATCGCATTACTTTACACAACGATGTAAATGAAATTGAAATCTTGTTTTGAAAATCAAACGTTCAAATTGCACTAATCAGGTAGTGAACTGACTAATAACAAAACAACTCGATAAACAAAGTCTAGCAAATTTACAACTCGATAAGTAAATTGCAACAATTTGATGACTGAAAGGAAGATAATTACAACCTGACACCGAAAAAGAAAATAATATGTCTTGAACAAGACACGACAACAAAGTCCAACAGGACAAAACAAGACCTTGAAAGACACAAGGAACAGGACTCCACTGCAACGGACAACTGGGTCTTCAGTGAGGGAGCTAGTAAGCAAGAGGGGAGTACTGCCGGCCACAAGTAGAGGCCTGCCGGCCATCAGTGTACCACTGCCGGCCACTGATGAGCCACTGCCGGCCATCGATGGCAGATTCTCCAGAATGATATCTGTCCTCCACTCATTACCTTATCTTCTATATGAGTTCCAGCTTCAGGATTCTCTTCATTTCAGCTCAAATTTGCACCAAATGGAAGTGTTCTATGCTCAAAACCTCACAAATTGGATCGCTTCTCTAAATGGCTTGGAAAAGTTGAACTTCCGGGGCTTCGGCTTGAATGCACTATTCACGCTGGGCCGTACTCCGCTGCATCTTCCTTTCCCCCATGCCGCGGCAAGGTTTTGGAATCCGGTAACACACGTCTTTAGCTTCAGCGGGCAAGAGATGTGTCCCACATTTGAGGATTTCCAATCTTTGATGGAGTCCGAACGTAACGAGGAAATCTTGCCTCAACTGCGATTCGGCCACGTCTAAGCCCTAGGACAAATGTGTGGCCTCACTTTACATGATACTCAATCATTGATTCATGACGGGGAGCTGGACATCTCAAGCTTGGTTTGCCGATTTTCTGATGTTGGCGATCGCGACGACCATCATTAGCAGGGCTATCGGCGACACGCGCTTTGCCTATGCTTGCTATCTCATTTTTTACTTGCCCCGGGCTCTGGTGGATTCAGTGTCCGATTGATCGAGGTCGCCCAAGGTTTGAAGGAGGGTAAGAGTTGCATCGCCATGACATTGGCTGAGACATTGATGGGCTTGGATGCTTTTCATTGCCGGGAGACGGCTAGGCTTGCAGGGAGCCCACTACTATTGCAGGTAATGCTTCCCACCCCAATCTCACATGTGTATTGCTCACATCACTCGGCCCTCAGGCTCGGTTTTTCTCACAAAACCCTTTTCCTTACTTTTCTCTCATCGTACATCTCTCTATTCTTTATTCTCTCGTTTTTCATCCCTCCCTAGGTATGGTTGATGGACAAATTACAGATTGTGGAGTCTTGCCCCGCATATTCAGCTCGCGGCTACTTCTTCAGGCAACGCCTGGTCGATGCCCTTGATGAGGGTTGGTGGTACAGCTGGATGTGCAGTTTGTCCGCAGACCGCATCGCTTGGCGGTGCCCTTGGCTCAATCTGCCGGCAATGAGCTACAGCATGACCGTCAACCTGGGATTCAATTGATTGGCATGACACACTGTGTTTTCTATTTCCCGTTCCGGTTCCAGCGCCAGTTCGGACATGATCAGACTTGCCCGCCAGAGGGGATAGAGTACCCTGCTGCATTCCCGGTTCGAGGCGCACAACTTGCTCGGTATGCCACAGCATGGAGGACTAGAGAGCTCCTGGCCCCCGCTCCCACTTTCAGTTGCATTTTGTCTGATGAGTGCCTGGATTGGCTCAACGAAGAGGCACAGGAAGGGCCCACTTTGGCAGCAGAGGCTTCGACCATCTCTGGGAGGGAGCGTAGGAACACCTGACGTATCCATGCCCCAGGTTTATTGTTTTATTAGTACTTTCAAGTTTTCCTTATGAATGTAATGAAAAGCAACTTCAATTTGTATGCAAGAGCAGGAGGACTCTGTGTTGAAATCAATGGAATTGAAGGTTGTGGTACTGAAAATTTCCCGCTTTGGTCGAGAAATGGTCTTAGTTGTAAAAAGATTAATTTGAACAAAGTCAACTTTTATTAAAACTTTTCAAAACTATTTTCAATATGGATCAGAACTGGACACGCCTGAGATCTGTCACCGAGATGCACAACCCCGGATCCCAGCAACTGGAAAGTTCCCCCTAGTCTGAATAGTACCGCAGCACTTCACAGCAACGGAAAGTTGCCCCTAGTTTGAATAGCACTGCACCGGAGATCATAACCGAACTCTTGAATACTGAATAGGCAAAGATGGCCGAGATGATCAAATGGACAAGGTTGATCAGGGAAAAGTTTATGGCTAAACTTCAAGATGAAGTTGCCTACGTATCCCGAAGATGGGAATCAAGCCTTACATAGTTCCGGTTTGGGTTCACTCGAGTATTTTCACTCTCCTTTTACGCTCTAACTTTTGCCAAGGCCGCTCTTTGTGGGTTTTCAACCTTGCGAGCTCAGTTTTTATATTTTCCAATTTTTCATGCTCTAACTTTTGCCTAGGTCGCCCTTCTGGGTTTTCTGCCTAGCAAGCCTCTCAGAGATAATATTTCTTCAACTTGTCCATATTGATCGGTTGGGAGAACTCTAGGCCATCTAGGTCCATCAGAACGACAGCTCCACCCGACCAGATAGCTTTGATGATGTAGGGGCCAGTCCAATTGGGTCTGAACTTGCCCCTTAGGTCGTGGATGGGAGCTCGGTTGTCCTTAAGTACCAAATCTCCTTCCTTTAAATTCCTGGACTTAACTTTCTTGTTAAAAGCCCGGGCAATTCTGCGCTGATAACCTTGAACATGGTACAGTGCTTTCAGTCTGCGCTCGTCAAAGAGCATGAGTTCTTCAAATCTACTTTGCTGCCAATCTGCTTCGGCTATTTGACACTCAGCCAATACTCGCAAAGACGGAACCTCAATTTCGATAGGCAGAACGGCCTCCATTCCATAGACTAATGAATACGGAGTCGCCCCAGTAGAAGTTCTGATTGAAGTCCGGTAGCCCCACAGAGCAAACGGCAGCTTATCTGGCCAATCCCGGTAGGTTTCCACCATCTTCTGCAGTATGTGTTTGATGTTCTTGTTGGCGGCCTCGACCGCTCCATTGGTTTGCGGCCGGTATGTGGATGACTTATGAAAAGCCACATTGTATTTCTCCAACAAGTCAATCACTTCTTTCTTGAAGTGGGAACCATTGTCTGAAATGATCTCATTTGGCACTCCGTAACGATAGATGATGTTGTTTTTGATGAACTTCGCGACATGTGAAGCTTTCAACACCGCATAAGATTGGGCCTCGACCCACTTTGTAAAATAATCTATTGCGACCAAGATGAACTCATGCCCATTCGACCCCTTCGGAGTGACAGCCCCGATCACATCGATTCCCCAAACTGAAAATGGCCATGGTGAAGTCATATTGTACAGCTTTGACGGCGGGATGTTCATGCGGTTTGCATGGATCTGACATTTGTGGCATCGCCGAACAAAGCCAATACAATCCTCCTCCATGGTGGACCAATAGTAACCCTGTCTGAGGATTTTCCGAGCCAACATTACCCCGTTCATATGTGCACCACATTCTCCTCCATGGATGGCCTCCATCAGGCGTTTTGATTCTTCAGCTTCTACACACAGCTTATGCATTCCCAAATGGCCTCTCTTATACAGCTTACCCCCGCAGATGATGAACTGAACAGCCATTCTTCTGATTGCCCTTTTATCTTTGGCATTTGCCCCTGGTGGATACGTCTCTTTCTCCAAGAAGTTCCAAATGTCGTAATACCAGGGTTTTCGTCCTGAACCTCACCTATGGCAGCAATTGATTCATACGCCGGCACGAACTTCTGGTCAATGATGACGGGACGCATCCGGACTCCGAACGGGATGTCTATCATGGAAGATAGAGTTGCTAGTGAATCTGCGAACCTGTTGTTCTCCTTAACAGATGAGTAAAGTTTAACTTCTCAAACCGAGGAATTAACAAATCCAAGGTCTGGTGATACATTATCATCTTTCTTCTTTGACTTTCCAATCTCCTTTTGCTTGAGATACAACAAGGTTCGAGTCCCCAATGACGTCCAACCGTTTTGCCCCTAGTTCGAGGGCTGCTTCTAGACCGGCAATACATGCCTCATATTCTGCTTCGTTGTTCGAGACTTTGAACCGGAGTTTAAAGGCTAGAGGGATACGGGAATTGTCGGGTGCTATCAGCAACACTCCTATCCCATATCCGTATTGGTTCGATGCTCCGTCAAAGTACATCGTCCAAGTTTCATCTTCGATGTGCAAAATGGCTTCGTCTGGAAATAAGTATTCAACTGTTTCACCCCCTTCCACTGGATGATCAGCTAGGAATTCTGCTACTGCTCTTCCCTTGACTGACTTACGTGTCACATATTTCAGATCGAATTCGGAAAGCAACAGCAACCAGCGAGCTAGCTTACCCGTAAGTGCCGGTTTCTCGAAAAGATATTTGATGGGATCCAGTCGTGAAACCAACATTACGGAGTGAGCTAACAGGTAGTGCCGTAGCTTCCTGGTAGCCCATACTAAGGCTAAGCAAGCCTTCTTCAATGGTGTGTAGCGAGTTTCATACTCTAGCATCTTCTTGCTCAGATAGTAGATGGCCCTCTCTACCTTGTCCTCTGATTCTTGTGCGAGCATACAGCCCATTGTAGTTTCAGTCACTGAAAGGTACAATATCAACGGTCTCCCCGCTCTGGCGGTGACAACACGGGTGGGTTCTGTAAGTATTCTTTGATCTGTTCAAAAGCAGCTTGACATCGGCCGTCCCATTGGAATTTCTTTCCTTTCTTCAGGAGACCAAAAAGTGGTTCACAAGTCAAGGTTAATTTTGAGATAAACCGTCTTATGAATTGCACTTTACCCAGAAAGCCTCGCACCTCTTTTTCAGTCATTGGTGGGTGGCATTTCTAAGATGGCCTTGATTTTGGAAGGTCGACTTCGATGCCCCTTTGTGTAATTAGAAACCCCAGTATTTTTCCCGCTGTAACACCGAATGTACACTTCTGCGGATTCAGCCGCAACCGAAATTCTCTGATCCTTTGAAAAAAATTTTGCAAGGCGGTGTAGTGGCCCTCTCTTTCTTTGGACTTGACAATCATGTCATCCACGTACACCTTAACCTCTTTGTGGATCATGTCATGCAATATTGTGGTCGCGGCCCGTTGATATGTAGCTCCAGCGTTCTTCAGCCCAAATGGCATTACTCTATAGCAGTAGGTCCCCCACGGGGTGGTGAAGGCAGTCTTTTCCCGGTCTTCAGGTGCCATCACTATCTGATTGTAGCCTGAGAAGCCATCCATAAACGAAAGCAAAGCATGCCCCGCTGTGAATCCACTAACTCATCAATATGCGGCAGGGGAAAGTCGTCCTTCGGACTAGCTCTGTTCAAATCCCTGAAATCCACACATACTCGGATTCTGCCATCTTTCTTTGGCACTGGAACAATGTTGGCCAACCAAGTCGGGTATTCGGATACCAGCAGGAAGCCTGCATCGATTTGCTTGGTGACCTCTTCCTTAATCTTGATAGCCCAATCAGGGCGGATCCTTCTGAGTTTCTGTTTGACAGGTCGGGCCTCGGGGTCAAGAGGGATCCGGTGCTGTACAATCTCAGGATCGATTCCAGGCATGTCTTCGTAGGACCACGCAAAAACATCTTTGAAATCTTTTAATAAAGCGACTAAGCGCTCGCGTTCCTCCGAAGACAACGTGGACCCGATCTGGACCAGCCGCGGGTCCTTCTCAGTACCAATATTCACAGTAGTGATTTCATCAACTAAAGGTTTAACAAATCTTTCCTGCTCTTGATCAATTAATCGTTGCAAAACCGGAGGAATTTCTTCCTCGTCGTTTTTGTCAAAATTTTGAAAGTCCTGATTCAAGCAATAAATCAAAGGCACAGAAAAGTACTCAGAAACCACATCCATACCATTCTCATTAAGTACCTCAAAACCGTCTGATTCTTCTGTTACAACAGACTCAAAAGAGAAAGAAAAAGACGACCTGGACAGGATTGTGGCATCCGGGTTATCACCTCCAGGAATACCGAACTTAGACTCAGTCGAGCTGGAACCTGATTCCGACTCACAAGACTTGGTGGAATCAGATTCTGGCTCACTACCTGACCCGGTGCTGTTTGATAAAAATCCCTCGTCGTACTGCCAAACGAGAGAGGGTGCGATGGATGCATCCAAAATATTTGATGGTAGGCCCGCAGCCGTTTCATTCCCGATCATGGACACCGAGAAGTTATCCCCCAAGCACTTCTGTTCGATCGGAGGATCTGAGAGTAGACATGCCAGTGCTACCCCCATTTCAATCTCGATGTCCTCAGACTCCATTTCCTTGCTCTGTTCAACCTCAACTGTCGGGTCTGTCTGCTCTTCGGCAACATCATCCCCAGATAACTGTAGGTCGAAGAAAATTTTGAAACCTGGCACACGCCTCCTTTCGGCATTCAGCCACGGCTCCGAAAAGCCACAGAATGGAAAATCCTCCCCCTCCCGGACGAAGCGTCCGTTTAGGGTACCCCGGATGGGCCGGTGCATCAACTCAAAAGGTTTCCCCATTTGTTTCGCTCTGGCTCTTCCAGCCATTTCCTTACCCTTTCTTACCCAATCCTCCTTGGTGGGCAGATAACCCAAGCCAAAGGTATGGGGGTTGTGTGGCACTTCGGCCAATGTTGCAACGCCCTTCCGGCCACTCTTTCCCAATCCCATCCCGGGACATGTTGGAGCTTATTCATGAAGTATACTGCCTGAGCACTGACATATATCCCCTCGTTAGCAGCCATGATGTTCTGTACAACCCGAGCCTCAGCCAGGGTGAAACCTGATATAAACACATCTTCCATGCCATGCTCAATTTCTAGAACAGGCGTAGATACCTCCGGTGGTGGATGAATCGATGAATTTCCAAAAACGATGGCTACTCCCTTCCCATGGGGGTATTTCACCATTTGATGCAAAGTGGACGATACTGCCTTTACCTGATGTAGCCACGGCCACCCCAAAAGCAGGTTGAAAGTTGCCGGAAATTCTAAGACATGGAAATCTATCTCATGCTGTCCTGGCCGAACTTTAGTCTGAATTTTCACCGTCCCCATGACCTCTCTACTTGTGTTGTCGTATGCCCGAATTACCTGGGCTGTTGGTAAAAAGTCCGCGGTTTTCAAACCGATCGCATACGCTGTCCTTGCCGGGCAGACGTTAATGGCGGATCCGGTATCAAACAAGAACCACCGGTATCCATTTATTCCTTACACTCCACAGAGATGTAGAGTGGTTTGTTATGGTTTGCCCNCTAACACACTTAGGACCGAACTGCCATCTGAGTGATGGGCAACGGTCAACCGAACTAAGCCCTCTCTTCATCCGGCGACGAACTTCTTTCTCTGGGCCGGACTACTACTTGTCCGTGGCCCATGTTCTAGGCTTCTTTAATACGGCCCATAGATCGGCCCACTTATTCTAGCTCGGCCCAATTTTCACATAAATTACCCTCTCAATTGCCCCTTAATTCCATCTGCACGAGCATGATAGGGATTACCTGTCTATAAAACCGGGCTAAAGTTTTAGCTTATCCAACCGAGCTATAATCCTTTAGCTATTCCGGCCGAGCTGAAAACCTTTTAGCTTCTCCAGCCGAGCTAACCTCAAGCCGAGCTATGCACGTCCGGTCAAACGTCTCTTCAGTTGCAGAAACTGAAACGCTTGTCCTTCCCATGACACGTGGCAGGCTCTAATTGGCCTCCCACAGCTGTAGCGCCGCCCCTCGTACTCCGAGAAAATTGAACAGTTCCCGCTCTTTCTCCCTTTACACCAAAAGAACCCTTCATTTTTCGAATCACACTTCACTCTGTTCATCTTCTCTTTCCCTTGGTTTTTGCCTTTCCCCTGCAACTCAAGAGCTCGTGCCCTCCATTATTGTTGCTGTTCTTCTCTCCTCATCCTCTGCTTCTCTACCAGGTAAATACACGAATCTTTTCTTTGTTTATCTGCTTTTGGCTTTCGTTTTAGTCCATAGTTTGTTCATGCTAGCGTGTTGCTACAAAACACTTTGTTTTTCTTTCTACCATATCTGCACTTTCTGAAAAACTTCACCAGAACACTTTGAACACACTGATTTAGCAAGTAGAACACCTTTTTGATCCTTGTACATGTTTTAACCGAACTAGAATATTGTTCTTGCTATATAAAAATCTAGGCAGACTGAAACCGGACTAGAACTTATACACAACACAGCAGTAGTAGTTTTCACAGGTTCCCCTTTGATACACTCTAGCCGAAATAAAACACTTTTGAACTAGAAACTCTGGCCTTTGACCGAGCTAAGCCTTGGGGGCCTAACCAGCTTTCTAAGTTCCTAAACCGAACTGAGAAAACTGCCCCTTTAGGCCTAACCGGAATAAGAAATACCACAGGTGAAACCGAAATAGAGAGAACCTTTCAGAAACCGATGTAATTACCATAACACCCTGCCGAACCGAAATAAGACTAGACTTTTCTTGCTTTGTTTTGGTAGCACGTCTTCGATCTGTGCTTAACACCTTGTTTTTCAACTTTGCAGACTTAGGTTGCCCAGATACCTCTGCGCACTCAACCGAGCTACCGCGCACCCTCTTACAACCGAGATAAATTATTTAATTTATACAATAAAATGGGGAAGTATAGATGTCTTGTAGAAACCCCCGGGGCCTAGCCGAATTCAGGAAGGACTACCAAATCCCAGCCGATGTAAACCTGGTCCTAGCCGAACAGGATGTAGATCCTTGGGACAAAGAAGGCTTCGTCCCATTTACACTTCAATCAATAATAGAGACCGGACTACGATTCCCAGTCCAGCCTCTAATTTGCGAGTTTCTTAGGCAAACCAGACTTTGCCCCACCCAACTCTCCACCAATACATACCGAATAATAATGGGCATAGATGCCCTAAACCGTCAAACCGGTCTAAATCTAGGCTTAGCCGAAATACTCCACCAGTACTCAATAGGTTCCAAAAACGATGGCTGGTGTTATTACCTTAGAATACGCCGAGGCCGAGAAAAAATAATCAAACATACACCGGATAAGGACTTAAACGACGACGACTTCCTTTGGGTCTCTGGAATTTTGAAGACTTCCAAGCCCAGAATCCCAGGCCGAAGAATAAATTGGAAGAAAGGAGAGCCCGGTATTCATACTTCGGTTGCATTCCTTAATTTTCTTTATTTCGGCTTTTCTCTCTATAACCGAACTAACACTTGTCTGATATTTTTGCAGATTTAGCTTTCCTCCATTCCCAATACGGCTACCCCAACTTAGGTGTTCTCCGTGCCGCACTGCGAGTTCGAGAAAGGAGTTGGGGTAAACTCCTCGACTTTGAACCGACCTACCGTACTCCGGTCGCCGAAAAGCGAGGGTGACCGACTTCCTCCTTGAAGACCCACCAGAACCGGACCCAACCTTGCCAGAAATTGTGCTCGTGCCCCTAACAGCCGAACAAGAGATGGCGAAGAAGAACCGGATGAAAGCCATGCTTACCGCAACCACCAGGGCCGAAGTGCCACCATCCCACCAAACTACTGAAGCCGTGGTCGCTCTTCCATCCCAACAGCCATCATCCTCTCGCCGAGCTAAGCGCGCCCGGACCACTGAGACCGAGCTGCGTTTGGTTCGATGAGGACGACACCATCATTCCGCCGAACCCCGAACCCAACTTGCAACCGGATCATCTGACCGAGCTGTGCCTACCAACAAATGGGTTCCTCCCCTCGTATTCAACATACCGAGATATCCTCGACAGTGACTCGGTTGTCGCTGAGGAGGATCACCTGCTGGCCTTTAACTTGGCCAGGGGTGTTTGCCTACCGAAAGACATGGAACACCACAGCAAACGCCTCAACACCGAGCTGAAGTCCCTTCGGTCTGCCACCAAATCCATGATATTGGTAAGCATCACTGTTTCTTTTTTTTTTTTCCAACTTTGAGCGCGGCTAAGACAGAACTCATTTATACTTTTGCAGGCTATTCAGAAGAGCACGATAGCTCATAGGCAAGTAATGGAGCTTCGCAAAAAGACAAGGCAAGCATTAAAGAAGCCGAAGCAAAGAACCGAACTAACACAGTGTCTCAACAAAGGCGGCCGATCTGGAGGCCGAGGTAACTCGTCTCACCGGACTAGTTGCCTCGGCTGACAGTGACAACAGCGCGCGTGACCGAAGTGAAGACAAATTTGTAGGGAGATGGCGCAGATTGAAACAAAAAGAACGCCGAAATAGCAGGTTGAAGAAGAAGGCTGAGGATGCATCCAAGGAGGTTCAAAGAAGCCGAAGCTGGCTACACCCTACAATGCGAAGCAGCGAAGAATTTGTTCTTCAAGTGCGGCTGGAGAGGTGCATATGGAGAAGATCGGTTGTGGACCTGAAACCGAGGTCTACAACCTCCAGGCACTTTATTCCGGTCCAATGAAAGATTACGCTGATGAAATCCAAAAGCAATTTCTCGGCTCATCAGATGACGATGATGATGATGAAGAAGAAGCAACTGGGACTCCGGCTAACCAAGAGCAAACCGGTGGCCCATCAGCTCGGTTGGAGGCAACGGTTGAAAATGCGGTGTCCGAATTCCCGACCGAGACTGCTCCTAACTGCAGATACGGAGTACGTACTGACTCTGGGGCCGATCTGGATGCCGAGATAGATGATCTCTTTGATTGAACTTGTACTTTTCTTCTTTTTCTCTCTTTGGTCTGAACTTGTAACCGGGCTAAGCGCCCACATTGTACTGTTTTGATCTTGAATGAAAAATCTTAAAGCTCTTATTTCGGTTGTGTATGTATGCCTGTACTTGTATGCATTTTTCCATGAACTCATCTGTACAACTGTGATCTCGGTTAGCTATCTGACTTACTAGCCACCACTCTTCAGCCGATATAACTTACTTCGGCTGAAGAGTAAAAGAGTTGGTTTAATCCAGCCAACCACTCTTCAGCCGATATAACTTACTTCGGCTGAAGAGTACAAGTGTTGGTTTAATCCAGCCAACCACTCTTCAGCCGATATACTTACTTCGGCTGAAGAGTACAAAGTAGTTGGTTTAATCCAGCCAACCACTCTTCAGCCGATATAACTTACTTCGGCTGAAGAGTACAAGAGTTGGTTTAATCCAGCCAACCACTCTTCAGCCGATATAACTTACTTCGGCTGAAGAGTACAAGAGTTGTTTTTTTTAATTATTACCAGCCAACCATCTTCAGCCGATATACCTTACTTCGGCTGAAGAGTACAAAGTGTTGGTTTAATCCAGCCAACCGCTCTTCAGCCGATATAACTTACTTCGGCTGAAGAGTAACAAGAGTTGGTTTTTCCAGCCAACCTAGAATATCATGTTTGGTTATTCCGGCCAAACGTCCTGCAGTCTGGATCCTAATCCTGGACTTAGGAAGGGTGTTGGTTTAATCCAGCCAACCTCTGAGTTTGGTTTTTCCAGCCAACTCAAAATAAAGTGTTTTGGTTTTTCCGACCAAAACGTCCTGCAGCCTGGATCCTTATCCTGGGCTTAGGAAGGTCATAGTTGGTTTTCCGGCCAACTATGTTTACAATACTAGCTTTCTAAAGCTACTTTCTACTGGAAACAATAATGCTGAAAAGAATCGATTTGTTTTATTGAGGAAGTAAAAAATTACACATACTTAAAAGAAAAAAGCTAGAAATAAAACAACTTGAGATTTGCCGTATTCCATGGTCTGGGAATTCTTTTGCCGTCCTCATCTTCCAAGTGGTATGCCCCTTGCCTGCTAATCCGACCACTTTGTAAGGTCCTTCCCAATTAGGTCCTAACTTGCCATCTCCTGGAACTAAGGTGTTTCCCATTACCTTGCGCAGTACCCAATCTCCGATCTTGAATTGCCTTGGATGCACTGTTTTGTTATACTTTCTAGACAACTCTTGCTGGTAGGAGGCGATGTGAACCAATGCCTTTTCTCTTCTTTCTTCTGCCAAGTCAAGTTCTAATGTGATGGCTTCTCCATTTAGATCTGGATCAAAGTTTTCGCTCCGAATTGTAGGAAGGCCAACTTCTAATGGGATAACTGCTTCCATGCCATAAGCTAAGGAGAATGGTGTTTCTCCTAGTCGAACGTCGAGGCGTGGTGCGGTAAGCCCATAAGACATGGGGGAGCTCTTCTGCCCACTTGCCTTTTGCTCTTTCTAACCTTTTCTTCAATCCGTCTAAGACGACTTTGTTTGAGGCCTCTGCTTGACCATTTGCTTGGGGATATGCCGGTGTAGAATTGTAGAACTCTATCTTGTACTCTTCACAAAAGCCTCTGAAAATCCTACCATCGAATTGAGTGCCGTTGTCTGAGATCAGTGCCTTTGGTATGCCAAATCGAGTGATGATATTCTGCCAAACAAACTTCTTCACATCTTTTTCCTTGATTGACGCCAAAGCTTCTGCTTCCACCCACTTGGTGAAGTAGTCTGTTGCCGCAAGAAAGAATTTCCTGTTGCCAGGTGCTGTTGGAAGTGGACCTACTATGTCTAAGCCCCACATTGCGAAAGGCCATGGGCTAGTCAATGGTAGTAGCTCTCTGGCAGGTTGGTGTATTTGGTGCGCAAACTTCTGACACTTTTCGCATTTTTTAACATATTTCTCTGAATCCGCTTGCATGTATGGCCACCAGTATCCTTGTGAAATAGCTCGGTATGCCAATGATCTTCCTCCTTGATGGCTGCCACATACCCCTTCATGTATTTCGAACAGGAACGCTTCCACCTTGCTGGGGTGAACACACTTTAAGTAGGGTCCTGAAAACGACTTCTTGTATAATGCTAAGGATGGAGAGAGCCAGAATCGTTGCGACTTTGCCCTTATTCTGTTGGCTTCTTTCTTTTCTTCTGGTAGAGTGCCGTCTTTCAGGAACAGTATGATGGGATCCATCCAAGAAGGACCTAACTCTGCACAACATACCTCTTCTGCTTCTGGGTCCTCAATGCTTGGCCTAGGCAGATAGTCGATCAGTAGTGGGTGAGGAATGGAGGTGTCTGCCATTGATGCGAAGCCTGCGAGTTCATCTGCTCTGCTGTTTTCCTCTCTGCCGATCTGTTCTATCCTCACTACTTCGAACTTTTTTATCTCTGTTCTGACCAATTCCTGGTACTTGGCCATTCTGTCATCCTTTGCCTCGTAGTCGCCAGATATTTGATTCACCACTAGCTGTGAGTCGCTGTAAACCATTAGCTCGGTGGCCTTCATGTGGAATGCCGACTTGAGACCTGCTAGAAGTGCTTCATACTCCGCTTCATTATTTGATGCTGGGAAGCCAAGGTTGATTGCTTGCTCCACTACTAGGCCGTCGGAGAGATGAGGACTATGCCAAGTCCTGCTCCATGTCGGTTGGATGCTCCATCCACAAAGAGCTTCCACATCTCTCCTACAAACAACTTCCAGCATGTGGAGGGATCAGATGATGTTGTGGGGTCTAGATTGTCGCTGGAGTTTTCTTCATGACCCATATTGCAGTCTGCCCCTTGTCCTCTGATGGGACCAAGTCTGGAGGGATCAGGTGATGTTGTGTTGGTGAGTTTTGACTTGGTGTAGTAAGGTCTGCTTCCTCCTCGCCTTCTCTACTCTGGTCTGCCTTGGGCTCTGGCTGAGTTACCTGTACTAGGGGTTGCGCTATTCCGGCGTCAATCTCCAACCCTAGTTCGGTTGTGTCAGTCAGGTCGATTGGGCAGACTTGGTGGCTTCCAGGAGTGAACTCAGCGACGAAGTCTGCCAAAGATTGGGCCTTCACTGCGGTTCTGGGTTGGAACTTGATGTCATATTGTCCCAATTCTACTGCCCACTTCAGAATTCGCCCAGAAAAGTTCGCCCTCTCAAACAAAGCTTTTAGTGGAAAAGCTGTGAGGACGACAATGGTGTGGGCGTGAAAGTAGTGCGCCAATTTCCTGGAGGCCATCATTAAGGCCAGTGCTAGCTTCTCTAGAGGCAAGTACCTTGTTTCGGCTCCTAACAATGTCTTGCTGACGTAGAAGATTGGAAGATGTTGGATGCCTTCTGCACGAACCAATACTGCACTTACCGCGTGCTGAGAGACTGCTAAGTAGAGGAAGAGTTCTTCTCAGGTATTGGGGTGACAAGTAGTGGTGGAGAAGACATATATTCCTTCAAACTCTCCAGAGCTCGGTCACATTCTTCGTCCCACTCAAACTTAGCTTTTAATGACTGAAAGAATGGACGCAATCTGTCTGAAGATCGGCTGATGAATCGGTTAAGTGCTGCTGCCATGCCGGTGAGATGCTGCACTTCTTTCACTGAGTTAGGCCTCTCCAATTCCTGAATTGCTTTGATTTGGGAGGGGTCTGCCTCAATACCCCGGTTGGTCACCAGGAAACCCAGAAACTTGCCAGACCCTACACCGAATGCGCACTTAGAAGCGTTAAGGCGCAGCTTGTGTTTCTTCAGGATCTGAAACATCTCATCTAGGTCCTTTAGATGGTCATCCGCATTCTTGCTTTTGACCACCATGTCGTCGATGTAAGCCTCCATTGTTCTGCCTAACAATGGCGCGAACATCTTTGTGACCATTCTCTGGAATGTCGCCCCTGCATTCTTTAGGCCAAAGGGCATGACCCTGTAGCAATATAGTCCTCTTGGAGTGGTGAAGGATGTTACTTCCTGATCAGGTTCGTGCATGGCTATCTGATGGTAGCCTCTGTATGCGTCAAGGAAGCTAAGCCTGCTGTGCCCAGCTGTGAGGTCCACCAATTGATCTATCCTTGGTAGGGGAAACTGTCCTTTGGACATGCTTTGTTGACCGTCTTGTAATCGACGCAGACACGCCACTTGCCATTCTTTTTTGGCACCACGACCGTGTTGGAGATCCATCTAGGGTAGTGCACCTCTCTGATTGCCCCTGCCTCCAGCAGGTTTCCTACTTCCTCTGCCACTATTTCGGCGTGGTGGAGTGCCGATCTGCGCGTGCGTTGAATGACTGGTCTGGCAGATGGGTGGACATTGAGTTGGTGGCAGATGAGGTTTGGATCAATGCCTGGCATGTCGTACGGCGTCCAGGCAAACACTTCGATGTTGGAGGTCAAGAATTCCATAACCTCCAACCTCTCAGCGCTGGATAATGACGAACCAAGCAAGAAGAACTTATCCGGGTTCTTTTCGTCGATTCTTACCTCCACCAAGTCTTCCACCGCTTTCTGATCAGCCGCTTTCCCAACCTCTGCGAACAGTTCATTACTCTCAGGTTCTTCAACCGAATGAACATATCCTTTGGCAGCGCGGCTGCCATTCGTTGTGACGAAGCATTGTTTGGACATAATCTGGTCTCCATATACTTCTTCAATTATTCCTGTGTCGTTGGGAAATCGCATCACTTGGTGGTAGGATGCCACCGCCACGAGCGCATGGCATGCAGCCATGTTCTGCCCAAGATAACGTTGTAGGTGGAGGGAACCTTTATCACCCAAAACTCCACCTGTTTCGTCACGCTCCCTGCTCTGACTGGGAGGATAATTTTGCCGACGGGCCATTCTGGCATGGAGTTGAATCCGATAAGGGGAGATACGGCAGGCGCCAAGTCTTTATCCTGCAACTTTAGTTGCTTGAAGGTTTCATAATACATGATTTCACAGGAACTACCTTGGTCGATCAGAATCCGCTTGACGTCAAAATCCTTGACTCGAAGAGTGACGACCAAGGCATCGTTGTGAGGGCAATAAATTCTTGCCAAGTCTTTATCTGAGAAGGACATGACATTTGTGGCCTCTATCTTCCCCTTTTTGGCGACTGGTTGGACACTTAGTACCTCTCGAAGTGCTCAGCCTTTTTGATTGAACCTCTGAGCTCGCATACGCGCTCAGGTTCAAAGACTCCATGTATTACGTTGATGACGCCTTGAGGTGGAGCGTCGTTTGGCATTCCATTGGGCATATTCTGGTCCTGGGGGCTGGCTGTGCCCCTCCTTCTATGTATTTGTCCAGGTGGCCCGCCGCCACTAACTCTTCCAGATGCTGCCTCAATGGTGTGCAGTTCTCAGTGCGGTGCCCCTTTTCTTTGTGGAAGGTGCATCTGGATCTGTCATCATAGTCTTTTTGGGCCTCGCCTAACTTAGCTGGCCACTTGACGAAAGGCTCGTCTCGAATTTCACTAAGTATACGGTAGATTGGTTTCTTGAAGACCGTGGTGATGGCAGTGCGGACTCTCAGCCATCTTTTATCTTGGTCCTCCCCATTGTCTCTTTTGCCACGTCCGTTTCTGTTCGGACGGTCTACTGCGTTGACCTTTGCTGAGGTCTTCTTCTCTGGTGCTGCGACCGTGCCAGATTTTGCTTTGGCACGAGCGCCATCCTCTTCCACCCTGATGTGCTGGTGCACTCTCTCCATCAGGGCCTCCATGGTGAGGGGTGGCGTCATGGTGATAGAATCCCTAAGTCTGTTCCCAACTGGGAGGCCTCTTTTATATTGCGCAATGGCGAGATTGGTTGGGCAGTCCCCAATCTGGTTGAATGTCTCCCAGTAGCGACTGTTATATGACCTCAGGGTCTCCTTATCACCCATGTCGATGGAGAGTAACTGGTCGATCTCCACTGGGGTTTTCGTGTTTGTTCTGAATCGCGTTACAAACGCTCCGCCAGTTGCGGGAAGGCAACGGGCCGGGGCGGGGCTCAACCACTCAAGCCGGTCCCCGGTCCCTGAGATTAGAAAATCCCGCCCATCGCCCCCGATCCCCAGCGGGGGAGCCAATCACCCTCCAGTCCCCCGTCCCTAACGGGGAATCGGGTTCCCCGACCCGAAATAGGGGCGCCTTTCTTTTTTTTTCGAATTTTGTTCAACAAACCACCAAATCAACAAATCAACAAACCAATACAGATCAATATATATCACAAATCAACAAACCCAGATCTGAGTACATATCAATTTTGTGAACATACAAATCAATTTTGAACAATACAGATAATTAAACAAATTAAAAAATTATTCTGAACAACACAGATCTGAGTACAGATCAACAACAACAACATCAGATCAGAGAGAGAGAGAGAGAGAGAGAGGACAGATCTAACAGATCGACGGTGTTGGCGAGATCGACGGTGACAGTGACTGTGGCGGTGGGTTCGGTAGTGGTGAGAGACGGACCTTCGGGGAAAACGAGAGTTGAGAGAGAGTGACGGACCAGCGGTGGTGAGAGACGGACCAGCGGTGGTGGTGGTGATGTCCCCGTGACTGTGAGAGAGCTGAGAGAGAGAGAGAAGAACGAGAGAGTTGAGAGAGAGTAAGAGGTGAGAACGAGAGAGAGTGAAGACAGTGAGAGAGTTGAGAGAGAAGATACGAGTGAGAGAGTTGAAAGTCAATGAGAGCCTTAAGAGAGAGAAGACAAGACAAAACAACATCTATATAATAATATATATTATATCAATATTATATATATCTTTATATTATATTAAAACAACACAGCCTAAACATATAAATATATATACACGGGGGATGTTCGGGGATTTTGGACCGGGGTCGGGCCGGGGCCGGGGTCGGAAAACTTATCACCGTCCCCGGCCCGAAAATTAACGGGGATTTAATTTTTAATACCATCCCCGGCCCTATGGGGATTATTTTCGGGGAAAACCCGCTCTCATCGGGGACGGGGGGTCGGGTCCCCGTCGGGCTCGGTTTAAATTGCCATCCCTACGCCAGTTGCGCCCAGGAGGCTATGCTGCCCTCTGGAAGCTTCTCAAACCAAGTCAGGCCTAGGTCGCCTAGGCTTGAGGGGAATAAGATGCACATCAAGGCCTCATTCCGCCGGTATACAGCCATGACCTGGCGAAAGTGGCTTAAGTGTGAGTAAGGGTCCGTCTTCCCCTCATATGTTGTGAATTTGGGCTGTAGGAAGCCTGACGGTAGGGGCGCGTTCTCTATTGCTGGGATGAATGGTGAGGTCTGCAACCTCGCCAATGCCTTGTCCGCTGGTTCGTAGGCCGGGCGCGGTATTGGCATTCCAACCTCGACGCTTCCATGCTCCGAGGAGCCAACCGCTGTAAGGCAGAAACTCTTTTGTGGTCAATGTGGCATTTGCAGGGGTAGTAGTGGTAATAATGGAATGGCATTTTTGAGTAGTGGTGAATGTGGTAGAGAAGATGGGTTGTGAGAGAGAGATGAGTGAGAGACAGATAGAGAAGAGAGATGGAGAGAGAGACAGACAGACAGAGACAAAGTGATGAGCGAGAGAGAGACAAACATACACAGAGAGAGAAAGAAAGAGAGAGAGAGAGAGACGGAGAGAGAGATAGAGAGAAGATAAATGAGCAAGAGAGAAGAGAGATAGAGAGAAGAGAGATGAGCGAGAGACAAAGAGAGAAAGAGAAAGAGAAAGAGACAAAGACAAAGACAAAGACTGACAGACAGAGAAGAGTGATGAGTGAGAGAGAAAAGAGAGGTAATATTTTGTGGTAGAGAAGATGAATCGACAGTAGTGGTGAAGGTGGTGGATAAGAGATGATGGTGGTGGTGGTGGTGGTGATGAAGGAGATTAGTGGTGAAGTTGTGGTAGTAGTAGAGTAAATGAAGCGGCAGTGGTGAAGGAGAGGTAATGGTAGTATTAATGGCAGTAGTGGTAGTGGTGGTAGTGGAGTGGTGGCAATGGTAGTAGTAATGGTAGTCGTAGAGGTGAAGTTGGTAAAAGAGATGAGTGGTGAGAGAAATAGAGATAAGTGAGAGACAGATAGAGGAGAGAAAGAGAGAGAGACAGAGACAGAGTGATGAGCGAGAGAGAGAGAGACAAAGTGGTCGCTAAAAGTGCATTTTCTCAGTAAATAGAGAAGAGATGAGGGAGAGAGTGAGCAATGTGAACACAATGGGGGAGAGAGACAAACAGACAAACAGACACATATAGATAAAGAGAGAGAAAAAGAAGAGTGAGAGACAAACAAATAGACACAGAGAGAGAAAGAAAGAGAGAATAGTGATAAGTGAGAGAGAGATAAAGAGAGAAAGAGATATAGGGAGACAGAGAGAGAGAAGAGATAGAGAGAGACATATAGAAAAATAGAGAGAAACAAGAGATGAGAGAGACATATAGAAAGAGAGCGAAAAAAGATGAACGAGAGAGAGAATAGAAAAATAGAGAGATAGAGAGAAGAGAGATGAGCAAGAGAGACAGAGAGAGAAAAAAGAGATGAGCGAGAGAGACAGAGAGAGAAAAGAGATGAGAGAGATAGAGAGATGAGAGAGATAGAGAGAAGAGAGATGATCGAGAGAGACATAGAGAGAAGACAAATGAGAGAGATAGAGAGAAGAAAGATGAACGAAAGACATACAGACAGACAAACAAACAAACAGATAGACAAACAGAAGAGAAGAAGAGTGATGAGTGAAAGAGAGAAAGAGAAGAGTGGTGGTAGTTGAATGGCATTTGCAGTAGTGGTAAATGTGGTAGAGAGAAATGGGTGGTGAGAGAGAGAGATGAGTGAGAGACGAATAGAGAAAAGAGATATAGAGAGACAGAGAAAGAGACAGAGACAGAGTGATGAGCGAGAAAGAGACAAAGTGGTCGCTAAAAGTGCATTTTCTTGTAGTGGATCGATAAATCGAAAGGGAGCTCAATAAATAAAGAAGATAGATAATTCAAAACTCTTTTCAAAACATAATTCAAATCAATTTTTTAAATATTTAAATATTTAAATATTTTAAAAATATTTTAATTTTGTGAGAGACAGATAAAGAAGAGAGATAGAGAGGGACAGAGATAGAGTGATGAGCGAGAGAGAGAGATAGACAAAGTGGTTGCTAAAAGTGTATTTTCTTATAGTGGATCGATAAATCGAGAAGGAGCTCGATAAATAAAGACGATGGGAGTAAGAGAGTGAGCAAGGCGAACATAGTGAGGGAGAAATAAACAAATAGACAAGTAGACAGAGAGAGAGAGAGAAGAGTGATGAGTGAGAGAGAGATAGACAGAAAAAGAGATAGAGAGAGAGAGATGGAGAGATAGAAAAAGAGAGAGAAACAAGAGATAAGCGAGAGATAGACAAAAAGAAAGAGAAATAGAGCGAAAAGAGATGAACGAAAGAGAGACACAGAAAAGGAGAGAGACAGAAAGAGAAGAGAAATGAGCGAGAGAGATAGAGAGAGATAGAAAGATAAGAAAGAGAGAGAAAAAAGAAATGAGAGAGATAGAGAGAAGAGAGATAGGCGAGAGACACAGAGAGAATGAGAGAGAGAAACAGGCAGACATAGAAAGAAGAGTGATAAGTGAAAGAGATAAAGAGAAGAGAGAGAGATAGAGACAGAGAGACGAGAAGATGAAAAAATGAATGAAAAGAGAAATGTTATATCAAAAGAGTAAGACGACATTGTTTTTTTTAATTTTTTTTGCAACAGAAAAATACCGTTGAATTTATTCAAATCATTTTGTAACTGTATATATATGAAGCTATCTCAAAACCACAATCACTATGCTAGGTTAGAGTTTTCCAAAATCTCTTTTGAGAAATTATATACTTTCTTGTTTTCCGTGTTATATGTTTTTTACTGAATTTTTTTTAATATTTTAAGTATTTTTTAAAATTTTTAGACACACCTAACATAAATACACCTAAAAATTAAAAAATTGTAAAAAAAATCTTTTAAAAATTCACTAAATACCAAAAATACAATAATTCAATACATTTTTTTGTATTTTTATGTATTTATTAATTTTTAAAAATATTTTTTCATAATTTTTTTATTTTTTAGATACATCTAAGTAAGATACATCTAAAAAAAATATTTAAAATTTAAAAAATATCCACTAAAAACAAAAAAACACGAAAGCCACTTTTTGCGACGGCAGAAAATGCCGTCTCAAAAAAGCAGAGTATTTGCGACGGCACAATTTGCCGTCTCAAAAAAGCAGAGCATTTGCGACGGCACTAGTTGCCGTCTCAAAAAATGAGAGTATTTGCGACGGCAGACAAATACCGTCGCAAATACTCTCATTTTTTGAGACGGCAACTGGTGCCGTCGCAAATGCTCTGCTTTTTTGAGACGGCAATTTTCTGCCGTCGCAAATACTCGCTTTTTTGAGACGGCATTTTCTGCCGTCGCAAATACTCTGCTTTTTTGAGACGGCATTTTCTGCCGTCGCAAAAAGTGACTTTTTGAGACGGCAAGCGCGCCGTCGCAAATAGTTCCGTCTCATATACCCAGTTTTCTTGTAGTGTGATAAAATTAAAAACTTAAAATTTATTTTATTACAAGTCTCAAACACTATTTTTTTTTTTTTTTTTTTTTTTGTAATTTTTCCTTTTAAAAAGGCATTATTAACTAATTGGGTTAAATTGTTAATATTAGAAATTTGAGTAAATTACAAATACACATCTTGATATTTGCTTAAAATATGAATTATCTCTGTGGTTATGAAAATTATATCCCAACAAATGACCTATTTTATTAATAAGTCATCAAAATTTTTTGGATAAATTGCACTGAATCCCCTGGGGTTTAGGTTTATTACAGTTCCCCCCTCACCTTTTAGAAATTACATCTCCCCCCTGAGGTTTAAAGTTTTATTACAGATTCCCCCTCAGCAATTCAATTTTTTTAAATACCAATTTTGCCCTCATTAGGTAAATTACATTGACACCCCTCACATTTTAGAAATTACAATCCCCTCTCTAAGGTTTAAAGTAGCATTACCAATTACCCCATCGGTTAGTATTAGTTGGAAAAAAAAATTCATTGAAAAAAAAAATTAATTGGAAAAAAATTTAATTGAAAAAAAAATTTGTTAGTAAAATTTTAAAAATTTTGTTAAAAACCAACGTAAACTTATTTTTTGAATTTATATTTTTTTTCAAATTTACAAACTGAGACAACCATTTATATACCAAAAAAATTATCAAACAAGTTTTTATGACAGTTTTTAATTTTTTTTAAATATAAATTGAAAACTAAAAATGAAATGGTTACCAAACAGGCCTTAGATGGTAAAAATGTCGTAAAATTAACAAATAATTAAATAAGTTACCAATGTAAAAAATTACTTATCAAAAAATTCTTAGGCTATGTATAGTTTGATTTTTAGAAAAAAAAAATTTAAAAATTAAAAATTAATTTGGTTAATAAATAAAAAATAAAAAAATAATTATCATTTAAGGGTAAAAAATAATTATCATTTTAACTTTTGGGCAGGTTATATACATACGTATGGCTGTTTCAATTTAATTTGTAAAAAATTATTTCTAACAACTCGAAAGATAAAAATTATATAAAAATAATTATTTTTTATTTTTTATTTCTTAACCAAATTAATTTCTAAAAATCAAACTATACATAGTCTAAGAATCTTTTGATAAGTCATTTCTTACGTTGGTAACTTATTTAATTATTTGTTAATTTTACAACATTTTTACCACCTGAAACCTGTTTGGTAACCATTTCATTTTCAGTTTTCAATTTATATTTACAGAAATTTAAAAAATTATCATAAAAACTTGTTTGATAATTTTTTTGGTTTATAAATGGTTGTCTCAGTTTGTAAATTTGAGGAAAAAACGTAAATTCAGAAAATGAACTTACGTTGGTTTTTAAATAGAAATTTAAAAATTTTACTAATGATTTTTTTAATTAATTTTTTTTCAAATAATTTTTTTTCCAATTAATTTTTTCAATTAATTTTTTTTTCCAACTAATATTAACCGATCGGGCAATTGGTAATGCTACTTTAAACCTTAGGGAGGGATTGTAATTTCTAAAATGTAAGGGGTGTCAATGTAATTTACCCAATGAGGGCAAAATTGGTATTTAAAAAAATTAAATTGCTGAGGAGAGAATCTGTAATGAAACTTTAAACCTCAGCGGGGGAGATGTAATTTCCAAAAGGTGAGGGGGGAACTGTAATAAATCTAAACCTCAGGGGGTGTCAGTTTAATTTACCCAAATTTTTTTTAATAATTTTTAATGATGTTAGAAATTTATTCCAATTAATAATTCATATAATTTTATTATTGTGTAAGAGAATGGTTAGGAATTTTATTTTTTAAATTAATTCTGCTAAATAAAAAATTATGACAAGAGATATTGTAATTTTTCAAATCAAGTAGAATAATTTATATTTTAAACAAAATTTAAGGAGTATAGGGATAATTTACCATAAAAATTTTAAGAGTAAAATTAATGTTTTTAATAATACAATTGTGCTGTTTGATAAAACTGAAAACTAAAAACTGAATACTGAATTTTTTAAGTTGAAAAGTTATTTGATAAAAGTTTAAGTGTTGAATTAAAAATAAATTGTTTAATATATAAAAATCAAATTTAAAATTTATTATTTTAAATTTTATATTGTGATGGTAGTGGTGATAGTGATGATAGTGGGCATAATAGTGTTGGTGGTGGTGGTAGTGATAGCAATAGTAGTGGTGTTTATAGCAATAATGATAATAGTGATAAGGTGATGGTAGCAGTGACAGCGGCAATGACATGGTAGTAGTAATAGTAACAGTAGTGATGGCGGTGGTAGTGATAGTAATGGCAGTGGCATAGTGGTGGTTGTAGTAGTGGCCGCGGGGTGACAGTGGCGTAATGGTAGTGGTGGCGATAACAGTAGTAATGGTGGCAGTAATGGTGATAGTGGTGAATTTATAATATTGTAAATCTATATTTATGTTTAGTATCTATAAATTCAGTCAAAATTAAGAAAGTTTTATATAACTTAATTTTTTTTAAAAATATTTAACCTACATTTTAAAAAGTACTTAAATTTTTAAATAGTATTACCAAATAAATTTAATTAATCAACACTTAATCAAATCAATTTTAAATATTGAATCATGTTATTTAACAAACGCTCGTCCACCCACACTTTTTTTTTCTTCTTTTTAATAACCCATCAAATTTGAGAAATATGGTTCAAGGACCAATTGTTTTGAATTGAATTACCTCCAAAATCTCACCAGTTTTGAACAGAGGGATCAGATAATCAACTGAGTGAACTATATATTTGGGGGCTTCAAATGGGTTTTTGATGAATTGCAAAACCCAGTAAGGGATTGGTGGTTCATGTCGTGCTTGGCGAGTTGAGCTAAGTTTTCGTACCGTCCTCTGTAATTCGCTGTTTCATGCTTTGATGATTGTTTGTGACTCTGATATGAACCATTGAGATGTTTGATTACCAATCGAATTTGTTTAGTACAGATTTTTCTTACTGGGATGTCACCACTATTTGTTGAGGCTTTGTTTGGAATAACTTTTTTTTAGCTGATTTTTTGACTTTTTGCTATTTTAGCATAACTAAAAAAGTTTCATTTGAAAATAATTTTTGACTTTTTTTTTTTTTGGATAAATAAATGAACAAACTTTATTAGAAAGGCATCAAAATGATATAAAAAATACAAAAACAGCCCACAAACCCAAACAGAACTAACTAATCAAATCCTCTACAAAATTTATAAAAATCAAAACATTTTGATCAACTGAACCTGTAACCCAACTATGCAACACCATCAACAATCGGTTCTTAACCATGAACGGTATGGCACTCATCCTGAAAAACACACCTATTCCACTCCAACCACACCAACCAAAGCAAACAATGGGAAACAAGAACCCAGGCCTTCCGACGCCTCTTCCCCACCCCAGCCCTACCCCAATTTTGTAACACACCCAGCACCGACCAATTACACCAAAACCAAACCAAACAATGCAACAATAAAACCCCAAAGTTGAGACGCAACTGGGCAATGTTAATAGTCAAAATCTGTCCCAAAACGACTGTCCAAACAAAGAAAGCAACCTTAGACGGTGATTCCGTCACCCAAATGCTCTTCCATGAAAACACAGCCACACTTCCCCGCACAAGCACACCATAAAAAGAAGACATCGAAAAAACTCTTTTAAATCTCAGACAATCTCACGCTAAGGAATCCTCTCCATCCCCCCCAATCCCTCACCATACAAAAAGCCAGAAGGTCCATCAGTTGATCCAGCTCTCAATCTTGTACATCACGACGAAGATGAACATTCCAAACAAACAACTGCCCCTGCCTAACTATAACGGACGCAACCACATCCTCCCCATCTATAGCAATAGCATAAATCATAGGGAACATACTCGCCAAAGGCACCTCGCTGCACCACCGATCTTGCCAAAACCGAGTCCTATTCCCCCACCCCCACCTTAATTTGAAAATTCCTTCCACCCCAACCAAATCCCCTTCCACGAACACCGATCCAGCTCCCAATTTTAGTCCTTTTTGTAGCTTTGCGAGAGAAAAAATAATATGATTGTGGTTTAGATTTGACATTTTGTGTTATTGACTTTTTATCCTATTTACCTACTTCCCAAACTCAAACCCTCTCCTTTATACACTTCTTGTGAAATCTCAAAAGAGAGAGATCTTGGAGCTAATGGCTCATGTAGTATACATATAGATCTTTGATTATTTGCTACTTACTGCTATTTTTTAATTATTTTTTATTTTTCCTTTATTTTCCTCATCTTTGTATGAAAGATTTTGTTCATCTGGGACTGCATACAGTTGGATTGGCTTTACATAGTTATTTACTTTCATTCATTTTCTAAGGAAAACCCGAATCTGTTTGTTCTTCATGAACATGTGACAAAAATTCAATTATTAATTCATATGAAATACGCCGATTTTTTCTTATCAATTAGACTAACTGATGCAATTTGAAGTGTAAATACCTGATGCAAATTGTATTGGACATCTAGGAATTACAATTAACTGTTGATATATATTATCTTGGTAAAACATTTATGATTTAAATCTGTTATGCAAACTGATTGTTTGATGGGCTTCACTGTTAACTTGTTATCTTGTCCATTGATTTATAATTTAAGAGCCATAAAAATAGAGAGAATAAGTTCACATTTGTTTTGCAATTAAGATGTTCATTCTAATCATGAAATTGAGAGAATCCAAATCAAATGTAATAGTAACTGATTATTTCTGTTATGATCAATGATATAGTGCTAGGAACGGACAAAGGAAAGTCAAAAGCAAAATGAAGAAAGGTAGATGGATACGCAGATGAAACTAGTAGTACTAAAAATAGAGAAATTTCTAAGGACATTTAGGCCCGCCTCGCTTGGTCTTCCAGTTATTGTAGCAAGGGCAGACCTGCTTGTTACCATACGTCCCTGGAGGCACGCACAAGCATTTCGCGCAACACTTCTGGCAGAAGAACATGCACGGCTTCTTGTACGCTGTTTTTGCACACCTTCCTGTGCACCGCGCTCCACACTCTGCACCCACCGCACAGAAAATTATTGAGTTTGGCTATAAACACACTATTTTTTACTGTATTTTCTATCACCAAACTCATGGTGTGAGCCGCATTCCCATTGTGAGTAGTTGGTAGAAAATGATGCATCCTTAATCTTATTTGAAATTATTAGGTAATTTTGGAGTACTGTATGGTATTAATTACGTGGTGTTTCTGATAAATCAGAAATCGCAAAACACAGTTTTAGTGGGTCATTATGGTCTCTCTCGACTACCTAATGAAGGCGGGTCAACATTGTCTTACCTGTAAGAAGAAATTATTCAATGCTCTTGAAGTAACACTATACCATTTACTCAATATAAAAGTGACGAGTCTTATAATTTAGACTAATAGTGCTATTAATTTGGATCATCATCTAAACTTGTTATAAGAGCACTGAATAATTACTCTGCATGCACGCATGAGTAATTGAGCCACACAACACACACAAAATTGGGTTGCATCACATGCGTGCTTAAGTAATGACAGTCTTGTACTGAGCTTTGCCCTGCATCTTCTCTAACGGTCATCTATACTAAATAGGGACCTGCTGTTTCTAAATCACTCTTAAATCACTAGCCATTTATTTCAATGCATTTTGAACTATATGATCATATTTCTGAAGGACATTGAAATAGAGAAGTACGAAAGGTGAATTCCAAGAATGATAATATATGGTCCCCTCAAGCATGTGAATGTGTAAGACATTGTTCAAGTACTACTGCAAAACATGTGAAAATGTGTAGTTTTTCCTTCTGTTTGTGGGCTACGGTTCTCATATATGAATTATATGAGCCACTTAAATGGAATTTTGGTAATTTGTAGACAAAAAATAAAAATTAAAATGGTATATTCTCCCAAATTATATGTTCAAATAGAAAAAGTGGAGAGAAATAAAAAAAAGTTCTCTTAAATAAAACTCACTTTCAAAATCCCTCCAAAGTTAAAAAGAAATTTGGATAAGAAAGAGATGGAGGTAATACTTATCAGTTTTACCCTTACATTTTATGAGCTCCTACTCAAATTTTAAAGCTTTTTTTTTTCTTTCTTTCTTTTTTTCTTTCTTTCTCTCGCTTGCCTTTTCTAATAAAAAATAGATGTTAACATTAACACACTATTTTCTCTTTGTTTCTCTCTTAAACTATCCAACAAGCAGAAGAGAACTATCCTTTATATATTTTTTATTTTTTTCCTTTTCTTTCTCTCCTCTCCTAGTTTTCCAGGGTTTCGTTTCCGATTTTCTTACCACTAAATACATAAGTGGTGAGGCCCACATTAAGTAAATCCCAAAAGAACTCATTACTTTTGTATTTATCTAGTGATAAGAAAAATTTATAAGAAATTCATCTATATATAGTATGTTTAGTTATTTATATTTAAAATTGGTTCTCTTCTTGGGGAATTAAACTAGAAAGAGCACACCAATTAGCTGTTTAACCCACCTTGAGGCCGGAGGCTGCCTTGGGTGACACCATACTGCAATGAGAACAGAATCAAACTAAGAATTATAAATGAATGAATCAAAAGCTAGAAAGAAAGAAATATATTCACCATTTGGTTGTTGCCTTGTAGCTGAGAAACTTGAAGTTGAAGCTCAGAAGAAGCCTACAAATCCATTTGGAAACATTAAAACAATTCAGTTTGAGTTTGCACACAGAATGGCTGCTATATATTACTACTTTTTATGTGACATATGGTACCCCCCCACACACGACATATATATAGCTTAGTTATTGCATTTTTTTTACTGGTTCCTCGTACATGAATGTAGTTTATTTGTATAAATTATCCTAACGAGTCCGTTTGTTCATATATCAAAATTCAATTATTGTGAATAAAATAAAAATTAATATGTTGCTTACCTGCAGGTTTTCTGCAAGCAAACCAAGCATTAGCACAAAGCATAACATGGCTGCACTTTGTTTTTTATCCATTGCTTTGAGATACAAAGGAAGCAAACTCAGAGAGAGAGAGAGTTGGATGGAGTAGTGAAGAAGTGGGAAGATAGAGGTATTTATAGAGATTTGGGTCCCTCAAAAAAAAAGATTTAGGGTTTGCCTATATTTCAAATGGATAGAGCACATACACACGACACAGCCTATTTGGTAGAAATGACCTAACTTTATCATCTTTGCTGCACATGCATTGTTCAACATATAGAAAGACAGACTTCAATTATTTATAACTACAAAAATGTAAGGTACATAAAATTAGAACACGAAAGATTTTATTAATATTTAATTTAAGTTTGCTCTTTTCATATATTTTTGTGCTGCTAACATTTGTGTTAGTACTATTGTATAATTCCATTTAGGTTTCTGCAACCCTCCCAAAGAGGGATAGACAAAAATAAAGGGGGGGGGGGGGGGGGGGGGGGGGGGCTTTGAGAATTATGCAATGCTATCTCCCAAACTTTGCTCCACATTGAGGAGCTACAGTCTCCCAAAGTGTTTACAAAACCATAGACACAATAATTTAGGTACTTGTGGAAAGAGAGCTCTCTCAATTTAAGGGGAACTTTTTATTCAATCAAGTAGGGTTAATTTTGTTTCCTAGACCCCTTTCAACTTAGTAAGGCTATGTTTGGTTCACTGGAATGCAACTAAATTGGAATAGAATGCCCATTCATTGTTCTCCATTTGTAATACATTTTACCTCATTTTTTTACTAACCAAATGTGAGAATGAACATTTTAATGAAATAATCACTCCATTCCATCTTCATTTCAATGAACCAAACATTATTTAAGAGGTTGGTAAGACTTTTCTCTCCTGACTAATAGCATCCCGTGTACCTAAAAAGAAAAGCATGTCATCTGACTTAAATGAATTTTACGTTTGTGCTTGCTTGGTCATTGATGAGTTATTGTACTTTTAGAATATTATGTAACATTATTTATGCAGTACTCAAGTAATAACGTAATGGAAAACTTTACACGTAGGATAATACTAACCCAAATCTTGATAGTGTATAGCTCAATACTTCTGATACTCTTTGAGAATTATGCAATGCTATCTCCCAAACTTTGCTCCACATTGAGGAGCTACAGTCTCCCAAAGTGTTCACAAAACCATAGACACAATAATTTAGGTACTTGTGGAAAGAGAGCTCTCTCAATTTAAGGGGAACTTTTTATTCAATCAAGTAGGGTTAATTTTGTTGCCTAGACCCCTTTCAACTTAGTGAGGCTATGTTTGGTTCACTGGAATGCAACTAAATTGGAATAGAATGCCCATTCATTATTCTCCATTTGTAATATATTTTACCTCATTTTTTTACTAACCAAACGGGAGAATGAACATTTTAATGAAATAATCACTCCATTCCATCTTCATTTCAATGAACCAAACATTATTTAAGAGGTTGGTAAGACTTTTCTCTCCTGACTAATAGCATCCCATGTACCTAAAAAGAAAAGCATGTCATTTGACTTAAATGAATTTTACGTTTGTGCTTGCTTGGTCATTGATGAGTTATTGTACTTTTAGAATATTATGTGACATTGTTTATGCAGTATTCAAGTAATAACGTAATGGAAAACTTTACACGTAGGATAATACTAACCCAAATCTTGATAGTGTATAACTCAATACTCCTGATACTCTTAGACATCGCAACAAATACTGATACTTCTCCTGATATTGCTATTTAAAACCATGATTGCTAATGACAATGATGGTGCTGGCCACTGCTTACCTGTGGCTGCTGAGTGGTGACATCCATGGTAGTGCTGCCAGTGGTGGTGGTGGTGGTGATTCTAATAGGTGCATGTAGAGGAAGATGCAAAGGATAAAATGGTAATCAGATAGAAAATGACTTGAAACATGTTGAAGATGGAAAGCTCTCGTTCACTTGTGACCTTATCTCATATTGTTATTATTGTTATCATATCCATGTGCAACAAGGAAACAATGAGGGTGATGGAAGGGCCTTGAACATGTGCAATCACATGCTCATGCTTCTGTGCTTTTACAGTGGCTCCATCTCAATGCTCAGCAAAAAAAAAACTGTATGGGGTGGTTGTGAACTTACATCAACCATACATATATGTATAGGTTAGGGCTCCACCACAAGAAAAAAAAAAAAAAAGGGTCTTTCCATTTTGGTTTTTATGTTTTGATCATGTTGTAGTCCCTTTTTTCTCTCCTTTTGGTTTTGGGCTTTTATGACATCTATGGGAAGTGGGTAGGGCCTTTATGTCCCCTATCTATCCAGGACTGTTGGACCACTACCTCATGCTCCATGTTCCTTTGCTTGCAAACTGGTACACTGTGTGAGACATGGACAAAAGAGAGGAGAGAGTGGGGGAGGAATCCCTCACATTTAAGAGAAAAATGTTATACATAAACTAATTTCGTACTTGATTTTGTGAGGCATGAGTTTCATGTGTATTATTATTGTGGACTCATTGTGTTTATTGATAAGAAAATTTAGTGAAAAATTTGATATGAAATCAAATTTGATTTCTCCCCCCCCCTTTTTTTTTATTTTTTTTTTAATCACAAGTGGGAATTGTTTTGTGTTTAGAGATAAGAAATTAATTTTTGTATTACATTTTTTTAAATGAAAAATGTTACATATAATCTCGTTTCTTATTGCATTTTTTCACATTTAGATACTAGTGTTTGGGTTCATGTGAATTTATTAATGGAGTCCTATTTTCTTGTATCTAGTAGTGATAAAATAAAATAAAATAAAAATAGTAAGGGTGAATTTCAATGGAAAATGCTATTTATTTAGAGTTTATTTTTAAAAATTTATTTTGTAAGTCATATCTAAAATAAATGTGATCCATAAAATTATTTTTCTGAATAATTTTTGAGTATGTAATGTTATTAGAATTTCAATGGTAAGTGGGGGAGAACTAGGGTATGTGGTGAGATCTCGAGGCTTTTTCCAGATTAAGCCAAATTTGAAACTTAATTTTCAAATTAGGTCTAGTTTGGACGGAATTCTCAAATTAGGCTAAAGTGCTATTACAAACCACGCTTTCACTGTTTCCAGACCTCTCCCGCGGAAAATTTGTGAAATAGTAAAAGCGTGATTACAAACCACACTTTTAATTAAGAAAGCGTGATTACAAACCACGCTTTTAAGGAAATTTCATTTATACATAAAACGTGGTTAGAAAGCACGCTTTTAACCAAAATTTGTTTTCTTCAGAAAATGTGGTTTCAAACCACGCTTTTACTGTGCTTATAATTTTAATTTTTTTTTTTCTGAAGAAAACGTGATTCCAAACCACGCTTTCACTGTGCATATTTGTTTTCTTAAGAAAACGTGATTCACAATCACGCTTTCACTGTTGAATACAGGAAGCGTGGATTGCAACCACGCTTTTACTGTTCATTTAAATTTTATTTTATTTTATTTTTATTTTTATTTTATTTTTATTTTTATTTTTTTTCTATTGTCATTGTTTTGGTGATAATGTAATTCATAAAATTTTTTTTGGATTGCAACCACACTTTTACTGTTCATTTAAATTTTATTTTATTTTATTTTATTTTTTTCTGTTGTCATTGTTTTGGTGATAATGTAATTCATAAAATTTTTTTGGATTGCAACTACACTTTTACTGTTCATTTAAATTTTATTTTTATTTTTTTATGTTGTCATTGTTTTGGTGATAATGTAATTCATAAATTTTATTTAGCTTTATTAAAGCCGTTCTCATGTTAAATTTTTTTTTTCTTTTATCTTTGTTTTGGGTTAGAAGTTGTAATTCAGAAATTTTTTTTGGCTTTACTAAAGCCGTTTTCATGTACAATTTTTTTATTTTTTCTTTTGTCTTTGTTTTGAGTCAGAAGGTGATAATGTAATTCAGAAATTTCTTTTGGCTTTACTAAAGTCATTTTCATGTAAAATTTTCTTTTTTTTCTTTTGTCTTCATTTTGGGTTAGAAGGTGTTATTCAGAAATTTATTTTGGCTTTACTAAAGTCGTTTTCATTTAAATATATATATTTTTTCTTTTGTCTTTGTTTTGGGTTAGAAGGTGATAATGTAATTCAGAAAACCGGTTTAGTAAAACCGTTTTCTAGCCGTTTTCATTAAATTTTTTTTTTTTCCTTTCGTCTTTATTTTAGGTTAGAAGGTGATATACATACTCTACAGTCCGAAGCACACCCACACACTGTAACGCCCTCAAAATAAACTCATAAATCATACATTCTTGACATGCTTAGACATAAAAGAATAAAGTATAATTACATATCATCAGAGTATTCATTACAAAATGTATTACATGTTGACCACAAAAGTAAGTGCCCTATAGGTTTACAACTTTCCAAGTCAACACTTGGTTACAAAATGAGAGTACTAACTCAAGATACAAAATAAGCCCTTAGTTTGATATACATGTAATACAAGAATGTAATCATAAAAGATGTCCCAACCACTAAGCTTCTCAAGCTACGTCCTTCGAGGTGGCATGCTACCTGTACCTGAAAATGATGTCCCATATAGGGTGAGCCAACGCCCAGTAGAGATATGCTAAACATAACATAAGCAATAACTAAAACATTGGCAATTGATAAATGTTTAACTCACACGAATCAATTCATAATCCGTTTCAATTACATGACAAAAGTGACCATGTTTCATTCCATTTTCCATCTCTTATCCAATTCTTAATTCATAACTATGGCTCAGAACCTGGCCAAACAATTTGATTAAGATCACATCTCATATCAACAGTATTTCTATTTCAGATGAGATAATAACTCATATTAAACATTTCACACTTCATAACATGTACACATTTTGGTGTTGTATCATTAACACGTAATAACACTTTCATACTTCACAAATGATACACATTTTAGTGTTGTATCAATGTCAAACAAAAACACTTTCATATTTCACAAATGATACACATTTTAGTGCTGTATCGATGCTCCCAAACAATATCCGGTTTAGAGATCCATCCCCTATCTTCCCCTAAACCGTGCAGTACATACCCTATCTCGTCCCACACAGCACAATGTATATAAACACATATCATATACATAATCAAATCAATACATAAAATCCATGTATTATATCAACCGCCATATTCGATGGCATACTCATTTGATTAGTTTTAGTTTGCCTAATCATCATGTATTGTCTACAACAATCAAGACTATCCTTCACCGATAGCTCAAAGCAATTATTTCTAAACAGATAATAAATGCATCATCAGATAATTTATCAACATTTTCAAAAGTGAGTGATTAATAAATCCAACCCCACTATTCCATCTCATAATAAGCCAATTTCATTATATTCAACTCCATTTCATATAACCATAATTTTTTCCAAATTAATTATATCAATTAATTTATACAACCAATTAGGGTTTCCTCTCCCTCTTCTCAATATTGACCCAAGGGTCCAAATATCCTCAACAAATACCAAATACCTCATTTTGAAATCCAAAATACACATTTATGGACCAAAGGTTTAAAACCCCCATTTACACATTTCGAAACCCTAACACCCAAAATCAAACCATTTATACAAAATGCTCAAAATCTATGTTAGAGCTCATAAAGATGAGTAGTAATCCCTACCTCAAGAGATGAACCCAAGGAAGAAGATGAAGAAAAACGAAATCGCTCCAAACTTCAAGATCTTCGGATCAAAATGTAGCCCTCAACGATCCCCACACTTTTTACAAAGGCCAAAGGGTAAAGGATCACTCTTACTAGATCAATCCCTAGAGAGAAGTTGTGTTTTTAGAGAGAGGAGCTCTCCAATGGAGTTTTGAAAAAGTAAGAGAGAGAAAGAAAAGTGAAAAGTGATCCAAAAAGTTGAGATCTCGAAGTGAAATACAGACAGGTCCCCTTGAGCGGAGAACAGGACGCTCGAGCGTCAAGCAGTAAAACTGGACCCGCTCGAGCGCAAGAAGTCCCGCTCGAGCACCAAGACACAAAAACAGAACACACCCGCTCGAGCGTAAAGGGAAAGCCGCTCGAGCGTAGATTTCTCCTTCTCAGTACTTTTACAAACAATAAACTACTCGCTCTAGCGCAACTCGCTCGAGCGTAAGAAAAACCGCTCTAGCGTGAAAAACACACCTGCAGAAGTTTTGCAGAGGCACGAAATGCTGAGAGTGTGTAAACCCCGCTCGAGTGCAAGAATACCCGCTCGAGCGAACAACCAAAAATCAAACTCTGCTCGAGTGCAAAGAGACCCGCTCGAGCGTACCACCAAAATTCTGGGCAACAAGGAATGGGACTAGAGCTCAACCAACCTATTCGAAACATGCCCAATACATCCTAAAACTCAAACACACGGAATTAAAGGATAACAACAAGATATATAATCACAAACTCCACGGAACCTAAGTCCGGAATACAACAATCAAAGGAAGAGAAACCGGGATCGCTATACACACTGTGCAGTTCGACGAACAACGACGAAGGGTGAGACGCGAAGAGCACGGCGGAGTAGGCCAAGAAGACGAAGGCCACCGTGAGAGCTGCAGCAAGAAGGAAGTAGAGAAAGACCTCAAATTTTGGTGATGTATTTTTTACATACGAATGGTACTTTTTCCCTTTTTTGCTATGCAATGTAACTTGTATGTAATTTGAATTGTGATTACGAACAGGAACTTATGTAATGTAAATATTGGATTGGAGTTGATGTTATTGTGATTCAATTGGTTTCGCTTATTTCATAAGACTAATGTTGTGCAATGAATGAATGAATGGAAAGGTTATTTGTTTTATTCAATTGATAGTGTATTTTTTGTAAGAATGAGAACGTTATTTGTTATATTCAATGAATAATTGTTACATTTTTGGGTTGTCACGATTGAGAAGATGAACAAGTTAAGAAAATGTGTATTTCTCCTAAAATAAATTTTGTCAACATTTTTGTAATAAAACTTAATACATAATATACGAAGTCACTAATTTACTAAATACTCATACAGGCATGAAAACAACATAACTGAAGTTGCAAATGTAACCGTTTTCAGTTACATAGGTAGTACAGACATAAGTCTCCCACAAAAATACATTCTGGACACCATGAACTGAATACACAATACATACATCCTGGACACCCTGAACTGAACACACAATACATAAACATAACAGTTAGACAGACAAATATTAGGCAGACAATCTGACAAACTCATTACGGAAACACTTAGTCTAACACAGACATTACATATTAATGCATGACCTAATATTGCCGAAGTGTAGACATAAACACCTAATTCGCGCTTAAATCGGCAATCTCAGAGTCTGAATAATCCGAAAGCTCAGCGTCAGAGACAAGTTCAGGATCCTCTATGATACCCTTGATAGCCGCAACATTTGGTTCTGTTCTGTTCTTCTGGGCATCCTATAGTTGCATATCGCGGGCTAATCTACGGCGCGTTTGAGAAATCTCACGTTGTAATCTTTCGCATAGTTGATCAACATTATCAGGATCTTCCTTTTGGATCTCAACAGAACGTGTTTTTGACACCTTAAGTTAATTTTTCCGACTTAAGGTTTCCAGCTGTACCCGCTCTATAAATAGTGCGGGCCATTTGAGACGAGCAGCGTCAGATAAACCATATCTTGTTTGATTGTCAGATAGCTCCATACATGAACCTCCTTGAACTTGATAATACTTGGGCATCAAAAAATGTCGCTTCCCAAACCTATCACGATAACCACAAGCATAATCTAAAACAGGTAATGTTGTTTCATCTTCAGCATCGCCACGTCCCCTTCCCCCTCCTCATCGTGAACTGTCACCCATTTGCAAGTTCCTACCACCTCTGCGATTCACACTCCCTCCCATGAATCGTGTAGCCATGCTTTTTTTTAAACAAATGAATGATAATTTCGTAGGGCGAAATGAGTTGTAAGGTTGTGTCTTCACCTTTAGTCGTTTATATAGTTGGTTATGAACGACTTTAGAAAGACATTGAACGAAAAACCATAGAAAATAAATGCCTCTGCATGACAATCCCACATATACGAACAAGGTATGAGTTGTCACTAGAATAAAAAAACAGAGAAAAGCAAATACTGTGTACCAAGTCACGTGACTTGACAATCCATCTGCATATACCGACAAAATAAGGGCATGCTCACTGTAAGGTAAATCAGTGAATTCACTGTTTCCATGTGACTTTCTGAATTGACAATCCCATATATATCAATAAAAGATGAGTTGTCACTGTAATTAGAAAACAGAGAAAAGCAATGTCTGTGCACCAAGTCACATGACTTGACAATCCATCTGCATATACCGACAAAATAAGGGCATGCTCACTGTAAGGTAAATCAGTGAATTCACTGTTGCCATGTGACTTTCTGAATTGAGAATCCCACATATATCAATAAGAGATGAGTTGTCACTGTAATCAAAAAATCGAGAAAACCAAAACCTGTGCACCAAGTCAAATAGTGATCCTCTAGGTAAAGAATTTTTACAGTTGATTAATTACATATTGAATTGCATATCAGAATTTTCTCATAATCTTTGGGAGTCAAAATATATATTAACTGGTGCATTCAAATCTGTCTAGAAAACTAGTGTTAAACAGTAATTTCAGAAGTGTTGTTCTCTTTGGGTATAAATCCGAAAAATATCAAATCAGCGTCATTAGAACTGGTTACAAGTCTAGTTTCTTACATTTTTTGCCTTGCATTGATTGCTATTCTATACTAAGAGAATAGCCAATTTCTTTAAAGAGGTGCAGAAAACAATCTGTTTAGGTATAATTAATTGTAAATAGATATTTTGACAAGCAAATCAAGTAAAACCAATTGAGTTTTAAACTTAGTCCCCCAACTGGACCAACCACTTGGCTCAAAGCTTGTTTGTTCAGCCCCCAAGTTTAGTTTTCTATCAACCCCCCATTCATTACCAGAGTCATCATTTTGACTGGACTTCCAGGAATTGGAAGACGACTCTTTCTTCTTTCTTGATGGAGATTGAAATTCTTTACCTAGAGGATCACTATTTGACGAGCCCCAGTTAAGGGAAGCTTTTCACCGAGCTACCTATTCTGTTTTATGTGTTGTTGAAGGCGGTAGTTCGTTTGTCTAAACTTTATTAGTCCCCAAACTGGACCAACCACTTGGCTTTGAGCTTGTTTGTCCAGCCCTGAAGTTTAGTTTTCTCTCAACCCCCCATTCCTTACCAGAGTCATCATTTTGACTGGACTTCTAGGAATTAGAAGGCGACTCTTTTGTCTTTCCTGATAGAGATTGAAATTCTTTATGTAGAAGATCAGTATTTGAGGAGCCCCAGTTAAGCGAAGCTTTTGACTGAGCTACCTGTTCTGTTTTCTGTGCTGTTGAAGGCGGCAGTTCGTCTGTCGTAACTTTATTAGTCCCCTAATTAGACCAACCACTTGGCTTTGAGATTGTTTCTCCGACTAACAAATTATGTTTTATCTGTCAAAATGCATTTGTTTTCCTCTCCCTATCATTTTCCATGTTCTATTGGAATATATGGTGCATTAAGTTTGGTATGTTTCTAATGTGAACTTGTACAATATATTGTTGTTATGCAATGCAGCATTATTGTGATTTTGTGTTTACTTGCATTCATGATATTATATTTATATTTTAATTTCATTTTGTGGGATAATTGGTGGGGGTAAATTTTCATGACACTCCTAGTGTCTACAAATTTGAAAGCACAAACCTTAATTTTGTTTTCTCTCTCTGTCTCTCTCTCTTTGATATTAAATTTTCATGACACTCCTACTAATACTCTCATAAAAATCATAAAAAAAAAATTATTAACACAAATTTTTAAAATAAATTTAAGTTTTTTTAAATGTCTTCATAAACATCTAACATGTAAATATTTTTTTGAAATACTTCAAAATTTCATAAACAAAATTAAAAAAACTAAATAAAGTACAACATCAAAAACTTTATAAGTTACTGATATGTCAAGAAGAGGATTGGTTGATAATTAAATATTATCTAATTATTAACCAATCATCTTCTTCACACATCACTGAGTGTATAAAGTGGGTACAAAAAATGGAGTTGTATATCATGTTTGAAATTAAAAAAAAATTAAATAAAAAAAAATAACCTTAAGTATTCACATAATTCAACATACATTAATCCATTCATTAATCCAGAACATTCATTAACTCATTGCAATTCAATAAAGAAAGTCATGAACTAATAAAGAAAATACTTATAAATGTAGTTATTTCATAAACTTCAGGTTCATATAACAAATACTTGAAATACATTCGTAAGTTAGATGAACAACAACATTGTCTTACATTCCAGTAACGAAGATACGACACAACATACAAACATATATGAAAGATAAAGGTGTTTGATTTCTCATTCCTCATCTGACATGTAGTAGTCAGAGAGATATTTTTCATTGTTTAAGACATTATTTCGCTCAATCACTGTCAAATCTCTGTTGCTTGCTTCTGCCATTTCGGTGGCTAGCTAAAGCATGAAATGTCGACATCTCCACATCAACATTCTGTTGTTCTCCTTCTTAATTCTGCTAACTGCTTTTTCATAGTCACTCACATTTCGTCTAGCCATGGTCAATGAACGACGATGAGGTACCGGTGCCCCAAAGTTACGTAGATCATTAAACAATCCTTCTTGCTCAGTTACCCTGAACGCCCATTCTGCTCGGATACTAGCATAATAATCCTTCGGACTCGAGTACTTTTCACTCTTGTAGTCATAAGTAAATGGAGGTAGCAGCCACACTTTCGGATTTCTTTGCCGGCGTGAACTTCCTGCACCTCTTGAAGACATTGTTCATAAAATAAAAAATTTAATAATAATAGTAATTGTAGATGTATTACTATTGTTATGACTTGAACAAACATCATACTGGGGATAGCGCTATTTATAGACATCATACTGGGGGTTAACTGGTGACGATAATTGAGTTAGGGCACTATGGAAGAAGTGATACCCGTGATATTATTTTATCTTATTCATTTCATGCAATCTTGAGTACTCGTGACTTTGTGTACCTGTGATGTAGTCACGGACGTGGTTGTCAGATAAAATCATAATTGTAGGCCGTCCTTTTCACAATGCAATCCTTTCATATTCGAGCAGTGAGTTGTCAAATTAATCAATAATGTAGTGAGTTGTCACATCGTTACATGAAACTATTTTTTCGTGCTTACGTTTTTTAATACAGTAAGTAGTCACTTCGAATTGATGATTTCAGTACAAATTGGTGTTTTTTAAAATTTATAAATGAAATCATAAAATGAAACAGCGGCTTTAATTTTCTTTGTTTTAAAGTAATATTGTTCATAAACAACTACATTTGAAGAGTGCAAGTAAATACACAACCGTCCAACTCACTTCGACCTACAAAACTATCATTGATTTTTTCACCAAAATAATAAAATGGTCACCTGATATGTAAACAAGATTGGCACTGCAGCCTATATTTTATCTTATTTTCACTTAATGAATTCACAGTCATTCCCTTTTCTCCTCTTTGCATTTTCTGCTTCTTTTTATATTCGGTAAATTACACTTCACTCCTTTAGTCCTTTATATAATTGTTTATCAACACTATTGCCATGTGGTCTTATTAATGTGATTTAGATGAATTTTGAAATGTGAGGAAAAAATAAAGCATCTAAGTTGCGCTGCACAAAGTCGGAAAAAAGTCACAAAGTATATAATTTACAAAGTCAGAAAGTCACATACATCACTGCATAAAGTGACATGCATCACTGCATCGCTGCACAAAGTGACATAGCATCTGAGGAAAAAACAAAGCATACAAATTATTACGTTTGTTCAAGTCATTGCACTGCATCACTGAGAAATGTTGGACGTATCACTGCGCCGAGCTACAATTTATTATCGTACAATACCTACTGTGCCCGTGTGAATTCTGCAATTCATAAAATTTTTGAGGGGGTGTCAAAACAAAATAACAAAACAATTAGACCCTTTGTGTTTAAAAAGTCACCCTATGCAGCCCCAAATAGATTCATAAACGTTGAAGACAAAATATTATACAGTTAGAATGTATTGAAAATTAATTTGTAGTAGAGTTAGAATGAATGGGTTTTTCGATGTACAGGTTTTGAAAGTGTTACAGATAAAACCTAGCCTAGTATGCAGACAAGAACAACACCGACTTAAATCAACACATAATTAATTTCAAATTAAATTGGTCAAATTTCTCCAATTAAATTAAATGAAATATGTAAGGTAAAAAGTGAAATTAAATATATTCTCAAGGCAAAATAAATTGAATTATATTTGTAAGCGGAAAAATTAAATTAAATTTCTAAGCGGATTTGAACTTTGCTTAAAACCTTCAGATATGCACTGAGTAGTAAATAAAAGTCGAAGTGACAACTCCTATAAAGTTGATGCATAGTTGTTCAGGTCATAAAAGTTGACGTGACAACTCTGATGCATAGTTGTTTACAATAATTTCATACATACAGCTACCATGTGTATATGTGGTATAAATATTGCATCATACCACAATAAAAGTTTTATAGCTATTTCGAGCGATATCATCATGAGATATACGGTGGTTGATCTATATTCAGCAATGGGTCACTACTGGGTTGCAGATGGAGATGGATTTCAACACCCATTAAATCCAAATTTGCGTTACTCACATGCCACCGTCAATACCATGAGGGCTGAGTGGGAATTTTGCATAACTCAAGCAAACGTTCTCGTTGAGCTATGTCGTGAAGTTAATATTAAATTTCCTCGCCGGTTAGCCATGCGTATGCCAACTGATACTCCACAATTGTTGCAAAGGGCATTGCATCGTATCCGCGACGAAGTTAATCGCATGACCCAACGTTTGCAAAGGTCCTCACTAATGAAGACCGCAAATGAGCGTGCCGAAGATGGGTTAATGGATGATGCACACCAGTACTTCGTCTAGAGCATGGATGTTATGTATGAATTTGATATTGAGATGTCAGATGATGATGATAATGAATGAAATTGTTTGGATGAATGACAAAACCATTTTTCTTGTAATGGATTTGTAATGCTTATCCACGACTTATCAATAAAGGGAGATATTTCAATTATTTTTGAAGAGTTCTTGTAATTCTACAAATAACAAATACCTTTGCTTTCTCTCCGTTATTGTTATTTTGAAGAACGCTACTTGAACTAGACTTTCATGATTTCATGCATTATTGATGTGGAATATAATGATGATACTGAATGAACTCAACAAGCATGTATGACCAAACGTTTTCATTCAGTATAATAGCTTTGCAATGCTTATACATGAGTTATCAATAGGAAGAGAAATTCGTAACGAATCTTGACATGTGTACTTATAAATGTAGTGATTTCATAAACTTCAGGTTCATATAACAAATAGTTGAAATACATCTGTAAGCTAGATGAACAACAACATTGTCTTACACTCCAGTAACGAAGATACAACACAACATACTACATTGTTTAAGACATTATTTCGCTCAATCACTATCAATTCTCTGTTGATTGCTTCTGGTTAGAAGATTTAAGAAAAGAAATTCTCTGCCATTTTCTTAGAAGATTTAAGAAAAGAAAAAAATATATATAATTCTACATTTTGTTTGGTTATAATAGAAAATACATGAAAAAAGAAAGTGAATGCAATCATACAGAAAATGAAACCTAAATATTTCGCTCATCAAATGTTTGGTTATAATTCTATCATTGGTTTCTTTCCAAACAAATGAAACCTAAATATAACTTAAAATCCTATCAATTCTTATCCTTTTCTTTCTGTTTTCCTTTTCATTTTTATTTTGTTCATCAAATCTAAGCAAACACTGCCTTGTTGTTTGTTTTTTGAATTTACGTATAAACTCATTACGTATAAATTTTTAAATTACCGATAAACTCATTACGCATAAACTCATTATCAAATAAGTTTTTATGATAAAAATTATAAAAATTATAACAAGTTTTTATGATAAAAATTATAAACAAGTTTTTTGATAAAAATTAAAATTAAAACTCATTTACAAAAATTATAAAAATTATATAGTTGATTATTATTTGCTATTATAAATTATTATTATTATATATAATTAATATTGGTCCCAAATTTATAAAATAAAATTTATATATATTAAAAAAATGTGAGTGTGGTGGGTGTGTGTGTATGTGTCAGAGAGAGAGAGAGAGAGGGAGAGAGTGTGTGTGTGTGTGAGTGTGAGAATGAAAATGAAGAGTGAGTGTAACAGTGAAAACGTGTTTTCAAAACATGCTTTTATGATTTAATTACATGCGTGGTTCCTAATCATGTTTTCTGAAACCACGCTTTCAATAATGCACCAAACACACGCACTCATAAACACACACACACTCTCTCTGTCTCTCTTTCTCTCTCACTCTCTGACAGAAACACACACATGACTCACACACACACTCACACTCAATTATATATAATTTAATTATATTTATAATTTAATATATTATAAATTTTATTTCATAAAATTGAAACCAATATTAAATATATATAATAATAATTTTAATAGCAAATAATAATCAACTATATAAAATGATTACTTTTTTATTTTAATTATTAATTTTTTATTTATTTTACTGTTTAGGGATAAAATTTATATTTTTTATTTTAGGGTTTAGGATTTATAAAAATAAATAAATTTTAAGAATTAAACCGTATACCCTAAAATAAAAACAAATAAATTTTATCCCTAAACACTAAGGTAGCGTTTGGTAACATTTACGTTTTTTGTTTATGTTTATAAAAATTTTATAAACTGGTTTCTGTTTATTTTTAGAAAAACATAAATTACAAACATGTTTGGTTTGAACAAAATGTTTTAAAAAAATTTAAAACATAAACTAAAAAATATGTTTGTTGAAGCCTAAAATATTTATATTTATATTTATTATTTAAACATATTATGTTTTAAGATTTAAGAATTAAACATATATATGTATATATTAGGGCTTTTGAAATTGAAAAAATGCAGAGACTACGGAGAATGAGAGAGAGAGAGAGAGAGAGAGAGATGTGAAAAGATTTGGAAATCATCAAAATAAGTAATAATAAAAAATTATGAAATTATATTGTTCGAATAATTAAGTATGACATATTTACATCATCTGTACAAGTTTGATTTACAAAAATTATAACAATTACTATAAATAAAAAAAACTATACACTCCATATCACACCCGCTAATGCCCTAACCTGCCCCCAGTCCTACAATCCCGTCCGTGGACCTCCCTCATTGATCTCCTGTGGTAGACTCTCTGAATATCTAGCTCCCCCAATCGTAAATGCGTATCCAGTGGCACTCCCTCCCCTGCATGTGGCCCTCCACTGACTGCCTATGGAGCTTGTGAGTGTGACCCCCCCTCTCTTGCATGTGCTGCCCCTGATCCTGTCTCTGGCAGAAGATCGGATACTACTGTGAGCTGTGAAACTCCCTCATCTGGTGCAACTGTATCACGATCTGCAGCTGGACCTCGACCTCTGCCTCTGCCCGCACCCCGACCTCGGCCGCGACGTCTGCCACGACCATAACCTCGGCCTCTCCCTCTCCCTCGCGCTCTAGGGGGGGCTCAATATTTCAACCTCAACGTTGGAGATGTTAGTAAGAACTGCATCATGTGTACTCAAGGTCATAGTCGAACTAGTCCCCACAAAAGCAAGTGGTAACTGGGTAGGTGGGGTAACAATGTCATGCATGTATCGGGGTGGTGTCCAATCAGGGTCAGCATGCTGGGTAGGATGTACGTGTAGGGAATCTGGAGAAATGTATGGGGTACCATGCGGTGGGGTGATTGAAGTCCAAGGACCTGCTGTGGCTGGTACTGAAGTGGAAGGCACTGACGTGGACGGGACTGATGTGTCTGGAGCAGCTGCTGCACTGTGTACACCGTAGTGGCCAAAATACAGACGATCTACCCGATAGGCATGCTGGATCCTTTTGTACAATAACTCTCAGATCTCTGCAAGGGCCTGCATCACATGCTGTCCATCACGTCTGAAAAGGGCGTCCTCAGCCAAGTGACATGACCTCCCAGCTCGAACCACCTGAACAAAAATTCAGACGTATTAGGCTATAGTTGACTGAAAGTAAATCAATTATGATCTTAACAATTATCTGACACATACTATGATACTCACCAATGTCTCGAGAGAAGGTCTAACTCCCTGATATCTGGACTCAGACAGGTGGCTCAGATTACCGACTAGTAGGTGTGTATGTCGCCGATACCACAACATGTAAGGGTCGGAAAAGGGGAAGACCTCATCGCTCCAGTCAGCCTGTACAATACTGTCGCGACGGGCATCCCACAGCTGTATATATCGCATATGAAACAAACTCCAGTCAGTGCCGGCTCGGCCACGTCTATCAGTCGCATGCAACCGCCACTCGGTGTCACACCGATCCGACACGGATTGGACCCGACCAAACTGTCGGAGGACACGATCAGGGAGATGCCACTTAACCACGTCAAAACAAATGAGTGGCACTCTCGCCATCCATATCTCCTCACCTAGTCGGCAATAGGCTGGGAGCATACTGAGGACCCCAACATAAAGCTGCCAGATAAACTACAATAACGACAAATATATTAAAAATCGCTCATGAACATATACAATGAACAAGACAACTAAAATTTAGGTATTTAAATTTCATACCTCGCCCTCTATCATCCGGTCAAGCTGGTCTCTATACACGACGACTACGTGGGTTGATACGACCTCGTGGCCCATGTCAACCCTCCACCGGCTACCTCGAGCTTCGGCTGGCAACTGCATGTCTCCCTGGCCGATGGGAAGCTCACCAGGAGCAACCACTTGCCGCCTAGACGGGGCAATGCGAATCAATCTCTCCCACGCCCAAATCTACAATAGTTTGAACGCAATTACAATACTGATATATGCCATACAATATGAATTGACATGTAATAAAATTCTTACTAACCTGTAGCAAAACAAGGGATCCTTCGATCTCCTTCGCACCCACCTGAGCTGCTCGACATAGCATTCTATACAAGTATGCCAAAGTCGCGCCACCCCAGCTGTACTGGCCGATCGCGTCAATGTCTCTCAACAGTGGCAAGTACATCAGCTTGAGCAGGTTCTTTGACTTATCAGGGAGAAGTACCCCTCTCTCAATAAGCCACAGAATATATGCTCGGGCATGCTACTGCACGAACTCATCTAGAGCTTGATCTGGAAGATGACGAAACTGCTCGGACAGCCACCTCACCCACAGTCTACCTACCTGTAAGTCTGCAGGTGTAGGTACGATTCCCAATAGCTCAGCACATAGGGCTATCCACTGCTCCCTCGTCAATGATGGGTCAGCTCCAGTAACTGCTCGCCCATCAATCCGTAGACCATATAAGACAGATACGTCCTGCAATGTGACGGTGGCCTCCCCGGTCGGGAAATGAAATGTATGAGTCTCTGTGCGCCACCTCTCGACGAGAGCAATGATGAGTGGGTGGTCCAGTCTAATATGGCCTATACGGTAGACACCATAGAATCCTGCGCGTAGTATACACTGCAAGACTCTATGGTCCCATGGATGCTTCCACAGGCCGGAATCTCCCCGCCGGCATGTCACCACGGTGCGTGCCTCATCCTGCATAACAGAATGACTAGTTTAAATTATAGCATTATCACGTAATATAAAACAAAATGCAGGGTATTTTCATTGTAAGCGTAAAGTCGAACAAACGTTATTGCATACCGAATCCTCCCATATACTGTCAGCCCGATGTGGATGACTGAAAAGTGGGACCTCATCAGGTAGATGTGCCATGAAGCCTGTACAAGTGAAATAGTAGATCATAACAATAAAAATCTCATTTGATCATAACAGAAAAACTATAATTATTCCATAAATTACAATTTGTAGAAGAAAAGTATGCTCAACTATTTACAAATTTATATTTGTGTGACACCATATATGGAAGCAATTCACTAAAATGTAATTAATTTTTATTTCAAAAAGCTGTATTGGTGAGCATGTAATGTCACACCCCACTTTTTATTACTCGAAAACATTACCAAAGCCTGTAAATTTAGCTCCATATATTTTTTTTTATATATACATTTACAAATGTCTATTACACTTGAGTAATAGAATCACAAAGATACATGTTCTCCCTCTCTCAATAAATACAACAACAATAATACATGCCAAGCTTCTGCCGCGAAGCTACAAATAAATAATTACAAATACAACTCCACTACCTTTACATCTACTAAGAAAGCTATACAAATGAACTGAAGAACTCCATAAATCTTCAATCAAATAACCCAAACTTTCTTCCTGTAAAAGATTAAACAACGATGGGGTGAGCACTAATGCCCAGTAGGAATCTCATAGTTCTAAATCAATAACGAACACACAGATAGAAATGATCATGCATGCGGGGTGATACAATATAGTAGGGTGACATTTCATAATCTCAAAATATCATAAGTAAGGTATCTTTTTCTCAAAAACAATTTAAACACTTGTAGAAAAAACCTTCAGCCATTAAAATCATCCCTTAACTTTAGAAAATCATAGATCCTTGTGAAACAACCATATTTAAGAAACAACATCATTTAAATGTTATTAACCAATTTCCCAAACATTTCTCAACTAATTTTCCATTGTTAATACTCTTCTTTTCCTTCCATTCTTCTTTTCTACTCTTCACTTTTAACTTAAAACCCCAAAATTTCAAGTTCAATTTCCTTTTTGACTCACCAACAATTCTCCTATACTCATTTCACCCCGTTAATTTCACCCGCAAAGTTTCATTTCAAGATAACACAATGTTAATAAACTCTTCCAAGCCAATCCTTTATTTAATTATAGAACAACTCTCACAATTTACTTTTATTAACACAACTACTTCATTAAGTTTACCATCATAATCTATAATCCTCATATCTATTTTTGGTTCCCATTATTCACAAATAATGCCCATGCACTTTTCCTCTTTAAACCAAATTATACATCAATATGAAATTTCACCAATTCATCACAAGCAACAAATAACATCATCAACTCAACATACCTCTCAACACATAGCTCAACACAATCCACCTTTTGCTGACTTACTACGGCGGGAGTGAACTCCCAAAAACCATTTTCATAAAAGCCATTTTCTTTCAAAACCATTTTTTTCCAACTTTTTAAAACCATTCCCCACATTTGCCAGCTACTATATGGCGGGATGTGGGCACCCAAAACATTTTCGAAAACCAACCATCTTTGTAATAAATTTCCATGTTCTGTAGAGAATTCTCACAAAGGATATATAGTTATGCTTTTTCCTCAACACAAAAGTAAATGTAAATACAATGCAATGCTAAGGGTAATTAATGAGGAAAAATATTCAGTTCAATGCATTGTTTCAAAATCGCCATGTTCTCAACATTATCATGTGATTTCATCAATTTCAAACTTCCAATATTAATTCAATAGGGGCGGTAAATACGACACTGGTAATCCCTAGACTGGTGTCTGCAAGTAGACTCTACGAGTACTACCAAACTGCCATTTTTACCAGTATCAACTGGAGGGCTCGGCACCCAAAATTTGTCATTTTTACCAGTCACAGCTAGAGGGCTCGACACCCACTCTTTGTCATTTTTACCAGTCACAGCTGGAGGGCTCGACACCCACTCTTTGTCATTTTTACCAATCATAGCTGGAGGGCTCGACACCCACAATCTACACCCCCTATCCGGACTTACCAACGTATTTACCCCATACACATTTTCATATTTCTCATACAAATCATTTTCTGTCATGAATGCAAATCTCTTCGATTTAGAACCACCATGCACAATAATAAATGAAATGATATGCAACTGCAACAATTTCCATGGTTCATAACATTCCTTATCAAGTCAACCATGTGCACATGAAGTTTTCAAAACCATTTCTCCAACTCAATATATTTGAAAGATTACCATTCTTACAAAACACATTAAGGAATTACACCCATTCATCTTTTATTCTAAGAAAGAAAAGAGTTTTATGAACATTTTCATGTTCCCCAAAAATCTCCAAGTTTCTAGAGTTTTCACCAAAAAACCAAACATTTCCCATCCCCATCAAGAAACTCCATTAAATCATCCTCTTGAGTTGAATGACTAAACAAGCTCACTAGGAATTTAACAAAATGATTTGAGATTAAACCCATCTTGGAAAACTCTACATTTTAGATCACAAAAACCAAAATCAACAAGATTCAACTCAACACCTATTAAATATAATTCAAGAGAAATTCTTAAATCCCATTTCAACATTCCATAACCGAGTTTATATCATCTATATCATTAATAAATCATTTCCCCCAATTTCCTTTCTCATTATAACATGGTTTACAATGCTCATAACAAAGTTCATTCGCAAATTTTAAACATAATTTTCAAGTATAACCAAATTCCAATTAAACTTGTACACATGTAATTCAACCTACAAATTTCATGATTCTACTTTCAATTTGGGCCAAATAATTGATTATCCTCATAAATCAACCTAGGGTTTCTAGATGATCTAGAAATTTCAAGAAAAATTCCAACTTCTTAACCCATTATTTTCTTCTTCCAATTTTCCCCTTGATTATACATCCTAGGTTCCTAATCCATAATCTAAACCCAACAATAAAACCCCAAACTCTTCAAATCCGAAATCCCCCAAATTTCCATAATATAACTCTATATGCTCAAAATGTAGATTTTGCATTTATATACTCCAAAATACCACAAATCTATCTATTAATGTAAGCATTGAAGGAGAACTAGGACCCCTACCTCAAGAACCAAGCAAGAAAAGCAAGCTTTGAGAAGAATCCTTCGAAATCCCGAATTCCAATCGGTTGAAAGTGTTGATCTTCTCTTGTTCTCCATTCTTGATGCAAGAACCATGGTGGATTGTTGATCAAAGTAGAGCAAATCAAGGTTTTGGGGGCTAGGGTTTCGGACATGTAGGAGGGGAGAAGAAGAGAGGAAAAGAAAATGCAAGAAATGATCAAAAAACACGTTTTTGAGCTGTTGTCCCGCTATTCCCTCTCGAGCGTCCATATTCCCGCTCGAGCGTACCTGTTCCCAGCACAGATTTCAAAACTTCGAACAGGTATAACTTTTTCATACGGACTCCGTTTTAGGTCGTTCTTGTGTCCAAATTAAAGCCCCGGAAATAAGCTTTCCAATGGTTCTAACCTCACATCCAAATTCAAAGTATGGAAGGAGAAAAGGGCAAAAGAGTGACGGCTGGTCAAAAACTCAAACTCCAAACTTGGGGCTTTTTATCTAATCTTATCCAAATACCTTGTTAAGACTTCAATTAAGGTTCCAAACATCACCCAAGGGTCCTCAATTATAATATTTAAAGTCCACTCGTTAACCCATCAATATCAAGAGTCCAACAACCGTACAAGTTTTAAGGTGACGGGCACCACTTTTCATCAATCCGAAGTGAATCAAGATCCGAGTCATTACAACCTTCCCACCTTAAGAAATTTCGTCCTCGAAATTGCATCCGTTCTAACGAAAATAACAACCTTATGCTCACCAATTCTTAACAACCCCTAGTTCACAACAAAGCATGTGAGCACCCATACATATCCACCAAACCTTAACAACTTTAAATCCTGCCTTATCTCAATTCTGAACCCAAAAGTACAAAGTGTCACATGTAATTTGACTATAACAATTAAACTCTAATTATTCCATACATGACGACTTGAAAAACAAATGTGGTCGATTATTTTAAAATTATCAATTTGTGTGCTATTAACATGGAAGCAATTCACTAAAATCTAAATTTATCAATTTATGTGCCATTAAATATGATAAGCAATTCAACAGAACCTACCGTTATCTATGCCATAACTAATATAGAAATCTTTTACAAAATAATTTTTAGGGTCTCAGTTACATAAGCTTAATAATGACCAGTAACATGTAGATAGTTTTCCTACATAAATATTTGCGAAAAAATTAAATGAGAATTTTTTTTTTCAATAAGAGGTTGCTAATTACATTTATGGCATATTTGACAAAACTTCATTATTGATTTTGTAATGGTAAAAGTTCCAATAAAGTATAAAATTTGTAAATTACGTAGATCTTATTCATAAATTGTAAATGTAAAAAATGCTTGCAGCATTCGAAAATATTAAATTTATTCATAAATAATAAATTTTTAAATGGTAGAAGAACTATGTGATTTTCACTAAAATTTTGTAATAGACATTTTCAATCAAGTAGACAATAAAAAAACTTAGGCCTATGTGGTATAGTTAAATGTTTTTGCATACATATTTAGTTTAATTTATTTGTTTAGTATGTTAGTTGTAAATTTTTTCAAGGAAATCAAACAATTACAATATATAAAGAATTAAAAATTAGAAATGATCTATTACAAATAAAAAATGATCTATTTAAATATACGACCCCGTTTACAAATAAAGAATTAGAAAATAAAGAATTAAATGATCTATTACAAATAAAGAATTAAAAAATGATCTCTTACAATATGTAAGTATTACATAGTCTTCATCGACCAAGTCGCGCCGGACATGTTCGTCTGTCATGACCTGTCTGCTGGCACTCACTGCAACGAGCAGTCAAACGCCTATCTGATATATCCATCTCATTCGGAATACGAGACATAGATGTACGACCCCGTTTTACTTCTCGCAGATGAAGTACATTAGGCATTAAGGTCCAGTGTGGATCATCCCAATAATCTTGATGCGGTATTGGATTGAATTTAGTTTCCCAAACCCTCATGTATACAGGAAGCCTATATACTAGATCAACGTACTCGAATGGATTTTCACCGCATTCAGACATTACAGCGAGCATATGGGAACATGGATAGTGTCTTATCTCATATTTCCCACAACAGCACGTGGGTTGATTCATCCGCACAATTTGTGTATTGCGACCTCGTCCATGGCGAAAAGATGTTTGCACCTCAAATATGTGGCGGGGCCTATCAGACAATATTGATACAAACTAATCAATTTCATGTTTTTAGGTGTACTTAACTTCACAACATAATAAGAACAATTTAGTTTACATTACAAACTAACCTGTCATATGATATCAACTTGAAAGTATTTCCCCTTGCGATGCCACCCTCAATAGTTTTTTGCATCTCTCTAGGGTATTGGAACTCATTTCGTACATCTATTTCAACTTGGGCTCCCATCTCGTCAAAATATTTTACGAGCCGCCGAAATGTAAATTCAACCATAGCTGAGATAGGTAAGTTCCTTGCACATTTCAAGACACTATTGAAGCACTCTGCATCATTGCTGGTCAATACCCCCCACCGATATCCACCGTCATACGCAAGGGCCCACTCCACAGGATTCATCTTGTGAACCCAATCCATGGCATCTTGGTTAATAGCATGTATCTGTTCTAAGTAACCATTACACTTTCGTCGTTGATGAGCACTCCCTGCTTTCCATAGAAGTTGTTTCAGCTCCTTATTTTTGAACCTAGTGTTAAAGTTACTACAAACATGTCGAAGGCAGTGCCGATGATATCCAACAAATTGGAGCGAGGGATTCAGCCAATGCCGCCTCACAGCAGCTAAAATACTCTCAGCTCGATCAGATATCAAAGTCACTCCCTGTCAGTCCATGACAATATGTTCCTTGCTATTTGAAATGAAGAACGACCAAGACTCCAAACTCTCCCTGTCGACAATAGCGAATGCAAGCGGTAATACTTTGCCATTGGCAGTGACAATCGTTGCTACAAGCAACACACTAGTGTATTTCTCGTATAAGAATGTACCATCTATGGTTATAACAAGCCTACAATATCTGAATCCATCAATGACGGGTTTGAAAGACCAAAAAACAAAATGGAAGATGGGCATAATGGTTATACCTCCGGTATATCTAGGCTTCCATTGCACGATAGTGCCAGGATTAGATGTTTGTAATGCATGCATGAATTTAGGCAACGGCCTATATAATTCATCCCAATCCCCGAATACCATTCTAATTGCCTTTGCCTTTGCATGCCACGCCTTCTTATATGATATACTATAGTTCATGGTCTTTTTGATATCTTCGATGACGTTCTTAATTGGCATATCAGGTTCATTCTGCATACGACAATACCTATGAGTCAGATTATTTTGGTATGAACACTATAAACAAACAAATATGTATATATATATATGTAAACATTTATTTTGTATACTCACCGCAACTTGTCCCAAAAGATGAGAAGCAATGTAACTGGAGCTAATATTAGTGTGGTCCTTGTTCATTCGTGGGTATAAACAATGGTGAGGACCCCTATACTGCTTTATTTCAAAAAGACCATGTTTCTTACTAAAAGATGCACGCAACCACCATCTGCAATTGTGCTTGCAAGCACACACCCAAACGTCTCGCTTGGAGGTTACGACTTTATACTCTCGATTATTTGTTGCATGGTACAATTTCACAGCATGTACGAGTTGCTTCTTATCAACGAAAACCATCCCTTTGTCCAACTCTGGATTTTCAGCGTTCCAGATTCGGTTACGGGGAACGACATCGCGGTTACTAATGTCAAAATCACCACCTATGTGAATGTATTCATAGAAAGGGATTTCAGGTCTAGGTGGAATGAGGGCATTGTCAAGGTCAACGGGAACGTCGACATCATCTTCTTCATCATCATCATCTGATCCGCCCAATAAATTTTCTTCATCACACATTTCATTCTCATCATTGTCTAGGGCGACATCAGGACCGTACATGTCACTGTCAGCAAACTCCATATAGTTCACCATTTCAGCCATATTACTAGCAACTTCAACTGGAGTGGTATGATGGCTGTAGGTAGGCACATCTTCTGTGTTATTGTGAAATTCAGTCTCATATCCACCATGTGAACTTGATTCTACACCATGGCCCTCAAATGTCTGTTGTGTGTAGCCCACTACATAACATTTATTTGATTCATACATAGGAGACTGAAACGCTGTCGTGTCAATCCCATGTGTCAGCAATGTAGTGAACGGACGAGAATCCATCTGTGTCATATTCGGGATATTGTGTACAACCTCTTTATCAATGTACACTTCCAAACAATTTGGTGGTTGGAAACTTCCACTGATACTTAATACGGTGTTCAACGCCTCATCGTCATTGATCGGTAATATTTTGTATTTGCTGGTTGCTTGCCACTGGCGATAAGGATATCTACATTTGAAGATCAATCAAACAGTTTCCCCGTAACTTGCTACATTGGACATAAACATCTCCTCCAAATTGCTAAGCGTGGTGCCAAGTTGCACCCCATATATCCCTTTCGGTTCAGCATCATAGGACACACCTTCATCGGGATCCCGAATTTTGTTTCCACCCCAGTAGAAGATAATTGGAACAGTTGCCATATACTTGCTTCAATGAAACAATAAACATTAAAATATCAACAATATACATATATCGAATTTTACTTCTAAAATAATTATATGAATTTTAAATCATTCAATTACAATTACTTGTAAGGCAATAACTTTATTTAAGTAATCAGTAATTGTAATCCAATAATCATTATTCATTTGTTAATTAAAATATGAGTTAAAATAAACCTTATGTTTTGGATTTTTTAGCTTTTTAAGAAAAAAAACTTACAATACATAAAGAATGTTGGTTCGTTTGGACATAACTGTCTATGGAACTCCTGTGTTCTGCTTTTTCCATTATTTATTACGATTAACATCATGCTCTTCTTCTTTGTTTTGATAATATTTCAGTGTTGATTTGATTTTTGTAAATTAACTTGCTTTTATTTTTGTGTTCGTTATTTGAATTTGTTTAGGCGGACACTTGGTGAAAGAAAGTTGTGGGAGTCAAAAGACAATTTATATTTTCCTATAAGTGACATTTATATCATAAGTGACATTTTCCTATAAAAACCAGCCCTCTCATTTTTGTCAATTTATATTTTCCAGGATAGAAGGAACTGTAAAGGTGAAACATTACTTCAATTTATATTTTGTCAAATTTTATTTGTGTCTCAATTTGTTTATTAGTGTTTATTTTCTCATTTTTTCTCACTTATTTTTATTCGTATAAAACAACAGCTGAGATTTCATCTCTACGTGAAGTTTTTATTTACTTCATATGTGGAGACTCTTATCTTTTCTGCATGAAGGTTCTTTGTTGTCATTGCTCTCTTGTCTTAATTCATAAAAAACATCAAAATAACTATACTTCTTGTCTTAATTCTTTGTTGTCATTGGTCTTTTTTTATTCTCATTCTTTTTGAGGTTGGATATGCTTTGTTCATATGATCCTTTTTAGAATTCATACACATGTATAGATGTCCTATAAAAAAATGTTTATTGAATTAGTGGCCAAAAAGAAATTTTGAATCACATAGCAGCAATAACTTCAGATTTTGAATAAATCTAAGAATACAAAAATGGTTATAGAACTGTACACAAAATGTATATAGATGGATAAAATTTTTCAAAATAGTAACAAACTCTATAAAATTTTATGCGTATATATGTATTTGTTTTTAATTTTTATGATCAATTTTGTTTGTTTATAACAAAACTACAAGATTTTTAGCTAGTGACCCACTTTGATTTACAAGATCTGTAAAGGGACAATTCCAAAGATTACAGTCATAGCAGAGTTTAGAGGAAGATCAGATATATGCATGCGCATTATTCAGTATCCAGAGATGGTGTGTTTGGCTTGTGTTTGTAGAGTAGTTTTTGAGATAAAAAGTACGAAAACTTATTTGGTTTGCCTTCTTTCAAAAATGGTTGTGGAAAATTGTTTTGGGGAGAGAGGTTTACAAAAAGTGATTGATTTGATGTGTATGAGAGAGAGTTATTTTGGAAAGTAGGTAACCAAACAAAATTTTGAGATTTTTTTTGAAAAAATTTGTTTGGTTTGATTACTCTTGAAAATTTGTTTGTAGAGAAATTTTCCCAAAATTTTTTATGAAAAACAAACCAAACAAGCCCATTATTTCTATGATTTGAATCCATAACACTCGAATTATAATAGATTTATTTTATTTTATATTATTATCAGCATAATAAAACAACCTTACCATTGCGGCAAGGCCCTCCCTCCCTCAATACGATCAATTTTTAAAAGGCATTCACTCAAAATAAATAAATAAATAAATAAATAAATAATAATAATGACTCTACACAACCGTTAATTTAGGCAATGATTTAATCGTACGCATGTAAGTGGGATCAATTTTAAAAACACTTATTTTGTTTTCTTTTCATAAATCTTGATCTATTTTTTAGTATTTTGATAAAGTAGACAGATATATCACACATTTAAAAAACACTCCATTCTATCAAGTATTTTTTTTATTCAGTGAGATTGGACAAAATTGGACAAGTCATACAAACATCTTAAATCATAGTGTAAGTTTTGTATGAAATTATTATTTTTTTCATTGAGTTGAAATAACTCGATTGATTTGAACAATATAAAATAGAGGTTTCAAACATTGTTCTTAATTTTTTAAAACTGGTAATCCAATTCTTCAGATTTATGGACAATTAAAGATAAGTTAATTTGATTTGCTCAAACTTGTGCCATTAGGGACCTTAATGACAATGTTATTTCCTATTTGAAATAGTAACCCTTGTCCACTTTTTAGAGGTCATAGAGGTTTTGTTATGAAATTCAAACAAAAAGCTCATTTTGGCTTGTTTTGAAAAGTAAGAAAAAAAAATAATTTATTTACTCTTTTTTTTTTTTAAACATACAAAAAAAAATAGAGAGAGAATTTATAATGGCCAAAAAATAGAGAGAAAATTTATGTTGGTGGTTAAATCTATGTAGTAAATTTTGGATAGTTATCCATGTCAATCTATTGGGCCATCCGTAGCAATTATTTGGTATTATGAAACACAGGCTTACCCATCAAAGTGCCATTTTTTTTTTCCTTCTTACCTAGGAAATTTCTATGGACTATTAATTAAAATGTTTTAAGACGCTTTTGATGCATATATTATAACTAGTGTATGCCCGTGCCTGAAGGCACGGTGCAATTAATAATGACTTCTAATTATATAAATCAAAATAAAATTATTAAAATATAATGTTAAGATTTTCCTTTTCAATTGTGGTAGATAGTCACAAAGCAGAAGTGGCAATGAGTCCCTTCGTTCAATACCCATTTCAAAAACTTTTTCAAATTTTCTTAAGTTTTGTGAGGAAATTTTAATTTCTACTATAATGCTATTATATGTATTACAAATTCAGCTCATTAAATTTTTTAAAATTTTTATTAAAAAATTATAAAATTAGATGTTAGTATTTTATGATGAAATGTCTTCAAATTATTCTAATATCAAATTTAATATTTTTTATAAAAATTATTAATTTTATTGAATGTATATTAAAAATAATACATGATATAGCGGTTTGGTTTGATTTTTTAAAATTATTTTTTGATTTTTTTGAAAAAATATAAATAGACCAAACGAAACTAAAGCTTTATGTCCCAATCAAGTGGGCTACGATACATGAATCATTTTTTCGTCATTTCATACTATTAAAAGCTATATGCTCGGTTAAATTATATAAATTGGTTTAATTCTTTTACAGAAATGTTTAAATCTCTTATGTAACCTACACAATTAAATAAAGAAAATACGTAAAATAGTATTTTGAGGTTAATATAGTCATTTTGTCTTTTATTTGAGACAACATGATCTTTTCATTTATTATTTTAAAGTCAATAAAAATATATATTTTTTTAATAAAATAGAGTCAAAATTAAATATATATTTTTTGAATAATTTCATTTAGTAGAGATTAGTTTCATGAAATTTAACTTAGGAAAAAACGTTAATCTTTCCATACACTTAGTATTTTTAATTACAACGATTTTTTTAGCATGATACGTTAATATGGCACGAATCAGACATGAATCTAAATAACATGACATAATAACACAAAATAATAATAATAATAATATCGTGTTAATGTTAAGAGAATTCTGACACGAATTTGAGATGACATGACATAGCACAAACACGATGCCCACCCTTAGATTCTATGGATCACTTCTCTATTATTTTTACTTCCATTGTTACTAAAGTTACATATTCAATTTAGCTACTAATTTTAAACCCTTTTGACTCAAATGATTATCTCCAAATTTTTAGTGTTAATTCCTCCCTTAGTTTCATCCACTAGAACAATATCATTTGCGAACAACGTACACCATGGGATATCATCCTGATTGTGTTTACTTAATTCATCCATGACTATGGCAAATAGGTAAGGACTCAAAGCTTACCTTTGGTATAGGTCCTACAATGATTGAAAATTCAGTAGCTTCTCCAACAGGTGAACTAATTGTAGTCACAACCTCATTATACATATTTTTATCACATCAATATACTCCTTGGTTACATTTTTTTTCCCTCTAACACCCACTATATTATATCTCTAAGCAACGTATCGTAAGGTTTTTTTTCTAAATCTATAAAAACTATATGAAAACCCCTATTCTCTTTTCACTTGTTCATTAATCTACTTAGTAAATATATGGTTTCCACAATTGATTGGCCTAGCATAAATCCAAACTAATTAACTAACAATTACCCTCTATCACAATCATTTTATGAATCATCAACACCTCTATAATTGTTGCAATTTTAGATATTTCCTTTATTTTTATATATAGGTACAAATATACTTTTTCTCCACTCATCATACATTTTCTTAATCATTAGAATCTTATCAAATAATTTTGTTAACCAAGAGCTAAGCATTTTCAATGTCAACAATAAGAATACAATCCAATCCCAATGCTTTACCTAATTGCATCCTCTTCAATATAAATTCCACTTCAAACTCCTTTATTACAAGACAAAACTTATACTCTCTAGTTCCATCAATTCTACCATATTTCTCTCCTAAAGTTTCTAAATGTTTTTCATTTAACATTTTCTCAAAATAACATTTTCACCTTTACATAATATCCTCATCCTTCACTAATACCCTCGAATCCTCACTTTTTATAAACTTGACTTTTTCAGAATCTTTTGTTTTTCTTCCTCTCAATTCAACAAAGTTTGTAAATATTTTTTCTCTTTTTAATACAGATGACCTAATAGAGATGATCTAATACCTGGATGATGTTGAAGCAATGTCTTTCCTAGCTGTCTAAGAGCTCGGCCCAAGTCTGTCTGTAAACATTTTGGACAAAGTTCGTGTGGAACTCAACCCGGTCTAAAGAGGTCGGTGTGATTATGTTAAATTTGTAAGATATTATCTTAAGAGATGTGAGTGTAATTTATCCGATATGTTTTGATTTACGAATAGAAATATATAATTTATAAAATATATCTAAAACAACAATTATAATATGTATAAGAAATGTATCAAACTCTAAGATTGATTACTTAATTAGTCATTTTATACCTTTTGTTTTATTTAGTCATTGAAATGAGATAGAATAACATAAAAATGGTCATTTTTTAGTCTCCCATCTAGAATCATTATTCCCTTATAATAATAATAAATGATTATTCTATTTATAATTTTTTTTTTTGTCTTAATGAATCATTAAGAAAATAATAATTTTTAATGATATTAAAAATATATTTCAATTACCAATTCTCATAAGCTAGAAGCATCAGCGGTTATATGAATTTCATAATATGAATTTTAATTCTCAATTCTCAATTCTCAATTATATGAATTTCATAATATGACATTACTAATTCTCAATTATATGAATTTCAATTCTCATAATTTTATTTTTAATTAAAAAAAATTCCTTTTATTAATAAGCAAAAAATAAAATTTCCAATTCAACAAATATAGGTTGGTTTATTCACAATTCAAAATTTCAAACCCTAATTTCAAAAAATATAGACAGGATTCACAATTCACAATGCAAAAAATATAGACACGATTCAAAATTCAAAACCCTAATTTCTGAAACCCTAATCCTAATTTATGATTTCACAATTCAAAACCCTAACCCTAATTTCTGATTTCACATTCAATTGAAAACCCTAGAAAATTTTCAGAATTCAAAACCACAACATTTTACCAATTCAAAACCACACATTCACATTTTCACTAACATAATAAATACATAAAATTCAAATGAGACAGAGACAGACAGATGCCATACCAGCGAGAGAGAGCAACCCAGGACGGAGAAAGAGCAGAGAGAGAGAGGGAGAGCAGAGCGAGAGTCTGATAGCAGAGGGAGAGCGAGAGCGAGAGTCTGATAGCAGAGGGAGAGCGAGAGCGAGAGTCTGAGAGCAAAGCAGAGGGAGAGCGAGAGCAAGAGTCGAAAAAAACGTAAGTGTAAAAAACATGATTGCAAATGAGGGGGCTTGGGGGTTTTTATATAAGTTGTAAAAGTATGGTTACGAACCGCGCTTTCATTTAACCACGGATTTAACATTCAACAGTGAAAGCGTGATTGTGAATCACGTTTTCTTAAGAAAACAATATGCACAGTGAAAGCGTGATTGTGAATCACGTTTTCTTAAGAAAACAAATATGCACAGTGAAAGCGTGATTTGAAACCACATTTTCTTCTGAAAAAAAAAATTTTAATTATAAGCATAGTAAAAGCGTGGTTTGAAACCACGTTTTCTGAAGAAAACAAATTTTGCTTAAAAACGTGCTTTCTCACCACGTTTTATGTATAAATGAAATTACCTTAAAGGCGTGGTTACAAACCACGTTTTCTTAATTAAAAGTGTGGTTTGTAACCACGCTTTTACTATTTCACAAATTTTTCGCGGAAGGCTTGGAAACAGTGAAAGCGTGGTTTGTAATAGCGCTTTAACCTAGTTTGGGAATTCCATCTAAACTAAGCCTAGTTTGGGAAATAAGTTGCTATTTTGGCTTAAATTGGGAAAAGCCTTGAGATCTCGGATACCTGATTTAATTTGGACGGGGAATAAGAGATCTCTGTTTAATTTCAATTTCTGAAGAATTTTTTCTTTAAAAAAAAATTAAAAATTAGTGTATGAAAATTAAAAGCAGAAGTATATTTTTAAAATTTTCAAAAAAAAAAAAAAGATTGTCCCCCTGACCTCGTCCCCCAAAAAATAAAATCATAAGAAAATAATGAGTATTTTTTTTATTACTCAGGTCTCGTTTAAGAACAGATTATTTTAGTAATTTTTTAACTTTTTACGAAAAGATGTGCAAAAAAGTAAAGAGAGTAATATGACAATTTATAGTGATTTTTTAACTTTTTAATTAAAATATATAGTTGACAAAAAAGACCTAAATTAGTGTTTAGTTTCTTTCAAAATTTTTCATAAAATAAATTCTAAAAACCAAACCAATTAGAGGTTTGAGTTTTTGGTATGGACCAGTTGTTAGCAAGAAGGCTTCTTGTGGGCCGTTTTGTAGAGACTGGACTTTAAGAAACACAAGTAAGAATGGGCTTGTTATTACTGGGCTGAAATAGTTTCCAAGGCAATAGATCTTGTGGGAAGTGCAAGTGGAGTTTCCGGCCCAAAGTGCTATCGGAAGCTTTTGTGTCTTAGTGGGGCGATTGTGACAAAAAAAATTATTACATACACTTTCCAACTTTCCTAGTATCATGTGCATTGTTTACCTAACATTTTGGCAAAACAGAAGTTACAACATATATTAACGCTACGATGTTTGGGCAAAAAAAAATTTTGAATTTTTTTTTTTTGATATTTGATATAACAAAAAAAATATTTTTTATGGTCAATAAAAAATAAGTCTATTTAACTAAAAAATGTTTTTAACTTTTCAAAAGTGAAAACGTTTTCTAAACTAAAATTTTAACAATATCATCACACCACCACTTCAACCACCATCACTTCTATCACCACTACAGTCACCATCACCCTACCTCCACTTTTGTCTACGACAATCAATTTTTTTTCTCTGAAACAAATTGAGCGTAAATGGATTATCATTGAATTTGATTTTCACATGGATTTTTAAATTACGTGAACAAACACCTTCTCATTGAAATAAGCTGTGAACCCAAAAAAAAAAGAAAAAGTCCTTGATTATTTTCTTTTAATATTTTCAAAAAAAAATTAAATTCTTTCAAATTAGACGGACTTGAAAAGTTATAAAGAAAAAAAAAAGTACAAATTTTTGAAAAATTCATTTAAGAAAAAAAAAATGTAACTTTATAATTATTGCCAAACAGAGAGATGCTCTTACATCGAAAGAAAAAAAATAAAATAAAAGGACCTATTTGAAGCCAAAAAAAAAAAAAAAAAAGGCTGAAAATATTTGAACAGTAATAAGGATGTTTCCATTTACGTGTATATATATGTTTCCTAAAACATTTTGGTAGTAAAAAGCAAAATATACATGTGTGAGGGTGGGAAATTAATATGAAGAAGAAGGCAAATGTGGAAATAAAAGTAATAAGTAATTAATTTAGGCCCACTTAGCCAAAAGAGACATACAGCCGGCACCGAAAAGGAGCGAAGCGTTGGCTCCAAGCTGAAGCTTTCGGTTGGCTTGCATCCTGGGGTTCATGAAATCAGGTGAAAGAAGATCGACTAAAGCCATGTAGATGAGTATTCCAGCTGATGCTGCATTTAAAATGCCCTCTACAGCTAGGGCAGTTGGGCTATTTTCGTTGTAACTGCTCGATATTCCAATGCCTACTGCTATTCCAACTGGTGTTGTGAGAGAGAAAAACATTGCCATGATTACCACTGCTTTACACTTGAATTTTGCCTACACCAACACCCGACATATATATAGTCAAGTCCAAATCGTAAATCTTTACAAATTACTATAAAATTTTGAACACAAAGCATTTTACGTAATGAGTATGTCATATGATCAAGTAAACTCCATTTGTTAGATTCGAAAACTCATTTTGTGTTGGCTCTAGATATTGATAGCTGAGGCATATTAAACTTTAGTCCCACTATTTATCATATGATAGACAGTAATGTTAGGTATCATGAAAAACCTTTCACGAAAATAATCATGAAAGCTTTGTAACACTTGGATTACACTTTGAATAAAACACCACACACTAATCAAGGTAATCCAAGGATCATAACTCTTTCTTGATCATTTTCATGAAAAAATTTTCATGATCCCAAACTTTTCTCTATGATAAATAATAAATGGAAGAGTATACCACGTCAATTCAGCCACATAATATACCCATTAAATAAAGAAGGATTTGAGTGTAGGTCCTAATAGGTAGATTTATTGTCTAATAGGGTTCTATGATAATTAATGATATTTTTCATCAAATACTATTAAAAAAACTTTACTAATTATAAGTTTTAGTGACAGTTTAAAAAAATCTTCATAAAAAATGTCACTAATTTTTAACTTTCAGTGATAGTTTGAAAAATTCGTCACAGAAAAACGTTATTAATTGTAAGTTTTAGCGACAATTTATAAAAATCGTGACAAAAAAGTCACTAATTGTCAATTTTGACACATGCAAAAAATCGTCTTAAAAAATTATTTTCATCGATGATTTTACTAGGACTTATTTTTAGTAGAACTTGATAGGAATTAAGTCAAACTATTAGGACCTATTGGTAATTTATCCTAAAATAAAAATAAATAATAAATAATCTAATGTTTAAATAAATTTTTATTAAATTTTATTGTCACTGGACAGAAAGGAAGTGAAGTTAATGAAAGCTAAATTTTAGAATTTTATTACAAGAAGAGACATTCTCAATAGGAGACTTTTTGTATTATTTTAGTTATTAGGTGGAGCTAAGTAATATGATTTAGTATTTTGTTTCATTTTTTTGTGACTAATTACATTTACGGCTCATTTGAGAATTAGTTATTTTATTGATTTTTTACAAAAAAAAAATGTGTAAAAAAATAGATACAGTAATGTGACCATTTATAATGATTTTTTGATTTTTTTAACTATTTTATCCTATTGACAAACTAGTCCTAAGAAAGCCTTTAAAATTTATCAAATCAACTTCGAAACTAAAAAGTATACGTGCTTTCCTATATATTTTTAGTATTGATATATAAATTAAAAATTCATATGTAATTTCTGTGCATAATAATGTGGCTCGATATAGACCATTTACTTTAAAACAAAACTCACAAATATTTATCAAAATGACATTATCATATTTTTTGTATGAGTTTTATAAATGAATAGCATTTTTCATATATTTTTATTAGGCAAAAAAATTATTATTGAGAGCTTACCCTAAGGGTCCGTTTGTTTTAAGAGATGGAGGAAGAGATTGGATTGAGGTGGAGGTAGAATCTACTAATATTGTGTTTATTTGAAAATTTGGGAAGGGGATTCATAATACATTTGGATTAGGATGGGTCTTCAGCGTTGGGATTCATAGTCAGTGTTGGGATGTTACCGGTCGTCTGGGGGATGTCCGACCAGTCATTCAGCCAAGTACAATTATTATTATTATTTTTTTTTAATGTTGGGCAGCACAATTCGAACTTAAATATTTAATCAATTCTGTTTTTTGTTTAAGTAAAAACCATGATTTTTATTTGTTTTATTATTTTATATTTGTTTTATATAAAAATAATTTAACAATCTCTACACTAACAACTATCTTCAAAATAGATATAATTTTACTTAATTCTTTCACTATTAATCTCTTCACTATCAATTTTTTCTATCCTACCTCTAAAAACAATTACAAAAGGAAATTTATAAATGATATTAATAGACTTTAAAGTGACACAGTTACAATATTAACAACTTCACCAAATTAAAGTGTATTCTTCTAATAACGAAAGGATTAATATAATAATTTAAGAAATTCTACTACACACATCCATTGAAAGAAATGTACTATATACACCACTAGTTATACTATTATCTTCTTTAGTTATGATTTATGAAATTTTTTATTATATCTCATATAGTATTTGTTTATAATTTCTTTTTATATAGTTATAACTCCAAAAATATAAAATTATATTATTTTTTTCTTTAATTATAAAGATATGTACCACAGTCATTCCCTAATAATTTTTCAGATGAAAACAAAAATGACATTCTTCTAGTGATCATAGCATAGATGAAGGCCTTTTATAGGGGTGAGCATGGTCCGGATTGGACTGAATTGGGGTAAATCATGACCAATCCGTTATTTACGGTTTCTAAAAAATTGAAACCGATCCAATCCGTTTAAATCATGGAACCAATCCGAACCAATCTATTTAAACACGGATTGGATCGGTTTAGGATCACGGATTCACATAATTAAATAACAAAAAAATATATATATAACACTTTAATTTCATAAAAATATAAACATAGCGCTATATTAGTTCCACAATAGCAACATGATTTTTTATAATAACGATATACTGCTCTAGAATTTAAATGACTATAAGAAAACTGGTTTTACCGTAAGAATTTAGACCATTATAAATTACAACTAAAAACTAACAAGCAAAAATAATAAAAGAATATATTATACGGGTTTAGGTTTGAGTTTAGGTTTTATATAGAATAAGAGAAGATACTATAGAAAATGATGTATAATAAAAATATAGACTATTTGTATACGATCCGGATCGATTCCAATCCGGAACCGTAGGGTTCAATTCGGAACCAATCCGTGGACTACGAATTTTTAATTCTTCAATCTAAAACTGAATCACGAATTCAAAAAACCAATCTAAACCTATCAAATTAAACTAAACTGATTCGAATTACGAATTTCACGAATTCCGTTAGTAAATCCTAACTATTTAACATTTCTTTGACTTTCAAGAATTGCAGCAAGCTTTGAAAACAAGCCATTTGATGCGGATGCTTTTCACGCCTAGTGGAGTGGAACATCTTTGACAAATGATAAATAAATAAAAATATTTAAAAAAATACTTGTACGGAATCACGTAAAATTCAAAATTTTACTTAAAAAAAGAACGTCAATGAAAATAAATTTCTTTATAAAATAATAAATTGAACCCGAGATGTCTTACATGGGGCCAGCTCGAATTTCCACTGAACTACCACCGTAGTAGTTACATTTTCTGAATTTATATGTTCAATAAAGCTTGGTAACTCAAAAAAAATTAATCTGAATAATCCGACTATCTAAAACGATATCATTTTGAATAGAGGAGAATAGAAGCGGAAAAGAAGAAGAGAAGAATGAGGAAGAGGAGAAGAAAAAAAGAGAAAAAAACAAATCAATGACAGATCTGTGTGTATACACAGAGGAGACAATGATCGACGTCGGTAGGGGAACAGAGGACGGAGATTGCCACGGACGATGAGGCCGAAGGAGAGACCGAAGTTAGATCTTGATTTTGAGTTTGGTTTTTTTGATTTTATGGGTTGATTTTGATTTGATTTTGATTCTAATTCTGTGGGTTTGCTTTTGATTTTGGGATTGATTTTGGATTTTGATTTTGAATTTTGCGTTTGGTTCAATCTTGTTTTCTAGATCATCCCGAATGAAACATATCAATGAATCAACTTCTTTTTCTGTAAGTAAATCTGGGTTCATGCTGATTGGGTAAAATGATTTTGATTTTGGGTTCTTGCTTGTACTAAAGAAGATTTTGTTTTGATTTGGGTTTTGAAACACATTGACTTATAGAAATTTTTTTGATTTTGATTGGGTAAAATAATTTTGTTTTGATCAATCCCACTAATTTTGAATTAGTTTCGATCTCTTCTTGCTTATTCTGAAGCAGATTAATCCCAAAATCAAAATTAGACCCACTAATTTTCGTGAGAAGATTAGGGGAAGAGTTGTTGCTTGTACTGAAGAAGAGAAAATACAGAAGAAGAAGAAGAAGTAAAAAACACAGATGAAGGAAGGAAAGGGGGGAGAGAGAGAGTTGTTGCTTTTATTTGAAATGATATGTGCGAGTTTTGTGAGTGAAAATAGGGATGACCTGTACGAAGAAATAGGAGTTGTACAAAGAACTCAGGCATTCGAGCCTTGTTATTTTCGAGTTACAAATCGCAACTGTTATATGTTTTCTTTGCAAAGTTATCATTTTTAATCAAGAATACAATACATATAGGTCATGTTTGATTTACAAGATTAATAGTGAAGTATTAATAATCCTATTAAATTAATATTCATTGGATTAATAATCCCACTCCTACCCCATTACTAATAATCCTACAAATTTATTGGATTAATTATCCATTGGATTAATAATCCTAAACCAAAATGTGAAAACAAACATAGGATAATTGGGCTCACGGATTAATAATCCTAATCCCATGTTCTAATCCACCCAATCAAACATGCTCATATTTCATTTCACTTATACTAATTTCACATTTCATCATTTATTTCACTCTAATCAAATTAACTGTCACTATCATACCATTTTGTAAAAAAAAAATATAATTTCAAAAAGAGTTTGGCTTCTCTCAAATTATTATATCAACTTGGGAGAGCGTTTGAACTTTTTAACAGCGGCAGAGCCACATGGTGACCAAGGAGTCACATGTCCCTCCTAGATTATTTATTTATTTTTACATATGTATATAAATAAAATTTTAAACACAAATAATATTGAGAATAAAATGTCGAGAGTATTTTTAAATTTATAAAAACAATAGTGATTGTTTATTGAAAATGAAGTAAATACAACAAATTATATTTTTATGTATAAAAATTTTGTGAAAAAAATCTCAATATAAAGATAATATCCATCATTATCGATATGCAAATATAATTAATCTCACTATATATATGTAAAAATTACTAGAGTGTTAGTTATATTTGCATGTAGAGTTCACCTTTCATATGTTGTTATACTATTGGTTAGTGATATCATATGTCAATAATGATATCACTATTATATGAAATTTTTACTCAAATTTTGTAAAAATTTGATTTATCTTACCATTATAAAATTTATTTTAAGATTTATGAGAGGGTAATTTATGTGATTAAATTGGGCTGCGCTAGGCCCATTGGGCCGAGCTTCGGGGTTTTTGGCCAGCGTCTGGATAGCTCGATCTTGGACCGTTTACACATCAAGCTAGCCAATAGAAGGAAACTAGGGCTCTGACCTAGCTATGCAATGTTGAAGCTTGCAGTAGGCCGAGGTACTAAAAGGAAGACGGACCGAGCTAAAGGTAGCTCCTGCAGAAAGGTTTACTTCGGTGCTGCCTAAAGCATTAAGGAGGTATTGGCTCGGTTGAGTTTGATACCAGCCGAGGTAAAGGGGTTGAACCCTTCTCGTTTGATTGCCAGTAAATAGGGTGGTACTAGGATAGATATTATCCTTTGGAGTGTGATTCCTAAGAGAACGCTGCTGAGGAGAATTGGAGTCGTACTAGGATTGTGTCATGCGGAATCTACAAAAGCTCATAGCAGGACCTATGTATAGGTATCACAATTTCTATTCTCGAATATACAAAACTTTTATCTATTGTCTATTTGCTGACTTAGACATCGGAGAAGTTTCCAGCACACACCCGTCGGCTAGCTCACGTTTGTATTTTTAGGTAACAAAGCGACGGCGTTTGAAGGAGTGCAAACTTGATCAACAAGATTATACGAGAAGATTATTTTTGTGCTCGTACAATTTAAATATATGACTTTTTTATATTGTTTATGACACACTAGTTACACGCAATACTTTCCTTTTGATTTTACTCGAAGTTAATTATAAAATTTTATATGAAATACTTTTGTTATAATTTATTTAAGTTTTTGTTAATATTAATTCAAAAATTATTATTATCTTCTTATTGTTGGTTATGGAAAAAAGAAATTAAAGTTGTAATCAATAATTGCCTCTTCTGATTTAGTTTCCTGACTCCGCCACTGCTTGTTGAATTCGGATCCTCCGTCGCACTCTCCTGCAGCGCTTTCCTATCGCCCTCCAAAACGATGTCGTTTTGGAGGTTTTTTTTTTTTTTTTCTCTCTTTTTCTTCTTCTTCTTTCTTTCTTTCTCTCTCTCTTTCTGCTGATGGGTTTCAGTTGTTGAGGCTGTTTTTTCTTCACAACACAGAGAAAGGCACCAACACATCATATACCCAACAACACCACAACTCACCACTCTCTCTCTCTCTCTCTCTCTCTCTCTCTTCACAAAACCCATTTTCTGGGTCTCTTTCAATTCTATTTAAATTCTTTTATTTCTTGATTCTTTTTATTTTTTGGGGATTTTTGCCATCTCTGTTTAGGCCCTGCGACTTTGAGGCTATATTTGGCTTCCCATTTGTGAAGGAAAGGGGAAGAAAATGCAAAGAAAAACACTTTTCCTTGTTTGATTACCATGAAAAATAGGGGGTCAAAATAAAATATGATGAAGAGACAATCTTAATTTTAGGTTACCATTTTTTGCCTTATATTTTTTTTATTGATTTTTGAACTTTTGCTCCAAATTTTTAAATATTTTGTTAAAGGAGGAGAGAAAGCATTAACTACTAAGGAAAGTAGACTTTCTTTTCCTGTTCTGCTCGCTTTCTTGAACTCAAGCTCAGAAGCATAAGATTTAGATTTCTTAACAGGCCCTAATTATAAAAACTTCACAATCAATGTAAAGCACTTGAACATTTAATGTTCAAGCAGCTTTCAACATTACATCCACGAAGCTATACACAACTAATTCTAAACAGAAAATGGGTTCTTCTTGTTCATCTTTGGAGCTTCAGAAAACCCAAGAAATCAAACCCAGATCGCCTCTCTCTCTCAGAGGCTAGGGTTCAAAACGAAAAGGGGGAAAGCAAAACAAGAACGGGCCAAAATAGATGAAGCAGAGAAATTATTCTGGGTTTGATGATGATGATGAAATTTGATTTTAGTTCTTGGGTTTGTGGGTAAAAAAAAGATGAAGCAGAGAGGCAGATCTGGAGACCCAGAAACCAGAGGGGAAAATCAAAATAAGAAAGAAGAAGAAGGGTCGATGATTGTTGCTCCTCTCTCCGATTCAATTTGCAATCTGAAATGAGGAGAGAGAGAGAGTTATCAGTGAGAGAGAGAGAGACAGAGACATAGCAGTGTTGGAAAGAAAGAAAGAAAGAAGAAGAAGAAGAAAAGAAAAAAAAAAAAAAAAAACCCCTTCAAAACGACGTCGTTTTGGAGGGCGATAGGAAAGCACTGCAGGGGAGTGCGACGGAGGATCCGGATTCCTGCTTGTTAGGTTCATTTTAAGACCGATTTCGATAATCGAAATCATTCACTTTTTAAGATTTGTTAAAAATAATATTCATGTAAAAAATTAAAATGATTAGATATCGGTAACTATATATTTGAAGAGTAATGCTATATGTACCAATTAGTACACTAAATAGTGTATCAATTGATGATGTGACATAATTTAAGATATTTTTAATATTTATAATTTGTATAATGAGTGTGGTTAATAATAATATCATATTTAGTGTTGGTACACTAGTTAGTATACTAATTGGTGCATGTAATACCACTCATATTTTAATCATATTTATTTTTAAAGAAATAGACCATAGATATAATTTCAATAATTGACATCTATTTTTTGTAATATAAATTTGATTCAAAGATATATAGCTATCAAAGTCCAATTATCTTCATTTTTTCTATAAATATTTTCCTCAATGAATCCTAAACAATAAACGATTCAAACTATCGAAATTGATCAAAAAATGAATCTACTAAATCCAAACACTCTATCAAACTAAGATAATCAAGAACTCAAACTTTTTTATAAAAGAAAATTACATGAACATTATACCTGAATGAAAGCTAAAAATGATAAAAGAATTAAATATTAAATAATAAATAATATAAGAGATAAGCATTAAAACTAGTAATACCTGAGTAATGCATCCACCGAGACCCATGCCCTCAAAGAATTGATGGAAGGTAAGAGCCGCCACAAGAGCCTTTATCGTCTTCACATCTTCCGAAGTACCCAATGAGATTCCAATAATCACCGAGTGGACCACAATTCCCAATTCCAAAACCTTATTTAAAAATCACCAACAAACATATCATTACCAACCATCCATTGCCATTCACATAATCACAAATTAAAATTTCTCATCACAGAAATCTAAGCCAAACATCTACCAAACCACTTTTCATTTAACAGCTAACAAATCATAATAACAACATGAAAAATTGCAATTCCATAGTCTTCTCACAAAATATTTATAAATTTATATAAAAATAATAATTATTTAAATTATTTAAATTGAAAAAATTTATCACTGATTTGTAATATTTTTGTTTCAAAAAACATGCACTGAGGTGCAATTTTTCCATGAAAATACATGCCATTTGTAAACTCAATTGATTTTGCAAACAAATTGGCATTATTTTTTTCTCTATTTTTTATAAGTTAATTACACAAAAATTCTTCATTATTAATGAATATCACTTTACTCCTTAATTTATAAATCTATGCATTTAGATCTATTCAATTATAAAAATGTATTACTTTTGCTCTAAATCACCTTAAAAAATAATATATTTGCACAACTTTAATAATTAAATGAGTCAATATGTATGAATTTATAAATAAATAAAGTAAAGTTGATATTCACTATGAATGAGTCCAAGTATATTATTAAGATTTTCTTCTTTTTTTTTTCAATAAGGAGAAGAATGTTTACTGTCTTTATTGAGCAAATTTAATAATTAACTATTTATAAAAATCTAACAATACAAGTAAAAACAAACAACCAAAAAAGACAAAATAATCAATAATAACCCACAATGATTGAATCCTGATCTCTCAATTGAGGTTGGTCTACCAAGTAGCCCAATTGGTTCTTGGCATTCCCTTTGTTGAGGTAAGATACGGTGAAATTTAAATTTTAGAATCCCCTTAATAATAATTAAATGATTAATTATACCATTAGTTAATTCAATTAAAATTACATTAGGGTAATTTCCAAAAGTGACGGTGCTGTTTGGTAACACTTACGTTTTTAATTTTTTGTTTATATTTATAAAAATTTTAAAAAACTCAAATAAAAACTTGTTTGGTAAAATTTTTGATTTATAAATCAGTAGTCTCAGGTTTATAAATTTGGCCAAAAAATGAAAATACAAAAAATGTGTTTCCTTTTTGAGTTTTCAATTTTTTTTTTTATCACCCAACACTAGCCGTCACCATTTTCCACCATCGTCTTCCGCCATTACTACCCACCCCCCACCATCACCTGCCACCACCACTTACCACCCACCTGCCATCACCACCCACCACCCGCCACCACCCCCACTTGCCACCCACTCGCCACCACCACCAACACCACCACCACCCACCTGCCATCCACCTGCCACTACCATCCACCGCCTGCTACCAGCACCCACCACCTACTTGCACCACCACTCACCACCAACCTGCCACCACCATCCACCACCTGCCACCACCAGCCACCCACCACCTACCCGCCACCACCACCTACCACCCGCCACCACTATCACCCACCTGCCACCACCCACCACCACCACCACCTACTCGCTATCACTTACCACCCGTCATAGTCACCCACCCATCCACTATCACCCGCCACCCACCCGCCGCCACCCATTACCACCCGTCATCCGCCACCCACCTGCCACCACTACCCGCCCCACCACCACTACCACCACCCACCACCCGCCACTGTCATCTACCCATCTACCATCACCACCACCACCCACCCGCCACCACCCACCACCACCGGCCATCCGCCACCCACCTGCCACCACCACTCGCCACCACCACCACCCACTCGCTACTACCCCACCTGCCATCCGCTATCCACCTGCCGCCACCACTACAACCACCACCCCACACACTCGCTACCACCCACCACACATCACCCGCCACCATTACCCACCCACCACCACCACCACCCACCACCTACCTGCCACCACACCACCCACCACCACCGTCCGCCATCCGCCACCCACCTGCCACCACCACCCACCACCGCTCGCTACCACCCACCTGCCACCATCACCCATCCATCCACCCATCCACCACCACCACCCACCGTCATCACTTTCCACCACCGTCTTCCGCCGCCACTTGCCACCACTTTCCATTTCTCACTCTTTTTTATATTTTTAAAAATTTTTAAACATTTTGTCAATTACCAAACGCGTTTGCAGTTTATGTTTTCAAAAAATAAACAAAAACCAGTTTATAAAATTTTTGTAAATATAAACTGAAAACATAAACGTTACCAAACACATCATCTACCCTACAAGAGTCACAAACATGACAACAATTAAAAAAAATTGAAAATACCATCATCCATTATGACCGAAAAAATATTTATATAAAAGAGTGTTATAATACAAATAAGAAAGCATATATAATTCGCATGTTCAATGATGTAACTATATTAAGGTGTCGTTTGGAAATTACGTATTTAAATTATTATTATTTATTTATTTATTTATTTATTTATTTAATGTTTGGTAGTGGTAGTGATGGAACGAATATGGAGATAGAGGTGGTGGCATGATGGTGGGGGTGACGGTAGCAGTGATGGCAATGGTAATGGTGGCGGCGATAATAGTGGTGTAACGACATTAATAAAATTTTAATCCGAAAAAGATAATCTATAGTTTAAAAGTGAAAAACTTTTCTTATCCATATAGACTTATTTTTTTATTAATTATAAAAATTATTTTCTATTCATTTTTATTTTTTATTACACCAAACAGTAGAAAATATATATATATACATATATATTTTCTACCCAACCAACATAGCGTAAAACTAGTGAACAATAAGAAACGTATTTAACAGCATCTATAATCCCTGAACCGTGATTGGTAGCTCAAAACCCAGCCCTCCAAATCGCCCGAATTTGAAAAATGACGTCGTTTTTGCATTTCTAATTTTTTTTTTTTTTTTTGTTCAATCATAAACGAAGAAGAAAGAAGAAGAGAAGAAGAAGAAGAAAGAAAGAAGAAGAAGAGAAGAAGAAGAGAGAAGCAGAGACGGAGGCGACGGCGGCCGGGCGAAGGCAAAGGCGGACGAGCTGCGATGATCGGCCGAGCTGCGACGATCGGACGAGCTGCGACGATCGGCTGGGCGATTGACGGAATGCAGGGCCTCTCTCTGTCTCCATTCCCTCTTCTCTCTTCTTTCCCTCTGTTTCTCTCTCTCCTCTCCTCTCTCTTTCTCCCTCTCCCTCTCTTGCCTTCGATTTCTTCAGATTCGGGGGATTCGGGGGAAAAATCATTTCTCATAATCCCTAGAGAAACAGAATCTGAAATTATGGATATAGATACATGTAGATGATAATTTATCTACCGAATTTATTGTTGATTGGACGATGGGTTTCACTCTCATCTGCAACAATCGTCATTGTTCATTTAGATGACTGACTAATCGATCATCTAAATAAATTTGAATAATTTGGACAAGGCTAAATTTTTATAAATGTAATATTGTTAAAAAGATATATATATATATATATACATAATATGTATATTTCGATATGGTAAGAATAAAAATAGTGAAGATACGAAATAAATTAAAATAAGTATGGTACCTGAGATATGACACGGTGTCGAATAAGTTCAGCGACACCCGAGTCGTGTGACGAAAGCACGGCGGCGGATCCATGAGCATGGCCGTGAGTGCCGTGAGTGTGAACATGAAGAGTGCCGCCGCCGCCGTGATCTCCACCTCCATCCTCCACATTGACAGTAGTACTTCCGGCCTTGGCATGACCATCATCATCATCGACCTTCCCCTTAAAATACGACGTCGCAAACGTATCAATCATCAGAGTTACGATCGCCGCCATCATCGCCACGAATCCGGTGAACGGAAACTGCCAAGCTTCTCCGGTGAGACACGGCGAGGTCAGGTGGTCGAAGGCGTCGGGAAGGACGTGGATGAAGCCGGTGGCCAGAATCACACCAGCGGCGAACGCCTTGATGATGAAGAACACGTCCTTTTCCGGTCGGAGCGCCGGCACGGACCTGCCGAGTACCGGAAGACAGACTCCGATCGCTCCGGCGACGAGAATCGAAGCTATGGCCGCAAATTTGTACCTGAGTGCCTGACTCTTGTTTCCACCGTTGATCGTTCCGGCATCGCAAGTACAGTCCCCGAGAACTGTAGTGGGAAGAACTAGAACTACGAAGAGGGAGAGAACGAAGATTGAAGTGATGTTCATTGTTGAATTAGGACAAAATTGATTGATACCAGAGAAGAGTGACAGAGTACTGTTACTCTGAGAGAGAGAGAGAGATTTAAATGGAATTGAAAAGCTATACGTATAGACAATTAGCGAAGGAATAATGAGGTCAATTCATTTATAACAATACTACATACCTTAAAAAAAATATTAATTTCCATGACCCTACTCATTGGTCCAGGAGAATAAAAAATAAAAACATAAAATTAATTCACAACATTTTAAGAGTTATGAGATCCCCAATTTTGAGGTCCCAAATTTTTTTATTTTTTTTTTGCTTTATGGAAAATCCCATTGCAGCTAAACAAGTTAATTAAAATAGGGTAAATTACACTGACATTTCTGAGATTTAGTCTAATTACGTTGCACACTTTTGATAGTTTGGAAATTAAATTTTTACTCTTGTAATTAATAATCTTATTTCATAAATCTCCTTCTTATATCAAATGTAACAACTCTTACTATAAAAATAGAGAAAATTACATTGAAAAAAAAACAGTAAGCAACAGAAAAGAAAAAAAAGAGAGGAAGTAAAGCAAAGTAAAAAAAGAGAGTGTATGAGTTCAATATTTTCATTCTGTTTAAATAATTACAATAACAGGAGGTATTGTAATTTTCCAAATGTTAGGGATTGATATGTATTAAACTCAAATTTCAGAGGGTGTACATGTAATTTACCTATTAAAATATTATGGGTTTGATTTTTTTAAGTTGTCACCTCAATTTGAGACAGTGTATGGGTTTGATAGGTCCATTTTGAAACTGATTTTGGTAATTCAAACCTTTTATTTTTTTATTCATTGAGTACAATATTTATGTAAAAAATCAAGATGATTAGATGTCGGTAGTTATATATTTGAATCATATTTATTTTTTAAAAAATAGACAACAAATATAATTTTAAGAATGACCATTTATTTTTTATAATATAAATTTGATTCAAACATATAGCTATTGATATTGGATCATTTTAATTTTTTGCCTCTGTATTCTATTCAACGAGTCATAAAAAATGAATTATTCGAATCATCAAAACAAGACTTGTGATAGGTTTCACAGACCTCTCAAGTTCTCTTATATGAAGATCTCAACATGAAATAAACTCAATCCAAATATTATTTCCAAACTTTGTTTTTCTTAATTAATTTCATTTTCCAAACTTAGTGCAAATCTACACTACACATGAGAGATTTGTCCTCTAACAAAGGGTATCAAAATTCCTCAACCCAATTGCATTTGTTTTAATTCGATTTTAATTTAAATGATTTGAGATAATGTTAATTGAGTAAGGTAAAATATAGTGATAGGTAATTAAAATTATCAATTCATAGTAAAGTATTAAATTATATCATTAAAATAATTGAGTTTAAAAATAAATATTCATGTGCAAAACCCCCGATTTGTTGCCTTTTGTCTTTTTGACTGGATTTCTCTTAAATTTAAATTTAAATTTGATTGCTCGTGCGGCTCATCACGAATTCCCTCCTGTTTTTGGAAGTGGTTCTATGTCTAAGGAATCCCTTGAAGAGATAGGAAAGCTGGCATCTTACCTAGACGGTAGGCTCAAGAGATCCACATCTTTTGGATCAAACAATTCCATTTCTCTCTTGTGTTCCAATTATTTAAATTTTTCATTTTGTAATATCCTCCATATATATCATTTATAAGAAAATTGAATCAAGCATATAATTGTATTTTTTTTTTCTTTTTATCGCATTTATGATAAAAAAAAAGATCAACAATTGTGTTTTTACATTTTTTTAAAAAGACAAATGAGATAAAATAAAATGTTATAATTATCAAATCGATTTTTTTTTTTTAAAATGATATATACTGACATCTCTACAAAATGAATAATTTTGATTATCAGAACAGGACCGTGGTGTGGCCCATAAACTCGAACAACCATTTGTTCCTTTTCTGTTATTTATTGAACTTTTATAGTTGTCACTGTAATTCTTCTGATGTAACTTTTTTTAAATGGTAAATATCCTCATGTTGATTGACAAAAAAAAAAAAACTTTGGACATGATGGATATTTTTTAATTGGGGATAAATAATGCCTAGAGATTATAGGCTGGTTAGTAATACATATAACATTTAATGAGATTATATATATTATCAGAGTATTTGTATTATAATTGATTATACTATGAAATACAACTTGGGATAAAATGAAAAACTATTTTACCATTTTATTGATGTAGTTAACCCATGATATTGGATTCGAATCGACAGTCCACTTTGGGGTTACACGATTCTTCCCAAATGGAATATCCTAATACTATGACCAAAAAAATAAATAAATAAAACACTGAATGTGATAATGTTTTTTTACAAAAATATCTGAGAGTTCTAATTAGAGCGACCACTAATGATGTGACAGTGGATCCCATCCACTGTCATAGTGTATGTTGTGTCTTTTTTTTTTTTTCAATTTTTACCTTACTAGTGGTGGATTTAGAACTCCTTATTTAGAGCTCTAAATTATTGCTAGTTTTTTAAATGCCTCAAACCCTTTTAATCCCCTAAAAGAAACTTTAGCGCAATGCAATAAAAAATAATATAAATTGAATTAAGAATCACATATGATTTCTAAATGGCTTTTAATTCCAAATTGACCACATCTCTTGCTGAAGGATTGATAAAGTGATGTTAAATTTTTTAAGTTGAAAAGTTATTTGATAAAATTTAAGTGTTGAATTAAAAATAAATTGTTTGATATGTATAAGATTAAATTCAAAATTTATTATTTTCAAATTACATATTTTAATTTTTATGTTGTGGTGGCGGCGCGGCAGTAGTGGCGGTACGGATAATAGTATTAGTAAAATAATAGTGGTACTTATGATAAGAATGATAATGGTAACAAGGTGGTGGTGGTAGCGACAGTGGTAGTGGTAGTGGTGGTGGTGGTAGTTGTGGCAGTGGTAGTGGTGGTAATAGTAGCGATAGTAGTAGTAGTAGTAGTAGTAGCGATGATAGTGGTAGTATAAATTCAATCAGAATTAAGTAAATTTTATATTTTTAAGTTTTGATTTATATTTTAAGAGGTATTTAAAATTTTAAGTTATAACGTGGGTGTTTGGGAAGTGAGTTTTTATGTAGATTTTATGAGATTAGGTTTTTTTTGAGATAAAATTTTTTTAGTGTTTGGGAAGATAGTTTGGGTTTTTTTGTAGTTGGATGTGATGTTTTGTAGAGAAAAAGTGAAATGATTATGGGGTTGGATGTGATATTTTGTTTGGATGTGTTTTTTTTTGGTTTTGCAAAACTTTTGTCTTTTAGTGAAAAAAATGAGAAAAAAATGTGGGAACTAAACGATAGTATAAATTCAATCAGAATTAAGTAAGTTTTATATTTTTAAGTTTTGACTTATATTTTAAGAGGCATTTAAATTTTCAAGTTATATCAATTGTGTTTATCAAACAAATTTAGGCCAAGTTTGGCAACTCAAAAATAATCAATCTTTCTATTTTTTTATTTTTTTTCATCACATCACCTCTCTACTTTTTTGCACATCTTTTTGTAAAAAAATAAAAAATGTACTTATTTAGTTTATCCCAAACAACTCTGATTATCATTTAATATATTCAATTTTAGGTAATGAATTATATTATCAAACCCTTTAATAATCTAGTTTAAATAAAAAAAACACTTTGGTAATCAAATTAACTAATCTTATTGTATGGGGAAAACATTGGCACACTCATGACGATGTCTTTTTAATATTAAAAAAAAAGAGAGAGAGTGTATTTTCACACTTTAACACTGCAATTAACTAATATTATCGTACGTGGAAAACATTTGCACACTCACGACGATGTATTTTCAATAAGAAAGTGTATTTTTTATACTTTAAGGTCAAGTTTGGTAATTTAAAAATAATTTATTTTTTTATTTTTTTATTTTTTTTTCATCACATCACTTCTCTACTTTTCTTGTATATCTTTTCGTAAAAAGACAAAAAGTACATTTATTTAGATAATCCCAAACAATTCCTAAAACACCGACTGATCTGAGAGTATTTTAATATTTAAATTAGCAGTTTAAAGCTCTATTTTGTGCATATCTTTTAGATAACTCCTCAAGATAATAACATAAGAGACTAATTCCTAAATGAACCAATTTCATAATGCAAGTTATTCCTAAGTAGTAGTTTTACATCCTCTCACTTATATTTGTCAATGTATAATTTAATGATACAATTTAAGTTTTTTTTTTGCTCCTTAGCACTAAAATTAAGGATAAATGACATTAAATTAACTTCCTTTACGGTTTAGAAAAAATAAACAAAGCACCATAAATTTTGTGTGATTATATTATGCTCCCATGAAATTTTAATATTATAACCTACATAACACAACCTTGTTTCATCAGTCATTTATTAGGCATATAGATAAAAAATTATAAATATTCTTCTCGTTATAGAAAAATATATAGATAAAAAATTATATATATTAAAAAATTATATAGATAAAAATTGAGAAGGAATAAAAATAACTACAGGAATTATGTGGGTCCCGACACTGCCACGTGGCGTAATTATAAGTTATTGTGTATGATAGTTATCAAATTCTTATCAAACACTGCATTAGCGTTTTATGTTGTGCAAAACTCATCAGGATATGAAATCTTATTAATATAGAAGTCTTTAACAATCAAAGATTGTTTGGGATAGGACTTCTGAAACATTCAAACTACTTGCTAAGTAAGTCACTGGATATTATAAATATGCAACACCTTCATGGGTTGAGGTAAGCAATTTCTCTCTATGAATTAGTCTATTAAATATTTTGATAATATTGGAGGACTGACTTGGGCGTCGGAGGGCCCCCGACTACGGCTGCGGGTGTTTTGCCTTGCAGATAGCGATAGCGTGGTGGTGCTGATTCATCTTATTTGTTGGATTTCTTTATTAACAAGTACGTGATTTTTCTTTACCCGCACAATTGGCGCCGTCAGTGAGAATCGACTAAATCTTACAAAGAAGATAAGTTCACAATTATCAACACGAAGATACATCAACATTGATTTTAAACTGCAGCCAAAGATATATTAGAACAGGTTATGGCAGAAACCTTTTTAAATTCAAGTTGAAAGAGATTTGTTCATATGGTATTATTTGTTTGGATGTATCTAGTGTTAACCATCCAACGAATCAGGAAAGAGTATTAAATTGGCTAAGGGACATATTCCCAAGCCATGTAAAACAATATGTCCATAATGATGCTGTAGCAGCTTTGCTAGTGGGACAATGCGTAAGCTTCGTGGATGCGATTTGATTGCCCCTGAATTTAATTTGGGTCACATCGAGCAGGACTATAGCCTAACATCACTAATTTTATTTGAGGTATTTGGATCTTCTTTTGGCTTGGAATTTTTGAAACAAAGACTCTTATGAAGTAATATTATGGCATTCTATACTTTTTGGACATGAATCAATTTGTCTTGTTAAGCGCCAAACTTGATTCAATGAGAGAATAAAGCAGTTATGTGGAGTAAGATTTTTGTATTATTATTTTGGACATGGAGGCATGATTATCAGTTATTATGCTGCGGAGCATAAATCTTATGCATTATATCGGATTTTTATTATCTACAACGTATGGGTTTTATGTATTATCATGCTGGACATGGAGATATTATTATCAATTATTATTCTACGGAGCCTAGATTTTATACATTATGTCGAATTTTGATTATCTATGGAGCACGGAGTTTATGCATTATTATTCCAACCACAAATACATGGAAGATCAAATTATTATATCAGATTTTTATTATCTGAAAAATATGATTTTTATACCAAATGTGGATGAAGACTATTATTTGGGTCAAATATGCTGAGATGGAATTCGCGCTTTATGGATCATGGGGGCAATATGAATTACACTACCCTTTGGTTATAAATTTATCTCTTTGCCAAGCTGGTTTGGGCAAGAGATAAGTTGGCAAGTTTGACCAACTTGAAAAATCTTTATCGAGCGGGTTTTGCTTGGTGAAGTAGATTGGCAGGTTTGACCAATTTTGAAAATCTTTGTCGAGCAAAGTAGATTGACAGGTTTGACTAATTTGAAAAATCTTTGTTGAGCGGGTTTTGCTTGGTGAAGTAGATTGGCAGGTTTGACCAATTTTGAAAATCTTTGTTGAGCAAAAAGTAGGTTGGCAGGTTTGACCAACTTGAAAAATCTTTGTCAAGCGGGTTTTGCTTGGTGAAGTAGGTTGGCAGTTTTGACTAACTTTGAAAATCTTTGTAGAGTGGGTTTTGCTCAGCAAATTAGGTTGGCAGGTTTGACTAACTTGAAAAATCTTTGTTGAGCAGGTTTTGCTTGGTGAAGTAGGTTGGCAGGTTTGACCAACTTTGAAAATCTTTGTAGAGCGGGTTTTGCTCAGCAAAGTGGTTGGTAGGTTTGACCAACTTTGAAAATTTTTGTAGAGTAAGTTGGTGGTTTGTCCAACAGTGGGATTCCTTGCTGAGCGGGTTTTGCTTGCTAATAAACAAGTTAGTGTTTTGGTAGTTCCTAACAAGATTAGGCGTTCTTGGAATAAGCCCTAATGAGATTAGGTATTTTCGGAATAAGTCCTAACGAGGTTAGGCATTCTTGGAATAAGTCCTACCAAGACTAGGCATTTTCGGAATAAGTTCTAACGAGGTTAGGCATTCTTGGATTAAGTCCTAACAAGGCATTTTCGGAATAAGTCCTAACGAGGTTAGGCATTTTTAGAATAAGTCCTAGCAAGGCTAGGCATCTTCGGAATAAGTCCTAACGAAGTTAGGCATTCTTGGAATAAGTTTTAGCAAGGCTAGGCATTTTCGAAATAAGTCCTAATAGAGTTATGCATTTTGGAATAAGCCCTAGCACCCATGTATGGTTTTAGCTAGGCATTATTACACGACTATTTTTATCAGAACAACAGAAAGCTTCCACTCTTTCACTGGGTTCAAAGAGAATGAAAGCTTGGGGGCAATTGAAAGGGAATAAAAATAACTATAGGAATTATGTGGGTCCCGACACTGCCACGTGGTGTAATTATAAATTATTGTGTATTATAGTTATCAAATTCTTATTAAACACTGCATTAGCGTTTTATGTTGTGCAAAACTCATCAGGATATGAAATCTTATTGATATAGAAGTCCTCAGCAATCAAAGATTGTTTGGGATAGGACTTCTGAAACATTCAAACTACTTGCTAAGTAAGTCACTGGATATTATATATAGGCAACACCCTCCTGGGTTGAGGTACGCAATTTCTCTCTATGAATTAGTCCATTAAATATTTTGATAATATTGGAGGACTGACTTGGGCGTCGGAGGGCCCCCGGTTACGGATGGGGGTGTTTTGTCTTGCAGATAGTGATAGCGTGGTGGTGCTGATTCATCTTCTTTGTTAGATTTATTTATTAACAAGTACGTGATTTTTCTTTGCCCGTACAGAAAGTGTATTTTTTATACTTTAAAACACCGACTGATCTGAGAGTATTTCAATATTTAAATTAGCAGTTTGAAGCTCTATTTTGTGCATATCTTTTAGATAACTCCTCAAGATGATAACACAAGAGACTAATTCCTAAATGAACCAATTTCATAATGCAAGTTATTCCTAAGTAGTAGTTTTACATCCTCCCACTTATATTTGTCAAAGTATAATTTAATGAAACAATTTAAGTTTTTTTTTGCTCCTTAGCACTAAAATTAAGGATAAATGACATTAAATTAACTTCCTTTACGGTTTAGAAAAAATAAACAAAGCACCATAAATTTTGTGTAATTATATTATGCTCCCATAAAATTTTAATATTATAACCTACATAACACAACCTTGTTTCATCAGTCATTTATTAGGCATATAGATAAAAAATTATATATATTCTTCTCGTTATAGATAAATATATAGATAAAAAATTATATATATTAAAAAATTATATAGATAAAAATTGAGAGGGAATAAAAATAACTACAGGAATTATGTGGGTCCCGACACTGCCACGTGGCGTAATTATAAATTATTGTGTGATAGTTATCAAATTCTTATCAAACACTGCATTAGCGTTTTATGTTGTGCAAAACTCATCAGGATATGAAATCTTATTAATGTAGAAGTCTTTAACAATCAAAGATTGTTTGGGATAGGACTTCTGAAACATTCAAACTACTTGCTAAGTAAGTCACTGGATATTATAAATAGGCAACACTTTAATGGGTTGAGGTAAGCAATTTCTCTCTATGAATTAGTCTATTAAATATTTTGATAATATTGGAGGACTGACTTGGGCGTCGGAGGGCCCCCGACTACGGCTGGGGGTGTTTTGCCTTGCAGATAGCGATAGCGTGGTGGTGCTGATTCATCTTATTTGTTGGATTTCTTTATTAACAAGTACGTGATTTTTCTTTACCCGCACAATTGGCGCCGTCAGTGAGAATCGACTAAATCTTACAAAGAAGATAAATTCACAATTATCAACACGAAGATACATCAACATTGATTTTAAACTGCAGCCAAAGATATATTAGAACAGGTTATGGCAGAAACCTTTTTAAATTCAAGTTGAAAGAGATTTGTTCATATGGTATTATTTGTTTGGATGTATCTAGTGTTAACCATCCAACGAATCAGGAAAGAGTATTAAATTGGCTAAGGGACATATTCCCAAGCCATGTAAAACAATATGTCCATAATGATGCTGTAGCAGCTTTGCTAGTGGGACAATGCGTAAGTTTCGTGGATGCGATTTGATTGCCCCTGAATTTAATTTGGGTCACATCGAGCAGGACTATAGCCTAACATCACTAATTTTATTTGAGGTATTTGGATCTGCTTTTGGCTTGGAATTTTTGAAACAAAGACTCTTATGAAGTAATATTATGGCATTCTATACTTTGTGGACATGAATCAATTTGTCTTGTTGAGCGCCAAACTTGATTCAATGAGAGAATAAAGCAGTTATGTGGAGTAAGATTTTTGTATTATTATTTTGGACATGGAGGCATGATTATCAGTTATTATGCTACGGAGCATAAATCTTATGCATTATATCGGATTTTTATTATCTACAACGTATGGGTTTTATGTATTATCATGCTGGACATGGAGATATTATTATCAATTATTATTCTACGGAGCATAGATTTTATACATTATGTCAAATTTTGATTATCTATGGAGCACGGAGTTTATGCATTATTATTCCAACCACAAATACATGGAAGATCAAATTATTATATCAGATTTTTATTATCTGAAAAATATGATTTTTATACCAAATGTGGATGAAGACTATTATTTGGGTCAAATATGCTGAGATGGAGTTCGCGCTTTATGGATCATGGGGGCAATATGAATTACGCTACCCTTTGGTTATAAATTTATCTCTTTGCCAAGCTGGTTTGGGCAAGAGATAAGTTGGCAAGTTTGACCAACTTGAAAAATCTTTATCGAGCGGGTTTTGCTTGGTGAAGTAGATTGGCAGGTTTGACCAATTTTGAAAATCTTTGTCGAGCAAAGTAGATTGACAGGTTTGACTAATTTGAAAAATCTTTGTTGAGCGGGTTTTGCTTGGTAAGTAGATTGGCAGTTTGACCAATTTTGAAAATCTTTGTTGAGCAAAGTAGGTTGGCAGGTTTGACCAACTTGAAAAATCTTTGTCAAGCGGGTTTTGCTTGGTGAAGTAGGTTGGCAGTTTTGACTAACTTTGAAAATCTTTGTAGAGTGGGTTTTTCTCAGCAAATTAGGTTGGTAGGTTTGACTAACTTGAAAAATCTTTGTTGAGCAGGTTTTGCTTGGTGAAGTAGGTTGGCAGGTTTGACCAACTTTGAAAATCTTTGTAGAGTGGGTTTTGCTCGGCAAAGTGGGTTGGTAGGTTTGACCAACTTTGAAAATTTTTGTAGAGTAAGTTGGTGGTTTGTCCAACAGTGGGATTCCTTGCTGAGCGGGTTTTGCTTGCTAATAAACAAGTTAGTGTTTTGGTAGTTGCTAACAAGATTAGGCGTTCTTGGAATAAGCCCTAATGAGATTGGGTATTTTCGGAATAAGTCCTAACAAGGTTAGGCATTCTTGGAATAAGTCCTACCAAGACTAGGCATTTTCGGAATAAGTTCTAACGAGGTTAGGCATTCTTGGATTAAGTCCTAACAAGGCATTTTCGGAATAAGTCCTAACGAGGTTAGGCATTTTTAGAATAAGTCCTAGCAAGGCTAGGCATCTTCAGAATAAGTCCTAACGAAGTTAGGCATTCTTGGAATAAGTTTTAGCAAGGCTAGGCATTTTCGAAATAAGTCCTAATAGAGTTATGCATTTTGGAATAAGCCCTAGCACCCATGTATGGTTTTAGCTAGGCATTATTACACGACTATTTTTATCAGAACAACAGAAAGCTTCCACTCTTTCACTGGGTTCAAAGAGAATGAAAGCTTGGGGGCAATTGAGAGGGAATAAAAATAACTACAGGAATTATGTGGGTCCCGACACTGCCACGTGGTGTAAGTATAAATTATTGTGTATGATAGTTATCAAATTCTTATCAAACACTGCATTAGCGTTTTATGTTGTGCAAAACTCATCAGGATATGAAATCTTATTGATATAGAAGTCCTCAACAATCAAAGATTGTTTGGGATAGGACTTCTGAAACATTCAAACTACTTGCTAAGTAAGTCACTGGATATTATAAATAGGCAACACCCTCATGGGTTGAGGTACGCAATTTCTCTCTATGAATTAGTCCATTAAATATTTTGATAATATTAGAGGACTGACTTGGGCGTCGGAGGGCCCCCGGTTACGGGTGTGGGTGTTTTGTCTTGCAGATAGTGATAGCGTGGTGGTGCTGATTCATCTTCTTTGTTAGATTTCTTTATTAACAAGTACGTGATTTTTCTTTGCCCGTACAGAAAGTGTATTTTTTATACTTTAAAACACCGACTGATCTGAGAGTATTTCAATATTTAAATTAGCAGTTTGAAGCTCTATTTTGTGCATATCTTTTAGATAACTCCTCAAGATGATAACATAAGAGACTAATTCCTAAATGAACCAATTTCATAATGCAAGTTATTCCTAAGTAGTAGTTTTACATCCTCCCACTTATATTTGTCAAAGTATAATTTAATGAAACAATTTAAGTTTTTTTTTTGCTCCTTAGCACTAAAATTAAGGATAAATGACATTAAATTAACTTCCTTTACGGTTTAGAAAAAATAAACAAAGCACCATAAATTTTGTGTAATTATATTATGCTCCCATAAAATTTTAATATTATAACCTACATAACACAACCTTGTTTCATTAGTCATTTATTAGTCATATAGATAAAAAATTATTTATTTTTAAATATTTTTTACACTAAAATGTACATTGTATCCTAGGAACATCGCTTGCATTAGTTCAGTTTATAATTATGTTAATTTTGTAAGACTTATTGTATTTTTCGCAAACTTCAAAGGTGATTAATATAATTTATTTAAAAAAATCAACCTCTCGATTATACATTAGGTTTTCCGATGTTTTAAAAAGACATAAATCTTAAAAAATTAATTTTTTTGTCATGTTCTTAGTATGAAGCACCACATAAATATTAGAATAATAATTCATTCCTCTAATTTTACTCCCTCAATTTCAGTGGAATTAGGAAGGCTAAAAATGATAATGAGATGAGTATGGGACGAGTAATTCTATTTTCACATACTTAATTGTCTCAGTCCACATACTTAATGAAATATTATTTTAATGACAATTATATCCTAAACTAAAATAACCATAATGGACATCTACTAACACCCATAATATTATATAAAAGTACTATGTACACATCTTTTAAAATTAAAAAAATCTCAATGTACACCTTTTGAGTAAAAAAAAACTAAACTCTAATTTTTCTATTGTTGTCACTTTGCTTGCTACACACTCTATACTCCTTTATTACTTGCAAAGTAATACTCTCATAATAACTCTCATATTGTTTTAAGATCTAGGTTTATACTCTATTAGTGATAAAAATGTTAGTTTTTTCATGCAAATTTTTTTTTTTTTTTCCTTTTGTGGTTTTCTGTCGGACAACCAGTGCCAAATTATTTCATTCTATTCGGACATCAACTACCGAATTATTTCATTATATTCGGACATCAATTTTCAAATTATTATTTTTTTTTTCAGAACAAATTTATCGAACTAATCATTTTTATTTGGAAGTAAATTTCTGAAATAAATACATAATTTCGGAAAACTAAGTCCGAAAGCTCACAATAAGCAGTATTGATTCAAAAAACGAGGACTTTGGTTCTTCAATATGGTCTTCATTTTGACTGTGTTCTTCAATGAGTCTACAAATTTCCAAAGGGGGTGTGTGTACAATGGTTGAGTGAAAGGTATAATTGATACATTTAGTGTGTGGATTGAGAAAATTAATTAATAATTAAATTATAAAGTGTGTGCACTAAGAAATGATGTGAATTGAAATAATTAGGTGTGTGGAAATAGAATTTCTCGTATGAGACTGTTTTACATGAGGGTGAACCACATTATTAAGGTGAAATTGAAAGACAAAATTAAAAGATACAACACCACTGATATTATCACCACATAATTCTTTCAAAACTGTCACGCCCCTGAAAATAATACAATAATCCATCCACCACATACATTATATAATAACAATAATAATAAAGTTATCTTCCATTAATTCAATATGATATACAAAAGAGAAGTACATGTATCATACATTCATAAAGCCTAACCCTGAATCTATAGCATATATTTCCAATTAAAAGAGAAGAAGAAAGATAAACAGATAAAAATGCCCTACGGGCTTACAACCTTCCAAGACGATGCTTGGTTACAACAAAATGAGTCAGAAGCTCAATACAGATAAAGCTCTAGGCTTGTACAAAAAACAAATAAATACAAATAAACAAAAGTGAGCTCTCAGCTCCACAATCCTCCAAAGATAAGTCCTTAGCGGAGGCATATCACCAGCACCTGAAAATGTTTTTCCCAAGTAGGGTGAGCCAAAACCTAGTAGAAACCATTTATCACAATATATGAGTCTTAACAAAATTATATGTATGGTGTGCATATGCAATGCTAATAAGAAATCATTCGTGATATTACAAGATCATACTATACCAAGTTTTACATCTCAAGCCGTTCTAGTCTTACTTTAGTTCATGACAATTCATTTCATCTCAATCCATGAATTAAATCCCTTGTTACCTAAACAATCCAACTAAGATTACATCCCAATAATTCTCTACCAATACAATTATCACATAGACAATTCAATCTGCTATTTTACGAAAATTTCATCCGCAGGAATCGGCACCTATGTATATACGCGCGGTTTTCGGGACTTTCACCCTGGACACACAGGCCAACTTAATTCAATGGAGTCCATCCCCTTTCTTCTCCCAAACATGGAGTACATCCCATTTCTCCTCCCAAATATGATACATATACAATGTATTAACACATAGTCATATTCAATGACAATCAATACGAGATTAGTTTCAATTTACCTAATCTTCATGCAATTTCTACAACAATCATAGCTATCCTCTACCGATAGCTCAAAACAGATATTTCTAAGCAGTTATACAAACTTCACATTAGATAAACTATCTATATGTCCATCAATGAGAAACGACAATTTTTCAACTCCACCATTAACATACACATTTAACCACTTCACCTTTATTGAACCAATTCCATGATTTATACAAAATAACCATTTGAAACATTTTAGGGCAACACCCCATTTCCTCCCAAAATACAACTTGTTTGCCAAAATCAACAAGTTTGACACAACACAACCTCATATCTATTATCCATAACCATTTTAACACCTTTATTTTGAAAACCCTTCTTTTTTATTTTAAACCAAAACCCTAGGTTTGTCTAAAATCATCCAAATCCTAACCTTTATTTTCACTATCATCAAATACCCAAGTTAAAAATCATACAAGAGTATAGAAAGTCCCTACCTCAAGCTTAGAAGAGGGAGAAGGAAGAAAAGCCCAAAAGTTGACGGAGGAGAAATGACGTTTTGCTCCGATCAAAATGAAGCCCTCGACAAGCTCTACAATTAATCTCAAAGAAGAAAGGCGAGGAGAGGCCTTCAAGTGAGTAGATCTAAGGATCTTTGAGTGAAAAAGTGCTTTTTGAGAGAAAGAGAGAGTTTCACAGTTTAGAGGGAGAAAGGAGAAGGAAAAATAAACAAAAGATCAAGTGGTGGACCTATTTATAGTACTAGGTCAAACTAAAAAAGTAAACCCCAAAGTCAATCCAAAAGATCTAGTCAAAATCCCCAAAAGTGGCGCCCAAACTGACTAAAAATCTGGGAAAAAATTCCGCAGGTATCAACCCTTGCAACAAAGGTGTCAACCCTTCCTAGACTGGTGTGGACACCAAATTTTAGCAAGCAATTCCAAGACAAGGGTCGACCCTTCCCAGACTGGTGTCGACCCTTTAAGCCAACAACAAAAGGCAGGTGTCGACACCACCAAAACCGATGTCGACCCCAGAACAAGATTTTTAAGTTCCCAAACAACTTTCCAACGTAAACAAGTGTGAACGAGCAATCCCAACAAGTTTAAATCGATTTGTACTCTTCCAAAACTAAGATGCAACAATACCAAAGATTCCCGAAATAAAATAAATGATCCAAATACACTTTCCAAAAGCTTTGAAGGATACAAGTGCTACAACCTTCCCACCTTAGGAAATTTTATCCCTGAAATTTTAAAGCAATTTTAAAGCTATGATTAAACCAATCCCAATAATGATAATCAATCAATTTCATCACGATAACCTATTCTCCGGTCATCCATTTTCATCAACTCAATACACAAGTTCCAACATTGAATGTACGATTCACATTTTCTAAAACACATACAATGTTTTTATATAAAATCCATGTTTCCAAAACATATATAACATATACAATGTTTTCATGTTTCATTAACATAATCAACACTTCAATACATGCTCAAACATCAACAAATAAGTCCAGATACTTCTCACGGACTTCCAATTTACGTTCCCAAGTTGCTTCCTCAACCTCGTAATGTTTCCATAATATTTTAACCAAGGGAATTGTCTTGCCTCGCAAGACTTGATCCCAGGTATCCAAGACCCTCACCAGTCTTTCTTCATATGAGGCATCCTCATCTACCTCTAAGTCGGTTCAATCCAACACGTGCGATGGATCCGGCTCATATTTCCGAAGCATGCTAATATGGAACACATCATGAACTCCAGAAAGTTGTGGCGGTAAGGCTACTCGGTAAGCTACCTCTCCAACCCACTTAAGGATCTCAAAAGGCCCAATGAATCGAGGGGATAACTTCCCATTCTTTTCAAACCTCATCAAACCTCTCATAGGTGATATTTTCAAGAACACATGATCTCCTACCTTAAAAGACAATGGTTCTTCCTACGGTTGGTATAACTTTTCTGACGACTCTGGGCAGTGACCAACCTCTTACGGATAAGTGCAACTTTCTCCGTCGTTTCCCGAACTAACTCTGGACCCAACATAGGTGCATCACCCACCTCGGCCTAACACAAAGGAGATCTACACGGTCAGCCATACAAGACCTTAAATAGTGCCATGCCAATACTCGATTGGAAACTATTGTTATAGGCAAACTCCACTAGGGGCAAGTGTCTCTCCCACAAACCCTTAAAATCAAGAACACAGCCTCGAAGCATATCCTCAAGGATCTGGATAGTACGCTCGGACTGCCTATCAGTCTGAGGATGATACGCAGTGCTAAAGGTCAATTTCACACCCAAGGCACTCTGTAAACTCTGCCACAATCGGGCAATGAAACGCGGATCTCTATTCGAAACAATCGTCACAGGGACTCCATACAACCTCACTATGTCCCTAATATAAAGATCGGCAAGGTAATCTATCGAATCACTCATAGGAATAAAGTACGCCGACTTGGTCAACCGATCCACTACCACCCAAATTGCATCATTACCCCGTTGAGTCCTCGAAAGGCCCACAACAAAATCCATTGTGACATGCTCCCACTTCCACTCGGCTATAGGCAAGGATTGTAACAAACCCGTTGGCCTCTGATAGTCGGCCTTCACTTGTTGACAAGTTAGGCATCTCGATACAAACACCGCCACATCTTTCTTCATTCCCCTCCATCAAAACTGTCACGATCCGCTCCCCGTACCTAATGGGTTAAGCATCGTGATGGCCAGTAACTGGAGTTACTTACGGCCAATTCTTAAACAAATAAATAAACGCAAGCAGAAGTAATATTTAAGTGAGGGTACCAAAATAATCATTGGAGCTTTTATTTTTATTACAAAAATGAATTGACCAAAAAGGTCGATATTTACATAGAAAAATGTCATAAAAGTGTTGTGTGTGTTTATTCCGCAGCCCCGCATCTAAGACTTTCCAAAAGCTATTTCTGAATTGCATGTTTCCTGAAAATTGGTAAACAACTATAAGCACATGGCAGAGTGAGAAATATTATATCAAGAGTATAAGGGACACAAAATAACCATGGATAGTTAGTTAGGCCAAAACATTTAAGATAACTTAGTAAAAACAAATAATTCTTTAAGTAGCAAAACTGAGATTATGTAAATAAATAATTATAACCACGGTAAATTGGTAAACAAATCATTTAAGTGGCAGAAACTGCTCATTTAGGTAGCAGAACTGAAATACAGAAATTATGTAAGTAAATGACCATAACCACGGTACTGAACAGAATAGAACAGAGGTCACAGGAGTGACAGTCATAACAGAGGTACGGATTCAAGAGGTGGCTCGTACGAATTCTAGAGGTGGCTCCCACAATAGTGTAGCACTTAGCTCTGCACAGCACTTTGCTCTGCACAGAACAAAGGTACGGATTCTAGAGGTGGCTCCCACAATAGTGTAGCATTTAGCTCTGCACAGCACTTTGCTCCGCATAGAACAGAGGTCAATGGATCAGAGGGCCACAAAGTAACCAAACAGAGGCCAATGGTTATTTAAGTCCCCCAAGGCGTGGGACTCCCGTGGTGGTACTTACAAAACATAATTGTATATGAGGTCATAGCCAAATATTCTTTAAAAGTAAAACAAACATACCCATGGGTTTCACTTTAACAAATAGGGTTCAGAAAATAATCCACATAACCAAAATGTTTATAGTTTATAATAATTTATAAAACATAACTTGTATAAAATAGATTTTGCTAAGTCAAAACTTACGTAAAATACATTTTGGTAACTCAAGGTATATATAACTCACCTTAACTTTAATACCTTACTCTTTCTTTCCACTATCAAAGACCATCTCAGTTTCCATTATTTTTTCTTCCTTTCTTTCTCCTTTCTTTCTCTCTTTTCTTTTTCCTTTCTTTCTTTCTTTCTCACTGATTTCAATCACTCTAAGGCTTCTGATCAGTTCTTCCCAATTTATAGAGAAGTAGAAATGCCCTATGGCCGACGCGTGGCGATCTCAATCCTTTTTCATAATTCATTCAGATCTCCTTCATTAAAACGTAGATTATCACTTATCTATTAAATATATATATAAGATATTTACATTTTGGCCCAGATTCTTAATATAACTATATAAATAAATTAATTCCTAATTAAATTACATTCTATCATATACTAATAGAAAATTAATTATTTATTTTGCTACCACACTCATTATTATTATTATTATCTATATTATTAGTATTTATATTTTGACCCCTAAACTTACACTAATTATATTGTTTTACAAAATTACACATAATAATATATAATAAATTATATATTTTCCGAACTGAGATTAAATAATATTAGTATAAATTCTACAGAATAATTAAAAATCTAGATTGTTACAAAAACTGGTAGCTAAGGTTGTGATACATCTTTGTGCCTTCCAGATGTACCGCAAGGTGTGAATGATGAAACTCTCGGAGTACTTCCTCTTGGCCAGACTCCGGCACGAAGAGACGATCACGGTATCTAATACTCGAATCAAGATACACATTCAAGCCTTTCTCCACATTCCCATTGGAAATTTTCTCCCGGAGGGATTCTATTTCAAGGTCACCCTCCTGAGCTTCTATTACTCGGTTCACAAGTGTAGACTGTGCAACTACCAAAAACAAGGTTGCAGACTCAGCAGACTCATCAAAATGCAAGTCAAATTCCCTAATAGCACCCAACATCTCCCATTCCCGAATGGCAATACAAGCTACATTGCTAATAGACTTTCTACTTAAGGCATCGGCTACGACATTGGCCTTCCCCAGATCATAATGTAACTCAAAGTCATAGTCTTCTATGAACTCCATCAACCTCTTTTGTCTCAGATTTAAGTCTTTTTGTGTAAACAGATATTTCAGACTCTTGTGATCAGAAAACACCTCAAACTTCTCACCATACAAGTAATGCCTCCAAATCTTTAAGGCAAAAACCACCGCCGCTAATTCTAGGTCATGAGTGGGGTAGTTCCTCTCATGTGTTTTCAACTGCCGCGAGTTATAAGCCACTACTTTTCCTCCTTGCATCAAAACACAGCCCAAACCTTCCCGTAAGGCGTTGCAATATACTGAATAGCCCAAACCTCTCTCCAGAATAATCAAAATTGGAGCAGTGATAAGTCTAACCTTGAGCTCTTGAAAAAACTTCTCACAAGTCTCACTCCACACAAACTTAATCCCTTTCCTCGTCAGTCTAGTCAACGATGAAGCTAATTTAAAGAAATCCTTCACAAACCGACGGTAATACCCAGCCAACCCCAAGAAACTACGGATCTCGAAAGCATTCTTAGGTTGTTCCCAATCTTGCACTGTTTCTATTTTGGATGAATCTACAGTCACCCCTTTTCCAGATACCACATGGCCTAAGAACTTAACTTCTCTCAACCAGAATTCGCATTTCCCAAACTTAGCATACAGCTTGTGGGCTCTAAGTAACTAAAGTACTACCTGCAAGTGTTCATCGTGTTCCTCCTCAAAAGGTGAGTAAATCAAGATATTGTCCACAAAGACGACCACAAAACAGTCTAGGAACTCTCAGAAGATCCGGTTCATCAGATCTATAAACACAGCCGGTGCATTAGTTAGCCCAAAGGGCATCACTAGAAACTCATAATGGCCATACTGCGTACGAAATGCCGTCTTCGAGATATCCTCCTCCTTTATTCGCAACTGGAGATAACCCGATCTCAGGTCTATCTTTCGAAAGCAACAAGATCCTTTCAACTGATCAAATAAATCGTCTATACGAGGCATATGGTACTTGTTCTTAACGGTTACCCGGTTCAACTTCCAGTAATCAATACACAATCGCAGCGCACCATCTTTCTTTTTGGCAAAAAGAGCCGGTGCTCCCCAAGGCGAAGTACTAGGGCGAATAAAACCCTTATCTAACAATTTTTGGAGTTGAATCTTCAACTCACTCAACTTGGTAGGTGAAAATCTATACGATGCCATAGAAATCAGTGCCGTGCTAGGCACTAAATCAATAGAGAACTCGTTCTCTCGGTGAGGTGGTAAACTAGTAAGATCCTCCGGAAAAACATCCGAGTATTCACAAACTACCCTTGGCAATTCAACCGGACTTCATCGCACTCAGCACTCAAGAAGTTGGCAAGAAGGTAACTAAGTTCACACCTCCCATGCAGATCATATGCCGGTGATATGACTCTATCAATTCGGTCTCCCAAGAAATAAAAACAGTCATCACTCAGTGTACATACAACAACCTTTTGATGATAGCAATCTATAACAGCTCGATATGATGAAGACCAGCCCATACCCAATATAACGTCAAAACTAGACATATCAATCAATACAAATGCAAAAAGAAGTCGGCAACCGGCAACCTCTATGTCACAACCCCGACATCTCTATTTCAAAACAACCTCACCGCCAATAGGTGATTCTACATAGATAGGAGATGCTAATTGAGCCAACTCTAACTCTAAAACTTATGCAAAAGCAAATAAAATAAATAAATAAGATGCAATCATATCCATCAACACATTAGCAACTGAATTGCAAAACAAGAAGGTACCTCTCACTACCGACGACACTGGTACAAGATCTGGCGCGGTTACAGCATACACGCCCTGTAGGTCTCTGCTCAACCTGTTCACCCCTCGGAGCACAAGTTTGATGCACTGATTGAGCTGAAGAGGCTCCCTGATTGGCCCTCAAGGCCTATACCGACTGTGCAGGCTGGTGGCTCTGTGTCTGTTTCGAACCAGAAGCACCGGGTGTACTACCCAACTGAGGGCAAAATCTCTTCATGTACCTCACCTGTCCACACTGATAACAAGTGAGCAGCTACCCTCTTCCCTAACTTTGGCTCTGGGAACGAGCCGAAGACGATACAGACCGTTGCCCTCCTCCTCTCTGAGGGCAAGTTGTAGACTTGTAGCCCAGCTGGCCATACTTATAACAAGTGAGATCTCCATGGCCACCTCTCCCAGAACCTAAACTTGGCATTGGAAAAGTGGACCTCGACTGAGCTCCCTAGGACTGTTGTGGGTTAGAACCTCTCTACCTCTTACTGTCCCCCTGAACATCCTGACTCCTTCTGGAGCCCCGCATCCTCTCCTTCTCCATCTGCATTACGGTCTCTAGATGAGCCGCCGCCTCCATGAGGCGTCCATACTCCCTAATCATTGACCCGGCCACCTTGAACATTAGCCCGGTCCTCAATCTCTTCTTGAACTCTAAACGACGGCACTCTTCAATCGCTACGATTTCTAGTGCAAACCTTGATAAACTAGTAAACGTGGCCTCAAACTCAGCCACCAGAATGTTCAACTGTACCAGTGTAGACACCCCATTTTTGACGGCCCTTACGACTTGGACGTCATCGCTTGCACACCCAATGATGAGTATATATGTTTGTCAAGTGCTCGAAGTCCTCAGTGGAATACCATAGCTTTGAACCTTCCAAACCTTGCATCTCTATTGCCTTGTTTTGGAACAAACCTAGTGATATTCAAGCCTGCAACCTCTGGTGGCCTGCCAGCCACTGATATGGGCTGTCAGCCATCACTCCTGGTTGTCGGCCACCATTAGTGGCCTGCTGGCCACAAATATCTTTTGCAAATATTTTGTGACAGTTGTGCCAGCTGTTTGTGCGGATGTTTGCATCTGCTCCCACGTATATGGTTAGATGTTTTTGAGGGAGTTGCTTGGTTTTCTATATATAGGAGGCCTCCCCTTTTGCCATGGGGTTAGAAAAATTTTGAAGCAAAATTTTTCCTCTCTCTTTACAATTCTGTCTCTCTCTTGCAAATTTCTTCACCTTTACCTATACACTCTTAACCAAACCTCTCAATCTTTGAGCTGAGGTATCGTTGAGCCTTGTTTGAGCTCTTGAGAGTGTGTTTGCCTTGTTTTATTGCTTGAAAGTGGTCTCTTTTTCAAGAGGTATAAAGCTTTGCCCATTTACTTGCTTTAATCACTCTTTTTGCTACTACTATCCAACAATTTTCGGGTTGTAAAAACTCTGTATTTTTGGGCTGAAGCTTGGGTTTTAAGGCCAATAAAGGTTGAGGGGTGGCTCACCTTTCTTTACACCTTGCTTTCAAAACCTTTACCTTTGTGTTTTCCACCTTTGCACTATCTTTTTTTGAGCTTTTAAACACTGATTTTCAGAGTTATTTCAGCGGCCAAAATCATGTTTTGAAGTCCAAAATTGGAGGGGTTAGCCTTCCTTCCTTATGTTTTGCTTACTAGCCTGGCATGATCCATGTTTTAGCTTATTATTCTAGCTATTTTTGTCTTAATTCCAGTATGTTTTATGACTTGTTTAGGATTGTTTTAGGACTATTTCTACGTGTTTGTTGCATTTGAGCTTTGTTTTGCATGCTGTAGTGTAATTGTTCTCATAAGCTTGGTGCTTTAAGCATTAGACATCATCTTATTTGAGTTAATAGTGTTTATTTATGGCTTTCCATACTTGTAATCACTCTTAATCACCTTTGCAATCTCCCTTCTTTCTTGGCTTTTGTTTTACTTTGAAAGTGGTTTCAAACTACTTGTTTGTTTAAGCATGCGAATGAGATGTCATGCTTAATGGTTTAATCCCTTTGGGGGTTCATTACCAACGGTATGATGTCTCTTTCATGCCTAAAGTAACTCTTGGTTTGAGCCCACTTTCCATTAGAGGACTTAAAGCTCATCTTTGGACTTAATTGATTAAAGAATGGATGGTAATCTAAAATGAAGTAATAAAATTGAGGCTAAAAAAGGTGCAAGATAGTAACTTGTTTGGGTTCAATCAGACGTTAATTGAACCCTTGAGTCTTGAGTCATTTCATACTCATTAGTGATGAAAACAGTTTAAGATTCATTGTCAACTACTTCCCTTGATCTTTCATGATAGGGAGGTGGTTTTGAGAGTCTTGTTTTATTGCATTTGTTGAACTTGCACCCTTTGGTTCATAGGCCATCATGCAATGAAATTGCATCCATTGATGGTTTGTGAACCAAGTTTACTACTCCTTTGAGCTGTACAAATGATAAGGAGGGTTAAATTGTGCAAACAAACCCTTGAGAATGTACTGTCTCTGCTCTATTTGCTCTCTATTGCAATAGGAAAGTTCAATCAGCAGTGGCTGGTAGGCCACCTTCAGTGGACGGCAAGCCCTCTGCCGACCACCAGTGCAAAATTCAACAGTGTACTCCCTCAGCAGAACAGAGTTGGTCTGGAGGTGGAAACCAGTGCAAATGTTCTACTATGCAATAGAGGCATTCAGCAGCAGAAACAGTGGCTTTTCGGGTGGAAACCGCGTTCATGCATGAGCCCTTCATCGATCCTCGGGATCTGTGTTATGAATATTTTAGTGTTATAATTAAAATAGTGGCTTTGTAATTCATTAGTTAGAATAACTAATTTGTCTCGTATTGTTATTATTTTAATTAGCTAGATGAGTTAATTAATTTGTTATTATAATAATTAGTTAAGTAGTTTAGCTAAATTATTCATTTGGGTTTGTAATAATTGCTTAATTAGTTTAGCTTTAATTAGTTAGTTAGTTAGTTAGTTTATTCGGACCCTCCTATATGAGGGTGCAATGTTGTAATAATGTGCATGTCTTCTAACCCCACGTCTTTCTCCCTTTTGTTTACTAACTTATGATGGTTAGTTTAGAGCATTATATTTTGTTTAGCATACTTCATGTTTGCATCCACTTGTGTTGCATGCATCGAGGCTCGGTTCATCATTCTAACTTGCATTGTTAGTTTAAAAACTTCTTTAAATACGTGCTTAGACTACATGCTATCAAATTGATTCATATGCCATGTTAAGTAGCCGAGCCTATTTAGATTGCATATTGCATGTATCGCATTAGTCATATCGCATAGTTAGGAATCATGTTTTTTTCTAACTCATTTCTCTTTTTGGCTTGGAGTAGTAGGTAAGCCTTTACTCGTTCTAGCATATCGTATGTGTGTAATTATTTCCATGTCTAGCATGCTTGCCATGAGGCTAAATGCTTATCTAATAATATAACATTCTCGGGGCTACCTGTGCGCGTTAAACAGTTCGGACCCTCGGTCTCTTTGATCTAGTCTCATTAGTGCAATGTGAAACATAGATGAGAGTCCAGATTTGACAACTTTTAGAAAATCCATTTTATTGCAAAACCTTTTGCTAGAAATGGACTGCATCATTAGATCTTAGAGTCGCTACCTAATATTTTTGAAAAATTAGAAAACCCATGACTCGTGCCAAGGCCACTGTTCGTCATAACCAAAGTTGTCTCGGTTCGGAACCTTAGGTATAAGATGGGAATGTCATTAATTGAGCACCTCCACTCACCCGATCAAAAGATCAGCCTTTACTAAACCATGATATGAATTTTATTTATTTTATATATTCATATTTTGATTATTTAATAAATCCTAAAAATTATTATGTGAAGCATACAAGTATAGACTATGTCATTTATTTTAGAATAATTTGATTTCATATAGTTTTGAAAGAGTTTTGGAGATGTACAACTCAAATAAATTGAGTTTACAAACATGAAAATCAACAATATTTCAAATTAAGCGACACAACCTCCATCCACTGGCATTCATACAGTTATATCAAGTAAGCAAGTAGACACATGGTAGGATAATTAAACATAATAAGAAAAACGCACACAAACGGGATGCTAAAGCATAAAAACTTATATATTTACCGACGTCCCTCGAACAGTTACAAAAAAAAGTTAGTAAAACATGCATGATCTTATATACAAAATCCTAATGCAATTCACTCATGAGATGCAACTAAAGATTTGATTTCTAAGACATGACATGTGAATCATCTCAAGAACATGAGGTAGCGCACATAATCACATAGAAATTGATTAAATCCATAAATGCAAACTTAGCCGAATCAAGATGTATGAAACATAGATGCAAAACATGGATATAACGACAAAAAATAAAATAAAATAAATATGATGCATATTTATAAATAAGGAAAGCAAGCAAAAAAACGGGATAGAAAGAAGTGGAGCGGGAAATTATTACAACACTTTGAATAGATTATTACAAACCAAATTAGAGGGGGGTGAGGAGAAAATTACAACAAAATAAAAACCTCACAATACATTCAAAATAAAATAAAATAAAATAAAAAAGTTTCATGTGCTTTGAAAACCACCAGAAGTTGGTTAACATCGGAAAACAACGCCGTCTTGTCTAAAAAAAGCTAACCGGCCGGCCAACTAGGCCTAGCAAAACTTGTCTTATTGCGAAACTAAGAAAATGAACAAATAAGAAATATGTAGATAGCTCAACTAACCACTATCGGTTAGATTAAAAATAAGAAAACAAATATAAAATAAAAAAAGTGCAAACTTACAACAAAACTAACATAACCTAAAACAAGAAAACAAATATAAGGTAGAACATGCAAGATTACAACAAAACTAATACAAGAAAAATATAAGTTAGGAAATGCAAGATTACAACATAATTACTATGAAACTAAAACAAGAAAACAATATAAGATAGAATATGCAAGATTAAAACAAAACTACCTAAAAAAAAAAAAGAAGAAGCAAATATGAGGTAGAACATGCAAGATTACAACAAAACTAATATGAGACTAATATAAGAAAAATATAAGTTAGGAAATGTAAGATTACAACATAATTACTATGAAACTAAAACAAGAAAACAAATATAAGATAAAACATGCAAGATTACAACAAAACTAACATGAACCTAAAACAAAACAAAAATAAATAAATATAAGGTAGAACATGCAAGATTACAACAAAACTAATATGAAACTAATACAAGAAAAATATAAGTTAGAAAATGCAAGATTACAACATAATTATTATGAAACTAAAACAAGAAAACAAATATAAGATAGAACATGTAAGATTACAACAAAACTAACATGAACCTAAAATAAATAAATAAAAAAAGCAAATATGAGCTAGAACATGCAAGATTACAACAAAACTAATATGAGACAAATACAGAAAAATATAAGTTAGGAAATGCAAGATTACAACACAATTACTATCAAACTAAAACAAGAAAACAAATATAAGATAGAATATGCAAGATTACAACATGAACTTAAAACAAGAAAGCAAATATGAGGTAGGACATGCAAGATTACAACAAAACTAATATGAAATTAAAGCAAGTGAATAAAAATAAATAAATAAATAATTATGAGCTAAACAAACCACTTATATTACAACAATACACTATGAAGTATAAAGTACGAAAATAAATATGAGATAAACAAACCACTTGGATTATAACAAGACACTATGAAATAAGAAGTAAGAAAATAAATATGATGTAGAAAATATAAGAAAATGAAAGACTAGAAATTCACCTTCCAAAGAAATGTTGAACTTCTTAATTTCCAAACTTCCTCTTAATCACCCTCAAGTTTAGGAAGTGTGTTCTCAATCCTCAATTTGAAACTAGAATGGAACTCTGGGTATGTATGGTTGAAAAATGGCTAACTCTCTTATTTTTTCTCACGTTCAACAACACTCACTCTTTCCTTTGATCAATCACTACTGAAATTTAGCTATTTCAGAATTTTTTTAGGAGTTTTGGGTGTACGAAAGATAGAATTTCAGTTTGTATGGAATGTATGGAGTATATATGGAAGATAGGAGTATTTTTTACTCAAAAACTCAAATTTTCTCTCTTTTTTCACCATTTTCTCACTCTTTTCTCTTCAATTTCGTGGTCCTCTCTCTCTCTTACAATATGATCATTCTATATAGGCAATGAGGGAGAGTAAAGGTCAAAAAGAAGGTGGGAGACAAGAATGTGATAGGAGGGCACATTTTCAAGGTGGTTGCATGGGATACTCCTTTATGGATACAAACAAAACCTCTTTTTGACAATGGGGGATGATTAGGTATAATGGAGGATGAGTGGGTGCACTTGAATGGATCAGAAAATAGGTAAATGGGGTATCCCAACCGAACCAAAACTAAGAAAAACAGGGCTGCTTCTATTTTGGGCCGAGTCAACAAAATCTGCTATTAAGCCCAACTTCAAATGGGCATATCTCCCTTATCCGGACTTGGTTTTAGGTGATTCTTGGGTCTAAATTGAAGCTCCAGAAGTCTACTTTCCAATGGTGGTGGCCTTACATCTAAATTTCAAGTGTACAAAGAGATATGTCTAATTTAGTGAAGGCAGTTCATTTCCCTTGGGTCAGATCAACAAAATCTACTCTTAAGCCCAACTTCAAATGAGCATATCTCTCTTATCTGGACTTGGTTTTAGGTTATTCTTGAGTCTAAATTGAAGCCCCAGAAGTCTCTTTTCTAATGGTAGTGGCCTTAGATTTAAAATCCAAGTGTACAAAGAGATATGCCTAATTTAGTGAAGGTTGTTCATTTCATTCTTAACAATTTGATGCCCATTCTTTCCCTAAACTAGTTTTCTTCCATCCCCTCTTGTTTCCTTCAAATCCAAACCTATGCAAACCTATAAAGAAGATGTTTTTATTTTTATTTTTTTAAAGAATTCACCTCCCTTCCATTTATTTCTACTTTGTCCTTACTCGGTTTACTGAAAAGTGCAATATTTTAATTAAAATGGGAGCCTCGGAACATCGTAGAAAAATTTGAAAAAATATTTTGAAAAGAGGGTTTTAAGGTCTAAAATAGTTTGACTAAAAATATGTGAAGGTTGGGATTAAAGCTCAAATTCCATTTTTCTTGTTGAGGACTGTTGGGGAACACATTCTGATTGTCATCATCGAGTAATCAACAGAAAGCGCCCAAGTCTTAGAGCTGGTCAAAATGGGATGTCTACAGATAAATTGCTTAAATGCCTGGGGATGGAGGCTAGTTGCTTGAATTAGAATAATTTGAGTAATGTTTATATACGATCACTTTTTCAAGTGGTACATATTTGAAACAATTTTTCAAATAAACATGAGCCAAATGTTCCAATTCTTGCAAGTTAGTCTATACTTGTGTATGGCGCATCACATAGTAATGCTAGCCTAATAAACCGGAACAAAAGCTTATAATGTACATAAGATTCATATCATGATTAGTAGAGGCCAATCTTTGATCGGTCAAGCAGGGGTGCTCAATTCATGACCCTCCCCTCTCGTACCTGAATTCCCGAGCTGAGACAATCTTGGTGATGACGGACACGTGGCCTTTGGCACGAGTCATGAGTTTCCTAAATTTTCCGGAAAAATATTTAGATGGCAACTCTGTAACTAGCAAAGTAGTCCATTTTTCGTAATTTGATTCAAAATCAATTTTCCAAAAGATTTTCCAGATTGGACTCTTTGGTGCTTATCTATTTCATATTGCACTTGTGGAATCAGATTCAGAACCGCGGAAGTCCGATATTGCAGGGCTTATTCGACTTTCGAAACGGGGCACGAAAAAGTCGAGCTACAGTTTCTGGCGACTCTGCTGAGGAATTTAGAGAACTTGACTCAAACTTCAAGATGTGAAATTTTATCTACATTTATTTGTTTATTTGCATTTGTATTTGTATTGGTGCGCTTAAGTCACTGTGTTTGCCATCTGCTATTCCTGGACGATTTGTTGGAGGCTTGCCTAAAAGCTTGCCAAATGGCTGACCGGTCACGGGTTCTGCCATGATGGGAACACAACCCTTGGATCTGGACTACCGCTGTACCATTTGATCCTTCTTTCACGTCTCGGTGTTAGGTGTAAGAGGTATATTAGGTAGCCTTCTTGAGGTACCCTTCTGACCATTTGGCCTAATTGCATATCGAAAAGCCATAGAGACTGTTCCAAACTAGGACAGGATGCTTACCCGAATACAGGATTGTGTGAAACTGCTTTGTTTGAATAGTGAACCCTAGTTCCTGACGAAACTAGGACAGGGTAACCTCACTCCCTCATAAGGGTGTTTTGGCTCTCACTTAACTGGTATGTGCTTTACAGTGAAACTGTACAGGAATATGCGTATTAGTTGCAAGTTTGGTATCTGTTTTGGTGGCAGAATTCAGTGTTGAGTGCAGTCCTACAGCTTTGATTACATCTGTGTTGGTAACATCATTAGCTGAGGTGTTGTGCGGTCTTTGATTACTGTTTTCTTTTTGCTTTATTTCTTTTTTGCTAGGTAGTATAACACCATAGCTACGGAAAGTTCAGATATCCCCCAAGTGCTCTGGACCTGAGTTAGAAGGTTCTGCAAAGCCGAAGATCTTGTTAGAGGATAGCCCGTGTTTACTTCACTCCTACCGATTACGAGACGGAGGATAGTCAAGCAGAGTTCACCGGTCTAGTTTTTACAACAATCACCCCTCAATTCACCTGCATCCAGTCAGGCTCAAGGACAGTCTTTTACTTCTAGTCCAGTATGAGATCACTCGCCTATTCCGATGACACAATATCCCCTAGTCAATATGGAGGAATTGATCCATCATCTTTAGCAAACAGTTAAAACTCTACAACAAGATGCTGCTTGTCAGGCCGAGGTCATAGCCCGTCAGGCTGAGGTAATAAACAAGCTACAACAATAACAACCACAGCCGGCAGCGACTTCTGCGTCTCATGCACCTCTTATGGGTATCCCAGCTCCCGGAGCCACTGCCCATGCAGAGAATCAGGGTAATCCGGCAGAGCTGATCCCACCACAAGCCTCCAAAACACTTGTGTATCAAATCGAGGCTCCGTTTGAGTTTGAAGTTGACCCAACTGTGCTTAAGGTCAACAAGCTGGAGAAACTATTCAAAAGAGCACAAGGTGTTAATTCCATCCCCGACATAGAAGACGGGTATACCAACTCTGTAGTGACATTGCCAGATTGGTTCAAAATGCCACACATCAATCAATTCAACGACTCCAGAGATCCTATGGTTCATCTACGACTGTTTTCAGACATCTTGCGACTGATGGGCCTGACCAAATTACAAAAGTTGTCTCTCTTTGGCTGGACCATGTCGGGAATAGCAGCCATAAGGTATGCGAAGCTAGAGGATTTCGTTAAGCAGAATTGGAAGGAAATGGCCGAGGCCTTTATTGCTCAATACTCATACAATACACAAATCGAGGTCACAACTCGTGATCTTGAGGCAACGCACCAAAAGCCGAAGGAGGACTTTTCAGAATTTGTGACGAGGTGGAGGGCTAAAGCTTCAATAATGACCACAAGGCCTTCCGAGAAAAATCAGATAAGGATCGTAGCCCACAATCTGCACGGGAAGTTGTTGCAGAAATTGATCATTCTATCTTTGTTCACATTCACCGAGCTCCATGAAATGGGGGTTTAGATTGAAGACGCCATGAAACAAGGATTGATTACTGATGAGAAAAAGCAGGCAAAAAAACCTTTTGTGCTCAGTTCCAATGCTACCACCAGTGGTAGCATAGCTGTGCGGCAGTCGGATGTGAGCGTTGTCACCACCACAACCAAGACCGCCAATCCCTTTGCCAATACAGCTCCATAAACTTCAGCCAACTCTGCCCGATCCCAGAGGACCTTTACGCAACTCTACATGACCCTATCTCAAGCTATGAAGGTGTTGGTTAAAAAAGGCACCTTAAACCATTAGAGTCTCGCCCACTACCTGATCCTCTTCCACCCAAACACAACCCAGCAAAGTATTGTGCGTTTCACCAACAGCATGGTCATGACACCGACCAATGCTTCAGACTGTGTCATAAGATTCAAGATCTCATTGACAACAAGGTGATAGCACCACCACAGAAGCCAAATGTAACTACAAACCCTCTCCCGGCCCATAATCAAGTTTTCCCACCTCAAAATTTAAACCTAATCCATACATTGGCCATCTCCTACGACCCCAGCATATATATTACCCCTTTCACCTACCAAACCAACAATGTTCATTCTTGAAAGCACAGATTTGTGCATGATGGACACGTCTGCACTTCAACCTAAGCCCATGGTGGTGACAGTTGCAGTAGAAGGAAGGTTGACCTTAGAGGAAAGTACGAGTCCGTTGCTTGAGAGCTCTGAGGACTTGTCTAAGGGGGTGTATGATCCAAGCTGCTACATTGTGCCGATTGATCAAGTTAAGCTGGAATTGGTGTTGCCAACTCTGGTAGAGGTTAATATGGTTAGGGAGGATGACCCGAGCCAAGAATTGGATGATTTGGCAGAACTCGAGGAGGATTTAGATACTCTGCAATTCTTTGACAAACAAGATCAAGGGGATGTGCAGATTGACTAGTTCGATTTGAACAGATCAACCGACAACTCCAGATGGTTGAGTGATGAACCGGACAAAGAGGAAGGAAGTGAATTGAAACCAGAGAAAAAGGAAGCAGAAATTGCTGAAGTGGCCGAAATGGCCAATGAAAAGGGAAAACTACTGAAGAACGCCAGCGTGGAAACTTCAGCTCAGGAATTGGGCGCTGTGAGCACTATGGACACAGAACAGGAAGCTGCACTGAAGTAGTTTGAACAAGAGAGGGTTGAAGACAACCGAAAAGTAGTACTGGCCTGTCACGACCCAAACCCGCCCCTGTAGGTTTAGTGTCGTAACCGGCCAATAATCCACGATTACCGAAGGCTTAACTGAACGAGGCAAATGAACAGGGATAGCGGAAGCTATTATATAAAAAAGTATAACGTCCAACGAGCTGTGACCTTACATGAAACAAAATGTAGTCTTTACACATATACGTATGTACATCCAGGTGTTACAAATCTCTTATAATTACAACACAACCAAAAGAGATAAGTTGTTCCCATCACCGACAACTATAACACCAATGACAACCGATCATAACAAGTATGGGAGTGCCAAAAGAGGTAATCACTAGGTGAACCAGTGCTCCGATAAATGGGAACCTCGACGAGAGGCGCAAAAGTTGGCTTGACCAAAACGGAGGCAAGACCGTCAGCTTCGTTCCCTCCTGAACTGGATTACCTACATATACATATATACAAAACATGAGCTAAAGCCTAGTGAATAACAACTGAGTAAAGGGATTTTGAATGATGACTATAATGTAAAATAAAGTATACTGAAGAGGCAAGTTCGTATTACATGTGAGAGGCATAATATGACACGTAGTATATACCAAAAGCAATATATACAGGCGGTCTAGAAGACTGAACAGACGGTCATAAAGACCAGACAAACGATCATGAAGACCGGAGATCAGATATGATAGCCAACACTATAGTAAACAGGAGTTTCATGAAATGGAACTAACAGAGATTCTCTGATATCATATGAACAGGTGCCAGGTTGCCATAGTAAACAATGCAAACGAAGATAGAATCATCACTCATCAATATAAGAAATGTATTAGAGCAATGCATAAATTTGAAGCAGAGAAAAGGTAATTTAAATTAAACATATTTATACAACAGTGTTACTCACAGTGGGTTCCATGATGCAGGTGACTGGAACATGATGTTTGACCTACACAGACATATACAAGCGTAACACACTTACTTTGTCATACACCCAACCAATTTGTTTCATTTCTTAGGAATTGGTTGGTCCAAATGTCGTTTACACTTTTTAAATGTTTATGCAATGCAAATAGACATTAATTACGGATGCAAATCATACTAACGGAGGCCCGAGAGTCGAGTAAATGACACAAAAAAGTAAAACTGAGGTTGCCAAACAGCCGCACGTGCGGATCTTCTTGGCCGCACGTGCTGGACCCTCGCCGCACGTGCGCCATCAAGTGCTTTTTAAGCAGAACACTCCCAAGCATTCCCCTATTTTCCGCACGTGCGGGCTCCCCAGCAGCACCTGCGGTTCTGGGTGTTCTAGAACCAAATTTCTACTCTGTTTTTGGGGTTCCAAATTCCTCAAAATCAAACCTAAAGTCAATTAAATTAAAGGCCAAAATTAACAAACACAATATATATAAACAATTTCCAAGTTCAAATCAAGGATAGAATTTAGATTTAAGCTTGAGTTCCTTAATTTCATTGACAACTTCAAAAGTAACAAGAAAACAAAGATCTTTGCATATGTTAATGTTATGCTTCAACAAAATTTAACTTAATCTATGCAAGACCAAGTAAACGAGCATGAATAATGCCATTCATACAAGGATATGGAAGGATTCCTCCTATTAGGGTTTCTAGCTCAACTTACACTACTCAATTCATCACTCTCTCCTTAAGTTCCATGAATTCAAGATGAAAATTAGTCTCATGCAAGAAATTAGGAAAAATTCTTACCTTAATGGGTTAATTGATAGAGTTGACTCAAACCCTCCTCTTCTTCTTCTTGATCACTCACTCAACTCAAACTCTAGAACACACACACACACACACACTCTCTCTCTCTCTCTTTTCTAATTGAGTTCAACTTGTCTATGTAGAGATACATATCTATATCTAAATTATACACTTGGATTAGTTAAATAGTAGTCTCATTACTTAACTTATCTAGCTAATTAGCTAAATTACACCTTGACCCAATTAAAGTGAACCAACTCTAGCCACCAAATCCATTAGTTACCTTATAACACTACGATTTAATGAGTCAGACAGGTCTTTTTCATAAATAAACATATCTATCAAAAACATGATGCACATGATACATAATAAGCATATAATACACAAATAAATGCATAATTCAAATCAATCATAAAATTAACAGCTAAGAAAAAGGCGGATGTTACATGGCCCAACACCCTGTGGGGAATACCTGCGATTTGAAAGTAATCCGTACGGAGCCGGACAACTGTTTGTCGGCTGCCGGAGGTGTATGGTGAGATGATGACGATCTGCATCTGGCCCACACCAACGAAGACTAGGGTGAGTGCCTTCCAAACAACACGTGGTACGCAGAAGAGATAGGTCACATGACAAGAAGTGGGCAGTATTTTAAGCCACCGCACTTAGATCAAGCTGAGGCATCTGGGAAAGACAGAGAGGTTAAAAAATAGAAAGAGAAGCAGCTGGAAGAAGAGGCAGTGTTGAAGCAGCTTAAAAAAATCCAAGCTGACATCTCAATCTGGGGTCTTCTTATGGCCTCCCGGGTACATCGATAGGCAGTACTATCAGCAATGGACAAAGCTACATTGTCCATTAACATTACCCCCGAACAGCTTGTGGGATTGGTCTTCCCTGGTGGTGCCGGGCCAACCCTAACCTTTTCTGACAAAGAACTGTCGTCGGAAGGCTCAGCTCACAACAAACCCTTATACATATTTGTTGAGTGCAGGCAAAAATGGGTACCGATGGTGTTGATAGACACTAGTTCGGCTATCAATGTCTGTCCTTGCCGCACAGCTTATGCAATCAGCCTTAAACCGGCAGACTTTGTGCCCACGGCCCAAGTAATTCAGGTATATGATAATACGAGCAGGGAGGTCATGGGCACAGTGCAAATCAGAGTCTAGGTGGGCCCAGCTTAGCAAGATGTCAAGTTTCATATCCTGGATATGCCGGCCACTGTCAACTTACTGCTAGGGAGGCCCTGGTTGCATCATGCGAAAACTGTCTCCTCCACCCTCCACCGAATGTTGAAGTACCCTCACGGGAAAAGAGTGGTGATTGTTTTCGGGAATTCATCCATAGATTTGCCGCCAGAGATAACTACACCAGTGCTAGAAATCATTCATGGCGAGGAGGATGTATTCCTCTCAGGGTTCACTCTGGCTAAAGCCCGGGTAATGCAGACCATTCTAGCCGCAGATGAGGGCATGTATGTTAGCGCCCAATCTATCTATTTCATGAACAAACTACAGCATGTGCCAGGAATGGGACTTGGAAGAAGTGGCCGGAAAGGCGTCGCAGCCTTGATAGATGTACCGCACAATCCACATGCCTTCGGTCTGGGCTATGTACCCACCAAAGAGGACTGGATCAGGAAAAGAGAAAAAATCAGAGCCAGAGCCAGAGCCAGAGCCAGAGCTAGAGCTAGAGCTAGAGCCAAGCAGGCCGGGAATCTCTATGAGCTCATCCACAGGCCAATCCAGGGAACGCTGAATGACCACTTTGTTTGGGAGGGAGAAGATTTCCTCTTTTACGGCTTTCCCTAGCCCTAGATGAATTCCATGAAGCAGCATGTCCTGGGGTTCGAAATCTTCTTTGACCTGCAGCTGCAAGATAGTGATGCCGAGGAAAAGGCTGAACCAAGTACTGAAGCTGAACAGAGCATGGAAAATGACTCAGACAACAGTGAACTTGGAGTAGGGACAGCACTGGCTTGTTTCCTTACAGATCCTACGACTGACTCAGAGAACTTGGGGGATAACCTTACCATCTCCATGATGGGGAAGAACCGGGTGTGAACCCAACCAGTAGCATTTTGGATGCATCAGAAACACCATCTCTTATCTGGCAACTAGAGGAGGGCTATCTGTCTAGTTCTGAGTCAGGTGATAAGCTAGAATCTAATTCCACTGAGTCTGTGGAGTTGGAATCAGATTCCGGTTCTTCTGAGTCTGAGTTTGGTATTCCCAGAGGTGGTAACCCAGATGCCAAGGTCTTGTCCAGGTCCTCTTTTTCTTTTTCTTTTAAGTCGGCTGTAACCGAAGATCTGGATCTTTTGAATGAGAACATTGCTGATTCGGAGTATTTCTCTGTACCGCTTATTTATTGTATTGACCAAGATTTTTAGCATTTTAATGAAAACAAAGAGGAAGGAATTCCTCTGATTTTGAAAAACTTGATTAATCGAGAGGATGAGAGGTTTGTTAAACCTTGTGCTGATGAAATCATTGCTAATAATATGGGTACTGAGAAGGATTCGCGTCTGGTCTAGATCGGGTCCACGTTGTCTTCGGAGGAGCACGAGAACTTAGTCACTTTATTAAAAGATTTCAAAGATGTTTTCGCATGGTTTTATGAAGACATGCCTGGAATCGATTGTGAGATTGTACAGCATCGGATCCCTCTTGACCCTGAGGCCCGACCTGTTAAGCAGAAGTTGCGTAGAATCCGTTCGGATTAGGCGTTGAAAATCATAGAAGAGGTCACTAAGCAGATCGAGGTAGATTTCCTATTAGTATCTGAGTATCCGACTTGGTTGGCCAATATCGTCCTGGTGCCGAAAAAGGATGGTAGAATCCGGGTATGTGCAGACTTTTGGGACTTGAAAAGAACTAGTCCGAATGATGACTTTCCTCTGCCACACATTGATGAGTTAGAAGATTTCACTGCAGGCCATGCATTACTATCCTTTATGGATGGGTTTTCCAAGTACAACCAAATTCTGATGGCGCCCGAGGACAGAGAGAAAATCGCATTTACTACGCTGTGGAGAACCTACTGCTACCGGGTTATGCCGTTTGGGCTGAAGAATGCCAGGGCCTATTAGAGGGCTGCAACCACCATTCTACATGATATGATCCACAAAGAGGTCATGGTGTACGTGGACAACATGATTGTCAAGTCCAAAAAAAGAGAAGGCCACTACACCGCATTGGAGAAATTCTTTCAACGGATCAGAGAATACAGGTTGAGGTTAAACTCGCAGAAATGCACTTTTGGCATAACAGTAGGGAAAATGCTGGGCTTTCTGATCACACAGAGGGGCATCGAAGTAAATCCTTCCAAAATCAAGGCCATCCTAGAAATGCCACCACCAAGGACTGAAAAGGAGGTGCGAGGCTTTCTGGATAAAGTGTAATTCATAAGACGGTTTATTTCCAAATTAACCTTGACTTGTGAACCATTATTTGGTCTCCTGAAGAAAGGAAAAAATTCTGATGGAATGGTCGATGTTAATTCGCCTTTGAGCAGGTTAAACAGTACCTCCAGAATCCGCTAGTGTTATCGCCGCCAAAGCCGGGAAAACATTTGATTCTGTACATATCAATGACAGACACGACTATGAGATGCATGCTTGCTCAAGAATCTGAGGATTGGGTAAAGAAAGCCATCTACTACTTGAGTAAGAAAATGCTCGATTATGAGACCCGCTATACTCCGTTGGAGAAAACTTGCCTAGCCTTGGTATGGGCCACCAGGAAGTTGAGGCACTACTTGTTAGCCCATTCTGTAATCCTGGTTTTGAGATTAGATCCCATCAAATATCTCTTTGAGAAACCAGCAATTACGAGTAGGCTGGCTCGTTAGTTGCTTTTCCTCTCCGAATTTGATCTCAAATATGTTACCCGTAAGTCGGTCAAAGGAAGAGCTATAGCGGAGTTCCTGGCAGACCATCTAATGGAAGGGGATGAGGTGGTGGAATACTTGTTCCTAGATGAAGCCATTCTGCAAGTTGAGGAGGAGATTTGGACGATGTACTTTGACGGAGCGTCCAATTAGTACAGTTATGGGATAGGTGTGTTGCTGATGGCACTCGACAATTCCCATATACTTTTAGCCTTCAAACTCCGGTTCAAGGTATCCAATAATGAAGCAGAATATGAAGCGTGTATTGCTGGTTTAGAAGCCGCCCTGGAACTAGGGGCAAAAAGGTTGGATGTCATTGGGGACTTGAACTTAGTTGTTTCTCAAGGAAATGGAGACCGAAAAGTCAAAGAAGAAAAGATGAAGGTTTATCACCAGACCCTGGACGTTTTGATTCCTAGGTTTGAAAAGATGACTTTCACGCATCTACTGAGAGAGAACAATAGGTTCGCTAATGCTTTAGCAACTCTATCTTTTATGATAGACATCCCACTTGGAGTTCGGATGCGTCCGATTATCATTGAACAGAAATACATGCTGGCTTATGAAACTATCGCCACAATAGATGAAGTGCAAGACAAAAACCCTTAGTACTATGATATTTGGAACTTCTTGGAAAATAAGATTTATCCACCAAGGGCAAATGCCAAGGACAAAAGGGAAATACGGTGAATAGCCATCCAATTCATCATCTGCGAAGGTAAACTATATAAAAGAGGTCATTTGGGAATGCACAAGTTGTGTGTCAAAGAAGAGGAATCAAAATGCCTGATGGAGGCCATCCATGGAGGAGAATGCGAAGCGTACATGAACGGAGCGATGCTAGCCCGGAAGATTCTCAGGCAAGGTTACTATTGGTCCACCATGGAGGAGGATTGTTGTCACGGCCCAAACCCGCCCCTATAGGTTTAGCATCGTAACCGGCCAGTAATCCTTGGATTATCGAAGGCCTCCGAACAGATTAACAAGATTATGGGGCTAACGGAAGCAAATACATAAATATAGTTGTCCAATGAGCTGTGTTGACTTATATGAAACAGAATATTTAAAAACTTTATATACATAACCGGTAGTCAACCATACGTTATACCCACACACATTACAGTATTTTAAGTACAGCCAACGACATCAAATCAAATCTTATAAAAACAGAAACCACAGAACTTAAACGCAAGACGCTTCGGGAACCTCCACGTGAGGCACAATGAGTGGCTGACAATAGAACACAGACTTCTGACAAAAGCCTTCAGGCTCGATCTCCAACATGCCCACCTACACATATATATACACACAGTGAGCTATAGCCCAGTGAATAACATTAAGGTAAAGGGGTTAGTGAACGAAATTCGAACATATCATAATTAAAAACAGATCATAGCATAATCATCCTCATATCAGAACATAATAATGGTACATCCATAGAACACATCACATAATGTCTTCCGACTAGAGTAATCGGTTCCGGATACCGATTAAACACATATCACCACAATGAAGTGGCTAACGAGATCTCGTAAACTTGTATGTCATGGACCCGCATTTTCATGCCGTCCCCCATGACTTGGGACTATCTATGGATGCCATAATAGATTTCAAACATGGAATATTCGTTCACAAAAACAGATATCATTTCAGAAATCAGAACTTATCATATATCATTTAGAACATAATTCACATGAACATATCTTTACAATAACGTTACTCACAGTGGTTCCAGTAAGTGGTCAATCAATCCTCAAGTCTTGACCTACAATCACAAAATACATACCACAAGCACGTCTTATCATTACACATTCATGTGGCCAATACGGCTTAGCTTTCATTACGTTGGTTCTTGTTCTTTCTTATCACAATGCTTAAACACACACACATTTGCAATTCCTTGACTCAGTACATTTATTCCTTAGTGTGTTTCTAATCCATAACCTCATTACTATGGCTTAATTAAGGCTTAGGAATGCCTAAGATGCAATGAGGATGTCAAAACATGCCTTGGAACACTTAGTCAAATTTTTTGAAAATGAGGTCTACGCTTGAGCGTGGGTTTCCCCGCTCAAGCGGATATGCAAACAATGAAGCTCCGCTCGAGCGTGCCTTACCCCGCTCGAGCGGACTGTAAACTCTAAAAGTACTGGATGCAATATTTTCACGCTCGATGGGCGCTCAACCCTCGCTCGAGCGTGGTGCATGAATTCAGGGTTCACGCTCGAGCGTGAAAGTCCCCGCTCGAGCGTGGGTCAAATTTCTGAAAAATCTAGATTGACCTCCCAAGCTCAAAACTCGAATTCCAACCTTCAAAACACATCTCTTGGGCCCCAAAACTTGAGATAACATAGTAAACTTGTAAAACATGAAGAATGTAGGATCATTTCATAAAATCATGGCCCAAGGGTTTGCCAAAAGTCCCAATTTCAACTTAAACTTCAAGAATGTTTATGAACACAACATGCATGAATTTTTCTTGTATCAAACTTCTCAAAACATGATCAAACACCACAAAACAACTTGAAACTTGATGATTTCCCTAAATGAAGATGAATTTCAAACATACAAGAGAGAATTCATGGAAATCATGCTCAATTTGTAAGAAAATGTACATGCATGCATGAATTGCCACCCAAAACTTCCTTCTAAGCTCAATACACACCCTTAAACTTCCTTCTAAGCTCAATACACACCCTTAAACACATAATCTTGAAGAAATTTCATGTTAAATGACTTAGTTACACAATCTAGAGGTTGTAATCTTACCTAGAGTCTTGAATTACTCTTGTTCTAGCACAATCTTGGTGAGCTCAAGTCAAAGCCTTCAATTTCTCCTTAATCTCTACCTTTCTCTCTTTAGAATTGCACTCTCTCTCTCTAAGATGAATCCTCAGATTTTGGCACTCAAGAATGAGAGAAATGAGCTAAATGTGTTGAATATATAATTATGACAATATAATGCATTAATTTGGAACATTAGGCTAACCAAACACAACCTAATTAATTGTTCTGAATCAATTTTTAATAAAATTCGCCATATGATTCTAAAAATTCCAAATAACATATTGATGTAATCAATTCCGATTTCGGATGCCGATAAGGCTTTCGATTTACATATTAAAGCGGAAATTCCAAATAGATATTTCTATAAGTAACAGATAGAAAGCCAAATATCATGCAATTTACATAATAATCCCGTAATTTATTTTATTCCCTTAAGTAACACCCTTAATTACCGTTTAGTGGCTAATTACGGGTTGGGGTTATTACAATTGTATTGGTTTTGTTCGGCGATGCCATAAATGCCAAATTCATGCTAATCGCATGAATATCCCGCCATCAAAATTGTACAACATGACTTTTTCATGGCCTTTCTCAATCTGGGGAATCGACTTTATCGGTGCAGTCACACCAAAAGGGTCGAATAGGCATGAATGCATCTTGGTGGCGATTGATTACTTTACAAAGTGGGTGGAAGCTCAGTCCTATGCAGTGTTGAAAGCATTGCATGTGGCCAAGTTCATCAGAAAATAATATCATTTGCCGATACGGAGTCCTAAACGAGATTATATTAGATAATGGCTCCCACTTCAAGAAAGAGGTGATAGACTTGTTGGAGAAATACAATGTGACTTTTCATAAGTCATCTACATACAGGCCGCAAACCAATGGAGCCGTTGAAGCCGCCAATAAGAACATCAAGAATATCTTGCAAAATATGGTTGAGACCTACAGGGACTGGCCAGATAAATTGTCATTCGCACTCTAGGGTTATAGAACTTCAATCCAGACGTCTACAAAGGCAACTCCTTATTCTCTTGTCTACGGGATGGAAACTGTTTTGCCAATTGAAATAGAAGTTCCGTCACTGGGAGTTATGGCTGAGCGTCAGATAGTAGAGGCGGACTGGCAACAGAGCAGATTTGAAGATTTGATGCTATTTGATGAGAGAAGGCTGAAAGTATTGTATCACATTCAGGGCTACCAACGCAGAATTGTCAGGGCTTTTACCAAGAAAGTTAAGTCCCAGAATCTCAAAGAGGGGGATATGGTGCTGAGAGACAACTGAGCTCCCATTTATAACCCTAGGGGCAAGTTCAGACCCAATTGGACTGGTCCTTACATCATCAAAGCTATCTGGCTGAGTGGAGTTGTTATTCTCATGGACTTAGATGGCATGGAATTTTCACAATCGATCAACATGGACAAGTTGAAGAAATACTATCCCTGAGAGGCTCACTAGCCAAAAACCCGGAAAGGCGACCTAGGCGAAAATTAGAGCATGGAAAATTAAAAATAAAGAAAAACTGAGCTCGTAAGGTTGAAAACCATAAAGGGGGACTTTGGCAAAAGTTAGAGCACAAAAGGAGAGAGTTAATACTCGAGTGAACCTGAACCGAACTATGTAAGGCCTGATTCCCATCTTCGGGATACGTAGACAACTTCATCCTAAAGTTCGGCCGCAATCACCTTCAACTCAACTGTCTTGTCCATGTATCTGATAAGGTCATCTTTGTCTGTCCATCATTTGAGAGTTCGGTTGTGATCTTCATTCTGGGAAGAAGAGCTGGTTACAATGCAAAGCAGTAGTGTTCAATTAGGGGCATCTCTAATCTTTTGATTCGGAGTTGTACATCTTGAGGATTGATTCCGTGCATGTCAAGTGGTGATCCTTTTAGAAAATGATTTTGAAAAGTTTTAATAAAAGTTGATTTTGTTCAAATTTTACCTTTTATAACTTAGACCATCTTTGGACCAAAAGGAAAATTTTTAGTGCTCACAACTTTAATTTCATTGATTTCAACATAAAGTTCTCCAACTCTCTAATACAAATCAAAGTTTCTTTTGTTACATAGGAAAAAATTGAAAAGAAAGTTCAAAGCAATAAAATAGGGGCATAGATGAGTCAGGTGCTCCTGCATTCCCTGCTTGTGCTTGTGGAAGCTTCTGACGCCAAAATGGGCCCGGTTTGTGCCTCATCCTCGAGCCAAGCTAAGCATTCGCCAGAAAGGGCATAATTGAAACTAGGGGTAGGGGCCAGTAGCCCTCTCATCCTTCAAGCAGTGAGGTACCTAGCCAAGTGTGAACCACAGATGGGGAATGAAATCGGGTACTCTACCCCCTCCTCTAGGCGGGTCTGATCATGTCCGAACTGACGTCTGAACTGGAAGGGAAAATAGAACATGCAATGTGTGAGGCCAATCACTGTATGCCAAGCTGCCGAGCCATACTGTAGCTCATCTTGATCAGATTAAGCCAGGGGCAATGCCAAGCTATGTCAGTAGTAGACCTGTTGCACATCCAGTTGCACCACCATTCCTCATTCAAGAAATCCACTAGTCGGTGGTAGAAGAAATAACCTCGAGCTGAGTATTTAGGGCACGAGTCCACTACCTTCAGCTTATCCATAAGCCACACCTGGGAAGGGATGAAAAAAAAAGAGAGATTAAAGAATAGAGAGATGTATGTTGAGAGAAAAGTGAGAAAATGGCTTTGAGAGAAAAATAGAGCATGAGTGCCGAGTGATGTGAGAATGAGAAAGGGTGGGATACAGTACCTGAAGAAGTAGTGGACTCCTCGAGAATCTAGTAGTCTCACTCCGATGAAAGGCATCCAAGCCCATCAAGGTCTCAGTCAACGCCAAACCAATGCAACTCATACCTTCTTTCAGACCTTGGGCCACTTCGATCAACCGAATGCTGGACCCGTCGAAATTAGGGGCAAGAAGGAAATGTGCAAGCATACATAAGCAGAGGGCATGTTGCTGAAAACCTCGCCAGAGAAGGTCGCCTCTGTCACCGATGTCGGAAAATCGATGAATTAAGCTGGGTATGTCCAGCTCTCCGTTGTGGGCCAAAGACCGAGCCTCATGCAGAGTAAGCCCACACATCAATCCCAAAGCTTGGGCGTGGCCAAAACGGGGCTGAGACATGATTTTCTCATCACGCCGGAATTCCATTAGTGCCTAAAATTCTTTAATTGCCGGGCATATTTCTTGTGCTCCGAAGCGAAAGACATGTGTAATTGGGTCTCAGCATCGGGTCACGGCATGGAGGAATAGAAAACAAAGTGGAGTACGGCTCAACGGAAAAAGTGCATTTATGTCGAAACTCTAGAAATTTACCTTTTCCGTGCTGTCTAAATTAGCTATCCAATCCGTGAGCTTTTCGGCAAAGAATGGCTCAATTTATGGAAGAAATTGCAACTGAAATAAGGTTCTGGAGGAGAAATCACAAAGCTGAACCTTTTGTAGAAAATAAGGCTATGAGTAAAAGCCAGCTATCAACAATCTGGAGGTTACTCACACTGATGGCCGGCAGGCCACTTTCTCTGGCTGACAATCTTTATCTATGGCCAACAGTCCCTCTTTCTGGTCTGCCATCCACCTGTGTGCTAGGCAGTGTTGGCAGCATGTGTTTTGTCTCAATCTTTGTGTTTTGAGGTCTTATTTTAAGTCTTTTTATTTTAGCAAGTTTGTTTATTTCTATTTGAATTATTTTTGCTTTGTTTATTGAGTTGAATATTGTGTTTTGTATTTTAGTTTATGGTCAACTCATTACTCGATTAAAAACATTGTTCCAATTAAGCACTCTCTTGGCCAATTCGATTCCATTTCCATTTCCATGCAAATATGGTGCTCATGATGCGAAAATGACAACTCTTTTCATAAAAACTACAAGTTTTATTCCGATCATGATTTTTACAAAAGAGGTGTACAAGTTTCAAAAGCAAAATAAAACCTATCTGAAGCTATACATATGCTAATGTTACCAACAAAAAGAAACTAAGCAAAAGTACAAAAAAAATCAACGCCAATCACTTCAGGCCCAAGAGGCCCTCTTTGTCATCTTCCTTGGAGGGAAGGACTTGGGGGCACTATCTCCATCGGCATCGCTGTCCGAATCAGTCTCTAAACTCGAGCCGGTATCGTCTCCGCTCTCTGCCTCAGAGTTCGCCTCGGCGTCACCTCCATTCTCAGACTCCGAGCCCTCGGCGTCACCTTCGCTCTCGGACCCCGAGCTAACATCGTCTTCACTCTTGGATGACTCAGAATGCTGACTCACTGCCTTCTCAGAGTCACTAGTCTCAGCATCGTCGTCTCCACTAAAGGACTGTTATGGCCTCAAATGCCCCTATCTCAGCCTCGACCGCGACTCATATCTCGGCCGCGTTCTAGGGCCTATCTTCTCTCCTTTCTACTGCTGGAGAGGGTACTATTGGAGTCGGTGGTGCTGCTGCTACCGCTGGTTCCATCAGTGCAGATGGAATCTGGAAAGACAATTGTCAACATATCAGCTTCAGTGTATGTATCAAGATGCAAGAATGGTATGCAGAATGAGTGTTATGCAGAAATCAGATACAATATGAGTATAGTGTGCCAATGCAGTGTATTAATACAGTTTGGGCAAGACTACAGTTAAAATGCTAGTGTATCAATGGACATATGATAGTATGAAGTGTTGAACTGAAGGAAATTACCTGGATACCATGGAAACCAAGCAATGTCTCCCTCCTCTATACCATACGCATTAAAGAAGCCACCAACTCGAGGAGGCTCCCCGTATACTCTATAGAAGCCTGCAAATGCATTTGGATAATCAATGTCTGCAATGAACATATCTGAAATAGAAATGTGGGGTAAAGTGTGGTCCATACCTAGGACGAGCCTCAAACTCTGACAAGCTCGTGCGCAGCCTCTGCCGGCTCAATCAGAATCTGATAAGCAATCCCGGTCGGCCTCCAGCATGTGAGCGTAGTGGGAAGCTCTGGCCAATGAATAGTCTTCTCAACAAGGAGAGCCCCTCTAGCATGGGCCCTAGTTGCCCGAATCGCCTCGCCTGCCGCAGAAGCCCCTGCCCCCTTGCCTGCATAAGTGCCCGTCAGAGGTGGCATAAGATGGGTCTAAATAAAGGTCGTGTAATCGCCCTCTCCTCTTAAGAAATCAGTGTCCAGGCCTACCATGAACTGAATGACTGCATCAATAAACAGGCTGTTCGTTGTCCTCATAGACTCCAAAGGTGGCATCAGAACGATCGGATCAGGCAAGCCCACAGTCTGGCAAATGAATCTCTTGCTCAAGAACCAAGCTCGGCAAACTGGGCCCTTCAGTAGAATACGGAAGCGCGATGTGCCCCACACTCCTGCGTACTGGTCTTGCACCCTGGCCAGCATTATGACCCAGGGCTGCCATGCGATCTACAAACAGAAAGTGTACAATTGTTAGTTGTCGTCAGTTGCTAAAGTGTGTATTAGAACAGTTGTAAAGAAAAAATGACTGTGTTTTGGATTACCTAGTAAGCGGCCACTGTGTCAAAGTAATTACGAAAAAAGGCAAAGGGCTCGCGACTTCGGCGCTAACACCAACCATCGTACTATCTCAAGTAGGGAACCACTGGGGAGAGCTCCTCTATAGGCTATAGAGCAAGGGCTGGAGAATATGCACAAACCTATAGCTGCAAGGAAAATGCAGTGATATAAGCATACAACATGAAGAGATATAGAAAGTGCAAAGTAGAAAGCACCGAGCATGAATAGATGCAGAAAGTGCAAATCAGAAAGCACACAGTATGAACAGATACAGAAACTGTAGTGATATGAACACAAAGCATGAACTGATGTAGAAAGTGCAAAGCAGAAAGCACAGGTGTCGAACAGATATAAAGCAGAAAATGTGAAGTAGAAAGTGTAAAGTGCAAAAAGGTAACTGAAATGCATACCCCCCAGGCTCGCAAATAGCCACCAATCCGCTCTCCCCTCCTACGGGAGGTAGAGCTCATATAGCCGTATAGGGTGGCGAGACCAACTCCGCTCCAGTCTTAGAAGCGTACTCGGGGAAGGGTCACCAGGGCGCTCAACAGATATAAACCCACGATGTTCCACCTATTCAAAAATAAGGTGGTACTGAGGACGAACATCAGGAAGTCCCGAGCATACTGCTCCATCTCCTCTAGCATCTATAGCTCGCTCTTTCGGAACTGCTCAGCAAACCAACTGTATCTCACCATGGCTGGCCGGTACAGAGATGGGCGCGTTCCCAATAGGTCGATCCAAGCAGTCTCTCACTCCCCCATATCTGTGTCAAAGGGGATCGGATCACCCTCTACTCCTAAGCCTATGATCATGGCAAAATCGTGGAGAGTCATCGTCATCTCCTCGGCAGTAGAGAAATAGAAAGAGTTGGTGGTGTCCCACCACCTCTTCACTAGCAGTCCTGGAAGAGGATGGCTCGCAATGACACGTGTTAGACCAGAGCAAGAAAGGCCAAAGCCGGTCTCATTGACGATGTCATGAACCCTAGCAGGGAGCTCGTCATACCAATCCCTCACCGTTGTAGCTCTGTACCCCCTGTAGGAACAGGACTCTCCTTGTGGCAAAGAACAGATAAATCAGATGAAAAGCAGTGATGAAAGTGCAATTAGATGAAAGGCAATGCAAGAAATACAGTTAAAGAAAAGGCAAGAATTCATGAAAACAAAGTTCATACCTTAGTAGCGCTGGATGAATGGTGGGAGACTGGCTCCCTCAGCAGGAGGTCCTCTGGTACGCCGAGAGCAAAGTCGCTGAAACACCTAAACACCTAATGCCTCCACCTCACTGGCCTCAGCAACTGCCGGCTCCTCTACCTCGGCAAAAGGTGGAAACATAGGTGGAACCTCTAGAGGAGCTCTTACGTGAGGAATCTCATCTGCCATCTGGAAAATGGGTAAAAAGTAGGTGAGAAGTGAAGAAAAATAGAGAAAATAGGGTAAACTTGGAAAAAGTCAACTCTAGGAGAGAGAAAATGGGAGAAAAAGTTAAAACCCAATAAAGTTCACGAAACTCGAGAGAAACTCGAGGGGAACAAGCCAAAAGTGGTGAAAATTTGAAAAAAAGCGACGAAATCAAAATCTAATCGGTTCAAAATATAGAGAACTAAGAGGGTTTTACGAAAAAAGTGTACGTGGGGCGTTGGAAAATGCGTATAAAGTACAGATCTAGAGAGAGAGTATTGAGAGAGAGAGGGAGAGCGTTTTCAGCCATGGAGAAGTGAGGAAATGAAGCCTTGAGTCTTCTACTTAAAGACCCGAGGCAAAAAGTCACTTTTGCCCCAAATCTACCATTAGTGGCCGGCAGTTGGTCGGCATCTTCTTCTAATGGTCGGCAGATGGCCAGTGAGTCTCAGGTGGGTCCTGGTGCTGTTCTGTTCTTCTACTTCCAAAGTAGTGTATGGAAGGTTCTGTTTCGGAGGCTTGTAGCTCTGTTCCGGTGTGTGAATGTGTCCCACTTGCTACTATGAACAAGGTGTATCCTTTTGAACATGTTATAATTCCTCCGAAAGGTAAATCGGAAGTTGCCACCGAATATCGTTTTAGTTGTTTTGTCAAATTATGTCTTTGTTCTCTTTCGTTGCATAGAACATGCATTTTCACGTACATGTATGTTGTACCAATGTCTTACGTCATTTTTGTTTCATGCATAGAACACGCTTTCAATTTTGCATAGAATATGCTCATGATTCATGCATAGAACATGCTTTCAATTCTGCATGGAATATGCTCTTGTTTCTTGCATAGAACATGCTTTCAATTAACATCATACGTCGATTGTCTATCTTGCATGGAATATGCTTTGTGCATCTATCGCACACGATCACTTTGTGCATCTATCGCATTTGTTCATTTTGTGCATCTATCGCGCACCATTTTCTTGTATCTCGAGACACATGAAGCGCGAGCCCAAGCAATTTCTCTTGTTTTTCAGGACACGTGAAGTGCAGCCCTGGGCGTGTTGTATCTCGAGACGCATGAAGCGCGAGCCCAAGCGGTTTCTCTAGTTTCTCAGGATACGTGAAGCGTGGCCCTAAGTGTGTTTTATCTCGGGACGCGCAAAGCGCGAGCCCGAGCAGTTTCTCTTGTATCTCTAGACGTGTGAAACGCGAGCCCGAGCAGTTTTGTTTTTTATCTCAGGATGCGTGAAACGTGACCTTGAGCGGTATCATCTCGAGACGTCTTAAACACGACCCCAAGCGGTTTTCATTTCTCAGGACGCGTAAGACGCAACCCTGAGCTGTGTTTTCTTTTCTCGTCTCTTGGTTTGGCGTGGTCAGAGTGTAGGGATGGCAATTTGAACCCGGCCCGACGAGGACCCGATCCCCCGATCCCGATTAGAACAGGTTTTCCCCGAAAATTATCCCTATAGGGCCGAGGATGGTATTAAAAATTAAATCCCCAACTGTTTTCGGGCCGGGGACGGGGATAGGTTCCCGAGCCCCGGCCCCAGCCCCGGCCCCGGCCCCGCCCCGAATTAGCCCCCGCATAACTCCCCGAATATTCCCCCTATATATATACTCCTATGTTTGACTTTGTCTTTCATCACATGTATTTCGTCTCTCTCTCATAGTCTCAGCCCCTCTCTCTCTCTCTCGGTGCAGCTGCTCTCACAACATCGCCGTCGTCCCTCCATCGCCGATCTCCCTCCTTCTTTCACCGCCGATCGCCGTCGTCCCTCCATTGCCGCTGTCCCTCTTCTCCATCGCTGCTGTCCTCCTCCCCTCTCCCCATCGTCGTCGTCCATCCTCTCCATCACTGCTGCCCCTCGTTCCATCATCATCAGAGTTCGTCGCCTCTCCATCGTAGGCGATTGCGGTCGTCTCTCTCTCTTTTTCAATGTGTTAGATTTTTTATTTTTTATTTTTTATTTTTTACATTTGAGCTCAAATCTATTCGATCTATTGAATATATATGTTAAATCTTGTGTTGAATGTATATTTGAGGTCAGAGCTGTTGAATATATATTTGAACTCAGAGCTCAGATCTGTTTTGTTGAATATACATTTGAGCTCAGAGTTGTGTTGTTGTTGTTGATGATGATGATGATAAGCAGATCTGATTATTGTTGTTGTTGATGAATATATATGTTGAATCTTTGTTATTGAATCTATATGTTTTTTATATATATATATTTTGGTCGAGGAATTTTCGGGGTTGGGGAAACCCGATCCCCGTTAGGGGGCGGGGATGGGGGCGGTGGTAGACTCCCCGTCGAGGATCAAGGCCGGGGACGGGGAAAATTCTACCATCGAGGATCGGGGACGGGGAGTGTGATTCCCGACCCCGGCCCCGGCCCCGGCCCGCCCCGTTGCCATTCCTATCAGAGTGTGTTTTAGATCTTTTTGCATGGAACCTGTGTTGGGTTTAAGCTTGAAGCTGCTTATTCAGACGTTGTTATCTCGTTTTCTTGCTTATTGCATTTGTTATTGATTTTTGCATCACCTTGCATGATCATCAGTTTTCAAAATAGCCGGCTTTGAGAAGCATGTGAGTCCAGCTTTCAAAAAAATTTTTGCATATCATTTGCATCTTGTTCCAGAACTACGCTGGTTTGATTCCTTGCAAAGGGATACGTAGGCAGCATGTGAGCGCAACCATTTATTTTTATCTTGATTGTTTGTCCAAGTCTTACGGCCTTGTCAAAATGGGTCATCTTCGAACTTTGACATTTACTCCAGTCATTTCATGACTTCAAGTTCTGTCAAAGAGGGGCAACTGTAGACACCCAATTTTTGACGACCCTTACGACTTAGACGCCATCGCTTACACACCCAATGATGAGTATATATGCTTGTCAAGTGCTCGAAGTCCTCAGCGGAATGCCATAGCTTTGAGTCTTCCAAACCTTGCACCTCTGTTGTCTTGTTTTGGACCAAACCCAGTGATATTCAAGCCTGCAACCTCTAGTGGCCTGCCGGCCATTGATATGGGCTGCCGGCCATCACTTTTAATTGCCGGCCACCAATATCTTTTGCAGATATTTTGTAACAGTTGTGCCAGCTGTTTGTACAGATGCTTGCATCTGCTCCCACGTGTATGGTTGGATGTTTTTGAGAGAGTTTCTTGGTTTTCTATATATAGGAGGCCTCCCCTCTTGCCATGGGGTTAGAAAAATTTTGGAGCAAAACTTTTTCTCTCTCTCGTAAATTTCTTAACCTTTGCCGATACACTCTTCACCTTTGCCTATACACTCTTAACCAAACCTCTCCATCTCTGAACTGAGGTATCTTTAAGTCTTGTTTGAGCTCTTGAGGGTGTGTTTGCCTTGTTTTATTGCTTGAAAGTGGTCTCCTTTTCAAGACGTATAAAGCTTTGCCTCTTTACTGGCTTTAATCACTATTTTCCTACTACTATCCAACTATTTTTGGGCTGTAAAAACTCTGTATTTTTGGGCTGAAGCTTGGGTTTTAAGGCCAATAAAGGTTGAAGGGTGGCTCACCCTTCTTTACACCTTGCTCTCAAGGCCTTTATCCTTGTGTTTCCCACCTTTATACTATCTTTTTTTGATCTTTTAAACACTGATTTTCAGAGTTATTTCAGTGGCCAAAATCATGTTTTGAAGTCCAAAATTGGAGGGGTTAGCCTCCTCTCCTTGTGTTTTGCTTACTAGCCTAGCATGATCCATGTTTTAGCTTATTATTCTAGCTATTTTTGTCTTAATTCCAGCATGTTTTAGGACTTGTTTAAGACTGTTTCTATGTGTTTGTTGTATTTGAGCTTTGTTTTGCATGCTTGTAGTGTAATTGTCATCATAAGCTTGGTGTTTTAGGCATTAGACACCATCTTATTTGAGTTGATAGTGTTTATTTATGGCTTTCCATACTTGTGATCACTCTTAATCACCTCTGTAACCTCCCTTCTTTCTTGGCTTTTGTTTTTCTTTGAAAGTGGTTTCAAACTACTTGTTTGTTTAAGCATGAGATTGAGATGTCATGCTTAATGGTTTAATCCCTTTGGGGGTTCATTACCAACGGTGTGATGTCTCTTTCATGCCTAAAGTAACTCTTGGTTTGAGCTCTCTTTCCATTAGAGGACTTAAAGCTCACATTTGGACTTAATTGATTAAAGAATAGATGGTAATCTAAAATGAAGTAACAAAATTGAGGCTAAAAAAGGTGCAAGATAATAACTTGTTTGGGTTCAATCGGATGTTAATTGAACCCTCAAGTCTTGAGTCATTTCATACTCACTAGTGATGAAAACAGTTCAACATTCATTGTCAACTACTTCCCTTGATCTTTCATGATAGAGAGGTGGTTTTGAGAGTCTTGTTTTATTGCATTTGTTGAACTTGCACCCTTTAGTTCATAGGTCATCATGCAATGAAATTGCATCCATTATGGTTTGTGAACCAAGTTTACTACTCCTTTGAGCTGTACAAATGATAAAGAGGGGTAAATTGTGCGAACAAACCCTTGAGTATGCACTGTCTCTACTCTATTTGCTCTCTGTTGCAGTAGAAAAGTTCAATCAGCAATGGCCGGCAAGCCACTATTGGTGGCCGACAGGCCATCTTTTTTGGCCGGCAGGCCACCTTCAGTGGACAGCAGGCCCTCTGCCGGCCACCAGTGCAAAATCCAACAGTGTACTCCCCTAGTAAAACAGAGTTGGTCTGGAGGTGGAAACCAGTGCAAATGTTCTACTGTGCAATAGAAGCATTCAGCAGCAGAAACAATGGTTTTTCGAATGGAAATCGCATTCATGCATGAGTCCTCTATCGATCCTCGGGATCCGTATTATGAATATTTTAGTGTTATAATTAAAATAGTGGCTTTGTAATTCATTAGTTAGAATAGCTAATTAGTCTCGTGTTGTAATTATTTTAATTAGCTAGATTAGTTAATTAATTTGTTGTTGTAATAATTAGTTAAGTAGTTTAGCTAAATTATTCATTTGGGTTTGTAATAGTTGCTTAATTAGTTTAGCTTTAATTAGTTAGTTAGTTAGTTTATTTGGACCCTCCTATGTGAGGGCAAAATGTTGTAATAATGTGTATGTTTTCCAACCCCACGTCTTTCTCCATTTTGTTTACTAGCTTATGATGGTTAGTTTAGGGCATCATATTTTGTTTGGCATACTTCATGTTTGCATCCACTTGTATTGCATGCACCGAGACTCAGTTCATCATTCTAACTTGTATTGTTAGTTTAAAAACTTCTTTGAATACATGCTTAGACCGCATGCTATCAAATTGATTCATATGCCATGTTAAGTAGCTGAGCCTATTTAGATTGCATATCGCATGTATCGCATTAGTCATATCGCGTAGTTAAGAATCATGCATTTTTCTAACTCATTTCTCTTTTTGGCTTGGAGTACTAGGTAAGCCTTTACTCACTTTAGCATATTGCATGTGTGTGATTGTTGCCATGTTTAGCATGCTTGCTATGAGGCTAAATGCTTATCTGATAAATTGCTTGAATACCTGTGGGTGGAGGTTAGTTGCTTGAATTGGAATAATTTGAGTAATGTTTATATGCGATCACTTTTTCAAGTGGTACATATTCGAAACAATTTTGCAAACAAACATGAGCCAAATGTTCCAATTCTCACAAGTTAGTCTCTACTTGTGTGTGTGCACATCACGTAGTAATACTAGCCTAATAAACTGGAACAAGAGCATATAATGACATAAAATTCATATCATGATTAGTAAAGGCCGATCTTTGATCGGGTGAGTAGGGGTGCTCAATTCATGACCATCCCCTCTCGTACCTAAGTTTTCGAGCCGAGACAATCTTCGTGATGACGGACACATGGCCTTCGACACGAGTCATGGGTTTTCTAAATTTTCTCAAAAAATATTTAGATGGCGACTCTGTATCTGGCAAAGCAATCTATTTTTTGGCAATTTGATTCAAAATTAATTTTTCAAAAGATTTGCCGGATTGGGATTCTTTGGGATTTATCTATTTCACATTGCACTTATGGAATCAGATTCAAAACCGCACGAGTCCAATACTGTAGGGCTTATTCGACTTTCGAAAGGGGGCGCAAAAAAGTCGAGCTATAACTAGCTTGGAGAACTGGTCCCTCAATTTCTCCCAAATCGTGGGGGGTACATACTTGTCCTAGAAAGCGTTGAGAAAAGCCTCCCAATACGTCCATACATATACTTCCACCACTGACCCGCATCTCCTTTCAGTTGGAAGGATGCCAAGGTCACTCTCAACTGGTCGTCCTCAATGCCAAGTATCTCGAACGTTTTCATAATCTGCTCTAGCCACTCATCCGCCTTTAGTGGCTCTTTGGGATCACCCACAAACTCGTTTGGATTCAACCGGAAAAACTCCTGTTTCAAGACAGATGGCCCTATCTCAGCAACATGGGCCTGGACTTGATTCTCAGCCCTGAGAATGTCTATGGATTCCCACAACGCTATGGCCATTTCCCGAGCTAGGGCGCCCATGGCCTGTTGACCAACTAGTTTGGCTACATTAGCCTGGCTAACCCCTTCTTTCTGTGCTGGAATTTCATCTGGTAAAGGCACCTCGTGCCTCCTATGTCTACCACGCCTACCACCACGTCCACGTCCACGTCCTGACATCCTAATAAAGGTAACAGAAATGATTAGCACATTTACAAATGTGCTGAAGTTAACTCACTCGCATCCTTAAGCGGTGGAAAATAATAATTCACTCCACATAAGCATATTGTCACATAAACACATATGAATTTTATTCCCGGATAATGACCGTTCCACGGCGTTGCCAGAGTTCCTATTAGAATCAGCAGTAATCAAGTGCTCTTCTAATAGGACTTTAAGAAACGCGTAGACTCAATCAACATCCTAGAAATTTAATCCCACTATCATATAATCACATAAACATGTTATCATACAAGTACACATCGTTCGTACGAAAGTCTCTATCAAGCGAGACAAACCTATTGTGGTACTAACCACTTCCAACGTACCCAAAGTATTTAAACCCGGTATGCTCTGATACCAAGTTGTCACGCCTCAAAAATAATACAATAATCCATCCACCATATACATTATATAATAACAACAATAATAAAGTTATCTTCCATTAATTTAATAAGATATACAAAAGAGAAGCATATGCATCATACATTCATAAAGCCTAACCCCAAATCTATAGCATATGTTTCCAATTAAAAGAGAGGGAGAAAGATAAACAGATAAAAATGCCCTACGGGCTTACAACCTTCCAAGAGTCAGAAGCTCAATACAGATAAAGCCTTAGGCTTGTACAAAAAGCAAATAAATACAAATAAACAAAAGTGAGCTCTCAACTCCACAATCCTCAAAAGCTAAGTCTTTGGCGGGAGGCATATCACCAGCACCTGAAAATGTTTTTCCCAAGTAGGGTGAGCTAAAGCCTAGTAGAAACCATCTATCACAATATATGAGTCTTAACAAAATTATATGTATGGTGTGCATATGCAATGCCAATGACAAATCATTCGTGATGTCACAAGATCATACTATGCCAAGCTTTACATCTCAAGCCGTTTTAGTCTTACTTTAGTTCATGGCAATTCATTTCATCTCAATCCATGAGTTAAATCCCTTCTTACCCAAACAATCCAACTTAGATTACATCCCAATAATTCTCTACCAATACAATTATAACATAGACAATTTAATCTGTCATTTTACGAAAATTTCCTCCGCGAGAATCAGCACCCATGTATATATGCACAGTTTTCGGGACTTTCACTCTGGATACACGGGCCAACTTAATTCAATGGAGTCCATCCTCTTTCTTCTCCCAAACACAGAGTACATCCCATTTCTCCTCCCAAATATGATACATATACAATGTATTAACACATAGTCATATTCAATGACAATCAATACGAGATTAGTTTCAATTCACCTAATTTTCATGTAATTTCTACAACAATCATAGCTATCCTCCACCGATAGCCCAAAACAGATATTTTTAAGCAGTTATACAAACTTCACATTAGATAAACTATCCATATGTCCATCAATAAGAAACAACAATTTCCCAACTACACCATTAACATACACATCTAACCAATTTCATGATTTATACACAATAACCATTTGAAACATTTTAAGGCAACACCCCATTTCCTCCCAAAATACAACTTGTTTGCCAAAATCAACAAGTTTAACACAACACAACCTCGTATCCATACCCATAACCATTTCAACACCTTTATTTTAAAAACCCCTCTTTTTTATTTTAGACCAAAACCCTAGGTTTGTCTAAAATCATCCAAATCCTAACCTTTATTTTCACTATCATCAAATACCCAAGTTAAAAATCATACAAGAGTATAGAAAGTCCCTACCTCAAGCTTAGAAGAGGGAGAAGGAAGAAAAGCCCAAAAGTCAACGGAGGAGAAACGACGTTTTACTCCGATCAAAATGAAGCCCTCGACAAACTCTACAATTAATCTCAAAGAAGCAAGGCGAAAAGAGGCCTTCAAGTGAGTAAATCTAAAGATCTTTGGGTGAAAAAGTGTTTTTTGAGAGAAAGAGAGAGTTTCATGATTTAGAAGGAGAAAGGAGAAGGAAAAGTAAACAAAAGATCAAGTGGTGGACATATTTATAATACTAGGTCAAAATAAAAAATTAAACTCCAAAGTCAACCCAAAAGATCTGGTCAAAATCCCCAAAAAGTAGGACCCAAACCGACTAAAAATCTGGGAAAAAATTAGCAAGTGTCGACCCCTGTAGCAGAGGTGTCGACCCTTATGAAGAAAAGCTGGAACACTTATGTTTGACAGCATGTAAGATGTCAACCCTTCACAGATTGATGTCGACACCAAATTTCAGCAAGCAATTTCAGGACAAGGGTCGACTCTTCCCAGACTGGTGTCGACCCTTGAGGCCAACAACAAAAGGTAGGTGTTGTAATAACCCCGACCCTGATTAACGCTAATTGGGACTTAATTATGTCTAATAATAATTAAGGGAAAAATCTGGAATTTATCTGCATGTGCATTGCATGACTTATGTGTTTTTATCTGTTCGGTGTCAGAATATCTGTTTGTGTTTTAGACTTTAAACTGCAAATAGGAAGCCTTATCGGCACCCGATTCTGAAATTGATTAGTGTTTTGAACTCGTTAGATTTTATGTGATTTTATGGTAGGTTCAATTAAAATTCGGTTTGGAGTGATTAAATTCGATTAAAATAATGCCATTTATTTAATTTGGGCCAAACACCACCTAAGGGCTATTGTTTTACTCCACTAACTCACCCCTCTTGCATTTGATTATACACTTTGAGCCTCAACAAGAGAGAAACGTGGGTGAGAGAGTGAATTGAAGAAATTGGGTCTTAGCTCAAGATTTAACTTGGGAATTTGGAAGAATTGAAGAGAGTATTGGCAATTAAGCTCCTACAACTTAAATTCAAGACTTAGGTATGATAATTCAACCCCTCATTGTTGTATTTAAGATGGTTCTTGCTTAATAGATGGTCCATTTAAGGGTTGTGTTTAGAAATTGGTTCTAGGTGTTGAATTTAAGCTTAGTCTATGCATGCATGCTCATATCATGCTATTTTGAAATGTTTTCATGGAAATTCTTTACATGCAAGGCCACATTCAAGTTGTAGACCATGAAACCATAAAAATCCTAAGTTTAATTTTGCTTTGGATCATGTTTTGAAGCTTTGTAATGCACTTGAATTCATGCAAGAATGTTTAAACTTGGTTCTTGGAAATTTATGGACATGATGCTCAAATTAACTCACTCTTGGGCAATGATTTTATAAATTGGCTTTTGGAACTTGATGTACTATGAGTTTGCAATGTTTTTCCAGAATTTAGGCCCAAGAGGTTGAGTTTTTGGTTGAAGAATGCTTGGTTCGAACTTGGAAGACAAATCTGGAAATTCCAGATTTTGCTTCCTCGCTCGAGCGAAGGATTCATCGCTCGAGCGAGCACCTTTGTCCAGGGATCCGCTCGAGCGAGCATCGAGCGACCATCGCGCGGAAAAAATCAGCATCCAGTATTTTTACTGTTCAACAGACCGCTCGAGCGAAGGATTTCTCGCTCGAGCGAAGCCTTTAATTTTGGAAGCTCGCTCGAGCGAAGGAAGGCTCGCTCGAGCGAGACCCCTGTTTTCAGCAACTTTTGGAAAAATGTTTTCTAAGGCATTTTTACACCCCCATTCCACCCTAGGCATTCATAGGCCATGTTTAAGGCTCCTTAGCAAGGATAAGAGGGTAGGTACACACTTAGAACCGTGGATGCAAGTTTTGTACAATTTGAGTGCTTATTTCAAGTGTGTATCCGTAATGTGTTATGTAGGTCACGTGCCGCAAATCGTTCAATCCTTTTGACTTCGTCTACTTGTATCAACGCCCACAGTAAGTAATAACTTTGTAAAGTTATGTTCAATGTTATGTATTTTTCGTATACTATGATACGAAATGATTGATTCTTTGAAAAGCTATGATATGTTGGAAATGAATGAATGAATGTCCAGTTTTTCTGAAAAGTATTTGTGGCACCCTTAGTCCGGATGGCCCTTGCCTTGGGTAACAATACCATGGCTACTTGCAGTACCAACTTTGTTGTGGTCTTCGGACCTGCCTGTTGTGGTCTTAGGACCTGCCTGTTGTGGTCTTCGGACCTGCCTGTTGTGGTCTTCGGACCTGCCCGCTGTGGTCTTCGGACCTGCCCGTTGTGGTCTTCGGACCTGCCCGTTGTGGTCTTCGGACCTGCCCGTTGTGGTCTTCGAACCTGCCTGTTGTGGTCTTCGGACTTGCCTGTTGTGGTCTTAGGACCTGCCTGATCTGATAGCTAAGGGGTGTACCACATATGATCTTATGCAAAATCTGAGTTTGATTATGAATATGAGCATGTATCTAAATCTATTTCTGATTGGAAATCTGAATATGCATAAGACTGTGTCTCTGATATAAACTCTATGTTGGACATCATTCGTTAAAATCTTTACTCTGTTGTTATTCACTGGGCTTTCGCTTACTGTTTATTATATATATATATATATGTAGGTGAGCCGGCACAAGACCCTGGCCAGAGTTGATGGCCTCCTGGTTCCCTTTTTGTCAGCCAGCTGTTGCGCCTCCCGAGGAGGTTCCGGTTAAAGCTTAACACCGAGGCTGTTTTGCTTCATGCTAGTCTGTAGTTGGGTTTTGTATAAAAGTCGGATCTTGGGGGTACTTTATGTAAATATTATGTACATATCGGTGTATCTGACTGGCATGATTATGTTTATAAATAAGTTTAAAATTTACAGTCCCATGTATGTCATCACAGCTCAATGGACCTTGTTTATTTTACATTATTGCTTCCGCAGCCCCTTAATATTTGTTATTCTATTTGGAGGCCGTAGGTAATCCACGGATTACTGGCCGGTTACGTCGCTAAACCTATAGGGGCGGGTTTGGATCGTGACAGGTGTCGACACCACCAAGACTGGTGTCAACCCCAGAACAAGATTTTTAAGTTCCCAAACAACTTTTAACGTAAACAAGCGTGAACAAGTAATCCCAACAAGTTTAAACCAATTTGTACTTCTCCAAAACTAAGATGCAACAACACCAAAGATTCCCAAAACAAAATGAAGGATCCAAATACACTTCCCAAAAGTTTTGAAGGATACAAGTGCTACAAAAACTATTGAATAATTACAAAGACCCAGGCTGGATTAAGAGAACCAAGTAGTTTGGCAGATAATGGAAATATAAATATAAATCCTGAAAATAAATAGACAAATAATAAATGAAATTTCCAGTTAGACATTTGCAATGAGCCCGAAAGTTGTATGGTTCTTAAAATAATATTTATTTTTTATTTTTAAAGAGAGTGTTGACTACATATTCGACATATGGATTATTTGTCTGAGCTATCTTCAGATATAGGTTTGTTTTAGAAAATTAGTTAAAAATTAATTTTTTTTTGATTTTTTTTTTAAAAACATATAAAAAAATAGAGAATTAATATGACTCAAAATAAAAATCAAAAATTAACTTTTAGTCAAATTTCTAAAACACCCCGCAGGCACGGGAGCATTCTGCTGGTTCATATCCTTGGATGTTCATCATTGACGGAGCATGGAAATCAACGCACACCTGTGCAGGCGTTGCTTGGGTTTGCATGGATAATAAGGGTTAAAATCTACATCAACGTGCATTAGTGGTGAATCCACTTCCTAGTCCACTGGTGGCTGAAGCAATGGCATGTTTGGAAGCTCTATATTGGGCCAGGGATACAGGGAAAAAATGTTTAACTATTCAAACTGATAGTCAAGTTTTGGTCAAGATGGTGCAGAGCAAAGGAACAATAGTAGACTGGCAGATTATTTTTATTGTTAGTGATATTATTAATTATAATAAAGATTTTGATTATGTTTGTATTAGTAAGTTAAAAAAAAAATTGTAATTTAACCAGCACATACACTAACAACTGATGTTATTAAGTTATTTGTTTAATATATTTTGATGGCTAGTCCTCAAAAATAAAAAAATAAACTGTATTTATATAATAATAATAATAATTTAAATAATGTGAACTCTGATGTATGAGTTGATAAAGCAAATGTCCAATAAATTTCTTCTTCCGATTCTGTGATTAGTTATCTTTAGCTGGCCACCCTCCTCGATATTTCCTCTCTCTCTGTGGGAATTATTTATTAATTGTAAAATATCACGTAACTATATTTCAACTCAATCACCAATTATTTAGGGTGTGTTTGGTAACGTTTACGTTTTTAGTTTATATTTACAAAAATTTTATAAACTAGTTTTTGTTTATTTTTTGTTTATTTTTAAAAAAACATAAACTACAAACACGTTTGGTAATTGACAAAATGTTTTAAAAAATTTAAAAATATAAAAAAGAGTGAGAAATGACAAGTGGTGGCAAGTGGCGACGGAAGACGGTGGTGGAAAGTGGTGACGGTGGGTGGTGGGTAGCTGGTGGTGGTGGGTGGTGGCGGGTGGATGGTGGTGGTGGTGGTGGTGGGTGGGTGACGGTGGCGGGTGATGGGTGGTGGGTGGTAGCGAGTGGGTGGTGGTGGCGGGTGGTGGGTGGTGGTGGTGTGGTGGTGGTAGGTGGTAGCGGATGGCGGGTGGTGCCAGGTGGGTAGCGGATGGCGGGTGGTGGTGGGTGGTGGTCAGGTGGGTGGCGGATGGCGGGTGATGGCAGGTGAGTAGCGGATGGCGGGTGGTGGGTGGTGGTGGCGGTGCGGGTGGGTGGTGGTGGCGGGTGGTGGTGGTGGTGGGTGGTGACGGTAGCGGTGGTGGTGGGTGGTGGCGGGTGGTGGTGGTGTGGTGGTGGCGGTGCGGGTGGGTGGTGGTGGCGGGTGGTGGTGGTGGGTGGGTGACGGTAGCGGTGGTGGTGGTGTGGTGGCGGGTGGTGGTGTGGTGGTGGGTGACGGTAGCGGGTGGTGGGTGGTGTGGTGGCAGGTGGGTGGCGGATGCGCGAGTGGTGGTGGTGGTGGGTGGGTGGGTGACGGTGGTGGGTGGTAGCGAGTGGGTGTGGTCGCGGGTGGCGGTGGCGGTGCGGTGGCGGTGGTGTTGGTAGGTGGGTGGCGATGGCAGGTGGTGATGGGTGGTGGCGGGTGGGTCATGGTAGTGGGTGTGTAGATGACGGCGGCGGGTGGTAGGTGGTAGCGAGTGGATGGTGGTGGTGTTGGTGGCGGGTGGTAGGTGGTGGTGGATGGCGGGTGGTGGTGGGTAGATGGGTGACGGTGGCGGGTGGTAGGTGGTAGCGAGCGAGTGGTGGTGGTGGTGGTGGTGGTGGTGGTGGTGGCAGTGGCAGGTGGGTGGTGGGTAATGGTGGTGGTGGCGGTGGTGGCGGCGGGTGGTGGTGGCGGATGAGTGGCAGGTGGCTAGTGGTGGCAGGTGGGTGGTGAGTGGTGGTGGCAAGTAGGTGGCGTGCGGTGGATGGTAGTGGCGGGTGGTGGGTGGTGGCGGTGGTGGTGGTGGCGAGGGGTGAGTGGTGGCGGCGAGTGGGTGGCAGGTGGGTGGTGGCTGGTGGGTGGTGGTGGGGGGTGGATGGGTGGTGGGTGGTGGTGGCGGAAGACGGTGGTAGAAAATAGTGGCGGGTGGTGGCTAGTGTTGGGTGGTAAAAAAAAAAAAACCTGAAAACTCAAAGGAAACACATTTTTTGTGTTTTCATTTTTTGGCAAAATTTATAAACTGAGACCACTGATTTATAAATCAAAAATTTTACCAAACAAGTTTTTATTTGAGTTTTTAAAATTTTTATAAATATAAACAGAAAACTGAAAACGTAAGTGTTACCAAACGGCACCTTAATCTTTATATTGTTTTCATTCCCAATATAAATAGTGAGTTCTTATCTCTCTCTATCAATCAAAACTTTAGAGAGCCCCACGTATCCATACTTCAAAAATGCTAAATAATTACCCCCTCTCTCTCTACATGATACATCATCAGCCACAATGCAAACAGAAAAAGTATGGAGAAATAACAACTCAGTGCAAAATTATAAAAAAAAAAAATTACACATTAGCAATAAATTTTATAAATATTAATAATTAAGATTTTAAATTTTTTCATATATTTATAAATTTTTTTTAAAAGTCCTCTGAGCTGTAATTTTCTAAAGATATAGACTAGGATGAATATTTTCTTAACATCTTCCATGTCCGTCACCCCCGTCTCGTTTATATTTACTAAGGGTTATTTAGGAAATTAATTATTTTAATTGATTTTTTTATCTTTTTATGAAAAGATATACACAAAAATATAAAGAAAATTTAATTTTTTTATAGTGACTTTTTGACTATTTTTAACCTATGCCAAAACAACCCTAAATATATTTATATGTATATAAGATATATAATTTTTTTAATATGATAAAATTAAAACTTAAAATATTATACTTACACTATATTTGGTTCATGAATTTAGGTAGAGATCTGAAAAGGAAAATAAAAAAGTTAGGTAAAATGTGAATAAAATATAACTACTTTTTACACATTTTTTTCTTTTCTTTTTTCAAGTTCCTTTTAACAAAACACAACCTTAATATTAATAGTTCTTTCTGGTCTTATATATCTTGACTTTCATCAATTATAAATCACTACCCATAAGATATTATATTATTCATAATTTTATTTTTTAAATTATAAAATTAACCGACCACAACCTCACTCTCAATTGCCCCCACTACCAACTTGATTTGTCCTTTCACAATATGATACAAGTTAGGGCAGGGAACAACAAACCCATCCCATGGATAGAGACCCAAAAAAAAAATTATTAAAAAACTTAAACCGAATTATGATATATAGTTCATATTTAATTTTTATATACATTTATAATAAATTTTAATCACACAATGCTTATCCTAAGTAAATTTTTTGAGTTCATATAGAATTGTTTTAAAACTAAAACGACATCATTTTCATAATAAAATAATCTAAAATTATTAAAAAAAAACAAAAGACAGCATTCTAGAAGGACGTGACCTTCCACTTTCTTCCGTTCTTCCCTTTTAATCCAATTTTTTTTCTCTCTAGTTGGCTTGGATTTGGTGATTTGGAAATAAAAGAAAAAACTATCAATTAACACTAATAATTTTATTAATACACTTATAAATTTTAATAAGATCAATTATCACTTATGAGTGTGTTAATAAAATTATTAGTAAATGTGTTAGTATGCTATCATTTTTCAAAAACATATTTCTCTAAATTCGTATTAGTTGTTTTGATTTTTTTAAAACAAAATTAATATATATAAATTTCCGTCCCTCATGAAATGTTTGCTTTGACCTTCTTGTTTTCTTTTTTTTTTTTTTGGGATTTGTTGGAGGTTAATAGTGTAAAATCAAAATGGCCATCCAATATGTGAAAATAATGACCAAAACTGTATGTGTTACGCATGAACTTTTTTATTTTTTGGTATATTAGACGATAAGTTAAGATATTTTGTCTGTGATAAAACTTAAATTTATAAAATATATTTTCACATATTTAGAAGAAATATTTGAAATTATATTAAGAAAAACTTGGGTGATTCAAATTTAACCATACACTATTTTTTTTTTTTTTTTGGTAGATAAAAATCTAAACACCTTTTTTTGTTACCTAAAATTATCATATACTATAATTTATAACAATGACATCATTGAATAGAAAATCTGGATTTTATGACATTTTTGTTATCCTTGGTATGTTGTTTTTCTTTAAAAAAAAATAAAAATAAAATTGTTTCTATTTTTTTTTTTTAAAAAAGAAAATGTTTTCACTTGTTTTAAACCAAGTTTTTACCATCTCTTCTTATTTCTACCACCGACCTCTATTATTACTAGATGTCAATGACCACTAGCCAGCTCTAGCCACCTTCTAGTGGTCACCTTCTAACAATTATCCCGTAACCTATTTAGTTACCGTATCCATGTACTCTCCATCGACAATCACCACTTTCAATCATTTATTAAGTGGAAAACTCTACTAATATTATCAAGCCAGTCCTTAGTATGAGAATGGGATATATAATTAAAATATTAATCAAATTACTCGTCATGTCAACCAGCAGCCCATCCCAATCCGAAACCAAAGTCTTTTCAAAGTGTGTATAATAGGAATAACCCATCCCAATCCCAAGTCAAAGTCTTTTTAAAGTGTATATAATGGAAATAACCTAACCCAATAGTCTTTGTAAGTGTATATAATGGGAATAAGAGTTAAATCAACAGAAACGGCCATAACAAAGGACTTTCGTCGACTACCAACATATATTTTAATCTTCTTATATTGTTTTGATTTATAAATTTAAATAAAAAAATTTGAAAAAAAAATATATATAAAAAGCATGTAAAATATAGGACAAATTATACAAACAGTCCCTATAGTTTGGTATTCGTGTCACTTTGGTCCCTGACTTTTCAATTGTGACACTTTTGACCCTAAATTTTGAATCTTGTTCCAAATAAGGACAATTGAAGATATCATTGTTTAATTTTAAGGAAAAAATCGTCAATTTAATAAAATATAAACTAATTTGAAAAAAATAAATGTCAAAAAATATTTTTAATTTTTTAAAAATTATTTTTATCCACCAATGATAAAATTATGTAAAATTGATAAAAATTAATAAAAATTACATGATTAATTTTTTTAAATTAATTTTACATGATCATCATTCAAACATATAATAAAAATTAATTTGGTAAAAATAAATAAATAAATGTCTAAAGGATTTATCAATTTTACATAATTTTATTTTTAGTGGGTAGAAATAATTTTTAAAAATTTAAAAATATTTGTTTGACATTTATTTTTGTCAAATTAGTTTATATTTTATCAAATTGACGATTTTACCCTTGAAAAATCTAATGATATCTTCAATTGTCTTTATTTGGAACAAGATTCAAAATTCATGGCCAAATGTGTCACAATTGAAAAGTCAAGAACCAAAGTGACACAAGCCCTAAACTATAGGGACTATTAGTGTAATTCACCCTAAAATATAATTATATTTCATTAACATTTTATTTATTTTTTATTTTACTTTCTAAATTCCTATTTAAATTTATAAATTAAATACAACCTTAACCTGAGAGTTTGGTCCAACAAGTCCACACTTTATCGTAAGAAATCCTAAGGTGGTGTTTGGCAAGTGATTTTGGGGCTAAAATAGTCACAAAAAACAAAATAGGCTATTTTAGCCACAACAAACAAAACATCACATCTAACTCATAATCATTACACTCTTCTCTCACAAAAAAAGTTAAAAAAGTCAAAAAGTCAAAAAACCCTTATCAAACCAACCTTTTTAGCCCAAGTTAAAATAGTCAAAAAAATCAAAAAATCAAAAAGCCAACACACTTCCCAAACGGAGGCTAAGCCGCGTGATGTTTGATCCAAACCAAAAGCCAACAACGATTGATCACCGAATAAGGACATCACAATTTTAGTCTACCATTTCTTTTGTACTATAAATATATGTTTCCTCACCCACTTGGAATTTTTATGGGAGAAAAAAATTATATTTCGAGTGGACAGTGAAAAAATAATATTATTTTTATAATAATATAAATTTATTGTATGTATGATGTAAGTGTTTTTTGTGTTTGATGAAAGTATTTCATGTGTGTCAAATTTGTACAACAAAAATTTATAGTGCAATTATTTTAAGAAAATCTCACATATTTGTAATTTTCCTACTTTTATTTACATTGGAGTTTATCTTGTGAATGAGAATCTTTCAATCCCTATTGTGAAACTTGTGATACATGAATTGGGAGAGACTTTCTTCTGGTCCACATGTTGGAGATGTTGTTATTGTAGGGTCATGTAAGGCTTAACACAAGTCTTAAGCCTCGTTTGGGAGCAGATTTTTTTAGTAATTTTTTTATTTTTTGGCTAAAATGTGATATAAAAAAAACTAGTATATTTGGGATGACTTTTTGACTTTTTACGAAAAGATATGCAAAAAGTAGAGAGAAAATAGAATCTTTAACTTTTTGAAATGGGTTGTTGACCTTTTTATTTTTTAGTAAGTTTTTGACTTTTTAATTAAAATAGACACTTGCCAAACGAGGCCTTAGTTTACGATTTGATCTTTTCAATTTATTTAATTATATGTATAGATAATTCATATAAAAAAATTAAATTGATTTGAGAATTATAGTTATATGTTTTGATTTTTTTTGTCTATAAAATAATAATATTGACTACCAAAATAAGACCCACAATAAATTTCACATGACCTGAGAGAGAAGTTTTTTTTTTTTTTTTTTTCACATGACCTGAGAGAGAAGTCAAACCACATAAATTATATATAAAAAATTAATAATTTGTCTTATATGATGAGTATTTGTTATTAATTGACTTTTACTTTTAACATTTTCAATCAATATTTCAACTCATACTTGGTGCTTTAAAAAGTTAAAATTAACACTTCTATAAATTTCAACCAAATAGCCAAATGCGTACGTGGCATCTTCTATATCAAATTTCACATATCATATAAAATAATCGGAACAGAACATTTAATTTAGTAGTTGTATAGCATTGTTTTGTGATGTGAAATCAAGAGTTCAAATTCTTCTGTAAAAAGGAATTTGATATCATTTATGTTGTCAATTCTCTTAACAAATAACAACTAACTCTTGTTTTATGTATACAATGACACATGTAGAGCAAGAAATTTAAATAATAAAAAGTAATTTATAAATTCATTTGGAAACCGGGGTCTCTGTAATTAGTAATTTTTTTATAAATATGATTTATATTTTACTAAAAAATGAGTAGTATTTTATTTAATTAATATAAAACATTAGTTGTATTTTTTTAACAGAGAACACTTGCTAGGTATGCACAAATACTTTGGTCGATCGGCTCCGGCTCTAGTGAGGGTATAACTTGGGCAGGTTAAATCCGAATAATTTGAACGTAGTCCGAATTTTTTTAGGGTTTTGACATGATATTTTTAAATTTAGTACGAGTTTGGACAAAAATTTAGAAACTTAAATTAAATTTGGATAAGTTTGGATAAAGATATCAAACAATTCGAAATCCGAATTATATATATAGATATATAAAAATATCAAATATACATATAAATTATTAACCATTACATGATATTAAAATAATTTAGATCATTAAATCATATTGAATATATATTATATACACAAGTAATACAAAATCTTACATATTTTATTCACGCTCATAAATTCTAAAGTCTACCATAGCAACATTTCTCTTACATTATATAAATTATTTGTTTTGATATTATTAATTATTTTCTAAAAAAAAATCTAAATAGAGTGTAATTTTAATAAATTAATAATTTAGATGTAAAAAAAAATAAAAAAATTGAAATTTATGTACGAATCGGATTTAACTCAGGTCGGGATTGAGCAAATAATCTTGAGTTACAATTCGAATCTGGATGAGTCTGGACAAGTTTCAATACAATTTAAAGTAGGTTTGGATAATCTCTCAACCCAACCGAGTTCACAAAAGTTGCACCCTTAACACTAGGTATTAAGCGGCCAAAAAATCATCTTAAAAATAATAATAATTATTATTCAGTGAACAATAATTACTCAGTATCACTTGTAATGTTAAATTTAATTGAATCTTTAATTTTTGTTGGACGAGTCTCATATGGGTTCCATCAAGGCCAATACTAGGCAGAAGCGAACAAAGCAATCGCTTTCTCCCCTAGAAAACAGCCCAAAATTAGGGCTCCAAATATTTGCAGCACTTATGCATAGTCTAAAATTATATGACTGGAAAGGCCCAAATTAAAGACGAAAAAGCCCAAACCAAACAAAGGCCTAATTTTTTCTTCTTCTGAGCAAAAAGAAATAACAGAGGGCCCACCATCCACAAATATATGAACAATAACTTTCCAAAATGAATAATACTATATGTACCAATTAGTATATTAATTAATGTATCAATTAATGATGTAACATAATTTTAAAAAAAAAATTGGTGTCATAATGCATATAACACCACTGCTGTTGCCGTGAATGGAGAAATCAATTTGCTGCATTTGAATTGGATATTGGAAGATAAAAATAAAATTAGCACAAAATTTTGAAAAATTCATTAAAGACGCAAGAAAAAAAATGAATTATTACCAAACAGAGAGATGCTATTACATCCAAAGAAAAAAAATTAAAAAGACCTATTATATATTTTCCATTCCATTTGTACGTATATATCATGTTTCCTAAAACATTTTTCTAGTAAAAAGCAAAATATACATGGTGGGGGGGGGGGGAATTTAATAAGTAGAAGAAGAAGGCAATGTGGAAACAAAAGTAATTAATTAAATAAAAATTCATCCACATAATTTCTCCTTCTCTAAATTCTCCCGAATGATGTGATAATCAAAATTTAAAAAGTTGACATACATTCTAATATTCTCTCAAAATTCTCATTACATATATTTTACCTTGCCACCTCATTCAGGGAATTTTAAGAGTAAGAAATTGTGTGAATATAATATTGTTGTTAATTAATTTAGGCCCACTTAGCCAAAAGAGACATACAACCGGCACCGAGAAGAAGCGAAGCGTTGGCACCAAGCTGAAGCTTTGGGTTTGCTTGCATCTTGGGGTTCATGAAATCGGCTGAGAGAAGATCGACTAAAGCCATGTAGATCAGTATTCCAGCTGAGGCTGCGTTCAAAATGCCCTCTACAGCTAAGGCCCTTGGGCTATTCTCGTTATAACTACTCGATATACCGATGCCTATTGCTATCCCAACTGGTGTTGTCAGTGAGAAAAACAGTGCCATGATTACCACTGCTCTACACTTGAATTTTGCCTACATAACCCAACACCAACATGTATATAGTTAGTCCAAATCTTATATCTTAACAAATTACTGCAAAATTTTGAAGATAAATTTTTTTAATGTAATGAATATTGCATATGATCGAGCAAACACCTTGTGTCTACGTAATAAATGTGGGATTCAATAAGTCATTTTTTGTTTGGCTCGAGATGTTGATAGTTTGGCCATGTTAAACCTTAGTCACGTCAACTCGGTCATATAACATGAACTAAGGAATGTTGTTAGTTAGTCGCAGCAAGCTCTTGTTATATCCTGATGGATTTTTTTAAATATTTTTTTATAATTTGAACTATTTATATTGTAGAATTTATTGAATAAATCATTCATGTAAAATCAAATTGATTGGACATTCTATATTTTAAATAAAAATAATAATAATAAACGGTTAACTTGATCTTTATAATTTTTTAAAAATAAGTAATATTTGATCATGGAATTACGGATTTTCGATTAATTTAATTTTTTGCATGAATAATATAGTCGACAAATCCTATAATATGAACGATTTGGATTAACTTAAATTTGTATTGAATTTTTTTATCACACACAAATGAAGTGAAATTAATGAAGGCTAAAATTTAGAATTTTATTATTATAAAGAAGAGACATTTTCAATAGGAGACTTTTAATATTATTTTTTGGTTTTTTTTTTTTTTTTTTTTTTTTTTTGGGGGGGGGGGGGGGGCTAGGTTCATTATAAAACGTAGATAAGTAATATAATAAATATTTTGTTTTATTTTTGTGTGACTAATTACACTTATAAAGCCGTTAAAAATTGAACACTGTGAGAGAGTATTGGAGTGATGTGGTAAAGCTTTAAGACCGTTGACAAAATTGAAAGTTTGAATAATTATCTGCATATCCTGTGGTGTGCATCTACCAACATATCAACTCCATTATTCGAAGACTATTATAACAAGGGAAAGAATAATGTTATATGTATTAATTAATTTATTAATTAGTGTATTAATAAATTATATAACATAATTTTAAAAATTTTAAATATTTGGAATTTGTATAATAAATTAACTCAATAATAATGGTAAAATATCAATTGATACACTAATATATACATTAATTAGTGTATCTAATAACACCGTAAGGGGGAAATATCACTTTCATTGGTACTTTAAAAGCCAATTACAAATTAATGGAATATTTTAAAAATATTAATAATTAAATATATGAACTTTTTAATGATTTTTTTTTTTTCTTTCTAAACCTCAGTGGTGTAATTTCCCCTTATAATAATAATAATAATAATAATAATAATAATAATCTATTTTGTTGACTTGTTTAAAATCTGACCACTCATTTTTTTAGCAAGGATAGTTTTCAAATATTTAAAATATTTATTTTTATCAAATTAGTTTTTATTTAAAAAATAAATAACATAACATATTCCAAAAACTCAACTAAACAGGATGAATAGTTTTAAATTAAGGTCTTTGACACGTAATTAATCACATATTTTATGATTTAGGTATTAAGGTCTCATTTGATAACACTTAGCTAGTGATGGTGTTTAATTGTAGCTTTAAATTAAAATTATTTGACTTTTAAAAATTATTTGAGCAAAAATGTGAGATTTTCTCACCTTATAATTTGTATTTTTTAAAAAATTTATTTAAAACCCTTAAATACGCATGAATAAAAAAAATCACCTTTTTTGTGCAATTATAAATTTTTAGGGTATTATAGATATTTGCATAATAAAAAATAAATAAAATCTTATTTAACTAATTTGGTTCAAATTTTTAATAAATTATCAAAATTACACCAACATAATTACAATTTATTTTAAGTCTTTTAAAAAATAATATAAAAAATTAAAATTATAAAAAGAAATTTATAAATGATATAAAACAGACTTTAATTTGACAATTAAAATTGGAAACCAAATTCTTCAAGATGGAAACAAAAATGGCCTTCTTATTAGTGCTGACAGCATAGAGAACTTGCCTTTAACATTTCTTTGACTTTCAACAATTGAAGGCCAATTGAAGGCTTTGAAAACAAGCCATTTGATGTGTACGCTTTTCACACAAATGAGTGCAATATCTTTGACTAATGCTAAATATATAAAAATATTTTAGAAAATATATTTATAAGGAATGACATGATATTCAGATTTTTACTTATGTATAAGAAAAAAAAAATGTGAATGGAAAGCGAATTTTTTTAAAGATTTTATGATATATTGGACTTCTCCTATCATTCAAAATTTAAGAGGAATATTTCACTAATTTCTTTTGAACGAAAATGAGTTTATTTATAAAAAATACTTTTATGACATCAATTATATATAAAATTATACATAGTATATAATGATGTGGCAATTTTCATTTTATAATTTTAAAATAAAAGACTCATTAAGGTGGCTTTAGGTTGAGTTTGGTTAAGATGAAAGTAGTAAAAAGTGAGGGTAAGGTAAAATAAAAAATAAAATTACTTATTAATTTATTGGGAATTGATTATTTTAGTTAATTTTTTAACTTTTTTGTGAAAATAAGTGCAAACGATTGGTTATTTTAGTTGACTTTTAAATTTTTTATAAAAATAAAAAATAAGAAGTGTAAAAAGTAATGAGAGATATAACAACTTTGTAGCTTAAAAAGGTCAACTATTCCAACAACCGGGAAGAACTTGTGCACGCAAGGTCAACTATTCCAACAACCGGGGTAGCATTCACGGCAGCATTTTTGTTTTTTAAAATTTTCAAACATTTTGTTTAGAGCAAACGTGTTTTTAATTTTTTTTTTTTAAATAAATATAAATTAGTTTACAAAAAATAAATAAAATTAGTTTATAATTTTTTTATAAAATAAACAAAAAACTAAACGTTACCAAATGTCACCTAAGCTTTTAGTTTCTTGTAAAAAAATCCAAAAAAATTTAAATTTATTTATGTAAATAGTTATTTATAATTAAAATTTTAAATTTATCTGTTACCTTTGCAAAAATTTCCATTTTAATAAAAAAAATATGAATTATATATATTTCTCATTTCACTTCTACTAGTTTCACCATACCATATCATTTTGATTAGTGAAAAATAATTGTTAATTGTTAATACTTATGAGGCCAATTGTTTACCCTCCTAATTCAATTCTCTTATTCTGTGTTTGGTTAGAAAATTTAAGAAGGAATTTGAAAAGAAAAAAGGAAAAAGTGTGTGAAATTAGATAAAATGTAGATATATTTTATTCATATTTCACCTATCTTTTATATTTTTCTTTCCAAATCCTTCATCAAATTTCCCAACCAAATACAGCATTTGGAAGAATTGAACTCATAATCTTCTTCTAGAAACTAAGCTCTTAAAAAATCATGGTAGCCAACTAAGCTACCCTACCATACAATTTTGTCAAAAAAATAAAATAAAAAATTATACATAAACAAAAGCCAAAAATGATAAAAGAATATGTGATAAGTATTAAATTTAGTAATGTGTAAAGTGGTACCTGAGTGATACATCCGCCAAGACCCATGCCCTCGAAGAATTGATGAAAGGTGAGAGCAGCCACAAGAGGCCTTATTGTTTTGACATCTTCCGAAGCACCCAATGAGATTCCAATAATCACCGAGTGGACCACAATTCCCAATTCCAAAACCTTAAAAAAAAAAAAACCACAAACACATCATTACCAAACCATCCATTGCTATTCACACCATCACAAATTAAAATATATCAAATCTAACCATACATGTGCCCTTTAAAATCTAAAATACTAATCGAAGTCAAACACCGATCAAATTATTTTTCATTCAATAAGAATGAAAATATCAAATCAGTGAAATTTTATAAAAATAATAAATTAGTAATAAGTTTTATAAATATTAATAATTATAATTATAAATTTTTTATTAAAATATAATTATGTTTTTAAAATTCTACTGGACTATAATTACACCTAATAAAAAAATAAGAAAAATTACAAATCAATGGAGTTTTTACAAATTTATGAAAAAATTTATAACTGTAATTATTAAAGTTGATAAAAATTTTCACTAGTTTGTAAAAAAAAAAATTTAATGCACTAAAGTGCAATTCTTCCATAAAAATATATGCCATTTGCGAACTCAATTATAAAAATATATAATTTTTGCCCTTTATAAGTCACCTTCAAAACAAGTATATTTGTCTGGCTTTTATTATTGAAAAGACCGATATGTATAAATTTACAGATAAAGATAGTAAAATTTATATTTACTAACCATTGAAAGAGTCTTAGTATAATTAAGACTTTCTACTCTTTTTTTTCAATAAGGAAAAGAATATTTACAATTTTTATTTAGAAAATTACATTAAATTGAATAATTGACTATTAAGATAATTACATTAAATTAAATAATTAGATACTTATAAAAGTCTAACAATACAAACTCGTAAAAGCAAACAACGAAAAAAAAGACAAAATAATCAATAATAACATTTGACTTGAACCACGGTCCCTCAATTGGAGAGTGCCCACCAAGTAGCCCAATTGGTTATCGGGATTCCCTGTGTTGAGATAAGGTCAAATTTAAATTTTAGTATCCACTTCATAATAATTTTCACGGTTCCGATTCGTAACTCGAAAGTTGTGGCTCAATTGTGGCTCGAGAGGTCAAAACAACGTCGTTTTGACCTTTTTTTTTTTTTTTCTTTTCTTTTTCTTATTTGCAGAAGAAGAACAAAGACCAGGAAGAAGAAGGAAGAAAGGAGGAGGAGGAAGAGGACTGGAGGGGGCATAATATTCGGAGGAGGAGGAGGCGGGGCCACGGCGGTCAGAGGCTGCGGCGAGGCTAGGCTGGGTGACGATCGGCTGATCGACGGCTGAGCGGGGCGACGATCGGCGGCTGGGCGACGATCGTCTTCTCTCTCTCTCTCTTCCTCTCTGCTTCTCTCTTTCTCTCCCTCTCCCTCTCTTCCTCTTTTCTCCTTCTCTCTCTCTTTTCATTTTTGAGCCAAATTCGGGCTCCGAATTTCGAGCTACCGCTCATTTTCGTAATTTTCATATGATAATTGAGGTTAAATAATTAATTATATCATCTTAAAATAAAATAATATTTAATTACAAAAATATAATTACTAGTATATTTTTACAAAATAAAACGTTTTCAAAAGTATCAAACTGGAACTAAACCTGATGAACAAGAAAAATACGTATTTAACAGCAGCAATTATGGATATAAATACATATAAATGTATATACCAACGGTGTCACACATGATGAGTGTACAATTTAAATAAATAAAAATAGAAATAAATAATAAAAAAATTAATATATTTAAATAATAAATATGCTCTTAATGAATCTCAAACCTTGTTTGAGTTGTAGTATAATAATTTTTGAGAAATATTAGGTTTCATGAAAATTTTTAAGGAAAACTATCATGAAAACTGTCTGCACCGTTAGATCAGATATGATCTCATGATCCAACGGTGCAGATGAATTTTCATGATAATTTTCATGAAAGTTTTCATGAAACCTAGCATGACCCATAATTTTTTATTTTTACATATAAATCTTCTAACATGCGCCATGAGAAAAATATTTGAAGGCTTGAATATCAAATTCAGTATTCACGTGAGTATAGATAGATATTTTTGAATAGATACAGTGCATGTATATTTTGATCGATATGGTAAAAAATTAAGATGAAAAAAAAAGTGAATATACGAGATAAATTAAAATAAAATAACTGGAAAATTCATATATAGGAGTACCTGAGATATGACACGGTGTCGAATAAGATCAGCGGCACCCAAGTCGTGTAACGAAAGCGCGGCGGCGGATCCATGAGCATGGCCGTGAGTGGCGTGAGTGTGAACATGAAGAGCGCCGCCGTGATCTCCACCTCCGTCTTCAACGTTGACAGTAGTACTTCCTGCCTTGGCATTACCATCATCATCGGCCTTCCCCTTAAAATACGACGTCGCAAACGTATCAATCATCAGAGTTACAATCGCCGCCATCATCGCCACGAATCCGGTGAACGGAAACTGCCAAGCTTTTCCGGTGAGACACGGGTTGGTCAGGTGGTCGAAGGCGTCGGGAAGGACGTGGATGAAGCCAGTGGCCAGAATAACGCCGGCGGCGAACGCTTTGATGATGAAGAACACATCCTTTTCCGGCCGGAGCGCCGGTACGGCCCTGCCGAGCAACGGAAGACAGACTCCGATTGCTCCGGCGACGAGAATAGAAGCTATCGCCGCCACTTTGTATGCGAGTGCTTTACTCTTGTTGCTTCCACTGTTGGTCGTTCCGGCATCGCAAGTACAGTCTCCGAGAACTGTGGTGGGAAGAACTAGAAGTATGAAGAGGGAGAGAACGAAGATTGAAGTGATATTCATTGTTGAATTAGGGCCAAATTGATTGAAACCATTGAGGAGTGATAGAGTATTGTCCCCTTTTATATAGAGGGGGAGAGGGTTTGATTTGACTGGAATAGAATTGAGTTTAGGAGAACATAAGAGTATGATTATTCGTAGTTGGATTAGAGAGGCGTGTTTTTTTTAATTGTTAAGATTGATGAGGCGTGTGATTTGTTTTGTGTGGGCTTTGTACGCATGACAATAGTGAAGAAATAATGAGGACATTTCATTTAGAGTAAAAAGTCATTAATCTATTATGTTTAGCGACACTTTTTTATTAATCCCTTTTTATTTATATATATTTTATTTAATTCATATTATTTTTTTATATTCTAATAAGTCTTATGAGTGACGTAATTATCAACATATCCCTAATAATATTTACATTTACAGTGTGAATGTTCAGTGATGTGAATATTCATATTATAAAATATGAATGTTAACATCACCAAATTACTAACTGTTCAAAAAATATTTGTAAGCATAAAAATATCTATAAAATATCTTAAATATAAGAATTATAATTTGATAGATCAAATATCCAAATAATAAGACTTATTGACATATAAGAATATCTTATGAATTAATTGGAATACAAACACTGAAAAAAATTATTTTTTAATAAATCTCCCTATAAGAGATTTGTCCTCTAATATTGATATTTTGACTTTTTAGGTTGGATTTCTCTCCATTTAAATTTGAATTTAATTCCTCATGAGTTCATTATGAATTTCATTTCGATTATCTAAATTTTTTATTTTGTAAGATTCTTTGTATATATTATTTATAAAAATAAAAAATAAAAATTTGAATCAATCCAATAATTTTTATTTTTTATCACGTTTATAACCAAAAAAATAATCGACAAGTTATGATTATTGAATAAAAAAATATAATTTTTTTATTAATTTTGTGGGTTAGGAGGATAAATAATGCCTAGAGATTATAGGTTGGTTAGTAATACATATACCATTTTTTTCAAGTTATCATCTCAATGAAAGTGTTTGGACTTGGTATGGTTGGCTATTTTTACACTTCGAATGTTAGAAATGTAATTCAAGCGTGCCAATAAGAATTTGAAAAGTTCTTACAGATAACAAATGTTAATTCATATCAAACAATTGTGCTAGGATTTTCTTAGTCTCAATGAAGAGATTTTTATTGAATTGTATTGAAAAGATGAACCAAAACTTGTAATTCAAATTCGTAATATAATGTGTTAGGTCCCGTTATTGTCAAATCCGGGTACAAAACCTTGAGTTGTTAAAGTTGTAAATTTTCCTGTATTTTTGGCTTTCCCGCTCGAGCGGGGACATTGGCGCTCGAGCGGATATTGAAGTCTCTCAGTATTTTGATAGGACTGTAAAAGTACTGGAATGTGTGATTTCACGCTCGAGCGGAATCTCAAGCGTTCGAGCGTACCACTGTTTAATCACACGCATATTTTGTTGAAGCCGCTCAAGCGGGCTGCTGAGCGCTCGAGCGGAGATCGCGGACACAGGTTGTCTATTTATACCTGTTTAGGTTAAGTTTAGGATTACTTTTTGCTCCTAGATCTTATTCAAGTGTCCTAGAGTTTTGTTTGAAATTTTCTTCTGAGTGTTTTATGAGTTTTCCTTGATGTTCTTGAGAGAGTTCTAAACTTATGAATTGAGATTCATATATCAAGGAGTTTGATACTTTATATTCAAGAAAGTTCTCTTCGGTGGCTTCCGAAGATTAAAAACGTAGAGTTTCAAAAGGCGTTTGATTCTATACGTAGTCGTTAATTCGACAAGTGAAGTTGTGGAATCAACTTTAGGATTGATCAATTCCGTGACGAAGGCGTGGTGAAAGAGTTACAGAAGATTCGAGGACAAATTGACTTGGTTGGGTAATTTGTGTATTATCTTTGTAATCTTTCTTTCTTCAGTAGTGGATTAATTAGTGGCGATTCGCCCGTGATTTTTGATTACAATTGAAGGCTCTTCAATTGTGGTTTTTCTACGTAAAAATCGTTTGTGTCGATTTATTGTTTATTCCTAAAAACAAACAAACTAAAGTCACTCTCGTAAGTGCTTGTTGATTTTAGATTGAGTGTTTTGGATAATTGGGATTTGGAATATTTTAATCTTGATCTAATCACGAATTACTTAGGATTTTCAATTGGTATTAGAGCAGGTCACTCTTCGTTTTATCAAAACTATAGGAGTGTGATTTTGTGTGACTAGTATTATGGATTCTATTCGTGAAGGTAACTCGACTCATAGACCTCCTTTACTCGACGGTACAAACTATTCTTATTGGAAAGCTCGTATGAGAGCATTTTTAAAATCCATCGATGAGAAAGTTTGGCACTGCGTGGTCTATGGGTGGAGTGAACCTATGGTCACCATTGATGGTGTAGATATTCCTAAACCCCTTGATAAATGGGACACAACTAATTACCAAAACTCGAGTTGGAACAGTAAGGCTCTCAATTCCCTATTTTGCTCCGTCACACCTGAAGAATTTCGTCGTATCTGCACGTGTGAGGTAGCAAAAGAGGCTTGGGATATTCTTGAAACAATTCACGAAGGTACTACCTCTGTCAAAAGGTCAAAACTTCAACGTCTCACCTCCGCCTTTGAAACCCTTTTTATGCGCGACGATGAGACGTTTGATGATTTCTATGCAAAACTCAGTGATATCATGAATTCCTATTTCACACTCGGTGAAAAAATTCCGGAAGCTAAAGTTGTTGGAAAAATTTTGAGGTCCCTTCCCGAGAGGTTCCAATCAGAGGTGACAGCCATTGAGGAGGCTCAGAATGTTGATACCCTCAAGCTTGATCAATTGGTTGGAAATTTGCAGACTTATGAAGCCCACCAAATTTCAAAGAAAAAACAAAAAGAAAGTGTGACTTTCACTAGTGCTCATGAGACTGCATGTCACGACCCAAACCCAGCCCTATGGGTTTAGCACCGTAACCGGCCAGTAATCTGAGATTACCGAAGGCCTGCTTAACAGTAATACAGTAAAACAGAGTACAGGGCCTGGCGGAAGCCAATACAGTAAATAAACAATGTCCAATGAGCTGTGACAGTCTGTATGCCAAAAAGATTTTTCATACATTCATGCAGTCTGAGTCAAACAGTATGTACATTATATACAGCTACTCAGTACAGGGACTTAATCCCTACTCAACAGTACAGTGAACATTCCGTCTATACAATCCATTCAGTTATTACAGAGCAGTAAGACAGTGCAAAAAGGGGAAATACTAAAACACCCCTAAGCCTTAGCATGATAGGCTCGGAACCTCGCAGTGAGCCATATTGGTTGGCTTGACAAAACTGGAGTTTACTCCGACGCTTCTAGCTTTGATCCGGTGCCTGTACACCTACATATATATATGAGCAGTGAGCTAAAGCCCAGTGAATAACATAAAGCGTAAAGGGGTTTAGAATGAATGTCCTTACAGTAATGAAAACAGTTCATTTCAATCAGTATAACAGTTGTTCAATGCAGTAAACAGTCATATGTGGTACATCCATTAGCATAACAGTAGCAGTAGGTCTTAAAAGACCGAACAGTAATGATGGCCATCAGTCAGTAAACAGTAGTGGTTCCAACGAGGGAACCGACAGAGATCTCTGTAACAGTAACAGTAAACAGTAGGTGCTAAGGATGCCACAATACATTTCAGAATATAGGACATACATTCAATCAAATAACAATAATCACTTCAGAAAACAGTTCCGTAAACAGTCAGAAAACATTCTCAGTTGAACATATCTTTACACAATTGTTACTCACAGAGTTTGGGCTACAGTATGCTAGAGCGTGTCTCCCCAGTCGCCAACCCTACACAGTTCACAGGTTGAACACACACTAAGCTACACAGTTGGGAAATATCATAACTTAATCCCTAATTTGCCTTGGTGTGTTCTACATCTCTATCCTCATTAAGATGCCTTAAACTAGGCCTAAGAATGCCTAGAATGGGATGAGGATGCAAAAATACACTTAGAAAACATTTTCAGAAATTTCAGTGAAACAGAGTCCCGCTCGAGCGCAAGTTTCCCCGCTCGAGCGGACAAGCAAACAAAGGTACCCGCTCGAGCATCCACTTCACCGCTCGAGCGGACCAAAAAGTACTGGATAGGTGAAATCTCCGCTCGACGCCCGCTCGAGCGTGTCACCCAGTCCTCCGCTCGAGCGCAACTTCCACCGCTCGAGCGGACTGATGAACAGTGTAAAGTACTGGATGCTCGATTTCTCCGCTCGAGCGGGATGCAAAATTCTGGAAAAATTCAGGTTTGTGTTCTAAGTTCAAAACTCAAATTTGATGCTTCCAAATCGATCCTCTTGGGCCCATTTCCTGGAAAACTCTTTTAAACACATAGAATAACATGTTTCAAAACTCAATTTAAGAAATCAAAGCCCAAGGGTGTTTAATTCAAACCCAATCTCAAACCATTTTCCAAGAATAAAACTCAAACACAACATGCAAGACTTTAAATCAATTTAAGGCTTCAAAACATGCTCTATTGAGCTCATTCTTTTCAAAACAAGGTGAAATCATGGTTCTTACCATTAACATGGACATGCATGTGAAAATCCATGAAGAGCAACTTCAAAAATACAAGAGTATGCCATGCATGCAAAGATTAAGCTTCAATTCAACACTTTGAGCCATAAATTGGCTCTTGACCTCAATTTAGCTCAAAACCATGCAAGAACAATTCAAAGACACAATTAGGGAGATGAATGATCTACCTTAGGTGTAGAATTAGAAGTGAGGGAGCTCAATTATGCAAATATCCTCCATTTCCTCCAAGTTCCCAAACAAAGCACAAGGTTGAAGCCAAAATCTCCCTCAATTCTCTCCCTCTCTCTCTATAGTCGGTTAGAGCTCTCAAACTAGGCTGAGGAAATGTTTTGGTGAGTGTACAACAAAGCCTCAAATGTGGTTCATAAAGTGGGCCACTAACAATGGCAAACATGTAAATAAGGCAACTCTTATAATTGGCTCATTTGAATCTAATTTAATCATACCTAATCAGTTTTCAGATAACTATACTATAAAATCACATAAATTATGACGGTCATAAACGCTAATCAGTTTCTGATTCGGCCGTCGATAAGGCCTTCAATTAGCAGTTTAAACACAAAACACGAACAGATAATCAAATAGATCAAACAGATAGAAATGCAATACAATAGGCATACTTGATCAATTCAGTTCCAGTGTCAGTCAGTCAGTTCAGTATTTCATTCAGTTCACTTATCAGTCATAATTAGTTCAGTTTATTGGTAATCAGTACTTATTCGGTAAACAGTGACGAGGGTTGTTACAGTCTCCCCTTCTTAAAAAGAGTTTAGTCCTCTAAACTCGAATTACCTTCATTCTGGAAGAAAACAGGGTTCAGTGGAAACAAATCAGGATATCTCTTAGCCATGTCATCTTCCCTCTCCCAAGTGGCATACACGCCACCATGGTTCTGCCAGTCAACTTTCACCAACGGGATTTCTTTGTTTCTCAGTTTCTTGATCCGTCTGTTAACAATCTGTATAGGCCGCTCCTCGTAAGTGTAGTCGTCGCTCAACACTATCCGAGTAGGCTCAATCACATGGAATGGATCCCGGAGATAATCTCTCAACATAGAGATGTGGAAAACATTATGCATATGCTCCATTTCAGGAGGGAGCGCAACTTGATACGCCACCGGATTAATTTTTTCAATAATCTCATATGGTCCGACGTATCTCGCAAGGGACAGGCCTCTACCTCATTGTGGAAGGTATGGCCACATTCGTCCTTATTGCTATGAACTGTTTGGTAAGGTGTCTCAAAAGGGTAGAAATTCGAATACATTTTGAGTTAGGAGACAACCTTACATGTCTAGGTGGAATACCAAGATTCATGAGGGTGTTCACAACGCCAAGACATTAACCAAGACCAAAAGGATTTGGGTAAGGAAAGATGATTTGACTTGTTTAGTTGTTCACACTGCCTTAAAAGCACGTGACTCACACATGTGGTATCTTGACAGTGGCTGCTCTCGTCACATGTCCGATAACAAATCCTACTTCACCTCTCTTGAAAAATATGAAGGAGGAATTGTTACCTTTGGAGATGGCGACACTTCTAGAGTCATTGGTAAGGGCTCTATAAGTGTTGCTGGTCTTCCCAAACTGGATAATGCTCTACTTGTTGATGGTCTTAAAGCAAATCTTTTAAGCATTAGTCAAATGTGTGATTCCCATCATGAAGTATTGTTTTCAAAAAATAAATGTGAAATTTTAGATAAAAAGGGAAATACTGTCTTACATGGGATTCGCACATCTGATAATTGCTATGGGATTGTTACTACTGATGATCTCACTTGTCACTCTGCCATCATAAGTAACATTGATTTGTGGCATCAAAGATTAGGTCACATGAATTTCAAAGACCTAACTAAGATAGCCAACAAAGAGCTTGTGAGAGGAGTACCTAAACTGGGTAAGAATTTGAGCCATGTGTGTGGACCATGTCAACTTGGAAAGCAAACCCGTGCTCCTCATAAAAAGGTGAACAGCTTTACAACCAAACGTCCTCTTGAATTGGTTCACATGGATTTAATGGGTCCTACTCGCACTGAAAGCATTGGAGGTAAAAGATACATTTTTCTAACTGTTGATGATTTTACTCGTTTTCTTGGGTAAATTTTTTAAGGGAAAAATCTGATACGTTTGATGCTTTCCAGGCTTTAGTCCTTAAAATCCAAAATGAACAGGTGTTTCCATTGGGCGTATCATAAGAATCCGAACTGATCATGGTCGTGAATTTGAAAATAGTTCATTTTCGGATTTTTGTGATATGCATGGAATTAAGCATGAATTTTCTACCTATTACTCCACAACAAAATGGAGTGGTTGAGAGGAAGAACAGAGTGGTTCAAGAAATGGCTAGGGTCATGCTCCTTAGTAAGAAACTTCCTCCAAAGTTTTGGGCTGAAGCCCTAAATACTGCGGTTTATGTCATAAATCGCGTGTATTTAAGGCCCGGCACTTTACAAACTCCATATGAATTGTGGAAGGGTTTGAAACCTAACGTAAAATACTTCAAAACTTTTGGGAGTAAATGTTACATCTTCAAAGATAGGGAGCCCCTGGGTAAATTTGACTCCCGAAGTGATGAAGGTATTTTTCTAGGGTATTCAACCAACAGTAGGGCTTTTCGTGTCTATAACCTGCGAACTTTATCTTTAATGGAATCTATCAATGTGGTTATAGATGACACAGGTGCACCTACTCCAGCAACAAATGAGGATGACAATGGTGAGTCTCCAATCTTGGATACTGAACCACAAAATCAAGGAGAAGCTGCGGTTCAATCACAAGAAATTGTTACAGCACCATCCTCACAGGTAAGCTCAAGTCCAAAGAGTGCTCAAAGGGACATCACTCCTGTTGCTTCTATCACCGCAAGTCCTGAACTTAAACCATCAGCAAGGGTGAAACTGAATCATCCAGCTCAACAGGTGATTGGAAGTGTTTCGGATCGAATGAAAACCCGAAGACAGATTCGGGATGAGGTATCACATATGTGTTATGTTTCTTTAATTGAACCTAAGAATTTTAAAGAGGCCTTGCTAGATGATAGTTGGGTCAATGCTATGCATGAAGAATTAGGTCAATTTGAGCGTAACAAAGTTTGGACTCTTGTTCCCAGACCTAGAGACATGAATGTGATAGTACCAAGTGGATCTTTAAAAATAAATCTGATGAGAATGGTACTGTTGTAAGGAATAAAGCTAGTTGGTTGCTCAAGGCTACACACAAGTAGAGGTATTGACTATGATGAGACGTTTGCCCCAGTTGCACGTCTCGAATCTATTCGTATTTTGCTTGGTGTTGCATGTTTTCTTGGCTTTAAGTTGTTTCAAATGGATGTGAAAAGTGCCTTTCTGAATGGGTACTTAAAAGAAGAGGCATTTGTTGAGCAACCAAAAGGGTTTGAGGACCCTAAATGTCCTAGTCATGTCTACAAGTTAGACAAGGCTTTGTATGGGTTGAAACAAGCTCCGGGCTTGGTATGATAGACTTACTACCTTTCTTCTTGATAATGATTTTCAAAGGGGTAGTGTGGATAAGACTTTATTTGTGAAACATACTAAGTCTCATATTCTTGTTGCTCAGATATATGTTGATGATATTGTGTTTGGTTCCACTGCTGATCATCTTGTGAAATATTTTTCGGATTGCATGACACATGAGTTTGAGATGAGCATGATGGGAGAGTTGTCTTATTTTTTGGGTCTTCAAATTAAACAGTCTCCTTCGGGTATGTTTGTTTCTCAGTCTAAGTATGCTAAAAATCTTGTGTCAAAGTTTGGTCTTGAGTCTGCCAAACATGCACGCACCCATGAGCACCAGTCTTCACCTCTCCAAAGATTCCTCTGGTATTGATGTTGATCCTACCCTTTATAGAGTATGATAGGGAGTCTTTTGTATCTCACAGCCAGTCGTCCGGATATTTCTTTCAGTGTCGGTGTTTGTGCCCGTTACCAAGCCAGTCCTAAAGAGTCTCACCTTCTTGCGGTAAAACGCATATCAAATATGTTAATGGGACCTTGGGGTATGGGGTTTGGTTTTCCACTGATACTACAGCTGAAATTACTGGTTTTTTCTGATGCTGACTGGGCAGGGTGGTTGATGATAGGAAAAGTACATCGAGGGGTGTTTTTACCTTGGGAATAATCTGGTTTCTTGGCATAGTAAAAAGCAAAATGCCATCTCTCTTTCAACTGCGAGGCTGAGTACATTGCTGCAGGGAGTTGTTGTGCTCAAATGCTGTGGATGAAGCAAATGCTTCATGATTATGGAATAGAACAGAACACTCTCACTATTTTTTGTGATAACACAAGTGCCATAAACATTTCAAAAAATCCTGTCCAACACTCTCGCACCAAACATATTGACATCCGTCATCATTTTATTCGAGAGTTAGTGGATGAAGGCCTTGTTGTTTTGGAACATGTACCTACTGAGCATCAAAAAGCTGATATTTTTACAAAACCCCTTGATCTTCTTCGATTTGAGTTTCTTCGAAAGACCTTGGGTGTAATGCTCAGTAACTAGGTTGTTTCCTGTTTTTTTATATGAGGTGAGTGTGAGTGGTTGGCTTACTGTTCTTGGATGATTTAATCTCATTGTGATTGAGTCCTGATATTTTTGCATCAAAATTTCTTATGAACACTGCTCATGTTTCTTACAAGATCTCATTCTTCTTTGTTCATAGCTCATTTTGAATGCCCATACTCATTTACTTCATGATCTCATTCTGTACACATCCTTGAGATAAACTGTTGCAGGGGTTTCCGCACAAATGATCAAAGTTCTCTAGGGACCACTGACAGTGTTTCTTGTACTTTTTCAGAGGAATTGACCCATACTAGTATATCATGGGTGATGTTAAGTCTCTTAACCATCTACCATCTTATTTCACTTCCATGGTTTCTCCCTCAGTTCATGATATCCGGGCATTAGGAAAAGGCTACCTCAGAGGCACCAACCAGGCCATCCTTTTGATTTCATTCTTCTCTGGTTTGGTCTCCATACTCTTGAGCGTGTATGCCACCAGTGAGTGCCCACAAGAAAGAAAAGTTAAAAAAAAAAAAAAAAAAAAAAAGGGATCATTGCTTGAGGGGGAGCCTCCGCATTTACTTAACAAATACCCCGTGATTCCTAGTGGTTTGACTTTTCTCTGTGATGGTCAGTTACTCGTGTCGGAGGTCCTGCCATCCGATCACTACGATGATTAACTCTAGCTTTGTGGCTCTCAAGGATTGCACACACACACATTGTTTATGTGAGCTCTCATGTGTGTTTTTGAGTTATGCATTCTTATGATGCTTATGGCTTTGATTTAATACTATCTGTTTTATTCATGATCTGGTGCTTCAACTCTTTTCTCAAACTTTCAGGACTCATGATTGATGGATTCTTTTGTCTTTTGGTAGTCTTTCACTTGGTCACCTTGCTTGTTACAGGACATCCTAGGTGTTTTTATTGTAATATTATATATATAAAAAAAAAAAAAAAATTCCGCTCGAGCGGCCTGTTTTACGCTCGAGTGTATTTTTCACCCTTGCAGCACTTTGTTCTTGGTTTTACAATTCTGAGAGAGGGGTTTTTGCGCTCGAGCTTCCGTGTTCGCGCTCGAACTAGCTTCAGCTTGCATTGCCTTACGCTCGAGCGGTACTCAGTACGCTCGAGCGGACAAAATTTGTATTTAAGTCCCTCCCTCGACTCTTCAGGTCATTTTTTCCCTCTTTTCATATCTCTCAGACCTAGGGTTTGTATTGTGGCAGTGTTGGGCTCGATTCCACCCTTCTCTTTGGTCTTCCTTGCCAATTTACTCTCTGGTAAAGTTTTCCATCTATTCTTCTCTATTTTTTTTCTGTAGTTTCGGCTACAATGGGAGTTGGATTTCGTGTTTTTGTTGGTTTTTTGTGTCTTGGTATGTTCCCTTCTCTCACACACTTGCACTGAGTCATACTGTTTTTCATGGTGGTCTTCTTGTTTTTTTTGTGTCAGTAGGACTAGGGTTTCTCTTTGTTAATTTTCTATGGTCTCATGTCTTTGTGTTTTTTTTTGGGTTTGAGTTCGATGTGCTAAATAGTGGGTTTTTTTTTTTGGTTTGGTTTGCCTTGTTTTGGTTTCTCATTAGTGCTTCCTAGTGTTTTAACACTCATGCCTTACACTGTGTCTATCATGTTGTGTATCATGGTTATGAATTTCATCATAATGCTATGCCCATCTTTGCCATTTCTTGCCCTGCATCCTGTCCTCACTATTATGCTTTGTGATTTTTGATTTTATTCTTTAATTATTTATACTTGTTACTAATGGTTTGCTTTGGTCCCTGTTTGGTTTGTTTTCTGGATTGGTTGGGTTGTAGTTGTGTCACCCCTTATCATGTCTGCACCTAAGCGTCGAAAGGCTACCGTGTCTCGCCCTTCCTATAATCCTGTTCGGTTTCAGTCAGCTAAACAGTCCAAATCATTCCATAAATCTTTTGAGGCTCGCACGGTTCACTTAGAACGGAATGTTCAACCTACTACTTTTGAATCCATACACATCCGTCCTTTGTTTGACCCCCTCGGTGGTGATTTGGTGTTATCCTTTTCTGGTCGTCAGAATCTTGACTGGGTTCGCGAGTTTTACTATAACATAGACCAAGTTAGTGACATTGAGCCTTCTTTCACTACCTGAGTTAGATCTCACTCTATTTCTGTCACACCTGATCTGATTCACAAGCTTCTTATAATAGAGAGAGTCTTTCCTGAGTTCTATCCTTTTCCCGTTCCCGACCGACCTACCTGTAATTTTGATGAAGTGACTGAGGTGTTATGTGGTGCTTCTCGTCCTTGGCCTAAAGGTGTTTTGATTAAACAGTTTGAACTCCTTCCAGAGTTTAGACTGCTTAATCTTATAGTCTGCGCCAACATTCTTGTGACCACTCACTCCTCCGAAATTAATCAAGACCAAGGTTTTCTTTTGTTCTGTATCGCCTGTCACATGTCCTTTGATCTCGCCACCTTGATTATTAAAAAGATGATAGGTGTTTCTGGAAACAAACAGTTGGGACTTCCTTATGGGTGTATGATAAATCGTCTTTTGTCCGAACTTGCGGTCCCAGTGTTAGAAGATGATGAGTTTGCTTTCCCCTCCCGACCTTTCACTAAAAAGACCGTGTCTCAAAGTCGGGCTCATGTTAAGGGGGAGTCTTCTCGAGCCGGTGCTTCTACAGGTGTAGCTGCTGGACTTGCTGAGGAGGCCGAGTTTGATGCTGCTGCTGCTGCAGGTGGTGAGGAGGCTGCTGTTCCGCCTCGCGCTCTTCACGATCAGCTTCAGCAGTTCGAGGAGGCTATGACCTGGCGATTGGATTTTCTAGATGCCCACTTTGATGCGTTTAATGGTCGTCTTGGTCAGATGGAGCAGACTCTCACTCAGCTGGCACATACCATTTCTTTACTTCAGCCTCAACAGCCACAACCTCCTCTTTGATGCATGATCTTGTGTGCTTCCCAGCCAAAAAGGGGGAGAGTTTTTTTACATTGGACTTTGTTGACATTGGTGGTATTTTTTTGGTTTGGATATTGTGTTGATGTTTGGATATTTGTATAGCATGCTAGTATTGGGATATCATTTTATCTTTGTCTCGTCTTATGCTATTCCACAGTTTTGTTTTGGTATGTTGGTTGTTATTACACAGGTGCATATTGGATGAAGTTGAATGGCTGTGTTCATGGCAGGATTGTTTGATAATCGAGTTCTTAAGAGTTTTTTCTTCTTTATTTTTAATCTTGTCTAGTGCGTGTGTTTAAGGAAAAATGTTTAGAACGGTTTTGTCCGGGAATTGATAAAGGGGGAGATTGTTAGGTCCCGTTATTGTCAAATCCGGGTACAAAACCTTGAGTTGTTAAAGTTGTAAATTTTCCTGTATTTTTGGCTTTCCCGCTCGAGCGGGGACATTGGCGCTCGAGCGGATATTGAAGTCTCTCAGTATTTTGATAGGACTGTAAAAGTACTAGAATGTGTGATTTCACGCTCGAGCGGAATCTCAAGCGTTCGAGCGTACCACTGTTTAATCACACGCGTATTTTGTTGAAGCCGCTCGAGCGGGCTATTGAGCGCTCGAGCGGAGATCGCGGACACAGTTTGTCTATTTATACCTGTTGAGGTTGATTTTAGGATTACTTTCTCCTAGATCTTATTCAAGAGTCCTAGGGTTTTGTTTGAAGTTTTCTTCTGAGTTTTTTGTGAGTTTTCCTTGATGTTCTTGAGAGAGTTCTAAACTTATGAATTGAGATTCATACATCAAGGAGTTTGATACTTTATATTCAAGAAAGTTCTCTTCGGTGGCTTCCGAAGATTAAAAACGTAGAGTTTCAAAAGGCGTTTGATTCTATACGTAGTCGTTAATTCGACAAGTGAAGTTGTGGAATCAACTTTAGGATTGATCAATTCCGTTGTGACGAAGGCGTGGTGAAAGAGTTACAGAAAATTCGAGGACAAATTGACTTGGTTGGGTAATTTGTGTATTATCTTTGTAATCTTTCTTTCTTCTCAGTAGTGGATTAATTAGTGGCGGTTCGCCGTGTTTTTGATTACAATTGAAGGTTCTTCAATTGTGGTTTTTCTACGTAAAAATCGTTTGTGTCGATTTATTGTTTATTCCTAAAAACAAACAAACTAAAGTCACTCTCGTAAGTGCTTGTTGATTTTAGATTGAGTGTTTTGGATAATTGGGATTTGGAATATTTTAATCTTGATCTAATCACGAATCACTTAGGATTTTCATAATTGGAGGAAGAGATTGGACAAAAAATTACAATTGATTAACTAAACAAACAATTACAATATGTTACCTTTAGTGAGGACAATTTCGAAACTTTAGACCGACCGAGTTCTATAATTACAAAACTAATCTATTCCTATGAAAAATAAGTGCAATGCATAAAACTAAAGTGCAAGAAAGTAAAGTATAGAAACTTAAAGATAAATGATATTGATAAAGATGTAGAGTCAGTATTTGGTTAGGAGCCTCTTCAGTCTTTACTTTCATTTATTTATAGTCACTTCTTGGCGTCTTCGAAGCAATTAGGCTATTATTTTTTGCCATGATCTCCTTCATTTTTGCTACTCTTTGGGGCCATGAATTCCTTTTTGTACATGTATAACTGTTGATAATCGTTTCTTTACTAACTTCTTCTTCATGTGCCATTCACGTGTTGTTTAGCATCTCCATTGGTTGAAAACTTGCATTCGCAACTTACGTGAGCACCTTTGAATGTAAGACCCTTCATTATCTTGACGTATCCCGCATAGTACCCCTTGCTTGCCATGTGTCACCTTTGCATTTGATGTTTTAAATGTGGCGTCAACAGGTAAACCCATTTCAAAATCGATTTCGGTAATCTAAATTGTTCATTTTTTAGAACTAGTTGAGTAAAATATTCATGCAAAAAATAAAGATGATTAAATATCGACAAATATATGTTTCAATCATATTTGTTTTCAAAAAATGAACAACAAATGTAATTTCAAGAATAGGCATCTATTTTTTATAATATAAATTTGATTTAAATATATAGTTACCGATATCATGTCGTCTTGATTTTTTGTATGAATATTCTATTAAATGAGTATTAAAAAGTCAATGAATCGAATCACCGAAATCGGTTTCAAAATGGGCGTACAAGTCCAAATACTATCTTAAGTTGAGATGACCAATTTAAAAGAAGGCAAATCCATTTAATTATACTAAGATATAACTTGGGATAAAATGAAAAACAATTTTTTACTATTTTATTGATGATGTAGTTAAACCGTGATATTGGATTCGAATGAATAGTGCACTTTTTTGGGTAGCACAATTCTTCCCAATGGAATATCCTAATCCTAGGAACAAAAAATAAAAAAATAAAAAAAATAGGAGGGATTGGGGAACTAAATGAAGAAAAAATAAATAAACGTGTAATGTGTCCTCAAACCTTTTTAATCCCCTAAAAAAAGCTGTAGAGTAATGCAATAAAAAAACAAACAATATAAAAAAAATTTGTTAAGTTTTTATTCTTGGCAATCCTGTTTGATAAAACTTTTTTCAGTTGTAATTTTATTTAGATTTTTATTTCAGTGAGGTTATGAGTTTTTAGATACGAATCCAATCCGAATTGTGCCTTGCAGAGATGTTTCAGAAGTTAATTCTTTCATATTTGTCACTTCGCTGACTATGTTGAGGATCGAGCTGCCCGGTCAGCTTGCAGGGTTCAAGGGGGCAGCGCCCCAGAAGCCAGAAGGAAAATTGCAGTCGAAGTTGCTTGTCCATTCGAACGCCCATTTGTGCGCTCGAGCGGAGAATCTTTGGTTCCAGAAGTTTGAACTGTCTATAAAAGTACTGGAAGTTGTGTTTTTGCGCTCGAGCAGTCTTTCTTGCACTCGAGTGTCAGTCCGATTGAGTGGCCATTATTGCGCTCGAGTGGAGATCGCGGATCAGTTTTCTATAAATATGTGGTTTCATCTATTTTTAGGGTTACGGCTTCCAGATTTTCTTCTTGGGTATTAAGGTTTTTATCTGGAGTTTTTTTTCTTATTTCCTTTAATATCTGCGAGAGTTTAATTATGAATTGAGTGGATTATATCAAAGGATTTGTTTAGTTTGTTTTACAATACAAAAGACAAAGTTGTTCTTCGGTGGATTCTGTGGAACGTGAGCCTAAAGCTTTAGTGGATTTCAGAGTGGTTCATCATCGTGGATTCGACATCAACGTTGGGCAAGACAATTCTGAGGTGAAGACGGGCTGGAAGAGGCACATAGGGGTCGGATCGATTCGGACGTGGATTTACTAGGTAATTGAGAGTACACTTGTGTAATTCCTTTATGTCTTCTTAGTGGATTATTTTGTGGCTTTTACCCGTAATTTTTTTTTATCACAATTAGAGGCGCTCCAATTGTGATTTTTTCACGTAAAATCTTTGTGTTAATTTGTCTTTGATTGTTTGATTAAGATTAATATTCACTGCTTAAAATTGATATATAATCACAAATCAATATCTAAGAAATTTCTAGATTTTTCAAAGTTGAATTGAGAATCACATAATTTTGAAATGGCTTTTAATTCCAAATTTACCACATCACTTGGTGGAGAAATCTACATCCCAATTTAATGAAACAATTTAAGTTTTTTTTTGCTTCTTAGCACTAAAATTTAAGGATAAACTACATGAAATTAACTTCCTTTAAAGTTTAGAAGAAAAAAAAAATAAGACCCATAAATTCATCGTAATTATATTATGCTCTCATAAACTTTTAATTTTCAAATTTACATAACACAACCTCATTTTATCAGTCATTTGCTATTCATATGGATTAAAAAAAAGGGATATATTTTCATATTTTTTTTATACTAAAATGTACATTTTATCCTAGAAATATCACTTGCATTAGTTTGGTTTGATTTAACCTTTCTTTATGTTAAATTTTCAGGACTTACTATATTTGTGGTTAGTGTAATTTACTTAAAAAAAAATGAATCTCTCAATTATAAATTAAGGCTCCGTTTGGTAGAGCTTTTGAATTTTAATTTTGTCCCTTAGTTTGAGTGTGTTGTTTGATTATAGCTTTAGAAAATTAATTCCACACTCACTTTTCAAAACACTTTTCAAAACACCCACTTCTCAATATTATATGTCACATCATTCAATTCAAACTCTTTTTCAAACTCATAATCAAACAAATTTTCCATACTCAAATCATAATTCTAAAACTTACAAACTCAAAATATAACTTTATTCTCAAATCATAATTTTAAAACTCTACTAAACGCAATTTAAGTTTTTCGATGATTTAAAATACATCAATTTAAAATTTGTATGAAAAAATTAAATTTTTGTCATGTGCTTAATTTGAAGCACCACGGAAATATTGTGAATGATACTTTCAAAAACAGACCAAGGCTAGATTCAAAGAGGCAAGTAGTTTGGAAGTTAATGGGAATATAAGGCTCCGTTTGGTAAACCTCTCAAATTATAATTTTATCTATTGATTTGAGTGTGGTGTTTGTTTTGAGCATTCAAATCATAATTCTACATCCATTTCTCAAAACTCAATTCAAAATATAATCATTACTTTTCAAAACTCCTAACCAAACACATAATTCAAAACTCTTTTCAAAACTCAATTCAAATCAATATTTTAATTTTTTAAATATTTAAATATTTTAAAAATATTTTAATTTTGTTAAGATTTTAAATATTTTAATATTTAAATATGTTACGATTTTTTAAATTTTTTAATTTTTTGAATATTTTTAAATATTTTAATTTTTAAATATTATGGTTTTAAATTTTAAATTTTTAAATATTTTATAAAAATAAATTCAAACTCTATTTTATAAAAATATTTTTAAATATTTTAATTTTTTTTGTTATGTATTTGGTTGCGATTTGAGTGTAGAGTTGTGAAAGTAGTATGGAGTTTTAAGTTATGTGTTTGGTTATGAGTTTTAAAAATAATTTCTTAATTGAGTTTTGTTTTATGTATTTAGTTACGATTTGAGTGTAGAGTTATTTTTAAATTTCAAATATTAAAATTTTAAATTATTTAAATTTTTTGAATATTTAAATTATTTAAATATAATAAAACAGAATACCAAATGGCATGACATGGTTTGGACATTCCATGACATTCCATTCATATGACATGATTAAACCAGGATTCTTCATACAACACAACATGGCTCTGATACCATTCATGCGGAAGTAGCAAGCAGATGAAGAATCATGGATTAAGAAATCAAAGATGATTTAAATAAGCAGAATTGAAAAGCACTTAAACCAAATTCATTTGAACATAAAACTTAAATAAATACATAAATACAGAAAATAACTTACAATTACAATTGTAACAACTGCAAGGATCTTAATTGGGTTACAAAACGGGAGAAGGTAACTCTCACTCAGAACTCTCTGGTTTTCTTAGAACAATGCTATGTTTTTTTTGAAAATTCAAGAGTACCGAGTGATTCCAATTGATTACAATATATAGGAAAATAAAACTAACTATGCAGCCTGTGACTTGGTTGATTGATGAAGGCAGCTGGCAGCATTGAAGACTGAGCAGAGCTGTCGGTTGCTTTCAGTGGAGTGATTGCACGAATATGCAGCTTTAACAAAAGTTGATTGAGTGAATAGTGACGGTGAATAGTAAAAGTGAACAGTAACTTTTACTATTCATCACTTTTGGTAGAACACGTGAATATAGGAATCAATATAGATACAAAATAGCAGCTTTTCTCAAAAGAGTATTGATTGAAGCTATTTTGTATTTATAGGGAATCCTATGTTGATCAGGCATATGGGTCCTAAGCATCTTGGAACTTGGATCTGCCATATGAGATGGGTTGAGTAGTTGATCCTTCAGAAGATTGTGACTGGTCTGAACTGTCTTCTGAATTTTCTGAATCGGTTGATTGAGCTTCTCCAGCTTGATCTGTTAATTGGCGGGCTAACTGGAGCAATTCATCTCTGGATAACTTGGGCTTGACCTTTGATTTAGCTTTGGGCTGAGCAGGAGGTGAAATGGGCTTAGCCTTAGCTTTGGACTTTGATTTGGGCCGTGAATGTTCCTTGGGCTGGGCCGGAACTGCAGGAACTTCGGATTTAGCCTTGGATTTTGATTTGGATGATTTGGGCTTGGAACCACTAGAAGAGGGGCTTCCAAGATTGATTGAAGGAAGACTGGGCTGACTTCCTTGGCTGATTGCAGCAGTTGGATTTTGTTGGGCCTTGATCATAGAAGGAGTTGGAGCACATTGATCAATGGGGAACTCTTCTTGAACAATTTCAAAAATTCGGGGCACATTGTACTTAGCCCACCATTTGACTGAATGTTGACGGGTGATTATGTTGCCATCAATTCCATAATGCCATTTAAATATCCATGGGAGTTTATATTTTGATATAAAAATTAACAAAGATGGAAATTGTCTTTGATGAGTGGTGAATGGGTAAACGGAGGAGAAATAGTTAACTAGTTCAATGAGATCACCAGGAAGGATGTCTGAAATGGCACCATAATGAGTCCACCATCTCAGAAACCAGGTAGGTAATTCAGATTTGAATTTCTGATCAAAGGAGATGAACCAAGAGTGACTAAAATTTTCATTTTGGTACAAGAAGATCTTGAACCAAGCATCAACATAATCATGGTAATTGTACTGAATAGAGTGACCAGGTAAATCTCGAAGCTAATAAGGAGGACCCCATTCAGCTTGGGAAACAATACTGTGAATGTAAATGGAATGATACAGAACCTTGCTAGCATAGGTTCGATCATAAATAGGTTTGATCAAGACTGATTGATGATGGATCAAAATATCTTTGTAATAGGTGAGTGTTTTCTCTGGATGTGAGAGGATGAAATGGCATCCAGAGCCAAAATGGGATTTAGCAATTTCATGGATTACTTGGCCTTTAGGGTGACTGGGTTCTATATAGAACAGATAGTAGTGTGTGATTTGGTATAATCAGATCGAGATGACCTGACTGGGTTAGCAGGGAATGGAGTAACTGAGACTGATTGGCTTGAAGCAAAAGGATCAGTAGCCAAAGCAGTGGAGTAATTAGGCCTGGGGATATTACCAAGGATTTGGTAACGGTTGATCATTTGAATGGATTGAGGGTATTGACCTACTAACTCCAAAGGAGGAGGAACAAAAGGTTGACTAGAAGGAACCAAAGCCTTAGAAGGAGACCTTGGGCGAGACATCTGTTGAAGCAAGAAATAATGATTAGTAGTAGAGATTAACAACCAGAGAGAAGATCTAAATAATTCTGGTAATAATGTAAATGATTGTACTAATCATGTCGCAGAGTACGACGGACTTTAATCTGATGGTAATTGATGTATTGGGCTCTTTTAGTAGTTGGTCGAGCTGATTTGAGACGGTTAATACGGTGGTTAACTTGGTGGATCAGGGTTTGGTAATGGGTAATTTGGGTTTTTAAATATGAAATATGTGGAGTAGCACTCATCCCTTACCCCCCTGTAAAAATTCCCGGGTGAGAAAATCAGGCAGGGAATTTTGACAACTAGGTATATAGGTAATATCAAAATCAAAAATACTTAAAATAGATTGCCAACGAGCAAAAATTTGTTTACTAGCAAGATTTTGAACATCCTTTTCCAAAACATATTTAGCAGATTTGCAATCAACACGAAGTAAAAATTTTTGGTTTAAAATATCATCTTGAAATTTTTGAATACATAAAACAGTAGACAAAATCTCTTTTTAATAGTAGTACTAATTTAATTGTGCTTTATTCCAGACACCAGAATGATAACGAACAATTTGTTCAGGTGATTGAGGAGTGACTTTCTGAAGTAGAATGCCACCATAACCAATATCAGAAGCATCAGTTTGAATAATTTTGAATGAGTTCTCAGTAGGAATACCAAGACAAGGAAGAGACTTAACATATCGTTTGACTTGTTGAACTACAACAGTATGAGTAGGAGACCAGGGAGGAGGATTATCCTTTAACCTATCAAACAGAGGTTGACAGATTTTCTGAAGATCTTTATAGAATTCAGCAATGTAATTGAGAAAACCTAAGAACCTTTGTAATTGAGTTTTATCAAGAATTTCATCAGGAAACTTGGAAGCAAACTCAATAGAGCGACTAATTGGAAGAATAGTATTATAGTGAATGTCGTAACCTAAAAACCTAACTTTAGTTTGAAACAATTTAATTTTAGGAGCAGAGATGACTAAACCATGACTTTTAATTGTATAAAAGAATGCAGTTAAGTGTTTCCAATGTTCACTAATTGATTTTGAAAAAATTAATATATCATCAATGTAAACAATTGAAAAATGACTAAATGGGTTAAATATGTCATTCATTATGTTTTGAAATTCACTAGGAGCATTTTTTAAACCAAATGGCATGACATTCCATTCATATTGACCAAAAGGTGTATTAAAAGCAATTTTGTATCTATCTTTAGGATGAATTTGAATTTGCCAGAAACCACTTTTTAAATCAAATTTACTAAAAATAAGAGCTTGGCTAAGTCGTTTAATTAAATCTTTTTTATTGGGAATAGGATATCTAATCCATTCTAGAACAGCATTTAATGGTTTGTAATTAATAACTAAGCGAGAAAACCTCGTTCTAATTCAGCATTTTTATTGACATAAAAAGCAGGACAAGACCATGGGGATTTACTAGGACTGATAATTCTATTTTTTAATAATTCATTAATTTCTTTTTTACACATTTCTAATAATTCATGATTCATTTGAATAGGTCGAGATTTAGTAGGTATTTGTCGTTCATTAAAATTCTTAATATATGGTAAAGTAACTACATGCTTTTTCCTATGCCAAAATGCAGTAGGTAAAGATGAACAAACAGTTGATTCAAGTTTTAATTTAAAATCACTAATTTGAGAAATTAGAACTGGGTCAGTTAACTGTTGATCAATTCTTTTATAATTAATTTCTTCTTTAAGAAAATTAATGTGTCGGGTTAATCTATTAACAGTATGAGAAATAGAACAATCATGTAATTGATTTAATTCTAACATTTCAGGTGGAAATAAGAATTTAAATGTGTCAGGTTGTCCTAAAACATGAGTAGTTATTCCTTCACTAGAAGTGGTAAAAGGATATAACAAAGATATGAATGGTGTGCCTAAAATAATTCTATCAGTCATATTTTTAACTAAAACAAATGTGGTTTTAAAACAAACATTATTTTGACAAACATGCACTTTAGGTAACTTGTATTTAACATCCATTTTACTACCATTAGCATAGGTTAATTTCTCTTGACATTTTTCATAATATTTAGTGGGAAGTAATCCTTCTTGAATGCAATTTAAATCAGCACCAGTATCAATTAAAGCAACTAATTCTAATTCAAAATCTTCAACTATGATTTTAATTCTTGAGTACCATTTTTGCATATAGATTTTATTGAGTAAATTTAATCGTTTATCTTCGAGGTTAGTAGATTGAGGTCGATTATCAAATATGAGTTTAGCTGGATTAGTATGATCAGAATCAGGATCAGAATTATGTTCAATTCATGAGGTGATTTTGGATTAGGTTGGAAATTATTTAAATTTTGATTAAGTCTGAGATTAATGATTTCATTTTCTAATTTGTTATCTTTAGATTTGAGGTCTCGGATAGTTTGTTTAATTTGATTGATTTCAGATTATAAATCTCGAAGGGTAACTTCTTTAGTTTTATTTTTAAATTTTTCTAAGGTCTTAGATAAACTAATAATGGGTTTATTAAACTTAGGTTTAGTATCCGATTGGAGTAGTAAAGCTTTTAATTTATCAATATATTGTTGTTTTAAATTAGGATCATCTAATTTACTAATTAAGTCAATTAAAGCAGATTCTTTTTGAGTATGTTTGGTAAGAACAGAAATTTGTTTAACTGGTTTACAACAAACATCATTACATCCTAAGGTAATTTGATTATCAGAACCAGAATTATCACTATTAGAAGGGGAATTAGATGTAGATGGAGGAACAGAAGAGGAATCATTATCAGATTGATTTAATTGAAAGATTTCAAATAACTGAATTTTGGATTCTTCATTAATTTGGAGTTGGTTAACTCTATCTTTTAGTTTTTGTTTTTCTTTACATTTATTAGCATAATGACCTTTTTTACCACAATTATAGCAGGTAATATCTTTATTAGATTTCGGATGTGATTTAGATTTATGATGTTTCTTCTTGGGTTTGGTATAAAATTTATCATTGGATTTGGAAGGTGAATAAGGCTTTTTGTATTTATTATAATATTTGGATTTATTTTTATGTTTAGAGTATTTATGTGATTTCCTACGAGACGGTGCAACAGGAGGTAATCCATATTGTTCACAAAAATTTCCTAATTCATATTTAGCTTTATGTTTATCTTTAGTAGCTTTTTGACTAGGTTTAAGATCAATATACATCTTTAATCCTTCTTTTTGAATAGTACTAATTATATCACCATATATTAAATTATCATATTCTATAACACCAGTAGGTTGACTAAGAATATCGCGAATTTTATGAGCAAATAGACTAGGTAATCCATTAATAAATTTTTCTTTCCAAAATGATTTAGTACAGTCTTCTCTTACATTACTCGAGAGGTAAATACATCTTTATACCAGCGAAAATCACCTAAGGTTGGACAAGTAAGGTTACTAAGTTGATCGTTGATCATGTATGCGAGAATAAATATTAGTGGGTGTACCTATGAAATGTCTAACAATAGTATAGATTAAGGCATTAATACCATCAGGGTGACAACATCCAATATTTTCATCAAAAATAGGTAAACCATTATCATCGGTTTGATTAGCATATATTATAGATTCGCGTTGGGTTTCAGTTAAATATTTTTCCCACCAAGATTTGAACATACCAGTGAACCCAGAAGTAATTAGAGTAACAATTTCAAATTAAGAATATTGGGGATAATTGGAGAGATAACTATTAGAAACCATAGATAAATTATTTAATTTTTGGAGAATTTGATCTTCGCTAAGACCATCTATATTCCATTCGTATAATCGTTTAGCAGAGACAGAAAATTGATTATTGAGATTAGTTTCTTCGAATTGAAGATCAGGAGGTGTAGGTTTTGTATACCAATTTTTAGTAGTTTGGGGATTAACTTTGGGATAATGAATTTTTGTAAGATGAATAGATTGGAATTGTTGAGTTAATTAATTTATGTCATTATCAATGTCAGATTGAGTAGAAGTTGGATCCATATCAAATTGTTGATTTAGAACAGTAAGACCTTTATCTTTAGAAGGTGAAGCATTATCTTTAGAAGGTGAAGCATTATCAGTTGTAGATAATTTAGTGAATAATTTTTCAATAGCTTGGACAGTAGAATGATCATTAGTAACTAAACTAGTTCTTTTAGAACGATTAGTGGGTAGGTTAAGTAAAGGTGAATCTAAAGGTTGTTTAGAGGATGAAGTTTGGACAGTTTCTAAATTAGTTTCTATTTTGTCTAATTGTTTACCAATTGTGCTTAAACATTGATTAGTATAATTATTTTGTTCAATGACTTTTTTAATTTATTTAAATAATTTAAAATTTTTTGATTTAAATTTTTTGAATATTTATTTTAATTTTTTACTTATTAAATTTTTTAGATTATTTAAATTATTTAAATTTTTATGATTTAAAATTTTTGAATATTTATTTTGAAAAAAATTATTTCGTTTGTAGTATTTTCAATTAAAAAATTGATTAATGTTATTTTTTGTTAATAATAAATTTTTTTAATTGAATTTTAAAAAGAGTTTGGTTATGAGTGTAAATCAGAATTTTCAATAGTGTGAAAGTAGTGCTTTTTGTTATGAGTTATAACAATTTAAATTAAGTTTTGAAAATTCTTTCCAAAACTCATAACCAAACAAATTTTCTTACTTCACATGTCAAATCAAACTTTCAAAACTCAATTCTATATATAATTCAAAATTCAATTCAACACTCTATTCAAAAACCATAATCAAACAAATTTTTTATATTCAAATCTTAATTTCACAACTCACAAACTCAAAATATAACTTATATTTTTAAATCATATTTACAAAATTCTACTAAACGCAATTTAAAATTGCGAGCTTGACATTTGACATTTGCAAATTGCAATGAGCCCGAAAGTTGAATGGTTTTTAAAATAATATTTTTTTGAAAATGAAGTGTTGAGAGCATGTCGACATATAAGGATATTTGACTGAGCTATCTCAACTGCACTTGGATGCCATATAATAATAATTTTAATTTAAATAATAATAGAAGGATGATGTGAACTCTATGACTATGAGTTGATGTCCGCTAAATTTCTTCTTCCAATTTTCCTACTAGATCTGTAGCTGGCCAGCGGCCACGTTCCTCGATATTTCCTCGATATTTCCTCTCTCTATCCCTCTACATGAGATGGCACCATCGGCCACAATACAAACAGAAAAAGCTACAGAGGAATAACAACTCAGTGAGAAATCATAAAAAAAAAAAAAAAAAAAATTACACATTTGGAGTTGTTTGGGATATCTTAAATAAGTGCATTTTTTATCTTTTTGAACAAAAAAATTGAGAAAAAAAAAAAGATGGATATTTGGGTTAACTTTTTGACTTTTTACGAAAAAATATGTATTAAAAAATTGTATAAATAAGTGTGTAAGAAAAGTTAGGGGATTCGGCCGTACATGTTGGGCAGGTTAGTGGGCTGGTATGAGATGGGAAATGATTGTCTACTTTTCGAGTTTGAATTAAATGATGTTGTTCGACCCGTGGGGGCCCACCACAGGTCCCGTTTTGCTAATCGGAACCGTTCAATGTAGAAAACTCGTCGAGTACTATATGTTTGTAAAACATCACGTTGATTGGATATCGATAGCTATCTGATCGTATTAGTTTTTCTTGTCAACTGTTAACTATAACACCATCCATTTTTTATACAAAACTGATTTGATCATGTAGTTAGCGATTTCCGATCAAAGTGATTTTTTATAAGCATATAGTTTTAGACGATTTCTACATATTCAACAGTTCGGATTATCAAAAAGGGACCCATGGTGGGCCTCCGTGGGGCCAACATTTTCGTCCAACTTAGTAATTTTATATATGTAATTCTTTGTTTTTTTTTCTCTCACGGTACTAAAGGGTCAATTCAGTCCCGAAAATTGTGTAAAGTTTATTTGATTAAAATATGAGGACCGATTAAGACCTCCTCAAAAGTCACACCCCCACCACCCCCCACACACACATGGGGGTTGGGGATTGGGAGAGAAGAAAAAATAAATAAATAAATGGACCAATCAAAAGCAAAGGAGGTGGGAGGAAATGGGGTCTTAAACATTTTTGTTAAAATATTATGTATATTAATTTTTTAATATTTTTAATTTGTGAATAGTGATAATTTTTTTGCTTTTTTTCTTGTAACTTTTGAACTTTTTAACTTTTTTGAAACACTCCAAATCAGGTCTAAATTTTATGAATATTAATAATTAAAATTTTAAATTCTTTTATATATTTATAAATATTTTATCAAAAACTCATTGGGCAGTAATTCTCCCAAACAATAGTGATTGGTAGCACGAAAGACCCTCCCCGAATCCCCCCGAAATCAAAACGACGTCGTTTTCGTCGTTTTGATTTTTTTTTTTTTTTTCAGAAGAAGAAAATCAGAAAAGAAGAAGAGAATGAAGAAGAAGAACTGGAGGGGCCATCAACCATTTCAGATCCAGAAAAAAAAAAAAAAAAAAAATCGGGCTGGGGCGGAGGTGCGGCAATCGGCGACGGAGGCAGAGGCAGAGGCAAGGCGATCTGCGACGAGCTGAGCTGCGACGATCGGCCCGGCTATCGGCAGAGGCAGAGGGGCCTCTCTCTCTCCATTCCCCCTCCATTCCCTCTTCCCCTCCTCTTTCTCTTCTCCTCTCTTCTTCTCTTCCTCTCTCTCTCTCTCTTTGTTTCGGGGGATTCGGGGAATGATTTTTCAGGAGAAAAATCATTTTCCTTCCCCCAAAAATATAGATTAGGATAACCATTTTCTCCTTTCATGCCTGTCCCTGAGTCTCATGTCTTGCTTTTCACTAGTTTTTCCAGCCTCAATAAAAAAGTGGAACAAAAATAAGTTTTGTTTCTCCCGCTCATTCTAACTCACCTCGTCTCATTTATATTTATAAGTGTTGTCTTGATTACTGATTATTTTAATTAATTTTTTTATCTTTTTATAAAAATATATACAGAAAAATAGATAAAATAGTTAATTTTTTATAATGACTTTTTGATTTTTTTTTTGCTATTTTAATCTATTGACAAAACAACTTAATATATATTTATCTATATATAATATATATCATTTTTTTAATATAATAAAATTGAAACTTAAAATATTACACTTATGCTATGGTTTGTTCATGGATTTGTAAAGGAAAACCAAAAAAAAAAAAAATTTGTGAGAAATATGAATGAAATCTAACTACATTTCGCACATTTTTTTTTTTTTTTAAAATTCCTTCCAAAATGAAGCGAACATAGTATTTGCATTAATTTTCACTCATTTCTTTCTCATCTTATATATCTTAACTTTCATTACTTATAAATCACTATTCATAATGTACTATATTATTTATAATTTTTATTAGGATAAATTACACTTTATTACCTTTATATTTGGTCACTTTTTCACTTTAGCCTTTAAAGTTTATTTTTTCTCACTTTGACTTCATATTTCAAGTTTTTCCACTTTACTTTTAAAGTTAATTTTTGTTAAAAATTGGACAGAAAATAACACGTTAATTTTCACATGACATAAAAATATTTTATTATATATAACTCACATTTTTATACAAAGTAAAACCCCAATATAATAATATATTTTTATATTAAGTGACAGTTATTATAACATTTTATGTTTAATTTTAAATAGAAATTAGTTATAGGAGTAAATTAGGAAAAACTTGAAACGTAAGTGGTCAAAGTGGAAAAAAATAAATTTTAAGGGTCAAAATGGGAAAGTGGCCAAACATAAAGGGGCAAAGTATAATTTACCCTTTTTAATTAGTATTTATATTTCTTTAGTTATAAAATTAACCTGCTATTAGAGATGGACATGGGCCTGTTGGCCCACACAACTTAATTTTTTAAGGATTTAGAAAGATTGTTTTAGCCCATAGGACTAAACTGGGCCAATATTTTCAATCCGATATATTAATGGGTTGGGCTTGAAATGTATACTTTCAACCCTAGCCTGCCCGCTAATAAATAAATTATAATATATTAAAAAATATATATTTTTTTAGAATCTATATTTTATTTTTATTGATTTTATCAAAACTCACATTTATAGTGACGTATGGTTAGATTTATTTAAGAAATCTTGCAATTTATACACAGAATCTTTCAATTTATAATCATATCAATATATTTATTTAAAAAATATAATGTATGATTAAATTTAACATTTTAACTTTTTTTTTTAACATATAACTTGATGGTTGGGCTTAGAATTTATAATTATTTTCTGGGTCAAGCTTGGGCAGATGTAGAGACCCAATGTTAGGGTCAGGCAGGGCTAGGGGTGGACATTGGCCCGTTGGGCCATTATTAAATTAATTAATTAATTATAATATATTAAAATATATATATATATATTTTTATCTATACTTTATCTTTATTAATTTTATTAAAACTTACATTTATGGTGATGTGTGATTGAATTTATTTAAGAAATTTTTCAATTTATACACATAATCTTTCAATTTATAATGATGTCAGTATATTTATTTAAAAAAAATAAAGTGTGATTGAACATAGTTATGGAATATATATATATATATATATATATTTTAACATATAGCCTGATAAGTGAGCTTGAGATCTATAATTATTTTTTAGGCTTGATTTGGGCAAATGTAAAGGCTCAATGTTAGGGTTGGGCCGGACTTGAACAAACACAAAGTCTCCTATTACGTCCGGCTAGCCTGGCTCAATGAATGTCCGCTCCTAGGCCAAGCTTGGGTAGACACAAATTTCTTGTTATATGATGGCAATCCGACCCAACGAATGTCTACCCCTATCTGCTATGCCTTCACTCCCAACTTGCCTACAACTATTAACCTGATTTGTCTTGGCCCATATGATACAAGGTGGGGCGGGGGACAATAAACCCGCCCCATGGATAAAGACCCCAAATAATTTAAAAACTTAACTCAAATTATGATGTATGATTTATATTTAATTATTGTATAGTAGGATCCACATTTATAATAAATCTCAATCACACAATGCTTATTCTCAATAAAAATTGGACTAAGTTTTCCTCCAACCAATTATGGAGGACTAAGCGACATGGTATTCTATAATTGGTTACTTTTTACACAAATCAAAAGCTATTCAATTTCTTAATAGCATTTTGGTGGTCAACGGAAATATGTATTTAATAATTCTTGATATTTTAGGTAACTTATATAATCTTTTATTAATTCAAATCTTTGTCAAAAATTATATTCTCTAACTTTCTAAAATAATTTTATTATATTTGAGTTTCTAAAATAAAGGGAATTTGGTTTAATATATCATGATACACAATAACTAACATCTTGTAATTCTCTAATTATTATTTTTGTACCAATTATATTTCTCGTGAAACAAAGACCAATGGGTGCTAGATGCGAGCCTCTTGATTCTAGTGGAATATTTTCAATAAAAAAAAATAATAAATTCTAATGTAATATTTTTCATTATAATAATTGGACAAATTGTTTTGCTTGAATAATTGAATTATTATAGTTGCAAGAATGTGATGGTAGAGGATTTTAAAAAGATAAAAAGTTGAATCAAGTATTTTGAATAACCTATTTCACTTGAAAACATCTCTGTTTTTTTCCTTTGTATTATTATTTATTTATTTACATAGAGTTTATTTAATTATTTTATAAGATCAAAATTCCTACAATTGTACTCCACAATTAGTACTAGTTAATTGACCCAAGTATAAGAAAATTCATTTAAAAAGTTAAAGAATACATTTTTAGACAAAGATTTAAATTTTTAAAAAATACATAGGCTATCTAAAATATTTAGGATTCCTAAATACATATTTTCTCATATTAATATTAAGGTTAATCACAAAAAAAGTACTAAGAAATTAAATAGATTTTAATTTGAGTAAAAAGACCAATTATAAATTGTCAACAGCTCCTAAGTGGAAGAAAACCTTTTCCTAAAAAATTTTAGTGCCTATAGAATTGTTTTAAAACTAAAACCACATCGCTTTCATAATAAAGAAGTTCCAAAATTATTATAAAAAACAAAAGACAGCATTCTAGAAGGACGTGATCTTCCACCTTCTTCTGTTCTTCCCTTTTCATCCAATTTTGTTTCTCTTACAGTCGGTTTGGATTGGCGATTTGAAAATAAAAGGAAAAAATTATATTTATTTAAATTCATATTAGTTGTTTTGGTTTAATAAAAAGAAAAAAAAAATTGAGAAAAATAAACAAAGATAAGAGTTTGACTTTGTTTTTAAAAGTAAAAACGACATTGCTTTGGCCTTTTAATTTTGAAAACAAATCCAAGCCATTGGATTGTGTTGTGACTGATGTGTCATATTGTGTACAAATCACAAGAAGGTAATTGCAAGTTCTATAGAGGCTCCAGCTCCATATATATATACATATATTTAATTTATATTTCCATTTAATAATATGTATAAATTTCCGTCCCTGATGAAAAGTTTGTTTTGCCCATTTTATGTTTTATTTTTTTGGTGGGAATCCTTGGTGATGATAGTGTAAAGTCAACATGCCCATCGTGCTGCGTTGTTACACATAATATGAATATTCATAAAAATGAGTCAAGATATTTTGTCTGTGATAAAATTTAAATTTAGAAAACGTATTTTCACATATTTAGAAGAAGTATTTCAAATTATATTTAAAAATTCAAATTTAACCATACGCTATTGTTTTTGTAGTTAAAAATTTAAATACCTTTTCTTGGTAGCTAAAATTATTATAATCTATAACAATGGCATCATTGAATTTAAAATCTTAGTCTTTGATAACATTTTTGTTATCTTTGGTATGTTGTTTTTCTTTGGAAAAAAATAAAGTAAAATTGATTATAAATTTTTGTTCCTTTGTGTTTTCAATTCCAACAATTATCTCATTCTCTATTTGGCTGCCATATGCATGCACCTTCTATTGCCAACCACTACCTTCGATAATTTATTAAGTAGAAAACTCTATCAATATTAGAGCATCTACAATAGACATGTTAGTGAGTGTGTTAGTATCCGCGGCCAAATTTTTAGCCAGCCACAGTGATTTGTGTCCTCACAGTGGAAGTGTTAACAGGTGTGTTAGTGTCAATTGTTAAGTTGTGTGTTAATTGTGGCTAGCGTTTTAGCCATCGAGAGAAAGAGAGAGGGGGACGTGGAAAGTGTTATGGGGTTGTCTGGCTAGATGTCCGGTCTGTCGTCTCCCCGGACATTCGACCGATTGTCTCCCCCGAACATCCAGACCCTTCAAAAAAAATATATATATTTGTCGTTGACCAATTGACCAGCTTGGCGTCCGACCCAATTCTACTGCCTTCATCTTCAGCACATTCATCTTCAGAGAGAGAGCCATTTATTTTTTTATTTTATTTATTATTTATATATATATATACTTAACACACACCTTAACACATTCATTGCACCACCACTCACTCCCCAAAATTAACCTTCATTTGACATTAGTTTTTTTAGTTATTTTTTTGTGTTAGGATTTTTTTAACCTAGCTTTTTTAGTCTCGTTTGATTTGGCATTTTTGGTTTTTTTAATTTTTCTAAGAGAAAAAGTATAGGGTGTGTTTGGTAACGTTTACGTTTTCAGTTTATATTTACAAAAATTTTATAAACTGGTTTTTGTTTATTTTTTGTTTATTTTTAGAAAAACATAAACTACAAACGCGTTTGGTAATTGACAAAATGTTTAAAATTTTTTAAAAATATTAAAAAGAGTTAGAAATGGCAAGTGGCGGCGGAAGACAGTGGTAGAAAGTGGTGACGGTGGGTAGCTGGTGGTGGTGGTGGTGGTGGCGGGTGGTGGGTGGGTGACGGTGGCGAGTGGTGGGTGGTGGGTGGTAGTGTGGTAGTGATGGTGGCTGGTGGTGGTGGTGGCGGTGGCAGGTAGGTGGCGGATGGCGGGTGGTGGTGGCGGGTGGGTGACGATGGCGGGTGATGGGTGGTAGCGAGTGGGTGGTGGTGGCACGTGGGTGGCGGATGGTGGGTGGTGGCGGATGGGTGGTGGTGGTGATGGTGGGTGGGTGACGGTGACGGTGGCGGGTGGTGAGTGGTAGCGAGTGGGTGGTGGTGGTGGTGGTGGCGGGTGGTGGGTGGTGGTGACAGGTGGGTGGCGGATGGCTAGTGGTGGTGGTGGTGGCGGTGGTGGTGATGGTGGTGGTGGTAGTGGGTGGGTAGGTGACGGTGGCGAGTGGTAGGTGGTAACGAGTGGGTGGTGGGTGGTGGGTGGTGATGGCAAGTGGGTGGCGGTGGTGGTGGATGATGGTGGTGGTGGTGGTGATAGATGGTGGGTGGTGGCGGCGAGTGAGTGGCAGGTGGCTGGTAGTAGTGGGTGGCAGGTGGCTGGTAAGTGGTGGTGGCGGCGGTGGATGGTAGTGGCGGGTGGTGGTGGTGGTGGTAGCGGCGAGGGGTGGGTGGTGGTGGCAAGTGGGTGATAGGTGGGTGGTGGCTGGTGGGTAGTGGTGGCGGGTGGTGGCTGGTGGTGGCAAGTGGGTGATGAGTGGTAGTGGCAGGTGGTGGTGGGGGTGGGTGGTGGTGGCGGAAGATGGTGGTGGAAAATGGTGGCGGGTGGTGGTTAGTGTTGGGTGGTAAAAAAAAAAAAATTGAAAACTCAAAATAGAAACACATTTTTTGGCCAAATTTATAAACTGAGACCACTGATTTATAAATCAAAAATTTTACCAAACAAGTTTTTATTTGAGTTTTTTAAATTTTTGTAAATATAAACAGAAAACTGAAAACGTAAGTGTTACATAATGATTATGGTTTGGATGTAATATTTTGTTTTATTAGTTTATGTAGCTAATTTTGACTTTTGTATTTTTTTAACTAAAAATCTGTAGTCAAACGAAACTTTAATAAACTCTTAACACATCTTAACATATATTTTTAAATATTATTTTTATTGCTTTTTATTATATAGCATATTTTAATTAATAATTTTAGACATTCCATTATGAATGCTATTATCCCAGTATGAGAATGAAAAGTTGAATGAGGTGACTAGTATAGTACTTTGTAAGAGTTGAAAAACAAAGGGCTCGTTTGGTTTGATTTTCTAAAAAATTTTGGGAAATTTTTTCTACAAATAAGTTTTTAAAAGTAATTAAACCAAACAAATTTTTCTAAAAAAATTTCCCAAAACTTGTAAACCAAACAAGTTTTCCAAACAAATCTCTCTCACACGCACATCAAATCAATCACTTTTTTCAAAACTCTCTCTCAAAATAATTTTCCAAAACATCTTTTGAAAAAAACCAAACCAAACATGTTTTCGTACTTTTTATCTCTAAAACACATCTCTCAAACACAAACCAAACATACCCAAACTCTCCACCGATAAAAAAAAATAAAAAGTAGTACACTGGGTTATATTAGAGCAATGATTTAGAGTTTTAAATCTATCATTAGTGAGGTAGAAATTGAAAAAAAAAAGAAAAAAAAGAAAAAAAAAAAGACACAACATACACTATGACATAGATAGAATCTACTATCACATCATTAATAGCAACTCTAATTAGAGTTCCAAGCATTTTTGATATAATTATATTAAAATATTAATCAAATTACTCATCAAGTCAACAAACGATAACCCATCCCAATCCCAAAGTCTTTTCAGAGTCTACATGATGGGAATGAAGAGTGACATAAACAGAAACGGAGGACTTTCAACAAAGACGGACATTTACATTGACGATTGACGATGAACATTTACAAGGGAAATGCTATTATTTAATATATTATTTAAAATATTATTCACATATAAATATTCATCGTCAATGTAAATGTTCATATTATTAATGTGAATATTAATATATCAATATTAATATTTATATTGTCAATATGAATATTTACATAATAAAATATGAATATTTATATCATTAAACTGCTAATCGTTTAAAAAATATTTATAAGTGTATATAAATGTCCATAAAATATTTTAAATACGAGAATTAAGATTTGGTAGATCAAATATTTAAATAATAAGATTTATTAGAATATTAAAATATCTTATAGACTAATTAAGATAGAAACACTTAAAAAAGAAATTTTTTAATAAGGGGTTGTTTGGGATGTCCTAAATAAGTGTACTTTTTGGACTAAAAAGTTGAGGAAAAAAATATGGTTGTTTGGGTTAACTTTTTGACTTTTTATAGAAAAATGTGTATTAAAAATTGTATAAATTAGTGTGTAGGGAAAAATTAGGATTGACAGTTGTACAGCCGTACTTTTTGACTTTTTGTGAATAGTGATAACTTTTTAATTTTTTGAGTAACTTTTTAACTTTTTGAGTAACTTTTCAACTTGTCAAACTTGACCTAAATCTCTCTTTAAATAAATATATTTATTTAATTTATATCAAATAATATGTAAATTTATAAACCAAATAAAGTCTTCTAGTCTAGGTGGTCCACACCGTAAACCGCGTGATGTTTGGTCCATATTCCAAAAGCCGATAGCGATTGATCACCGAATAGGATAATATTAGGAATATCAAATATTATTAAATAAATACTGTAATCAGCTGCTACAGATCCCACTGGGGTCGACCCTCAGTGATGTGGCAGCGCACCATTCGTTGAAATAAAAAAAAAAAATTTTTTTTTTTTGGACCAACGAGGGGTCAACACACACGACCCGCAGTGACCCCACCAGGGGTCTTAGGCATTTTTGAATATTTTAGATGGTTGTAGGGTCGACATTAGCATTTTCCCACCGAATAAGCACCACGTTTTTAGTCTATCAGCTTTTTTTTTTTTTTTTTTGTGTATTAATGGGTTGTTTTGAGAAAATAATTAAAAATTAATTTTTAATTTTTTTTAAAAAAAATATATAAGAAATATGAGAAATAATATGACTCAAAATGAATTAAAAATTAAAAGATGATTTTCAACTATCTTCCTAAAATAACCTAATGTTTCCTCACCAACTTAGAATTTATAAGGGAGAAATTATATTTTAAGTGGATAGTGAAAAAATAATATCATTTTTATGATGATATATTTATTATATGTATGATATAATTTTTTTACTTTTTTTTGTTTGAGGTAAGTATTTTGTGTGTGTCAAACTTACATAAAAAAATATATATATTATAAATTCAAAATACAGTTATTTTAAAATTATCTCACTTATTTATAATTTTCGTACTTTCAATTGCGGTGGAGTTTATCTTGTGAATGAGAACCTTTCAATCCCTGTTGTGAAACTCGGTACGCATAAATTGGGATAGACTTTCTTCCTGTTGACATGTTGGAGATGCTGTCGCTGGAGGGTTATGTAAGGCTTACCACAAGTTTCACGTCACAATTTGATTCATTTTATTTAATTATACATATAGATTATTCATGTAAAAATTTAAAGATTATAGTCACGTGTTTTGATGTTTTTTGTCTGTAAGATAATAATATAGACTATCCAAATGAGACTCGTGATAGATTTCACACGATCCTTAAAGTGAAGTCAAATCACGTAAATTATATATAAAAAATTAAGGGTGAATTATATTAATAGTCTCTATAGTTTGGAACTTGTGTCACTTTAGTCTTTGATTTTTTAATTATGATACATTTGACCCTGAATTTTGAATCTTGTTTCAAATAAGGATAATTTAAGATATCATTAGATTTTTCAAGGATAAAATCGTCAATTTGATAAAATATAAACTAATTTCACAAAAATAAATGTCAAACAAATATTTTTGAGTTTTTAAAAATTATTTCTACCCATTAAAAATAAAATTATGTAAAATTGATAAATCTTTTAGACATTTGTTTATTTTTTTACCAAATTAATTTTTATTATGTGTTTAGATGATGATCATGTAAAATTAATTTTTAAAAATTAATTATGTAATTTTTATCAATTTTACATAATTTTATTATTGGTGGATAAAAATATTTTTTTGACATTTATTTTTGCCAAATTAGTTTATATTTTATTAAATTGACGATTTTGCCTTTGAAATTAAACAATAGTATCTTCAATTGTCCTTATTTAGAACAAGATTCAAAATTCATGATCAAATGTGTCACAATTGAAAAGTCAGGATGAAAGTAACACGAGTCCCAAACTATAGGTCTGTTAGTGTAATTTGCCTAAAAATTAATAATTTGTCTAATATTATGGGTATTTGTTATCATGTGACTTTTATTTATGACATTTTCAATCAATATTTCTTTTTTGGATATATCGGAAAGGAAACAAGAGCGGAAGAAAGAAAAAAAAAAAGAAGAAGAAAAAAAGGGAGGCACTCAGGAACTAGATTCTCCGATATGCCATCCCCACCATATCAGCCACAATTTGGCCTCTAACAACAATAGGTGGTTCATCTACCACCACCAATGGTTCCAATTGGTCAGCTCCCATGTTGGCTAATAAATCTGCACACTTGTTACCCTCTCGCAGAATATGTTGAATAGAGTAATTACACCTGCGAATTAGGTGTCTAGAATCCTCTACTATACTTTTGAAAGGGCAGTTTGAAGGTGGCCGCTTTATATTTAAGCAATTCTTCAGCTAAGGTAAAGTCCGTCTCGATGATAACTTCGTGCAAACCCTTCTTAGCACCATTGTTAACCCCTTGTAAATACCCCACATTTCAGCCTCCAAACTATAACAAGAGTCAAGCTTGCCAAAAAATCCACACAACCAAGAGCCATCCTCATCCCGAAATACTCAGCCAAAGCCTCCTTCACCTGGATCACCTCGAACACAACCATCAGTGTTGAGCTTGATTTACCTGCAGATGGCGGAATGCATTTAACCATAACATGAGGTAAATCATTAGTAGTCAAAAAATAGAGAAAGCATGTTTAATCTCATTAACATATTAAATGTTAGAAAAATTGTTCTCTGCCAAGAAGGAGCAATATCATGAAAAATTTTCTATTCCTTTCTTTCCAAATTTGCCAAATAGTAACAGCAAAAAATGAGGCCCAATCGACCCACATCCATGCTATTACGTAAATTGGATTGAGCCAAACATTAACGGGGACTCAAACATGGCCCTAGAACTTTGATAGCTTCCCATTAATTCATTCCAAACAAATTGGAATAAGTACAACACGGAGCAAATGTTCAACATCCTCCCAAAAGATGATTGCATCTAGGACAATTTGCGTTGTCCGTAATTCCCTTTTTAACTCATAGAATTGGTAAGGAGTTTACCATGAAGAGTCAACCATAAAAGCCTTTAAGCTTTGTGGAATTTTTAATTTCAAACCCAATCCATATTAATAGAATTGTCCATCGAACGAGGCCATTTGATAGGCTGTAGCGGCAGAAAAATTGCCACTGGTGGACCCCTTCCAATGAGGAGTATCAAGGTAGGTAACAAACAAGATAAATTAACATTAAGCACATAATCAAGGGCTTCACTTGGAATGCAAGCCTTGATCTTATTCACATCCCACTCCCCAACATCATTCATAAGTTTATCCACAGTATCCATATTGATTGAACTATGATCGGGGTATTGTGAAGCGAGAGAAGCTTCTCCGCACCACCAATCATACCAAATGGAAATTTTAGCACCATCACCCACACCCCACTTGATACCTCTTCTCAAGATATCTCTGGTTCTGAGAATGCCCCTCCAAGTTAGTGAGGAGTTTCTCTTGGAAGCATAAGAAAGAACGGAATCTTTTAAAAGATATTTACCTTTAATCACTTTCACCCATAAACAATCCTCATTATGAGATTTTCCACCCCATTTTGACATAAGAGCAAGATTCCGAGCTTTGGCCTTGCGAAGCCCAAGCCCACCCACTCTTTTATTATAACACACATATCCCAATTCAACAAGATGAATTTTCTTACTAGATTCAGAATCTCCCCACAAAAAGTTATGATTCAGTCTATCCATATCCTTACAGATGCTTATGGGAACATCCATAGTTTGCATAGCATAGGTGGGAAGAGCGGAAGTAACTGATTGTATTAAAGTGGCTCTCCCCGTCATCGTGAGAAGATTAGCTTTCCAGCCAGACAATCTTCTTTGGATCTATCACTAATAAATTGAAAGTAACTCCGGTTACACTTTTAATGAAGCAAAGGGATGCCAAGATGATGACCCAAATCTTGAGTTAGAGAGATACCACACAATCTACTCAAGGATCTGGCCTTGACATTAATAACATTAGGAGAAATGAAAAGTTTAGATTTTAAAAGATTAATCTTGAGACCTGAAAGAGAACTAAACTCATTCAAAACATCCAAGATGATATAGCAGTTCTTTTTATCCGCTTTACCAAACAAAAGCAAGTCATCAACAAAAAATAAGTGTGTGATAACAGGGCCTTGGGCCGAAGCCTTAACCCCTCTCCACTCCTTATCATTCACTTTGGCCATAATCATGCTCGAGAGTCTCTCCATACACAAAACAAAGAGATAAGAAGAGAGGGGGTCACCCTGCCTCAACCCTTTCTCCATATTAAATTCTTTCAACTTCTCACCATTCCAAAGCACAAAGGCTTTCACATTAGTAACACAGTTCATGATTAATTCAATTCAGTGATCATTTAAATTGAAATCAACAAGAGTTTGGTGAAGAAATTGCCAAGACACATTGTCAATCAATATTTCAAATCTTACTCTAAGCTTTTAAAAGTTAAAATCACCACTTTTTAATAAATTTCAACCAAATAGTCAAATGCGCACATGGCATTTAGGATTGTTTTAGGTAGTTGGTTAAAAATTAATTTTTTGATTTTTTTTGAAAAAATATATAAAAAAGTAGAGAGATAATGTGTCCAAAATAAATTAAAAATTATAGTATGAGTTTTAATCATCTTTCCAAAATAGCCTTTAGTGTGGCCTATTCTATATCAAATTTTACATATCAAACAATCAGAACATTTAGTTTAGTAATTGTATAATATTATTTTGTGATGTGAAATAAAGAGTTCAAATTCTCCTGTAAAAAGGAGTTTGATATCATTTATTTTACCAATTCTCTTAACAAATAACAACTAACTCGTATACAATGACATATAGAGAGAGAGAGAGAGAGAGAGAGATTTAAATAATAAATGAGTAGTATTTTATTTACGATAATGTTAGAAACGTAAAAATTTTATTAAATATCTCACATATGATATATCTGTAGGTCTTATGTGGGTCCCACAATTATGTAAAATTTTTGATAAAATTTTTGGGACTTTTAATATTTTTGTTTTATTTAATTAATATAAAACATTAGTAGTATTTTTTTAACAAAGAACACTTGCTGGGTATGCGGAGATACTTTGGTCGATTGGCTCCAACTCTAGCGCAAGAGAGGGGCTCAACTTAGAAGGGTTCGAGTAACTGAATTCAGTCCAAATTTTTTTAAGATATTGATAAAATATTTTTAAATTCGATACAAGTTTAGATAAAAATTTAAAAGTTTGAATTAAATCTGAACGAACTTAGGTAAAGACATCAAATAACCGAGCAACTCGAAACCTAAATTACAATATAGATATATAAAAATATTAAATTACATATAAAATTAATCATTATATGATATTAAAGTAATTTAAATCATTAAATCATATTGATATATATTATATACACAAATAACATAAAATCTTATATTTTTATTCTTACTCATAAATTGTAAAGACTATCATAGCGGCATCTCTCTTACATTATATAAATTATTTGTTTTATATTATTAATTATTTTGTAAAAAAAATGTAAATAGAGTCTAATATTAATGAATTAATAATTTAGATGCAAATAAAAAAAATTTGAAATTTATGTACAATTCGAATTTAACTCAAGTCAGATTCAGACAAGCAACCTTGTGTTATAGTTCGGACTTTGACGAGCTTGGCCAGGTCTTAACACAATTTGAATTAGATTTTAATAACCTCTCAATCTGTCTAAGTTGCATCCCTGATGCTTAGATATTAAGCACGCCGTTCCATTAAATCTCGAGCTGAGCCAAGCATTGCAGCACCAAAAAAACATCTTAAAAATTAATAATAATTATTCAATATCATTTATGACATTAAAATTTAATTGAATGTTTAATTTTTGTGGGACGAGTCTCGTATTGGGCAAAGCGACTGCTTTCTCTCCCATAAATTAAGGCACCAGGTATTTGCAGCACTTATACATAGTTGAAAATTAAAATATCACTAGAAAGGCCCAAATTAAAGTCCGGGCATAGACCAAGGCCGAAATTTTTATTCTTCTTAGCAAAGAAATAAGAGAGAGTAAGTAATTGTAATGATTTCTTTATATTTTTGTAATTATATATTCAACAAATTTTACATGGATGCTAGGGAAACAAAAAATTGTGAATATTTACTATTTATTAACATATATATTTTTTTAATGTAAGATATCAAAGGCCTTAACTTGAAAGTCTGCTTTAGTCCGCGAAAGGTTCAGGGCCAGCCCTAGGTTCCATATAAATAAAGAGTCCAAGATATTGTCACATTAGTGTCACAAAAAATGACTTATTGCATGGATTGAAACGCTAAACAAATATTTTAAGAAACTTTATTTGCAAAAAAAATATTTTTTGGGACATTGTCACATTATTATACTTTCTAAGTGTATCTATATTAGGTACATCTAAAAATAAAAAAATACGTAAAATATTTTAATTTTCAAAATACGTAAAAAAAATGTAAAAATACATAAAATCACTGAAAATAAAAAAATTAATTTTCAAAAAGAAGATAAAACCAAACAAAGTGATGGATTCCAAGAATCTACCTCATTATGTATGCAAATTATATATATAATATATTGGTATATTATTCCTCAATTTTAATAACACAATTTAAGCTACTACTTTTTTGTGTTAATGTAAAAAATTTTGGCTTAAAATTTCAATTACAAAGTTTTAATGATAAATATTATACACAAAATTTGTGCCGTTTTGGCAACTTGCAAAAAAAATTGCGTTTTGCGGCTCTTCCCAAAAAAGCCAAAATGACTTTTTACCATTATAACCATTTGGGGAGGTAAAAAAAAGCTACTGGTAAAAGTACAACTATACCATTTATGGATCAAAATGAGCCACATATAGGTGAAATTGTAAATTTACTAAATTGGGTGGGGTATTTTGGTCATTTAATTGTGATGTGACAGCATAAACAAATATTAACAAAAAAAGTCAAAAGCAGCTTTTTACCAACTTCTCAAATCACTTTTTAAAAAAGCTAAAAAGCTTGGTAAAAAACTAAAAGCTAACTTTTTACTATCTACCCAAAACACCCCTTTATCAGCATAAATTTTGTTTCCAATAATCACTAAGCATTTGACATTTTTCAAAAAAAAAAATTAGATTGATTTTGCAACCAAAATTTCCAAGTCCACACACTTGGTGTTTTATCAAAATTCATGGGCCAAAGTTTTTGTTACCAATACATGTGGAGTCATATTTTTTGCATTTTACAAAATTTATCATCTTAATTTTTGTTAGCAAAATCACTAAGTTCATACTTTTAATATGATGAAAAAAAATTATTAGGTTAAAGTGTATGCATTTTATTTATAATTTAAAATGGACTGATAGAAGTTACATATTTAGAAAAACAAATATATAATAGATAGTGTTTATTATTATTTACTTAAAGTGTGACGTTATTACTTTGTATTTTGACTTTTGTTAACATGTGTCTAAGAATATAAGTTAAGAAATAATTAATGAAATACAATTAATCTTAACATCATATAAGTTAAGATTAGATCATTTTTTTACATAGCGACTAAAATACCCCTTTTGTATTTCTCTCAACCAGTGGTAACTCATGCTATACACGAGATTTTATAAATTAAAAAAAATTATTATAATTATCTTGAAGTAATTTAATATTTTGTCTTGTGGTATACATAAAATTTATAAGTTAACTTTTATGTTCATAACTTTTTAAATTATTAGTTTAAAAAAATTAAAAAAAATATATATATAAATCTATTTAGTGAAATTTTGATAATTTGTATTAAAAAAAAGTTAAATCTGATCAAATGAGATTAAATAAGTTATGGCATACCTCTTCTTATTATGAAAATATACAAATTTAATGGACGTAGACATAAAAACCAAAAACCTAAACATCACTTGATGTGTTTGACTTCTCACCAACCACCACCATAGTAATGTAAAACAACAATGCTACAGACAACTAAATTTCTACCACTAACATAACATCACCACTAATGATGTGAAAAGCCAAAAAAAAAAAAACAAAAAAACAAAACTAAGACACAAAATACATGTGGCAATAGGTAAGAAAACTAAGACACAAAATACATGGGTAAGACCCACTGCCATTAGTGGTCTGCATCATTTTTCAATGTAAAATATCACAATATGAGCAGCTCAGCTAAAATCAAAATATGTTTTGAGCAGCAAAAACAAAAAATAAGAATCATCACTAAATGCATGGACTACATTTTGGACAAAAACCTATAACTTGAATAAAAAAAACCTACATTTAAAGAAACTGCTGCAAGACTAAAAATTCAATTTGAAGTCCATTTAGTGATGTAATAACCAAAAGAAAAAAACAAAACCTGTACCAAAGTAACTGATGATCAAAATAAATTCGTTCACATTTAGAGCTCTAGGGTGAGAAAACAATGAGAGCATGAGATATGGTTAAAAAAGTAGAAATCCAAGAAAGACTCACACTCATGACAGAGATATGTGACTAGATCTAAAATCTATGAACACAGAGAAGAGGAAGAAGAGTGACTGTGAAGTTGAGTGAAGAAAAAAGGAAAGAGAGAAGGAGTCGTCATTGAAGTAGTTGGAGTCTAGATCTGAGATTTATGAACACAGAGAAGAGAGGTTGCCACCGCCAGTGGAGGAGGAGGCGGAGTAAGGCGGTTGAAGGCCAAAGGAGTACGACGGATCTAGATTTCCGGCAGCGAAGCTGGGGGTGATCGAGAACGTCGATTGAGACGACGGCGACGGATCCGTCGTGGTCATGGCAGTCAAAGTGGCGGCAGCAGAGGACGGGGAGGAAGAGGAGGCGACGGCGTCGTGTTGGAGGAGAGACGGAGAGAGAGAATGGGGGGGAACTGGAGAGATGATCGTATGATTTTGGTTTCGTTTCCACCATCTCTCTCTCCCTCATTTTGCTCCGCATAGTCTGACGTGGAAAATATATAATAGGAGTAGTTTGGTCATTTCACAATGACTTGTATTTTATGCGCACAGTAAAATAACGGGAAATTTTATTTCCATACACTTAGACCATCTCCAACGGTGAACCAAATCCAGCACCAGATTTAAATTTTGATAAAAAAGCCCCTTCTGCATGCTCCAACCGTTGCACCAGATTGATATCAAAATGAGATTTCAGCAAAAAAATCATCAAACTGAGACAGATTTGGTGAAATCACTGTTACTGACCGTTGAAAGAGGGACACCGGTCAACCAACCGGTTGCCCGCCGGTTGACCCGGTTGATTATCTTATGCGACGGGTTTGAACTGTGACCGGTTTGAACTGGTTGAACTGAGGGGTTTGAACTGGGCCGTGGACTGCGCGTGGGTGTTGAACCGGTCAACCAGCCGGTTGACCGGCTGGTTGACCATCCGGTCGCCCGGTCTAAGCATGGGACTGGGATGTGTCAACAGGTTTGGTTTAGGTTTCAACAGGTTTGGTTTGAACAGGTAGAATTTCATATAGGTTTATTTTCAGATAGCTTATTTTGTGGACTTGGAATAATTTGAAGGTCAACTTGAAATAATTTGGAATAATTTGAAGAGTGATATAAATTTTAATTTCATTGAAAATATAATTCAAATTGTTATCTTTAATATAAATAATTGAAAACTACTTGTTTCAGTAAATTTACCGTTAGATTGACAGAGTATTTTGACAATATACATATTTTAAAAATAGCCGTTTTAATAATTTTACCGTTGTATGAACAGAGTATTTTGAAAATTTACCGTTGATAATGTCTTCTATAAAATATATCAGTTTTGTATATCAAGATGACAGAGTATTTTATTTTGAGAAGAGCATTACATGTTGTGAATTTTGTTTCTTCTGTGATTTTTCTCCTTTGAAACTTTAATTTATATTATATGATTAAATTATCTAATTCTGAATTGATTGCATATCATTCTAATATTTTTTAGTATTCTACATAGTGTATGTACTGTATTTTTTTGAAACAAAGGAAGATTTTGAAATGTTTGAAGAATCACAAATGTTTCAGCACAACACTAATATTAATTTTATGTCAGAAACTTCGCGAGAACATAACACGCAGAGCAGTGATAATCATTTCATTTCAGAAACTTCTCGTGTTTCTCGTGGTAAAGCATTTACAATTATAGAAGATGAAACTTTATGTAGATCTTGGTTAGCAGTCTCTCAAGATCCCATTACTGGTAATAGTCAGACCATGACTATATTTTGGGAACGAGTACTTGTTAATTTTAATTCACAATTCAATGGTGAATCAAATCGAAACCGTATTTCTTTGTCTCACCGTTGGTCTGCCATGCAAAAGGCAATTAATAAATTCTGTGGTTTTCTTGAACAAATTCAACTGAGGCAACAAAATGGAACAACTGAGGCAGACATGGTAACATTTATTTGTGTTATTAAATATCAAATTTCTTCTCTAAATGTATATTTGTTATTAAAATTGTTGTAATTTTTTTTTGTAGGTCGCTGAAGCAAAGCGGATGTATCATGCAATACAGAAAAAACACTTCACATTTGATACATGTTGGGATATTTTGCGCCGAAGTTGTAAGTGGGATGAATTTCGAACACAATCCAAAAAGAGTACACAACATGCTTATCCATGTTCGAATCCACCAACTGGAGAATCTGATGCATTTCAATCCAACCAGAATAATGTCCTGCACGAACAACCATCTAATCCATCAACCCGACCAATTGGTACTAAAGCAGCGAAAGAGAAGTTGAAGAATCAAACAACCCACGATAGTAGATTTGATGAAATGGCTGCCAACCAATCCAAAATTGTTGAAGTGTTATCAACTATCTCCGCTAGAACTATTGAGCGAGATGAACAAAAGGCGATCGACCGTGAGCAGAAAGCTGCAGACCGTCGAAGAAGGGCCGAAGATAGGGAGGAACAACTAAAACTCCTATCTATGATGAATGAACGAGAACAACGAAATGAAGATCATAAAATAATGTCAATGGACATGACAAATTTAAATCCAATGCAAGGGGCGTACTACGAAGATCTTCAACGACAGATTTTATTTCGAACAACTAATAGATTGGCTTGAAAGGTTCTGTATTTACTGGTTTCATCTATTGGTGTCATCTATAGGAAAGGGAAACACTGTCTACAATTATATGAAATGTCTCACTTGCCTTTTCCATTTCTGTAAAATTAGAAATTAATTAATTTGAAAATCAGTTTTTGTTTCTTCAAATGGTTGCGTTCTATTCTCTACTGCTACTTTGGATACCATATTGATTGGTAAAACAAAAAACACCAATTGCTAAGTAGTTATCATGAATAAAATTCGTCTTCATGGATATGTCAGATAAGGACATAGTAATGAAGTAATTACAATGAAACACCAATTTCTTATGCTACTGTTGTACTGTCACTTACAAAGAAAGCAAAATATAAAAGTAGGTTTTATAATTTCACCCTTCATTTAATCTGCTTCTTATCTTCATCTCAATGAATCTCCTCTGTCTGATTTTTCAAATAAGAATATGTTGTACATGTACATACTGTATTACATTACAGATAACTACTTACATATAAATACATCCTTTATTCTTTTCTTTGGTTACCATTACACCTTTCAAAAACTTTCATATTACATATTATGGTATGCGTGAAGCTCGAAAAGATGGTGCTAAAGTCTTACCAAGGCAAGAGAATTTTATATCACATCATCTTACAAAATCAGTACATTCATAAAAGACAAAACCCAACAACAGGTTGTGAAAATAATACAAGACATAACATTGGAAACACATAATGGCACACCGATCAACAGTCATTATCTGGTTGTCGTGGAGGAGGGAAGTAGTGATGGTATATGTCATTTACACGATGCTCAATTCTATCAATGCGATTGTTTGCCACGTCATGACGTCTTCTAATATCCAAACGGAACTCACCAAATTGTTCAATTAATGAGTTCTGCGCAGTGGCAAATGTCTCAAACTGAGTACCTAACGAATTGACTTGATTAGCCATTTGATGTTCCCATTGAACGCGTTGTTGTTCCCATTCAACGCGTTGATTATAACGTTGTTCTTCCATGGCCAAAAAGTCAGTCCAATATTGAGGTGGTTCAGTTGATGGCGTCACATTGACAGGAGGATCCTGTGGACCATCATCTGGTGAGATTTCATCCTCTGAATCTTCTGCAGCATTATCATTTTCCATTAAATTGGCGGCTGCACCAGCACGATTCACTGTATACTGAGTAATGGGTGAACGGATTTTGATCTCCATTTCATTTGCAAAAGGAACCTTAAAATATTTGAAAATTTTTGTCAAGAGTGCTCCAAACAGTAATGACAGGCCCATTTCTTGATTTGCCAGCACCATTTCTTTCATAATTATGTAAGACAAATCTAACTTCTGCCCAACCTCAAAACAGTATAACAAATAGGCATTAAAATATGGGACCGCGTCATGATGTCCTTTCTTCGGAGTGACATTTTCTACAATCCACCGGTGCAAGATCCGAAGATAAGGTTTTAAATGCCTTGCTTGTAGACTAGTTCCAGTAAATCTGTTCTGACATATAGTAGTATATACATCAGTACCATTACCAACAAGTTTAACTAACTCAGCCTCAGTCTGAAAATGGGTATTTTCATCACCTACCTCAACTCCAATAATGCCTGCCAATTGAGGAACATCAAACTGTACACCCTCTCCTTTCACATATGACAAAAGAGTAAAATTTCATCTTGCTCATGAGTAACTTTTAGGTGAACATAAAAAAGGATACTAGCCGTGGATATACCTTTTGGGGTAAATTAATTAAATTTAGTCATCCCATAGATTCAAGTTTACTAACTAGTAGTGCATCATATTAAGGTGGCAGATTGACCCTCCTCCCTGTTACAATAGGTCGGCTTGAGAAGTTGTGGAAAGCTAGTTCATGACTTTCACTGAGAAATTCATCCGTAGGATATGACTGATTTTGAGGCTGCTGTTGTTCGCGTCGGCGAGGATTAGAACTTTCACCAGCTTCTGTTCTCACTCTTTTAGTTCTAGGCATGATGTGAATATCTGTTGAATGTTAATAAAATGTGCCAGTAATGAAGTAATTAACATAAACACTGTCTTTTAAAATGCTTACTGAAAATTTAAGAACATAGTAATGTAGTATAAAGCATGCAGACTCTCTATTCAGTACATATGAAATGAATGTAGCTCATGTTTCGCACTGAAAATTCAGTATTGTAGTTGAGCTTTTAATAAAGTACATTCATTTTAAAAACATTAAAGTAACTTCAAGTACAAATCAGAATCTTGTTCTGTAGTACAGGTTTTAGTAAACTATATTCATTTTAAAAACATGAAACTAACATGAAATACAAATCAAAATCTTGTTCTGTAGTTGAGGTTTTCATAAATTAATGTCAATTTCTGTTGTTCTGTGGTTGAGGTTTAAATGAACTACATTCAGTTCACAAACTTGAAAGTAAAATCTGGAGAGGTTTTAATAAATGACCTGCATTTTCAAAACAATAACATAACACCAAGTGAAACTTCAAATTCAATTCTGCAGTGCAGGTGTTAATAAACTACATTAATTTAAAAAAACATGAAAGTAACATATAGTGAAATCATGCTCCTGTGTTCTGTAAACAAGTTGAACAAGTGAGTGGCATGCAGACTGGAAGGGAAAAATAGAAAAATGCACACTGGAAGGGAAAAATAGAAAAATGAAGGAAAAAAAAAATGTAAGGGCCGGGTGACCAACCAGTTGCCCAACCGGTTGGCCAATCGGTTGCCCAACCGGTTGCCCCGTGAATCACCTGCCTTGTTGTTCTGCTTTGATGCTGCCTTGGTGATGATGTCTTGGATCTGCTTTGATGCTGCCTTGGATTCACACTTGATGATGATGTCTTTGTTCTGATGATGATGATGTCTTTGTTCTGATGATGATGCTGCCTTGGTGATGATGATGATGTCTTTGATGCTGCCTTGGTGATGATGTCTTTGTTCTGCTTTGATCTGCTTTGATGCTGCCTTGGATTCACACTTGAATATGCAGAGTCTGTGGATGCTGCCTTGGTGATGATGTCGATTCACACTTGAAAATGTAGACTCTGTGATTAGAGGTGTTCAGTGAAAACATGTGAATTGTGAATGTGGTGATGGCAATGTTGAGCTGATATAGAGGATGGTAGGTGGTTGAATTGATAGGTGGTTCATATAATGAATGGTAGGTGGTTCCATTCACACGCATGCCACATATAGTACTATGTTCTCAGGTTAAATGTATTTTTGTGGCAGAAAAGTAGGTTGAATGTTCAATGCATCAACATCAATAATTTACTGAATGCCACAAATAATTGATGGCACAAATAATAATTGAATTTAAAAACAAATTAATATTACACATACATTGAATATACATACTGAAATGCATACAAAAGAAATTATGAATATTGAAGATAAATCCTTACAAAAACAATTATTCGAATGCACAAATAATGGCATGCATGATGAAATCCCACGAGCCAGACCCTTCATTAATTGAATGCTTTGATTTGAATCAAAAATTGAATGCTCCAATCCTCACTTCTTAAAAATGCCAAACCCGTAATCATGAAATCATTTTACAAATTCCAAACCTATTCCCAAAAGTTTGTTGCAACAAATTTGGTAAAAAGCTTATTTTTGCCTTGATTTCATGAAAAAAATGTACAAGTTTAATTTAATACAAGTTTGATGTAGATTGGAGGTGATTTTACCAAATTTTTACCAAATGTGATCTACATGATACGAGATCCACATATAATGCATCTTTTCATGTAAAACATATATGTCATATTCTATATTTGTTATTTGTGTTCCTAGACTTATTGGGGAATCAGTAGTGAACAAAACTTGCAACTCCAACACAGAATTATAGAACTACATCTTTCTTTTTCATATCAATCAATGTCAAACTAAAGAAAACAAATTTGGTAGAAAGAAAAGGCTAATGTATTAAGCAAAAGCTCACACCATGATCAAAACTATGCTGTAAAGGAGAGAAAAGGCATAGGCTTTTCAAAGCAATACCTCCATTGACCCCCTCTTAGTTTGATGATTGTCATCAAATGAACAGAGAACAATTATGAATAATGAAGATTGGATCACCACAATAGCACATCTAATCACATAACTTCTGTGTTACTTGGTTACTATAGTGCATCATAATGAAGATTACAAAAAAGACAACCTTCCATTTCAAAACTATAAACAAAATTACAAAATATATCTGTGGTGAATCTAGTTTTCACCGCGAAGTTGCCACATATGTTCTATTAAATTATTACGGAGGGCATGATATGCATTTTTATCCCTAATACCTAAATGACGAGACAAAAATGATTCAAAGTCATTGGTAGGAGTAGAGGAAAGTTGCACTGGTGTGTCGGTTGATGAAATTTCATAATCAAAATCAAGGTGCTCCTCCCTCTCATCTTCAACAATCATATTATGTAATATAATGCAAGTCTTCATTATGTTGGCAAGCATTTCGGATCCCAAAACCGTACAACACCACCTATAATTGCGAATCGAGATTGAAGGACTCCGAATGCCCGCTCTACATCTTTCCTGGCAGACTCTTGCATCATTGCAAAATGTTGTCTCTTTGCTCCTTGGGGAGAGGAAATTGTTTGCACCAGTGTTGCCCATTGCGGGTATATACCATCAGCAAGGTAATAACCCATATCGTAACTATGTCCATTAACAGTGTAGTGGACAGGGGGAGCCTTACCTTGGGCAAGATCAGAAAACAAATGTGACCGGTCTAATACATTCAAGTCATTGTGTGACCCAGGCATTCCAAAAAATGCATGCCAAATCCATAAGTCGTAAGAAGCTACTGCTTCAAGAATAATGGTTGGCTTTTTTTGATGGCCTACGTATTGACCTTGCCATGCTTTTGGACAATTTTTCCACTCCCAATGCATGCAATCTAAACTTCCAACATACCCGGAAACCCCCGAACCTCGCCAATAGCAAGTAATCTAGAAATGTCAGTTGGTGTCGGAGATCTCAGATATTCTACTCCAAAGATATCAATCACTGAATTACAAAATTGTTGCAAACTTTGAATTGCAGTGCTTTCCCCAATACGTATGTAATCATCAACTGCATCTGCTGCGACACCGTATGATAATATTCTCATCGCTGAAGTCATTTTTTGTAGGGCAGATAATCCAACTACATGAGCTGCATCTTGTTTTTGAATGAAATATGAATTGTGTGCTTCGATTGCATTTAAAATTTGCAGATACAAAGGACGACGCATTCGAAAACGTCTCCGAAATATTGTAGCTGAATACACTGGATTTATAGCAAAGTAATCTGCAAATAATCTATCATGACCTTGCTTTCTATCTCTGCGTATATACTTGTGGCCTACAACAGAACCCCTATTTTCTTCGACCTATCACTTGACTTGAGAATCTGAAACATAGTACTGGTATTCTGTTCATAAGCTGCTAAAAGTGTGACCATATATTCATCATCAGACTCCTCATCAGAGGAAGAGGAAGAAGAAGATGATGAAAATAAAGTAATATCATGGATTTCAAAAGTATCCATTATGCTCTGTTTTGTTTAAGATATGATCCTTGTGTTTAAGTTATGGAGTTGTCTGGCATATAAATAATAATGTGTTTATATGAGATTTTAGAAGAAATTAATTATTACGGGTAAACCAAAACCCCATAGCTGTAATGGAGGGAAAAACAAATAGGAAAAGAATTATGAACATAAATGGAGGGAAAATAAAAAAATAAAAAAAATTAAGCTTACCGGTCGACCGGCCGGTTGACCGGCCGGTCAACCAACCGGTCGCCCCCCTACCAGTTCATATCGGTCAGTTCAGTGGTTGGTTCAAACAGTTCAGAAAGCTTAAAAAAAAAAAAAAAAAAAAAAATTTCCTCTACCCGGTCGACCGGTTGGTCGACCAGCTGGTCGACCATCCGGTTGTCCTGAATGATATTTGATGAAGGTGAACCGTTGGAGCGCAATGTATCAAATTAAGGAAATGGACACTTTTTTACTCGGATTTGGTGAAATATTAGCTGAACCGTTGGAGATGCTCTTAGGTGTCGTTCAGCAAACTTGTTTTTTTTGTTTTTTTTATTTTTTTAGTCTGGAATTTTTTTGTTCGTTTGATTTTCTTATTTGGTTTTTTTGGCCTTTTTGCATTGGAATGATAAAATTGCCCTTCACTTGGAAATGATATTTTTTTGACTTTTTGTTTGTATATGGGTCAATTTGGTAATTTTGCATCAAAAGTCAAATGTTTTGTCATTTTTTGATTTTGTGGTTTTTTTTTTTTTTTGTCCTTATGTGCTTATTTTCCCAATATGTTTACCAAACCAAGGCTTAATTACTCCACGGCACACACTTATTAATTTGATTATTAATTAATTTTCTCAATCCACACACTAAACGTTACAACTATACCCTTACTCGTAATCATTGTTTACACACCACTCAACTCTCCTTTTCCCATTTTTTTTCTTTTTTTCGGTTTGGAGATTTTGACACTAATTTTTCGAAATTATACATTTAATTCAAAACTTAACTTCTGAATAAAAGTGATTAGTATAACAAATTTGTTTCGAAAAAAATATAAAAAAAACTTTTGGCAGTTGATGTCTGAATATAATGAATTAATTCGGCGGTTGATATCCGAATATAATGAAATAATTCAGCATTGGTTGTCCGATTGAAAAACGCAAAAGGGCAAAAAACTAATATTTTCATCACTAATAAAGTATAAATTTAGAGATTAAAGTAATATGAGAATTGTTATGAGAGTATTGATTTGCAAGCAATAGAGAAGTATAGAGTGTGTATCAAGCAAAGTAACAATAATGGAAAAATTATGATTTAATTTTTTTTTACTCAAAATGTGTACATTAAGATTTTTATTTTTATTTTTAAAAGATGTGTACATAAAATATTTTTTCATATAATATTATGAGTATTAGTGATGTCCATTATGGTCATTTTAATTTAGGGTATAATTACTATTAAAATAATATTTCATTAAGTGTGTGCACTAAAATAATTAAGTGTGTAGAAATAAATTTTTTCTAAAATAATGCCTAGACTTTTAAATAAGAAAAGTTCAGTATATACACCAATTAGTGTACTAACTAATGTTCCAATACTAGTTATGACATTATTATTGACCCCACTCATTGTACAAATTACAAATATCAAAAATATCTTAAATTGTATTATATCATCAATTAATATACTAATTAATACATTAATTAATTAGTGCATATAACATTACTCTCAATATTCACCTAAGTGTCCTTTTTAAAATCACCATATTTATTTTTACTTAATATTTTATATTTTCTATATAAATGGAAGTAGTTACCATCATTATTAACATGTGCTCACATGGCACATATTTTAAGGAATAAATTTCCTTTCATTTCTCTTGGTATTCTTATTATGGGGCTTAATTTTAAATTCATATAGATGATTCGAAGTTTTACAATAAAAGTCATTGTCATGCTCTAAAATTTGAATAATTAAATATTAAATTAGGATTAAATCTCAATAAATATTCCATCATCTAAATTCTAAAGGTGAAACAAAAAAACTAAACGCCAACCAAACCATCCACCATAATCTCATAACTATCTAATACATCAACATTAAGGTAGCAAAAACTAGTCAAAACAACTTAAATAATATACGGTTACAAACCATGCCAAATTATTCCAATACTAAAGTCATAAAAAAATAATAATAAATACATAAACTAATATCAACCTAAGCTCAAGAAAACAAAAGAAATCCAAGAGACTATAGTTATTCCACGTCTCCACCGCAGCCCCAACTAATCCTACAAAGGAAGCTCGGCTGCGCCCAAACAGAATGCACCCGAGTTGCTAAGAGACAAAACGGGTCAGTATATAGGTATACTGGTATGAGTACAAGATTTAATACCCACGTGTCCACCAGACACAAACAAAAATGCATTTAATTCTTATTACGGGATAAGACAAGTAGTTCTAACCGCACCGAGATGAATGGGTAGTTTCTTGAGATACAGTGACATTTAGTTTCTTGTCCGTACACAATGAACTATAAATTGATTGTAAAATAAACAAAATATAAATAAAAATATGGTAGGTCATCCCTACATAAAAAAGTTAGTAAGACTCACCATTTTGAAAAAAAAATAAAGTTAGTATAATTTAATCATAAGTAACTTACTGAAGAAGTATAAAAATACACCGTTTCATACTTAAATAATTCGAATTGACCAAAACTCAAAGAATGAAAGTTGTACAGAATCAAATTTCCTAAAAGACAATGCGAACGAATTTAACATAAACTGAACAGGTTGAGAGAAAAACTTGATAGAAAAACCTAAATGGAATTCAATCGAAAAATCTGAAACTGAAAACGAACAAAAACTGCCCTAAGATGATTTTTTTCGAAAAAGTTCAAAACATGAAAAGTGTGCAGAATAATGTTTTACTTCAATTTACGCCAAACCAATAAAAATGAGCTCGTTTCGTGAGTTAAAATAGCCTCTAAAATCTGCATTGCTAAAATAAATCAAAACTACAATAACCAAGATTATCCGATTATAAGTTATAATCGATCTTTTTAATAAAAAGTTAAAACACAAAAGTTGTCTAGAATCATGTATACATGCCTCTTCTCAAATTTCATAATTTATCGAGGTCATTTACTATTTTTCAAGATATACAAATCAATACAATTTACAATATACCAATAAACTCATAATTAAATTCTTTATACCTTAACTCCACCACTTCGACCCTCCACTTCTGGCTTACACATGTATCCCATGTGCCTCCCGTATACCTAACACCGCTCCGAAGCCAAACTTGCACGGGGATATCGTCTCGAGTTTGACCCACACTTCCTGGATGGTTAGCATATACGTACACGCGTAAATCAAAGCACTCGTCTGCTCATGAGAACAAGGCAACAATATACATGTACAAAGCATCTCACTCATGAGAACAAACATAACAATGCCAAGCCTAAGGCATTCAAATAAATCTCATAATCCTCACTTCTTCTTTTTTTATACACTCTTTCTCCCCAACACTCAAATAAAATAACAATCTATGGAGTCATAGTGGAAGTATAAGGAATTTATCTATGAGTTCCTAATTAATTTTAATTTCATATAACCATGAATGTGATTGCAACCATAAAATAAATCTATATAAAAATCCTAAACCTGGCATACACAGCTAATCAAAATAATTAAAATCAATTAATCAACTAAAAACCCTAAACCTTACATATACAACTAAACAAAATAATTAAAATCAATCAATTATCTAAAAACCCTAAACCTTACATACACAACTAATTAAAATAATTAAAATCAATCTATCATCTTTATCTAAATACAAAATCAAACTAACATTAAATAAATAAAAATAAATAAATAAAAACAACGAATTAAACATAAATCAAAGGAAATAAGTTTTGTACTCACAATATTTTTTTAAAGATCAAAAATTATTTAAAGAACTAATGGAGCCATCCAAACAAAACCCTAATCTTTTTTTCCTCTTCTTTCTCGTCTCTCTTCTCACGCCACACACAACACTCTGTTTTCTTTCATTAATCTCTCTCTCTCTCTCTGCCGTCTCTCTGTTTTTGTTCTCTTTTTTTTCTTTTTGGTTTTGCTTCCTAATGCAGCTGTTGTGAATATAACCTAATAGCTAGTATATAACCTAATAATATTATAATCTCAATATATAATAACCTAAAAACTATATTATAATATATATATATAATATAACATAATTATAAATATATATAAATATAAATATAGGATAAAATATATATATCTATATATATAACACATCTTTTTTTTTATATAACAAATATAAATATATAAATATTGGTTTAAGTATATAATTAATAAACACATTAAATTAATTAATCACCACATTAAATTCATTTAAAATCACATTAAATTCTCATGTGACCACACAATTAATAAAGCAAAAAATAAAATAAGATAATAATAATCATAATAATAAATAAATGACTTCAGAAAATTAGGGTCGCTACAATATACACGCCTCAAAAGAACCTCGTCCTGAGATTCGATAGGAGAGAGTACTAGGCAAAAAGTTCCGGGTGCATACGCCGAACTTTTTCTTCTAATTCCCAAGTAATATTGTTCTCATCCTCGCTCCATTGTACTTTCACTAAGTTCACTTTCTTGCGCCGCAACTGCTTTACATCTCGGTCTAGAATAGTAACTGGTCGCACCACATACGTTAGATTGTCACTAATCTCCAACACTTCTGGTGATACTACTTGGGAAGGGTCTTGCACACACTTCTGCAGTAAGGATACGTGGAACACGTTGTGAATCATAGCTAAAGCAGGTGGTAGAACTAATTTGCAAGCCACATTACCAATCCCCTCAGTGATCTCGTATGGTCCTACAAATCTAGGTGCCAACTTTCACTTCTTTCCGAACCGCATGATACCCTTCATCGACGAAACCTTCAAAAACACAAAATCTCCAACATTCAACTCAACCCCCTTACGTTTTCTATCAGCGTAACTCTTCTGAAGGCTTTGTGCAGTCTTAATACGTTCCCGAATAATGTTCACCTTCTCTGTGGTCTCTCTCACCAACTCTGGCCCTAACAATGGCGCATCTTCTACCTCCATCCAACAAGCAGGTGATCGACATGGCCTCCCATACAAAGCCTCAAAAGGTGTCATCCCGATACTGGAGTGATAGCTATTATTATAAGCAAACTCCACCAATGACAAGTGTTCTTCCTAACTACCACCAAGATCGAGGACACAAGCTCTCAACATATCCTCCAAGATCTTATTTACCCGCTCAGTTTGCCCATCTGTCTGAGGATAATAAGCTGTGCTCAAATCTAACCTAGCACCCAAAGCATGCTGAAAACTCTTCCAAAACTCTGCCACAAACAATGGATCACAATCCGAAATTATAGAAACTAGTGCGCCATGAAGTCGCACCACCTCCCAAATATACAGCCTAGCTAGTTTATCTGCAGTTCGGTGAACACTGATAGGAATAAAATGAGCAAACTTGGTGAGTCAATCCACTATTACCCAAATAGATTCGTTGCCTCGCTTAGACCGCGGCAATCCATCCACGAAGTCCATAGAGATGTACTCCCATTTCCAAGTAGGAATCTCAAGAGGCAGCAAAACTCTAAACGATCGTTGATGTTCTGCCTTAACCTGTTGACACACATAACATCGAGAAACATACTCTCCTACATCTTTCTTCATACCTTCAAACCAAAATGTCATCTTCAGGTCATGATACATCTTAGTCCTACCAGGGTGAATGGTATATCGGGACCTATGGGCATCATCCATAATCTCTTTTTTCAATTCAACAATGTTAGGTACACATAACCTGCCCTTGAATCGCAATCCCCCATCTGAGTCCACAGACCAATCAGTAGGACAATCATCGATCAAATCCACTACAAGGTCATCGAGCTTGCTGACGAGAAACCCATCTAAATTCTGCATCTGACAAACTTTACTCAGTAAAATCGACTGTATGGTCAAACTACCAATGTATGCCCTTTCAGCACTCTCTATTGGTTGAACATCATGCATCGAAATTAACTCCAAAGACTTCCATTCTTGAATCATCAAAGAAGCTATAATCCCATGTTGTCGACTAAGTGCATCAGCGACCACATTTCCTTTCCCCGGGTGATAAAGGATCTCAAAATCATAACTACTAACGAATTCAACCCACCTCTGTTGCCTCATGTTCAACTCTTTTTGAGAAAAGAGATATTTGAGGCTCTTGTGATCTGTGTACAACTCAAAGTGCTCCCCAAACAAGTAGTGTCGCCACACTTTCAACGCGAAAATAACTGTTGCCAACTCTAAGTCATGAGTAGGGTATCGTCTCTCATGAGGTTTTAACTGTCGAAAAGCATAAGATACAACCTTCTGATACTGCATCAACACATATCCCAACCCAGTTCCACTCGCATCAGTAAACACTACTAACTTTTCCCCTTGTACCAGTATAGTTAACACCGGAGCTGTAGTCAACCACTGCTTTAACTCCTGAAAAGCTTTCTCACAATCATCTGTCCATACAAACTTCACATTCTTGCGGGTCAACTTGGTCATGGGTACTGCAATAGTGGAAAACTTCTCTATAAATCTCCTGTAATAACCAGCTAGTCCTAAAAAACTTCTCACCTCTGTAGGGTTCGTGGGCTGCTTCCATCTTTGACCGCAACAACTTTCTCATGATCTACTGCTATCCCTTGATTGGATACAACATGACCCAAAAATCGAACTTCTTTCTCTCAAAAGTGACACTTACTGAGCTTAGCGTATAATTGTTGCTCCCTTAAAGTTTGCAACACGACTTTCAAGTGTTTTCTGTGTTCCTCCTCATTCTTAGAATACACTAGGATATCATCTATAAAGATAATCACAAACTTATCTAGATATGGTTGAAAAATTATGTTCATCAAATCCATGAAATAGACAGGAGCATTGGTCAAACCAAAAGGCATTACAGGAAATTCGCACAACCCATACCGGGTCTGAAAAGCAGTAAGCGGTATACTTTCCTCTGACACACTCATCTGATGGTAACCCGTTCTGAGATCAAACTGAGAGAACATGGCTGCCCCCTTCAACTGATCAAACAAGTCATCAATTCTAGGTAGCGGATACTTGTTCTTGATAGTCACCTTGTTTAGCTTTCTGTAATCTATACACATACGGAGAGTGCCATCTTTCTTGGAGACAAAGATCGCAAGTGCTCCCACGGGGAGTTACTTGAACGAATGAACCCTTTCTGAAGCATCTCTTCTAGCTGCTTTTTCATCTCCACAAACTCTTTAGGCGTCATTCTGTATGCCGCCTTAGAAATCGGTGCAGTTCCCGGCACTAGGTCAATGCGAAATTCTACTACCCGTTAGGGTGGAGGTCCAGGTATCTCTTGAACTACATCCTCAAACTCACGTACCACATCTACCTCACTAATATTCTGCTTAGGGATTTTTACCGAACACAGAAAACTCATCATCACCGACTCTTCTCCATCGCTAGAAGTGTGGATAAGCCATGGCATACCGGGAATATCTATATTTACAGTCCTTCCAGCACAATCTAGAGTCACAAAGTGTTTTCGTAGCTAATCCATACCCAAAATAATTGTAAACCCCTCAAACCCTAAAACAATTAGGTCTGCATACTAGACTCTACCCGCAAAATCAATCTCAAAATCTTTACATATCTCATAAAGAGTAACTGTCCCTTCTAAAGGGGTCTCAACACGAATAGGTCTAGACAATCAAAAAGTACTCTCTAATGGGTTTGATAGAGATTAAAAGTACCTTGCACTTTGTCAGTTCCTGGTATCACGGTGCAAAATGCCCTGGCTGGGGCTTGTCTGACCCTGTCGCGCTGCTGTCTCTGAGGGCAATCCTTGATTACATGCCCTAACTGCTGACACCCAAAACACTTCCTATTGATCGGTTAAGGTGCTACTGACGCTCTGATAGGTGGGGGTCCTCCAATGAGGTACGGGAGGACGATAACCCCAACTGTGGCACTTGCTGTCGCTATCCTTGATAACCCTGTGGGCTGCGGACCACCTGTCTTTGATAATAGTGCCCTGGGCTGGAAATTGCCCTGAAGCCGGAAATTACCCTGAGTCTGAAATTTCCCTGACTACCCTGTTATTGTGGCCTCTGAAACTGCTGACCCCTATGCCTTTAATCATAGGGTCGATATCTGTTCCCATCCCACTGCTGGAAGTGACTCCTTCTAGAAGTCTCTCCGACCTTAGCCTTCCCTTCTTTAAATTGCTTCATCTTTTCCTAATACTTCAGTGCCAAGTTAAGAACTCTGTCAAATGGTTCAGCATCAAAGGGAATAAGGGACTTAGACAGGTAATGATTCAATCCCTTAATAAACTTCTCATTCTTCTTCTCCTACAGGTCGACCAAGTAAGGGGCATAACAAGACAACTCATTAAACTTGGTGACATACTCAATCATTGTTCTACTCTCTTGAGTCAACTTCAAAAATTCATCACTCAGTTGAGACCGAATAGCAGCAGGAACAAACTTCCGGTCAAAACGAGTCTTGAAATCTGTCCAAGTCAAAGTCGTCAAATCTAGATCCTCCTTCCATGAGTTCCACCAAAATAAGATTGCTCCCTCAAGCTGATGTGTAGCCAACTCCTGTTTTTGAACCTCAGTGAGCTGCATACGACCAAACACCATCTCATATTTTTGAACCCAAGCGTCAACTGCAATGGGTCCTCCATCTCCAGAGAATTTTTGACCTCCCAAAGAACCAAAATCTTTGTTTCTCCTCGCAAAGGGATCTCCCTGCTGACTTTGATTATTGTTCTGCACAACCCGAAGTAATTGAGCCATCATTTCCCCCACATTAACCTGCACCGTATTAGTTACCCTGGTAGCAGCCGTCGCCACCGCCGTTGCTGCGACATTAGCAGTTGTTTCTTCCTCTGTACCATTGGGCTCAGCACTTCTCAAATTATATCTTCCAACCATCACCTTCAAGTTAAACACACAAGAAGAATTTGTTCATAAATACTTAGAATAAATTCAACCACCAACCTAAACCAGCTAACCCATGTTTCCACAATCCGAGGATCATCTAAACTCTCACAAGTCTAGGGTAACCTAGAGCTCTGATACCAAACTGTCACACCCCAAAATTTGGACAATTAAATATTAAATTAGGACTAAATCCCAATCAATATTCCATCATCCAAATCCTAGGGGTGAAACAAAAAAACTGAACGCTAACCAAACCATCCACCATAATCTCATAACTATCCAATACCTCAACATTAAGGTAGTAACAACTAGTCAAAACAACTTAAATAATGTACGGTTACAAACCATGCCAAATTATCCCAATATTAAAGTCATAAAAAAATAATAATAAATATATAAACTAATATCAACCCTAAGATCAAGAAAAAAAAAGAAATCCAAGAGACATGTCCAACCACTATAGTTATTCCACGTCGTCACCGTAGCCCCAACTAATCCTGCAAAGGAAGCTCGGCTGCATTCAAACAGAACGCACCCGAGTTGCCAAGAGACAAAACGGGTCAGTATACAGGTATACTGGTATGAGTACAAGATTTAACACCCACGTTGTCCACCAGACACAAAAAAAATACATTTAATTCTTATTACGGGACAAGACAAGTAGCTCCAACTGCACTGAGACGAATGAGTAATTTCCCGAGATACGGTGGCATTTAGTTTCTTATCCATACACAACGAAATATAAATTGATTATAAAATAAACAAAATATAAATAAAAATTTGGTGAGTCAGCCCTGCATAAAAAAGTTAGTAAGACCCACCATCTTGCCAAAAAATAAAGTTAGTATAATTTAATCATAAGTAACTTATTGAAGAAGTATAAAAATGCATCGTTTCATGCTTAAATAATTCGAATTGACCAAAACTCAAAGAACAAAAGTTGTACATAATCAAATTTCCTAAAAGACTATGTGAACAAATTTAACAGAAACTGAACAGGTTGAGAGAAAAACTTGATAGAAAAACCTAAACGGAATTCAATCGAAAAATCTGAAGCTGAAAACGAACAAAAACTGCCCTAAGATGATTTTTTTTGAAAAAGTTTAAAACATGAAAAGTGTGCAGAATAATGTTTTACTTCAGTTTACGCGAAACCAATAAAAATGAGTTCGTTTCGTGAGTTAAAATAGCCTCTAAAATCTGCATTGTTAAAATAAATCAAAACTACAATAACCAAGATTATCCGATTATAAGTTCTAATCGATCTTTTTAATAAAAATTTAAAACACAAAAGTTGTCTAGAATCAAGTATACATGCCTCTTCTCAAATTTCATAATTTATCGAGGTCATTTACTATTTTTCAAGATGTACAAGTCAATACAATTCACAATATACCAATAAACTCATAATTAAATTCTTTATACCTTAACTCCACCACTTCGGCCCTTCACTTCTGGCCTACACATATATCCCATGTGTCTCCCGTATACCTAACACCGCTTCGAAGCCAAACTTGCACGGGAATATCGTTCCGAGTTTGACCCACACTCCCCAGATGGTTAGCATATACGAACACGCGTAAATCAAAGCACTCGTCTACTCATGAGAACGAGGAAACAATATACATATACAAAACATCTCACTCATGAGAACAAACATAACAATGCCAAGCTTAAAGCATTCAAATAAATCTCATAATCCTCACTTTTTTTTTTATACACTCTTTCTCCCCAACACTCAAATAAAATAACAATCCATGGAATCATGGTGGAGTATAAAGAATTTATTTTAATTTCATATAACCATGAGTGTGATTACAACCATAAAATAAATCTATTTAAAACCCTAAAGCTGGCATACACAACTAATCAAAATAATTAAAATCAATTAATCAACTAAAAGCCCTAAACCTTACATACACAACTAAACAAAATAATTAAAATCAATCAATTATTTAAAAACCCTAAATCTTACATACACAACTAATCAAAATAATTAAAATCAATCTATCATCTTTATATAAATACAAAATCAAACTAACATCAAATAAATAAAATAAATAAATAAAAACAACGAATTAAACATAAATCAAGGGAAGTGAGTTTTGTACTCTCAATATTTTTTTGAAGATCAAAAAATTATTTGAAGAACTAATAGAGCCACCCAAACAAAATCCTAATATTTTTTTCCTCTTCTTTCTCGTCTCTCTTCTCACGCTACACACAACACTCTGTTTTCTTTGATTAATCTCTCTCTCTCTCTCTCTCTCTCTCTCTCTCTCTCTCTCTCTCTCTCTCTCTCTCTGTTTTTGTTCTCTTTCTTTCTTTTTTGTTTTACTTCCTAATGCAGCTGTTGTGAATATAACCTAATGGCTAGTATAACCTAATAATATTATATTATAAACCTAAATCTCAATATATAATAACTTAATAAACTATTATACAATATTATATTATATAATACAACATAATTATAATATATATATATATAAATATAAGATAAAATATATAATATCTATATATATACACATCTTTTTTTATATAATAAATATAAATATATAAATATTTGGATTATTATATATAATTAAATAACACATTAAATTAATTAATCACCACATTAAATTCATTAAATATCACATTAAATTCTCATGTGACCACACAATTAATAAAGTCAAAAATAAAATAAGATAACAATAATCATAATAATAAATAAATGACTTCAAAAAATTAGGGTCGCTAGTCATTCACACAAAAATTAAATTTCATTAGACATTTATAAATATAGGGAAACAAAATCACATTATATTTTATAAATTGAATGACAAAGGTAATTGTAAACTTAAACATTCATTTTTAAAAATAAAATGTTATTTATTTATATGTTTATAATTGTCTAATAAAACTAATTTTTTGTATGAATAACTTTTACTGCAGTATTTACAATGTAGACGATTTAGATCAACAGTGCGGGTTTAAAATTGAACCCTACGAGAGAAGTATGGAGAGATAAAGTACGGAAAGTTAAACTTATATTATCAAAAACATATTATTTATTTCCAACAATTATCAGACACTATGTTTTCCAATTTGATATTATATTTATTGTATACAATTTACTTTGATATTAAAGTATTATATGTATTATGGATGAGCAGTAGATATTCTGATTTGTTCAAACCAATCGAACCGAACCGAACCGATCCGCCGCATTTTGGACAGATGCGTGATAACGAGCGGACAGTTTGATTTTTTTCAATCCGTCTAGTTTTGGACGGATAGTGAATTTGAGATTTCTTTGGCCGCAATTGAACCACCAAACCGCAAGCACCCCTAGTAATTTATAAAATCTTTGTATTTTCAATTTGTTTAGATATTTTGTTTGTATTTTCAATTAGAAAAAAAGTTTAGATATTCTGTTGTGTTTTCAATTTGGAAATCCTTTTATCAAATCGCAAGTGTTGATGTTTGGTATTTTTGTGTGAAAAATATAAGGCTTAATTTTATTTTATTTTTTTAAAATCAAATTAAATAGTGTTTTAATAAAAAAAGAAAAGTAATGAAATAGTTTTGATAATGCATGTGTTTTTTTTTATATGTATTTATTATTGGTATTTGACAATTTAGTTAATAATATTTTAGTTACGTTAAATTGGATTGTTAAAAAAAAAAATGTTAACACGTTGTTGTATTATGTTCAAAATTTGTAAAAGTTTAAACCGCCAAACCGATTTGCATCATCCGCCAATCCGCATCTGTCAACCCGGTGGACGGATGCAGATTGATTTTTTCCAATCCGCCAATCTAGAAGACGAATGACAATTTGAAGGTTTTCTGGCCGCAACCGAACCGCGAATACCCTTAATACCCACGTCTCACACTTGCATTAGTACAATGCACATTATTTATTTTACATATTTTCCAATTTAATTTGTTGTTTTACATTATTTATGAGAGAATTGCATGCAGGTGGGAGATAGAAAAATAAAAATAAAAATACCAACACATGGAGGGATGTAATTGACACTTGTACCTCCACAGTCTTTCATTTGTATCTCACCACAGACACGCACTCCCATATGTTTGTAATTTTTTTCTCAACTCCTACCTGCATGTAATTTTTCCATTATTTATTTACAGTAATTATTAGATTAAATTGGATGAGATTAAAATTACGATAAGATTGAACAAGGAGACTAATAATGTGATGGTATTAAATATTAAGTTTGAGATATAAGATAAATTATGTTTTTTTGTGCACATGCTATTAGTTAATTGAAATGAAATTTATAAAAATACGTAAAATTCCATTATATAAAAAGGAAAAATGTTAGAGATCTCAAATATTTTACCAAATGTTCTACCAAATGTCTCACATAGGTGTGGAACCCACACATGTGAGACATTTGATAGAACATTTGATAAAATCTTTAAGATTCCTAACATTACTCTATAAAAAGTGATTTTGTTATTTTTGTAACGTAAAAGTAATAGAGTATCTTCACCTCCAATCCCATTCACTATGTTTTGTTTTAATTTTTTGAGTTATTTTTTAAAAAAGTGATTTAAAAACTATGTTATGAAAATGGATATATGTTTGTGTTAGACTAATTTATTTTGATGATTCATTTAATTATGTTTTAATTTATTTGGAAGAGAAAAATAGAATCAAAATTTATTTTGATGATTTATTTGAAAGAGAAAAATAGAATCAACATTTATTTTGATGATTTATTTAATTATGTTTTAATTTATTTGAAAGAGAAAAATAGAATCAAAATTTATTTTATCCCATTATTTCTCACCTAAACCTTTATCCTAAATATTGTTAGAATTTATTTAATATTTGATTAAATCAGGAGTTCAAACAGCCCAAAACAGAGGTTCAAACAGCCCAGCACAGCAGCAGTTCAAAAGGTTCAAAAGAGTTAAGTGGAAGATATTCAAATTTGTAATGATAGAGTGGAAGATATTCAAATTAGTAATGATGGTGTGGAAGATATTCAAATGAATATAACGGCTATAAATTCAAATGAATACAACGGCTATAAGTTTCATTATATATACCAAAGCCTCTAATGTAAATAAGTTAAAAAAAATCAGAAAATATTCTTTGATCTATAATCACTCACATCTATTCTCTGAAAAATTCTCTAAGAAGTGTTCTTCAATTTTTGTTTATGTCCTCTTTCAGAAATTATATACTGAGACGTATAGTTTTAAGCCCATCTTTCCTGTGTGAGGTTTACAGAAAAACCAGAGTTTCATTTTTATATCTATCTTTGAGAGATAATTCTTGTACCTTTCTGTGAAAGCAAAAACACCTTATTTTCAACCTTGTAAGAGTAGTACACTCAGTATTCTTGACTTAGAAAGTCTGTGTTAAATCTCTGCAGGATTGCTCCATCTGTGAAAAGGTTGCTAGCATCCTGTGAAGCTAAAGTATAGTGGAAAATCTCAAGTGAAGCTTGAGGAGTGAACGTAGGCTGAGTTGAAGCCGAACCACTATAAATTTGTTTGTCTCTCTCTCTCTTATCTCTTTATTTTATTTAAATTGCCATAACTATATTTCACATTTTCACTATGCTAAAATCATTAACTGATATAGTTGTTAGAACACTTGTTTTAATTATTTTTATTTCATTAACTATATTTATCTATTGTGCTAGTCATAATTTTTATTAAGGTATTATTATTTTTATTTGTAAAAACCTAATTCACCCCTCTCTTAGATTGTCTTTTGGGTAACAATTGGTATCAGAGTCTAGACTCTTGTTTTAGATTTAACCATCTGGGAGTTTCGATCCATGGCAACCTTAGCTGAAGGACAAGCCACAAATAGGCCACCATTGTTTGACGGAAACAATTATAGTCATTGGAAGGATAAAATGACCCTATACCTACAAGCCACTGATTATGCCATGTGGATTATTGTCACCAAAGGTCCAAAAATTCCTACCAAATTAGTAGACAATATTAGTATACCTAAAACTGAAGATAAATGTAATGAGAGAAATCATAAATTATTGCAAACCAATGCTAAAGCCAAACTCACCATTGTTTGTGGATTAGACTCTAAGGAGTATAATAAAATTTCAGGTTGTGATTCGGCAAAAGAAATTTGGGACAAACTTGAGGTAACGTATGAAAGTACAAACCAAGTGAAGGAATCTCGTATTGATATGCTTGTTCATAGTTATGAATTGTTTAAAATGAACTCTGATGAATCTATTTCAAGTATGTTTACTAGATTTACTGAAATTGTAAACTCTTTGAAATCTTTTAGCAAAACTTATACTAACAGTGAGTTGGTGAGAAAAATTATTAGGTGTTTACCAAAGAATTGGGAAGCAAAGGTCACGGCCATTCTAGAAGCCAAAAATCTCTCCACACTTGGATTGGATGAGCTTATGAGTTCCCTTATGACTCATGAAATCACCATGAAAGGACATGAGGATATTGAAAACAAAAAGAAAAGTGGAATTGTATTCAAAGCCTCATCAAATGAAGAAGAACATGAAAACTCTAGTGAGGATGAAAGCTATGCCATGTTTAGTAGAAATCTCAAAAAGTACTTCAAGAAAAACAATTATGGAGGAAGAAGACCTTTCAAGAAAGAGCACAACAAAGATGACAAGAAAAAGCTTATTATTTGCTATGAATGCAAAACTCCTGGACATATGAAGATGAATTATCCAAACTTGAAGAATCATGGAAAAGACTACAAAAGAAACAAAAAGGCCATGGTAGCAGCTTGGGGAGAAAGTGAAGATGAAAGCTCAAGTGATGAAATTGAAAATGAAGTAGCCAACTTATGTCTCATGGCTCTTGAAGATGAAGACTCTACTCAAGATGAGGTAACTACTCTTTATGAAAAACTTGAAAGTGCATTCCATGAACTACAAGATGAATTTAGAAAAGTTTGTGCCAAAAATAATGTGTTGAAGAAATCTGTTGCATCTTTATCTATTAATGTAGAAGAATTAAAGAAAGAAAAAATTATTTTGAAAAATGATTTTGATACTATCTCTAATGAGAAAACTACTTTAAAAAACAATGTTGATGATTTAACAAAAACACTTAAAAATTTTATAAAAGGTAGAGATAATCTCAACATGCTTCTTGGAAAATCAAAGATGTGTTTTTGATAAAGCGGGTATTGGATATGACCCTATTAAGAAACAAAAGAACCTCAATACAATTTTTGAAAAGACACCTCTCATGACACACCCTCATATTACTTGTCATTATCATAGAAAGAAAGGCCATTATATACTTTATTGTCCATTCAAAAAGAATATGAACATGGGAATTGAAAAGATTTGGATTATTAAAGGATCTAACAAAACTAACCAAGAAGGACCCAAGAAACTATAGGTACCAAAAACCAACACTTGATTGTCATCTTGTAAGTTTGCTTTAAGTCCAAAGCTAAATAAGGGAAGTGGTACCTTGATAGTGGATGTTCCAGACATATGACCGGAGATAAATCCTTCTTTATTACACTGTCATCCAAAGATGGAGGCTTTGTTACTTTTAGAGACAACAAGAAAGGAAAAATCATCGGTATTGGTAGCATAGGCATTTCTCCTAACCCTTCTATTGAAAATGTTTTACTTGTTGATGGACTTAAGTATAATCTACTTAGTATTAGTCAATTATGTGATAAAGGTAATCGAGTTATTTTTGATAAATCACATTGCACAATTGAAAGCACAAATGATCATAAAGCTTTATTTGTTGGTAATCGTCACGATAATGTTTATATTTTTATCTCAATGATCTCTATGCTAGTGATGTTAAATGTCTATATGTTAATAATGAAAATAGTTGGTTATGGCATAGAAGACTTAGTCATACTCATATGGATTTAATTGCTAAACTTTTGAGAAAGAATTTGGTCATTGGACTTCCAAAAATTAAATTTGAAAAAGATCATCTTTGTAGTGCTTGTCAACAAGGAAAACAAACTAAAACATCGTTTAAATCAAAATCTCACATTTCCACAACTAGACATTTACAACTACTGCATATGGATTTATTTAGTCCCTCAAGGACATCTAGTCTAGGTGGTAAACATTATTGTCTTGTTATTGTTGATGATTATTCAAGATTTACATGGGTTATGTTTTTAACACACAAAGATGAAACCTTTTCTTCTTTCACAAAACTCTGTCGTAAAATTCAAAATGAAAAGGCTTTCTTATTACTAATATTCGAACCGACCATGGTAGAGAACTTGAAAATGAGAAATTTGAATTGTTTTGTGATGATATGGTATTGGACATAATTTTTCAGCACCTGAACCCCTCAACAAAATGGTATAGTAGAAAGGAAGAATAGAACTTTAGAAGAGATGAGTAGAACAATGCTTTGCGAAAATAATCTTCCTAAATATTTTTGGGCCAAGCGTTCACACCGCATGCTATATTTTAAATCGTGCATTAATTAGACCTATTCTCAAAAAGACTCCTTATGAACTTTGGCATGATAGAAAACCCAACATTAGTCACTTGCATGTTTTTTGTTGTAAATGTTTTGTGTACAATAATGGTAAGGATAACTTGAGTAAATTTGATTCAAAATTTGATGAAGTAATTTTTCTTGGCTATTCCTTAACTAGCAAAGCTTATCGTGTTTTTAATAAAAGAACTCTTGTTGTGGAAGAATCTATACATGTGGCATTTGATGAAACTAACATCTGCTCAAAAAAAATTGTTAGTGATAATATAGATTTGGAACCAAATGTGGAAGATTCAAGTATCTACAAAGAAGAGAACCAACCATATAAGTTGAACAAAGAGATTGAACAACCCATTCTCCCACCTCAAGAAGAAGGAGGAAACAATGATGATTAGCCAAGAGAATGGAAGTTTGTTCATAATCACCTTAAGGATTTAATCCTAGGTGACCTTACAAAAGGTATTGAAACTCGCTCTTCACTTAGAAACACTTGTAGTAACTTGGGTTTTCTCTCACAGATTGAGCCTAAAAACTTTCAAGAAGCTGAATTCGATGAACATTGGATGATAGCTATGCATGAAGAGCTTAACCAATTTGAGAGAAACAAAATGTGGGAACTTGTGCCAAAACTAAAAATCATACCATTATCGGTACCAAATGGATCTTTCGAAACAAGCTTGATGAATCCAGCACAATTATAAGAAACAAGGCTAGACTTGTTGCACAAGGACACAATCAAGAAGAAAGTATTGATTTCGATGAAACCTTTGCTCCGGTTGCTAGATTAGAAGCCATTCGCATGTTACTTGCATTTACATGTTTTAGAGATTTCAAACTTTATCAAATGGATGTAAAAAGTGTCTTTCTTATGGTTTTATAAATGAGGAAGTTTATGTTAAACAACCCCCAGGTTTTGAAGATCATGCTTTTCCAAATCATATTTTTAAACTATCAAAAGCTTTATATGTGTGGGGACATATTTTTTGGATAACAACATGTGGCCAAGGTGGCACCGAAGTGCCAGCCGAGGTGCCACGTGTCCTGGTCATGGCGCCGAAGTAATCTCAGCTAAGCCAAGGTTATCTGCGGAGATATCGGAATCCGAGATGAACGGATAAGGGATAAGAGTCCTAGAATAAGGGAGGACCTTAACCAGGATAAGGATAAAGCTCTTAGGGAGTATATCTTTATCTATTGGAGAGTCTAGGATGAGCATTGGGACAGAGTCCAAGAGAAGCTAGGCTTCTACAGAGATCAGGTTAGTGCTGACTATAAAAGTGAGGCACCCTCATGGGTCTAAGGTATGCTTTTGTATTCTGACTAAGTGAGTAAGCACTATTTGCTATCTTTAGAGATAATTGAATACTGACTTAATTGTCGGAGGGCCCCCGAGTGGAAGAACCACCGCTGGAGTCTCATCTTTCTGTGATAGGTCGTTCGGGCACAATCTATTCTGCCGGTGTTCTCCGGTTGAGTACCTATTTGGCAGTGTAGTCGGAAATCAACACCCATAATTTGGTGCCGTATGTGAGAAAGAAAAGAGAATAGATGGCCAACGACAGACAAAAAGAGAAGGTTGGGGACGATATCCCTACTGGAAGTGGTAAACACATTGACCCTAACGTAGAGGAGGGTAATTGCAACGAAGAAACTCGGGATCAGAATCTCGGAGAGAAAGACGTCGGCTAGGAGGAAGACGCACCAAAGAAGGCAGACCGAGGCGGGTATTATAACGAGGACGACCTCCAGGTATGGAAAGACAGATGCCTGCGGAGGGACAGCGAGATGAAGGGAATGGTGAACAAATTGACAGACCTGCAATCGGTCGTCAATTTCATAATGTAGAACAACGTCATGCAGCCACCGTTTCCGTTACAAGATACGCCGATTCTAGCAGCCAAGAACAAGCCCAGAAAGTAGGGCAGAAAACAATCCCTGTAGTCCCCCAGCACACCAGGACCAAGGAACACTCTCACCGACCTTCAGGGAGGTCGGGCGAGGAGAGTCAGTGAAGGGAGATTCTCGGAGGACACATCGTACCAAAGAAGCTAACCCCAAAGAACATCGGTATGTTCAAGGGAATGAACTCCGTTTCGACACAACTCATGGAGAGAGGTCCAAGAGGACTCATAACGACATCGGGAGTAGCACATCAAAGAAGCTAAAATCCGTTGATAGCCGAGCTTCCTGGACGGACCAAGGAGGATCTGAGGGATTACCTCCAGAGGAAGCGACAAGATGTTGAGGTAACCTCTCCGGTTAAGCCGAGAACACCGTTTTCGGTAGAACTGGACAAATTTGAGGCCCCAAAAAGGTTCCACATGCCGAGATTCTAGATATACGACGGTAAGTCTGACCCAAACTTTCACGCCGGCTTGTACCTGAACTCAATGGCACTGTACACCAGGAACGAGTCGTTGCTCTGCAAAGTGTTCCCCTCATCCTTTGGGAAATCGCATCAGACTGGTTTCACAAGTTGCCGAAAGGAACTGTGAAAAGCTGGGAGAGCCTGGCCGAGATGTTCGTGGCCAGGTTTGTGACAAACAAACTACAGCCGTTGAGGGTGGACTCCCTAATGGCTTTGAGAATTGGCATGGATGAAAGCCTTAGGGCCTATGCCAAAAGGTATTATGAGGTATTCAACCGAATACCAGGGTGAAACCAAGAGGTAGCGGTCGTGTCTTTTAAGAACGCCGAAACGATAATTGTCTATTTCAAAATCACTGGCAAAAACACTGCCAAAAAGTATGGAGGAACTTATGGTCAGGATAGAAAAGTATGCGAGAGCCGAGGAGGACACGCTAGGGGCAAAGGCGTCAAAACAAGAAAAGAGAAATGGCTCGCCGAAGTGAGGTCGAGGTAATAATGGATACAGTAAGCAAGAGACAGGATTGAGGGCTGCACAGGTAGTCACAACCATATTCCGAATTCCGGTCTATAAAGTCTTGGAAAGAATCTGGAATCAGCCCTATTATAGAGCACTAGAGAAGATTCCTGGTGAATTTATGGGAAGAAGTCCGGGGAAGCACTGTGCCTACCACAATAAGATAGGCATCTAACTCAAGGGTGTAGAGCACTAAAAGCACATCTGGAAGACCTGGTAAGACAAGGTCATTTAAGGGACCTAGTAGACGAGGCCAGGACAAGGAGGAACAAGCGAGACTGCCTCAGGCACTAGCAGCACCACCTCCTCCAGTACCACAACCGCAAGCAGGTGGACCTCGAGTGATCAATGTGATTCACTCGAAGGTCAATGAGAATGAGATACGAGGGGAGACTCAAAAGGTAAAACACTTGCAACATGTGTATCAGGTCCGGCAAAGAGACTTAGGGCAGACGAGTATTAGGGACCAATGGTGTCATTTACTAAGACGACCTAGAGATGGTGCAGCATCTGCACAACGATGCCCTGGTAATATCCCTCCAAATTAGAGAGTGTCAGGTAAAGCAATTCTAATCGACCAAGGCAGTTCTTGTGACATCATGTATATCAGATGTTATTAGGAGCTTGGCCTTCACCAGGATGATCTGGAACAATCCAATGGTCCAATGGTTGGATTCAATGGAATACCGATGTGGCCCCTGGGAGCAGTGAGTTTAGAAGTGCAGGCTGGCACCAAGAAGGTAAAAATGGAGTTCACAACAATTGACACCCTCTCCCCTTACAATGCTATCTTGGAAGGCCATGGCTGTATGCAATGGGGGCTGTTCGCTCAACATTGCACTAGTGTTGCGATTCCCAACAGAACTTTGAATTGAGGAGATCAGAGAAGATCAGTGCAGGCAAAGAATTGCTCCATGGTAGCAATGAAATCCACCTGGAACACAAAAAAATAGAAGTAGTAGAGATTGAGGGTGAGACATGCAGGTCCTTGAGGACGTCGGCAAAGAGCCAGCCGAGAAAAGTGAGAAAGCCCTAAAGAAGATCTTAGTCCAGCAGGGGATGAAGAGCGCTTCTTCTTCTCAACTCAGGCTTGGCCAAGGAGGAGGAAAATGAATTAGAGGCGTTCTTGAGAGCAAACCTTGAGGTGTTTGCCTGGACACCATATGAGATGCCTGGCATTGATCCCAAGGTCACTTGCCATAGACTAAATGTGGACAGATCGACCAAACCTGTCATCCAGCGGGTAAACAGACCTACGTTAATGCATGTTGAGGCAGTAGAAGAGGAAGTGGAAAAACTTCTGGAGGCCAGAGCCATTCGAGAGGTAAACTACCCAACATGGCTATCAAACACGGTTGTTATGAAGAAAAAGAATGGGAAGTGAAGGATCTGTGTAGATTTCACCAACCTGAACAAGGCATGTCCCAAAGACAGTTTCCCACTCCCAAAAATTGACCAATTGGTGGATGCCACCTTAGGACATGGAAGATGAGCTTCCTGAACGCTTACAGGGGTACCATCAGATAGCCATGTACCCCACAGATGAGGAGAAGACCGCATTTATCACCCAAAAGGGTTGCATTGCTATAGAGTAATGCCTTTGGGTTGAAAAATGCAAGAGCAACTTACCAGAGATTGATGACTAAGATGTTCAGACATCTAATAGGCAAAATAGTAGAGGTATACATTGATGACATGGTCGTGAAGACCAAGGAACCAGAGGATCATCTGGCTGACCTGAAAGTAATCTTCGATATCCTAAGGACATTTCGGCTCTGAGTCAATGCATCAAAATGCGCATTTGGAGTTGGGTCGGGAAAGTTCCTAGGATGCTTGGTCCCAGAAAGGGCATTGAGGCAAGCCTGGATCAGATCAAGGCCATCTTGGAGTTAAAGAGCCCAACGTCGGCAAAACAAGTGCAGATGTTGACTGGAAGGGTTGCAGCCTTAAATAGATTCATAAGCAGAAATTCTAACAAAGCAAACCTTTATTTAGTTTAGTAAAAAGCCGCAGACTTCTTGTGGACAGAAGAGTGCGAAGTCGCCTTGACCACTACTCTAGTTCTCTCAAATCCAGTACTTTGAGAGGAGCTGTTCTTATACTTGGCGGTTTTAGAGCACGCAGTGAGTGCAGTGGTAATCAGAGAAGAAAATGCAGAGCAAAGGGTAGTTTACTACGTGAGTAAAACCTTAGCAGATGCAGAGACCAGATACCTACCCTTGGAGAAACTAACACTGGCTTTACTAATGGCCCCTAAGAAGCTGAATCATTACTTTCAAGCCCACAGGATTGCGGTGTTAACTGAGGATCCTTTGAAATCCCTGTTGCAGCAAGGAGATCTGACAGTAGGATAGCCAGATGGGCAGTGGTGTTTGGGCCAATATGACCTGGAATTCAGACCCAGAACATAAATCAAAGGCCAAGTTTTGGCCGACTTCGTGGCCGAGTTCACACCAGGCACCATCATACATCGGGGCTCCGTTGAGCTGAGGAATACGATGTCCAGGTGAACAAGGAGAAACCCAGCTGGGGATAGCCGAATAGAGGAAAGAAGAGAAACTCAAGCCCTGCAGTATTTACGTCGGCGAACCGACAAGGAGCGGGGGCAGGAGTGGTGCTAGTATCACAGGATGGACAGATGCTGGAACAATCCATTCATTTGGGATTTAAGGCCTCAAACAACGAAGCAAGTATGAAGCACTGATCGCAGGATTAAAGTTGGCAACAGCAATGGAAACTGACGAGGTAATGGTCTTCTGTGACTCCCAGCTTATCGTCAACCAGGCAACATGCGAATACGCAGCCCGAGATGAAAAGATGATGGCCTATGTAAAGGAGGTGGGCAGACTGATAGCATTATTCCAAACTTGCCGACTATAGCAAGTTAGCCGAGATGACAACAGCCATGCTGATGCCTTAGCCAACCTGCTAGTGCAATGAAACCAGGAGAGGCAAGGACAATTATGGTTGATACTTGTCAGGTCCAAGTGTAGAACCACTGAACACAGAGCATGAGGCAATGTGTGTGGAGATGAGACCAAGCTGAATGGATGCGATAATAGTATTCCTTAGAGATTAAAAACTGCCAAATGATCATAAAGAAGCACACAAGATCAGACTGAAGTCAGCAAGATTCAGTCTGACAGCAGAAGAGCATCTCTACAGAAGATCTTTTACTGGTCCCCTTTTGAGTGTGTACATCTTCACAAGTTGAAGACTTCTTGTATGAAATACATGAAAGAGTATGTGGAAGCCACACTGGGGGCATGTCACTTGTTCATAGGACCATTACTTAGGGGTACTGGTGGCTCTATATGCAGAAAGATGCTGAAGCTTATATCAGAAAATGTAAGAAGTGTCAGAGGTTTGCACCTTTGATACACCAACCAGCAGCAGATTTGAACCCAGTGTCTAGCCCTTGGCCATTTGCCCAATGGGGCATGGATCTTGTTGGACAACTGCCTCAAGCAACTGGACAAAGGAAGTTCCTGCTAGTGGCAACAGATTACTTCACCAAGTGGGTAGAAGTTGAACCCCTTGCAAAGATTCGGGACATTGATGTAAAGAATTCATATGGAAGAACATCATCACCAGGTTTGGGATCCCGATGGCGATAATAGCAGACAATGGTACACAGTTTGACAGTAAGCTAATCAAAAGCTTCTGTGCAAAGTACAAAATCAAGAACTACTATTACACTCCAAGCTTCCCTCAAAGCAATGGACAAGCAGAAGCATCCAACAAAACTATCTTGGATGGGATTAAGAAAAGGCTGGAAGTAGCAAATGGTAAATAGATGGATGAGTTGTCCAGTGTACTCTGGGTATATCGAACTACGCCGAGAAGATCAACTAGGGAGTCCCCATTCGCCATGGCTTATGGCACAGAAGCAGTTATTCCATTGGAGGTCGGCATCCTAGGGATCAGAACCCTGGGAGTAGAAAACGGGACCAATGAGGCATTCTTGGCCTTGAGATCTGGATCTGTTGGAAGAAAGAAGGGAGAAAAACAATTCAACTAGGGGCATACCAGCAGCAGCTTGCCAGGGCTTACAATAAAAAGGTCAACCCAAGAGAGTTTCAAGTTGGCGACCTCGTCTTGAGAAAGGTCGTCGGCAACAAAAAGGATCCCAGAGAGGGCAAGCTTGGCCCAAATTGGAAGGGACCTTATAGGATCATCTCGATCCTAGGCAATGGGGCACATCGGCTTGAAGATAGTGAAGGCAAAGAGTTGCCAAGACCCTGGAATACTTGCAACCTGAAGTTTTTCTATCATTAGATTGCTTCTTGTTTTCAAAAGTTTTTTGTTATTAGCCGAAGTAATAATAAAATTTTAACTCGATTTTTAATTACCAAACTTGTGTAAAACGATTGACCAGTCCAGTGGCGATGTTTTTGATTGAAACATGACGAATAACTTAGACTTATTATATGGCAGAGTTGAATTATACTTGCATCTAATAGAGTTGAACTAAGTTGGCGATGTTTCATTGGGCCGTTCCAAATTCTAGAAAGGCTTAGTCCTGTTGCTTACCGAGTCGCTTTGCCACCGGATTCGAACAAATGCACAATGTATTCCACGTATCAATGTTAGGGGGTTATCTTCGAGATCCATTTCATGTGATTGATTATCACCAGATAGCTCTTGATGAAAATATGGAATACACAGAATGGCCGGAATGAATCATTGACCGGCAAGTGAAACAGCTAAGAAGCAAGTCCATCCCGATGGTGAAAGTGGAATGGAAAAAACACTATGGGATGGACGCTACATAGGAAAAAGAGGATGAAATGCGACTACACTATCCACATTTGTTTTCCGACGAAGGTAAAATAAGTTTGGAGGACCAAACTTCCTAAATGAGGGAAGATTGTGATAACCTTGTTCCGTATTATGCTAATTGATCTTAATTATGATTGTGATTATGTGTTTAATATGATTTTGGGTGTCATTTATATGATATATGTGGTTTTGAATTTCTATCTGTTCAACTTACTGTTGTAAACTGAGAAATTGAAGGACTTATCGACCACAGAAATCGAAATTGACTACACCATTATGATTGGCGTAATTTTTAGAGCCTATGGTGAAATTTAATTGAAAATTGATTCGAATGAAAATAATTAGATTTAGAATGATTAAATTGGGATTGAGTACTTAGCCTTAATCAATTTGATTAGCCAAGCCTATAAATAGGCTTATATATACTCAATTCCTCTCTTTTGAACTCATTTTGCTGAGATTGCACACAGAGAGAGAGTGTATACAGGTTAGAGAGAGATAGGGAGCTCAAGTTAGAGAATTGCTCAAGAAGCTTGAAGATCTTGGAGTTTAACTCAAGAATTAACTAGAATTTGGAAGATTGAAGTTCCTAGGTGAGTAATTGAACATTGATTCATAAGTTTGAGGTTGTAATTTTGTGAATTCAAGCTAGATGATGATCAAGAACATAATTTGAGTTGGAATTGATGAATTTGGAGCTTGTGTGTACATGTATGTGCATAATTGTCATGATTTTATACATTTAAACATGAATTATGTTGAACAAGAAGAATTGAGCCCCAACTCTCACATGCATGCATAATTTTCATGAGTTCCACGATTATAAGTGTCATTTGTACCATTTGGAATAGACTTGGAGTCAAGAATGTACATGCATGCATGATTGATGAAGATATGGGGTTTGTATGAAGCTGAATTTGTATGTTTTGAAACCCATGAAGAGAACTCAAAATGATTTTGGAAAAAGGGCCATGAATTTGAGCAATTTGGTCTCATATTCTTATATTCTCATATTATATAATGTGTTTCTATGTTTTTGAACCAAAATCATGAGTTTAGGGCCTTTGAATGTCAAGTTTGAACTTCAACAACAGTTCTGGAAATTCCAGAATTTGGCATGTCCGCTCGAGCGTGAAATGCTAGTTCCCAGAACTTTTGCAGACATTGATGTCTGCTCGAGCGGGGAGAGTCACGCTCGAGCGCCAGCCACATAGTTTGTATTCCAGCTCGAGCGTCCAAAGTCATGCTCGAGCGTAAATATGAGGCAACCAGTACTTTTGCAGACCAGAGGGGTCCGCTCGAATGGCAGAAACCGTGCTCGAGCGGGAAGCCCTATTTCAGAAATTTTGAAAAGTTTATTTAAGTTTTGTTTTCCGTTCTCTTTCATTTCTAAGCACTCTTAGGAATGCATTGAACATTATAAATGAGTTAAAAATGTTAAGAAAGAAGCCTAAGAGAGATATATGAATTAAGAACGGATTGAATCGTTTGTGACCCATATATGTGTTATGTATTATGTAGGGTCGAGCACAAGGATGAATCCACCAGCAGAACATTGTGAGTAATATCTTAAAAAATATTTTGATGTATACTATTTGTCCAATTATTTACTCCTATTTGAGTTTCATAAGTTTGTTAATCTGAAAGGTGGACAATATTTGTTATGCCATACGATTGGGCCAAAGGCCGTCGGACATGAATGATTGGGCCAAAGGCCGTTTGACATGAATGATTGGACCAAAGGCCATCGGACATGAATGATTGGGCCAAAGGCCATCGGATATGAATGATTGGGCCGAAGGCCATTTGATATGAATGAATGGGCCAAAGGCCGTTTAATACGAATGAATTGGGCCCGATGTCGTTTGATACGTCTGGATTTGTAGTCGTTTAATACACTAGATAGAAACATGAATTGGGCCTAAGGCGGTCCGATGCATCTACTTCAAATTTCGTTCGTATATCTTCTTTATTTGATATTATTCACTAGGCTTTCGCTCACTCTCATTCGTGTGTCTGTAGGTGAGCCAAGAGATGTCCAAACCCAGTCCCAGTGAAGTATGTGAGAAACAGTCAAGGTTTTGAGAAGTCAACCCATACGTCTCACGCACGAGACTTATTTTCGCCCTTTTGTTCTTTTGTTATATTTTTACTATGTTAGCGAAAACTTTGGATCACCTTGTATATAAGCTTTTGGTTTGGCTGACTACTAGATGAATGATCCTATTGTGTAAAGCTTATATGTTAACTTCTTTTGATGTGGGTTATTAATGAATATATGTGAAATGTTATGATGTGCCATGTAAGCACAGCTCTATGGACAAAAGTTTTAAGTTTGCTACCATTTGGCCCCTTAACTCTATTGAGATATATCTAATTTGGATTCAGGCCGTAGGTAATCTCTTGATTACTGGCCGGTTACGACCTTAATCCATGGGGGCAGGGTCGGGTCATGACATAAAAGCTAAACATTGTTCAAAAAGAAAAAAGCACAAGGTACAAGAAATAAGGAAAAGCTTCAAAACTAGACTATTCGGCGTCATTCACTGGATGGGTTTGGGGCTCAAAAGACATCTAGGAACTCTTCTCGGCAGCCTTCTCAGCCGCGAGCTCGGCGTCGATCTCTTCAAGAGTCTGGTTGAGGCTCTTCTCGGCGATAGGCGCCTCATATGTTGTTTTCCCGGAGGAGACATCTTTTGAGACCTCGTCCCCTTTATCCTAAGTCAAGTATAAGACTTGCTCATTCAGAGTTAGGGACTTGGCCCCAGCAGCTTCGGCCTTCTTAGACTTGTTGATCTCGGCATCTTCCTCGAACTCAGCCTCGTCCTCGGATTGGCTTGAAGTGGGGGGGAATGACAGGACGAGGAGGTTGTTATCTCTTAGAGTTGAGTCCTCGGGGACAGCCAACTCCTTCAAGGAAGCCATCCAGCCAAGGGTGTAACCCTTGTTGCATGCCTTTTTCATTTGCTTCTTGTAGTCCTTGTGGACGTCGGCTGCCCCCTCGACACATGCTTTCTTATCCGCCGCTTTGATCTTGGCATCCTTTGTGGCCAAGACAGCGAGGAGCTCGGCTTGGGCTTCGGCAGTTTTTGCTTCAGCCTCTTTCTTCTTGACCTTGAGGACCTCAGCAACAGCCTCTGCAGCCCCGGCCTTTTCTTCAGCCTCGTCTTGAGCTTGCTTGGCTGCCTTAGCCTGGTCTATCAGCTCTCTCATCTGGCCTCAGCGTTGTTCAACGATTTGAGCAAGCCAGCAGGTTCCTTAGTCTTCAGGGCAAACTCTTTCTTAATGTCGAAAGCCTACATCGCAAATGAGTGGCGTGCTGGATCGCCTAAAAGAAATGAAAAAAATAAAAGTTAATAAAACTCTCTAAGTATGGAAAAATAGAGATTGAAGAGTACTAAGTATTAGGGGCTTACTTGTACAGAGTGCTGCAACATCAGAGCAAAATTCTCGTATTCACTGACCTCGGCGTTGCATTCGAGGTCTTAGGGAATGAGCAAGGCAGTAGAGAAGGCAACGCTGACTTCATTGTCAGTTGCGCTGTCGCCGACTCTGACTGGCTTGTCTTCAATGCTGATTGAAGAGGCCCAGGGGGCATCAGATTTCAGGGACCCTGAGGTTATAGCAGACTCCGACCTCGGCTTCTTTGACCGGGTGGATTCGGAGGGAGTAGCCTCTGTGGACCTCTTTTCAGCAGCAGAGGCATTTTTTTCTGCTTTAGCTATTTTTGAGATCGGCAAGGTGTCCTCAGAGTCAATTTGAGTCACTGTTGCCTTGGCTTGGGCTTTCTTCAGCCTCTTTGGCTTCGGTTTGGGTTGAGACTAGGAAGGTGAGGACTGGACAGTGACAACGTTGAGGATGTCGGCCAATAGGTCTTCGGCAACAACCTTCTTGCATCCCATCTCATCGGAGGTCGCGGCAACTGTGACTCTTGTGCCGAAGTGAATTGCTGGCAGGGCAATGGGAGGATTGGTTGGATCGTAAGAGGACGCCTCGGCACTTCGGCGTCTTCGGCTACGAGTCCTGCCTGCTAGTGTGAGCAGTGGAGCACGACGTCGGCGTTAGCGTTGAGAAGGTGGAATAAGTTGTGGAGCAGAGGTTGATGGCTGTTCAGTTGGGTTAGAGGTTGATCCTTGGTTTGGCCTTGATGATGACTCGACTTGAGGAGTTGTTGCTGAGGGTGGAGACTTGCTCTTCTTCGGGATGTCGGGCAAAATGGATTTGTATGTAGGAATGTAATTGAGCAGCAGAGGGGCTTTTCGTTTGTCAACTGGCAAAACCCAACAATTTCTTGAAATCCTTGCTGGGGTAGAATGTCTTACGGAAGTCCTTGGGTGGTTGAGGAAGGTCTGCAAAGTAAACAACAACCATTAGAACATATAAGAGGAATAACAGTAATAAAGACTTGAAAGTAAGAAAAGTGACACTTGGCTCTTATCATCTCCCTCTCTGAACACTGTTCGGCTTAAAGGGTAAAGGTGAAGGTCATCCTCTTGAAGGAACTCCCAGTTGCCCGAGACGATGAAATAATCGTCTCCAGCACGCTTGTTGGAGTCTGGGAGGTCGGCGACGAGTTTGTATTCTGTGGATCTCGGCTTAAGGTAATATATGTAGCCCTTTTCTGACTTCAGACCACACATTGTGTAGCAGTATTGGATGTCAGCTAGAGTTACCCTAGCGTTTTCTTGATTAGCTAGGGCAATTATACCGTTGATAACTCAGTAAGAGTTAATGACAAGCTGCATTGGGTTCAGTTTTTAATAGTGAAGGACTTCGTGGAAGAGGATGTCAAGGAAGAACTTAAGCCCACACTTAATAAAGGCTACTACTGGGAAAGGCATGGAGTCCCCATCAGGCATGATGGAGTCTTCCTCCCCTACCAACCTGAAGTGGACATCGGCAGGAATGGCAAACTCCTGCATGAAGTATTCTAGCTTAGTTGAGGTGTCTACCATCCACCTGAACATACCCATAACGTCGGCTAGGTAGGGAAGGTGTTGGATTTCAGAAGGAAGTGGTTTGTTAAGGTTTAAAGGGCCTCGGCTTAAACTCAAATCAGAAGCTAGGGAAAGGGTTTTCAGGATCTATGAGGAGTACGTTTCAGTTTTTCCTAAGGATATGAGTTCTAGAACAAAACCCAAGCCTAATTTATATAGAAGTAGAGAATAAAAGGCAAGAATCTGGAAAAACACAACAAGAAAACAGGGCAAAAAGCATGATTAAAACTCAAGAAGGTAGTAGAAAATCAAGAACAGTGATAAGCTATCAAGAACGTCAAGTGTATGAACAGCATGTGTGTGTGTATACCCAGAAAAAGATTGGACAAAAGAAAACTTAGGAAACAGAACATGTTTAAACATGCGAAGGATGAAATTTAGAATACAGACAAAAGACTGGAGAATATGAATACATTCACCATGCCAGTAAACAAAAGCAACAGAGTATGAGACTAAAAAATGGGAAAAATAGTAACTCACCAAAGAAAATAAAGCCGGTGTGAAGTACGCCGGGGTCAGACGGTGGCAGTGAGTAGAGAAGAACAACAAATACTTCACCGGAAGAGGTGAACATAGTGGTTACAGAAAGCTCGAAGAAGAAAACAATGGTGTGAAGTACACCGGGGTCAGACGGTGGCAGTGAGCAGAGAAAAACAACAAATACTTCACTGGAAGAGGTGAACATAGTGGTTACTTAAAGCTCGAAGAAGGAAACAATGGAGGTAAGGGATTTTTAGAGAGAGAAACTTGAAAGCTTGGGGGAAATCGAAGAACGTAAAGTGAAAAGACGGGAAGAGGGGAGAAATTTTGATCAAAACGCGAAAAGGTGACAAAAACGCATTTAGTGTGCCTAGGACGACGTGTCTGTCAGGCAGCGTGCGCAGAAGCAACGCGACCTAATGGCGCGTGTCAGGTACGGTTCGATAGGGGAGAGACGCGTGGCAGAAACGGTTGAGTTACTGTGCGTGACAGCTCACACGCGTGTAAAAACTCTTGGAGTTCTTGATTTGATGAAGCAAAGACCTCGGCTATGGGAATGATCTCGGTTAAAGAACTTGGAAAAACTTGGTCCTTGGTTCTAAGGCATTTATGAAAACAGACTACAAGTCTTGGTCATATAGAGCCGACGAATGATGACCTCGGTAATGCAGGATAGACCAAGCTTAGCCGACGTGCTATATGGTTTAATGATATAGGTTCCATCACCTCAGGATGCCGAGGTAATAGAACCTAGGGGGTAGTTGTGGGGACATATTTTTTGGATAACAACACATGGCCAAAGTGGCACCGAAGTGCCAGCCGAGGTGCCATGTGTCCTGGTCATGGCGCCGAGGTGATCTCGGCTAGGCCGAGGTTATCTGCGGAGATATTGGAATCCGAGATGAACAGATAACGGGATAAGAATCCTAGAATGAGGGAGGACCTCAGTCAGGATAAGGATAAAGCTCTTAGAGAGTTTATCTTTATCTATTGTAGAGTCCAGGATGAGCATTGGGATAAAGTCCAAGAGAAACTAGGCTTCTATAGGAATCAGGTTAGTGCTGACTATAAAAGTAAGGCACCCTCATGGGTCAAATGTATGCTTTTTTGTATTCTGACTAAGTGAGTTAAGCACTATTTGCTATCTTTGAGAGATAATTGAATACTGACTTGATCGTCAGAAGGCCCTTGGGTGGAAGAACCATTGCCGAAGTCTCATCTTTCTGTGACAAGTCGTTCGGGCGCAATCTATTATGCCGGTGCTCTCCAATTGAGTACCTGTTTGGCAGTGTGGTCGGAAATCAACACCCACAATATGGTTTGAAACAAGCACCTCGTGCATGGTATGAACGATTAAGTAAATTTTTGATTGAAAATAATTTTTCTAGAAGAACGATTGACGCAACACTTTTTTGTTAAAACTAAAAATGAAGATTTACTTATTGTGCAAATATATGTGGATGACATTATATTTAGTGCTACTAATGAAAACTTGTGTAAGGAATTTGCTAAGTGTATGCAAGGTGAGTTTGAGATGAACATGATGGGGGAGCTAAATTATTTCCTTGGGCTTCAAATCAAACAATATAAGGAAGAAATTTTTATCAACCAAGCTAAGTACACAAAAGAACTACTCAAAAAGTTTGGTATATATGACTCAAAAATAACTGGAACACCTATGATCACATCCATTAAGCTAGACAAGGATGAAAAAGGTAAGTCCATTGATCAAACAAAATATCGAGGTATAACCGGCTCACTTCTTTATTTAACTGCAAGTAGACCCGATGTTATGTTTAGTGTTTGTATGTGTGCTAGATATCAATCAAATCCTAAGGAATCACATCTCAGTGCTGTTAAAAAAATTTTTAGATGTCTTGTTGGCACTCAAAATTTGGGACTATTTTATCCTAGAAGTGTTGCATTTGATTTAATTAGTTACTTGGATGCCGACTTTGCCGGATGCAAACTTGATAAAAAAAGCACCAGTGGCACTTGTTATTTTTTGGTAACTTATTAGTATCTTGGTTTAGCAAAAAACAAAATTTTGTTACTTTATCAATGGCCGAAGCTGAATATATAGCTTCCGGAAGTTGTTGTGCCCAAATACTTTAGATGAACAACAATTAGAGAACTTTGATTTGCATTATGATCATATCCCTATTAAATGTGATAATACTAGTGCCATCAATTTAAGCAAAAATCCGATTCAACACTTACGAACAAAACATATTGAAATTCGACATCATTTTTTAAGAATCATGTTCAAAAAGAGGATATTGTACTTGAATTTGTAAACACCGACAAGCAATTGGCGGATATTTTCACAAAACCCCCAAGCCAGGATCGCTTCAATTTTATTCGTGGCGAGTTTGGAATGTCGATTTCTACTTAAAAAGTTTTGTTATGATTGTAAAACTTGAATTTTTGTTAAAATAATATATGTGTATTGCTACATTGATATGGAAACATTTATATCAGTTGAATACTCTCAAGTCCTTCATACATTTATTCTCCTTAATAGTTTGTTATTCTCAACTGTGTATTTTTTTTTTTTTTGCATCTTGAGATAAAATAACTTTGCATACATTGATTTTTTTTAACCCTCATGGTATTTTTTTGCATTATCATTCCAGCAACACCAACGTCCCATTAAGTTTAATTTTTGCTGGTATTATTTTATTTTTTTTTATTTTTCTATTAGGCTTAATTCTTTTATTTTTATTTTTTTCCTCATTATTATTTTTTGTTTGGGTTTAATTTTCTTATTTTTTCTACTTTTTACTTTTATTTTTCAGTACTTAAACATAAAAACAAAAACAAATCAAAATACAAATATTTACATTAAAAAAAAAAACCCTTAATTTTTTTACGGCCATACGCCGATCAAAATAAACATATTTACATACAAAACAAAACAAAAAAACCTTCATTTTTTTTTACGGCCATACATCGATCTTACTCACTCGCATCTTCCATCATTTTCTTCCTCTTTTTATCACCTTGGGAGGCCCTTGAAGGCCCTGCCCCCGTGCTTTCGTCGAGAGCGACGACTCCTCGCTGACTATCAAAGGCCAAAAACGACGTTGCTCCAAATCGGGCCATGGAGGTGGTCTTCCGTTTAAACTCTTTATTTTTGGCCTTCAGTGCGCAAATCTCTGCTCGCGCATCCTTGTACATGCGCTGGAGCAGTGAGAGTTGGGTGTTGACCTGGTGGAGCTTACTCGTTCTGTTCTACAGTCGGTGAGCCAATTTTGTGACTGTCGTCACCGTCTCCATGCAAGACATTAGTGTGAAATGATTGGTTTCAATGTCTAATTGAGTTGTCATTATTTGCTCAATCGACATCATAGGAAGGTTGGGAAGAGTAGGAGCTGGAGCACTCGTCCCAGCAGCACTTACAGGATCATTCAGGTCCGGAAAGAGAGTAAGGGGACGAGACGAGGCCATGAAGTAGAAGAGAGAGATGTAATCAACATGAGGGTCGTTTTTTGCAACCTTTCTGCTCTACTCAGTCTCTCTGTTCTATCTCTCTCACGTAGGAGAAGAAAGAGATAGAAACGAATGAGAAAGAAGAAAGAGAAGAGCGTGATTAAGAATAAGACAAGAGGGAGAGAGAGCCGAGGCCGTTGATTGATTCGTCTCACTTTTGTCGGTCAGCTGACACAAAAACGATGACGCGTGTCCGACGCAATTTTCGACGGAACAAAGAGAGGCACGCGAATCGTATATATATGTATATATATGTTTTGAATTGTATAGATGCCATTTATCACTATCATTTTCCTCTTCCTCCTCCAGATTCTGACCCATGGTTTCCTTTCGATAATGTCACAGGGGGAGAAATTATATGATGTTATGTATTATGGTATTATGGTATTATTTTCAAATTATGGTATTATTTGAAAACTAATCTGATGATTATGTATTTATAGTTTGATATCTTAGTCTTATATCATGTCTCTAATTAAAGCTTATTTATTACACATAACCTATGTATTTAAAAATGAATTTGGGGAGCATGACTTGAGGGGGAGTTTTTCTTACTCCCAAATCAAATCAAAACATCATTGTGTGCCATCATAAAAAATGGAGAAATTGTTAGACTTATTTATTTTGATGATTTATTTAATTATGTTTAATTTTATTTCGAAGAGAAAAATAGAATCAAAATTTATTTGATGATTTATTTGTAAGAGAAAAATAGAATCAACATTTATATTTGATAATTTATTTAATTATGTTTTAATTATTTGAAAAGAGAAAAATAGAATCAAAATTATTTTTGTCCCATTATTTATCACCTAAACCTTTATCCTAAATGTTGTTAGAATGTATTTAATATTTGATTAAATAAGGAGTTCAAATAGCCCAAAATAGAGGTTCAAATAGCCCAAAAATAGAGGTTCAAACAGCCAAGCACAGCAGCAGTTCAAAAGGTTCAAGTGGAAGATATTCAAATTTGTAATGATGGAGTGGAAGATATTCAAATTAGTAATGATGGAGTGGAAGATATTCAAATGAATACAACGGCTATAAATGGCTATAAATTCAAATGAATATAACGGCTATAAACGGCTACAAATTCAAATGAATACAACGGCTATAAACGGCTATAAGTTTCATTATATATACCAAAGCCTCTAATGTAAACAAGTTTTAAAAAAAAAAACAGAAAATATTCTTTGATCTATAATCACTCATATCTATTCTCTGAAAAATTCTCTGAGAAGTGTTCTTCAATTTTTGTTTACATCCTCTTTCAGAAATTATACACTGAGATGTATAGCTTTAAGCTCATCTTTCTTGTGTGAAGTTTACAGAAAAATCACAACTTCATTTTTATATCTATCTTTGAGAGATAATTCTTGTAATTTTCTGTGAAAGAAAAAACACTCTCTTTTCAACCTTGTAAGTGTGTAGTGCACTCAGTGTTTTTGACTTAGAAAGTCTGTGCAAAATCTGCAGAAGATTGCTCCATTTGTGAAAAGGTTGCTAGCACCCTGTGAAGTTAGAGTATAGTGAAAAATTTCAAGTAAAACTTGAGGAGTGGACGTAGGCCGAGTTGAAACCGAACTACTATAAATTTGTTTGTCTCTCTCTCCCTTATCTCTTTATTTTATTTAAATTGCTATAGCTATATTTCACATTTTCACTGTGCTAAAATCATTAACTGACATAGTTGTTAGAACACTTATTTTAATTATTTTTATTTCATTAACTATATTTATCTATTGTGCTAGTCATATTTTTTATTAGGATATTATTATTTTTATTTGTAAAAACCTAATTCACCCCCTCTCTTAGATTGTCTTTTGGGTAACAGTTTGATTTTTAAAAATTTAACTATTGCAAGGAAATTCCAATTTCCCTCAACACACATTTAGAGAGAGGACAACCTAAATGATGTATTCAACAATAAATTTTATTTTTTATTGTCACATCAAAAGTACTATCATGTTTGTTTTATGTATATATATAGAGTCCGGATCCTCTCCTTGAGGAAGGTCCTTGAGTTCCTGCGGGCAACGGCTCAGATGAGCCGTTGGTCATCCAACGGCTGATATTATAAAATAAATAAAAAAAAACAAAAATGTTGTGTTTTCGACTTCCCGCCCAAACAAAACAACAACACAGCTCAGATGAGGGATTCACTTTCACTCTCACACACCACTCTCACTCTCACGCAGCACTCGCCTCCGTCGAACCCATCCTCATCCTCACCGGCGAACCCATCCTCACCGACGGCGAACTCCACCGCTCCAGCCTCTACGCTTCGTGAACTCACCATCGGTTGAGCAAAGATCTCTTCTTCACGAACCAGGTTGGTCTTCGAACAAAGATCTTTGTCTTCCAACGTCTGAGATTGAGATTGAAGATTGAGATTTGGGTTTTGGAATTGATATGGACAAGTTAGGGCTTTCAGAATTAGAGATTTTATTTAATTTCAAAATTAGGGCTTTTTAAAAAAATTAGAGATTTGGGTTTTGAAAAATTAGGAATTTTGGTTTTTGAAAATTAGGGATTAGGGCTTTAGAAAAATTAGGAATTTCAGAAGTAGGGATTTCAGAATTAGGAATTAGGGATTCGAATTTCTATTCGAACGGCTAAAAATTTAGGGCTTTTAACGTCTGAATTTTTTTTCAATTTGAGGATAATTTGGTAATATTTTTTGGAGATGATGAGGGTAAAGATGAACCCACAGTTCTGATGTTATGTATATGAATGTGTAACCAACCCACAGTTCTGATGTAACCAACCCAGATAATTTAAAGGTAATATGAATCTGATTCTTTGTTGTTGTTGAAATTTAGTTGTCCTGAGTTTGAATTTAAAGGTCTTTCCTTGCAATTACTGTGTAGGACTAATGCGATTTACTGTTTCTTTTGTGATCTAGAGAATTTTCTGGCCCATACATTTTTACAAATGCATACCTACAAAGTAGGCAGAAAGCAGGGAAAAAAAAAAAAGAGGGAAAATTGTAAGAAACTAGTAGAAGACAACTTTATTTCAAAAATCAGCTCAAAATCTGATGGAGTATACTATATTTCAAAATAATGTATCATCCAACTAGTACTGATAAAACAAGAACATTTTATCTGTGTTACATAGACTCATTTGTGTATCCAAGTCTCAAATTTCATCTAATTCTCATGTCCAAGATAACACAGCTGGAGTTCATATTTCTTAAATACTTCTTTTACTTTCTCAATGGTAAATTCACATTTACAAACTAAAATTAAGCATTTTATGTATTAAATGCATAGTTATATAGTAATCAAGAGTACTGGTACATACTTGTTGAGTGCTTGTCCAACTAGGCATAACATATCTCACACTTAAAAGTTGAGTATCCAACATGTTCACAAATTTTGAAGTCCATGTTACCAAGATTGTAATGTACTGGAACAATGGGATTGGACAAATATTAGTAATAGTAGGTACATGAGTCCAGCCCCTCTATTACTAGAATAAGAGAATTTCCTACAAAATAGTTGGAATTAACTAGATACCTGTGGTATATGTGGGACATATTATTAGAACCAACTTCCATTAGCACCAACTCCCATTAGCCTTCTCCTCATGTATGCAGATTTAAAAAATGGCTTCTTCTTCTAACATTAGCGACATGAGATTGGTACCGAGGCTGTGCAATTGTGGAAGAACAGCTGCTATACATATTGTAAGAACCAACGAGAACGGAAATGAAGGGCGTTTGTACTTTGTTTGCCCATCGAAATATGTAAGTTGGTAATTCTAATTTTCTTCCTTTATTAGACACATTAATATTTGTCTTATTGAACTAATGTATTCGCATGCATTGCAGAGTAACCCTCCCACTCATCATTGCAATTACTTCAAGTTCGTGTCTGAAGATGATGAAGACGTTACGTCCAGAATCCGTTCCAACAGTACAGCTGCTGCTGGTATAAACAATAGAAGACTTGAACGATGTAAGGATGAGGCTTCATGACATGGAAAATGACTATGGTCGAAGGCTGCAAAGGATGGAAAATAATATGAAAAAGATGGTGTACTTCATTGTATTTTGTATCATTTTGTACTTTATGATGTAACTTTTCGACTTTATTGTATTTTTGGGAAACTTAATGGAAGTTTGTATCTTTTTGGATTTATGTACTCCGACTTGTTATCTATTATCTGTTATGGAATGAATTTTTGGGAACATTAAACTTCTTATCTATTATGGAATGAATGATGGAATTTTAGAATGTTGGAATAAATGATGGAATGTTATGTTATGTAACTATAATACATGATAACCAGCAGATTCTGTGATGATGAATGATGGAATGTTATGGAATGTTATGTTGCACAGGCAGATTCTGATGGAATTTTGGAATGAATGATGGAATGTTATGTTATGTAACTATAATACATGATAACCAGCAGATTTTGTGATGATGAATGATGGAATGTTATGGAATGTTATGTTGCACAGGCAGATTCTGTTCTTGTTGCACAGGCAGATTATGATTTATGTGGACAGATCAGGATACCCTTCTCCTCCTTGAAGCATTGGACTGTGATGTTGCTCTAAAGGATGCTTTTATGGACTGTGATGATGAAAATGATGCTACTGTCAAATAAAATGCAGATCTGAAGCATACCAGTTTCAGAACATCAGAACCAATTTCAGAACATGCAGATCAATTTCAGAACATGCAGATCCATTTCAGAACATCACAATTTCAGATCCATTGCAGATCCAGTTTCAACATTAGATCAATTTCAGAACCAGTTTCAGAAGCAGTGTTCAACACAGCATGACTTATCAATAACATGAACCAGTTTTAAATGAACATGTTCAATAACATGTTCAACACAGAAACAGTTTTAAATGAACATGAACATAGAACCAGTTCAATAACATGTTCAACACAGAACCAGTTCAATAACATGTTCAACATGAACATGAACATGAACATCAACCAACCAACACATAAATTAAAAAAGGATATTAACAATAACAGAATCAGTTCACTTGGGCTTAACATATAAATTAAAAACAACTGTAACTAAACATCAACCAGTACAACTTTAACATCTAAATTAATACATTGGTCCTTAAAAATTGACACATTGGTACTTTAACATCACTTTCTAGCAACAGTTTGCTTCACAATTTCAGAGGCCATGTCTTCACGTTGCAGCCCAATTTCAGCATCAGTTTGGTTCTGTTGATGGTTGTCCATAGCCTAAAAAAAAAGACAATTTTTAAGCAACTATAAATACATGATATCACAGCATTTTCAGCCACTATAAACTAAAAATACATCAAGGACGAACCTCACTACACATTGGAGTAGTTGATTCTTGAGAATATCGAAACCCAATGTCATATCCACATGAACCTTGTAGTAGTGACTGGAATGTTGGTTGAGTTGGCAAATAATTTGGCACCACATACATCTCCCGCAAATTGTTCGCCTACAAGAATGTCATATATGCTTTCAGTTATGGTTTTAGTCACATATTATATCCACACAAAAAATACAATGTTAAAGTAAGACTTACATGATATGTGGGATACATCAATGGCGGAGGAATGTAATTACCACCCATGGGCAAAGATCGAGGAAGAGGATGAAGGGGAGGAAGAGGTTGAAGCGGAGGAACATGTTCACGAACATATATATCTCCTCCAACAGATAATGGAGAAGGTGCAACCGTTGAACTTGCAATAGATTGTGACGAAGCCAAGCTATTAGCACGGGATTTTTTTTTGGAGTTCGCTACCAACGCCGCTTCGAATCCACCTTTGACCCTCCTTTTGCCCTTACTAGTTGCCACCTTTTTCTTCAATCCTTTTGGTTGCACAACATGATTCACATCTTCGCATTCCACTTCAAAGCTTTGGGTATCATCATCATTACGTACTTCATTTCCAACACCAAAATGAGCACTTAACTTGCCTTCAACATCTGCACCTAATGTAGCAAGGTGTGCAATACAAAAATCATATGTTTCTTCAGTTTCAGCAGCTCTACTTGCTACTGCTCTAAATGCAGTCATCAATGTCTTATACCGCGAAGCTTGTTGGAATTTCACATCTACTTGAATGTCATTTTCCTTAATGTGCTGCACAGTTTCGGCTCTTGCTTGTTTGGTCCACCTCTTCAGAATGTATTGTGGATGAACCTCTTTCATCTTCAATATGTCTCTAATGACCTTCAATGAGTGAGAACACAAGATTCCTTCCCTTTCAAACTTTGTACAATTACAACCCAAAGAGCCATCCTCTCCAACTTCACTTTCCTTGCATGTTTGTTACCAACATCAACAACTGTGTAAATGGTACTAGCCTCGCCATATTCAATTGCTTCTATGTCCGATTCAATGGATTGAAAGTACTCATTTTGAAATTCCTCAAAGATCTTTTTTGTGTAGACGTTACCCATTTGAATTAACATTCTTATTGTTGCTTTCACCTTTGGCAACCTTTGGCACAAAGCATAGCCCGCTTCTAACTCCTTGTATCGCTTCTCGTAAAGTACCCTTTCGAAATGCATGAAGAATTCATTTAAGTTGAAATCAGAACGAATGTAATCCTTCAAAAAAGCATTAAAAGATTCACTAAGTTGTGTGGTACTCATTCCCGCAGCCCATGTTGATCTAACATAAGGCCATCCCCATTTTTCTTTCACCGCAAAAGTCAATTTCAACCAATGGTTTTCATGCGCATCATATTTATCAAGCATTTCCGCCCACTCTAATTTCCATTGATTTGTATCTTCAATGTGAAAGAAGAATTTATTTAGTACACCCTTCACCCCCTTATCTTGGAACAAACAGTTAACATGTTTTAATGCATTTTGCATCAAATGCCAAGTACACAATCGGTGACTTGTGTCAGGCATAACGATGGGTATGGCTTTAGCCATTGCAGCATCTTGATCGGTGAACAAAGTTTTCGGTGCCTTCCTTGACATAGCCTCTAGAAAGTTTTCAAACAACCATACAAACGATTCGGCGGTCTCATCATACAACAATGCTGCACCAAATATAACTGTTTCCCTGTGATGGTTGAATCCCACAAAAGATGCGAACGGTCTATGTTCTTTGTTTAACTTGTAAGTCGTATCAAATGTGACAACATCACCAAATTGGGCATAATCCATGATCATTTGTGCATCGGCCCAAAACATATTGGTTATTTGCTCCTCATTATCTAATTGAACAGCATAGAAGAATGAAGGATTCTGCAAAGATTTTTCTTTAAAGTATTGCAACACATTGCCTACTTCCCCATATGCTAAACTTTGTTGTCTTTTGGTTCTCAAATAATTTTTAGAATCTAATTTCGTAAAACCAAGACATTGCCTTCCACCAGCTTCCCTACCCATGAGTTCAAAAGACTGGCCCAAACGAAGACCAGATTGTGCCGCTAAATCTAACTGAATTGCTTGGGTAGCGGATATCTTTCTTTGTGACGGCAACATGTGGACACACTCGGGTGATACAAGATCATGGTTGTGTTTTTCTTTGAAATCAGTCACAACATATTTTCCAGTACCCTCATGTAATTTAATATAAAGTCGAGCCTCACACTCAGTCCTAGTTTTAGCTCTAGAGTTTTTTGACAATGGGTCTCGCTTGTCAACCTTTCGAAATCCCTCCTTGTTGCAAACCAAAAGTCTATGAATAAGTTGATTAGTGAACTTGTCCTTCTTACAATAATCTCTTCTTACTAAACCCCATTCTTCCTCCATATGTATTATAAAATTCATACGCACATTGTTCAGAATCAAATATCATTCCCAATTTTGGCTTCCAATCACAGTCATTCTCAGGTTCCATATCGATATCAAAATGCAACTGAAAACCCATATAAATAAAATCTTAAGTTAATGATAGTTGAGCTTCTTAATAAGATTGCAGGGTTGCTTAGGTTGTAGTGCTATGAAAATGAATTGAAATTGGTTTATAGATAACATTTATCTGGTTTATAGATAGGACCATATGTCATATAAGGAAAATTACTCGAATTAAGGAAATTGAATTATTCATAACTGGCTTATCTGGTTTATTCATAAGGAATTATCTGGTTTATTCATAAGGAATTATTCATAAGGAATTAAGGAAATTTATCTGGTTTATAGATAGGACCATATGTCATATAAGGAAAATTACTGGAATTAAGGAAAATTACTGTAATATAGATAGAAATAGCAGTTAATAACACAAGCAATTCAGTTATTCATAACTGGCAGTCTCATGGGTCAAAAATTATTCATGAGATTCAATATAACATATCTAGACACCAGTTAATAATTACATGACCCATGAGACTGCCATGTCTACAAAAGGCCCATAACATTACCCTGTTTTATCCAATTTACAGTGTGTTTTATTAACTGGCAGTCTCATGGGTCAAAAACCAGTAATTTTAAGGTTAAAGAAATAGCAGTTTATGTAAGGTTCCAGTAATTTTCATAAACTGGCCTATCAATTTTAAGGTTCATGTTCTGAAATTGATAGACCAATCTATCAATTTTAAGGTTCATGGTCTATCAATACGAGTTTATGTAAGGTTCCAGTAAGTTTCATAAACTGGTCTATCATAACCTTAGAAATAGCAGTTTACATAAACTGGTCTATCAATTTTAAGCTCTTTACAAATTACAGTGTGTTATATTAACTGGCAATCTCATGAGCAACCAGTAATTTACAGTGTGTTAACCAAATAGCAGAACCTTAGAGAAAAGTTAAAGAAATCATAAAGAGGTAAAACACACCAATTAATGAAAACTCGTATTCGATTTCTTACCTTACTGTCGACTGTAATTTGTAAAGAGCTTCAGTCGAAAGCTTTGGCGGCAGAAGAGTACTCTGTAGAGGCTGGAGCGGTGGAGTTCGCCGTCGGTGAGGATGGGTTCGCCGGTGAGGATGAGGATGGGTTCGACGGAGGCGAGTGCTGCGTGAGAGTGAGAGTGGTGTGTGAGAGTGAAAGTGAATCCCTCATCTGCGCTGTGTTGTTGTTTTGTTTGGGCGGGAAGTCGAAAACACAACATTTTTGATTTTATTTTTTTTTATTTTTATAATATCAGCCGTTGGATGACCAACGGCTCATCTGAGCCGTTGCCCGCAGGAACTCAAGGACCTTCCTCAAAGAGAGGATCCGGACTCATATATACATACTGTATATGTATTAAAAATAATTTGGTATGTACCATTTCATGGGTGCATACCTTACTATTAAATTTGTGATTTTATCATAAAATTTTGTGATATCAATCACAAAATACGTAATTTAATTACAAATTGGCATAAAAAAAATTAAGTAACTAACTTACAAACTCTTGCAACATCAAATACAAAAGCATTTTTGAATTTTATTTTGTTTTTAAATTTAAAATCCCTCCACATTGAATATTGAGTCAACGTAAAATTTAAAATCCCGCTACATTGGACTTTCGGTCAACTTGCTGGACCATTCAACAACGCATACACACAAAAAAGAAAAAAAGAAAAAAAAGAGAACAAGTCACGTAAAAAAATTTGAAAGAGAGCAAGAAAGAACAAGTCAAGTCTCTATTTCTGAAGCGTGCATCTGAAAAAAATAAAAATAAAAATTGGGCTGTGTTTGGATAGATTTTCAAGCTATAATTTCACCTCTACATTCTAATGCCATGTTTGGATACATCTTTCAAATTATATTTTCACAACAAAAAGAAAACTCTGTGTAAGGCGAGATTTTTTTTTTTGAAATTTGGCTTAACCGGTCGTCTAGTCGGTCAACCGGAACATGTCAAATTTTTTTTTTTTTGCAATTGGCACTTGTTTTTTTAATTTTATTTTAGGTTTTTAATAAAATAATATTTTTGGACTTTTTAATTTTTTTTTTAGCTTTTAATACATTTTTTAGTTGTGTGTTTGGTTATGAATTGTAAGTTTTTGTATCAAATATTATATGTCACCTCAAAAATTCCCCACTCAATTCAAAACTCTTTTCAAAACTCATTCACCAAACAAAATTTTCATACTCAAATCATAAGTCCAAAACTCATAAACTCAAAATACAATTCTATTCTCAAATCATATTTAGAAAATTCTACCAAACGCTACATTGATTTTTTTTATTTTTGGACTTAACCAAACAAAAACTCTAAATTTTTAAAAAAAATGAGTTTGGAAAATCGGAACCAAACACGTTGATTAAATTTGAGGATTTACTATTTTAGTTAATATTTTTTTTTTGAAAAAATGTATAAAAAAATAGAAAGTATAATATGACAACTTATGATAATTTTTTTTTTATACTATTTTTGTCTCTGGACAAATGAGGCTTGAATAAGTAAATTGAAATCCCCTCCTTGGAGGGATTTGTTTGTTCCGTGACATTTGTTTAAATTAAAATTAGCGGTAATTCGTGCTATCCACGGAGAAATAGACTATATATATTTTGTATGATAAATAAATTATTTTAATTTTGAATTATGTTTTAATAGCGGTAAGTCATGATATTAGGCCATACTGGTAGATATTAACCATAATTAATCCACAAAATTTCACAATAAAATTTGATATTCATAAAAAAATTGTTAATTATAAATATTGTTGGTGATAATAGTGTCATAATCACTTGATAACATAAATAACTTGTATCAAACTATAGTATCATGTAGGAGAAAACAAAAACAAAGTATTAAAAGAAATAAATTCTATAAACTCAAAAAAGTTATCATAAATTTACTTAGATTTTTAAATCAGTAATTTATATTATTATTGTGGGACCAAATTATGAATAAATCTTAATTTTTAATTATAATTTCTAAGTAGTTTTTGAAAAAAAAAATAATTTAAGTTTGTTACCCTACTCATAAAAAAAAATTCCCAAATAAATCATTAATTGATCCTGTTAAAAAAACAAAAACAAAGTATTAAAATAGAGAAATTCTATAATTCATAAAAGTTATCATAATTTTACTTAGACTTGTAAATCAGAGGTTTATATTATTATTGTGGGACCAAATTATGAATAAATCTTAATTTTTAATTATAATTTATAAGTAGTTTTTAAAAAATTTTAATCTAACTTTGTTACCCTACTCATAAAAAAAACTTCTCAAATAAATCATTAATTGATCATGTTAGCAACTCTCTATCTTTAATTTCCTCTATCAATGACACATGCATATAAATCCTTCTCCATAATCATTTTTCATAGCTCGAATAATACTTGCATAGTTCCTACAACATTTAAAAAGCTTAAATTAATATAAGAAATTCGTAAGATTATAAAATTATATAATAAAATAGTTTTAATCCAATTTATTTATTAAAAAAATGATGAAAAATTATTTGAATTGTTCTTGAAGAAATATAATAAATGATAGCTCTAATTATGATATACTAACAAAAAAATTATATATGTTACTCAATGAAAAAATGATTGAATGCAACTAAAGTCATGGACATTGAATTAAATCATATGGAGTCTAAATTGATAATATAATTTAGCAAATCAACTAATAATAACAGAGAGATATCAACAAATATGTAGTATTTCCCTACAATTTTTGTATTATGTTTATTAATTTCACATATCATATTAAAGTTTTACTCGTCTCGATCTTTCAATAAAATAAGTACTAAGAAAACAAATTTGATAAGAAATTAGTTCTAAACTTTATTATTAAAAAAACAAAAATTTCAAAGAGATAATTTTGAGATGGGATTAAAGAAATACTATAACAAATGACAGCCTTATAAAAAAAAAGAAAAAGAAAAAGAAAAAACACATAGCAATGATCTAATACAAATTATTTTTAACAACTAAGAGAAAGAACATCAAATTATTACCTTAGATAAATATAGTGACGAAAATTAATTTTGTGAGATTTTTGTGCTGCCTCCTCCCATGCAGCCTTCATTATTTATTTATTAATACTCTTCTCATTTAGAGCCAACTATTTTTTATTTTATTTTATTTTATATCTTTATCACTTGGTAGATAATAACGAGTAATAAAAATTAAGAAAGAAGGTTGAGAATTTAATAGGAGATAAAAGTTATAGATAAAGATATTTCATAAGATAAAAAATTCAAAATAAAAAAAGGATAATATATGATAGAAGGAGAAAAAAATATAAGTAAATCAAAATAAAGATTAGATAGATTTGTTTTTGATAGTACAGATTAACAAATCATATCTTTATTTAAATTTTATTGTTTTAATTATTTGTAAATCAATTATTTAATCTTTATCTTTATCTATGGACCACAAAATTAATTTTATGAATTATTTATCAATTTTATATGTTCTTTTTATCTATAAGTCATGAAATCAATTTTTTAAAATAATCATTTTAATTTTTATCTTTATCTATAGTCATGAAATAATTTTTCATAAATTATCTATGAATTTTTATGTGTTTATCTATAATGAAATTAATTAAAGTACAAAATGTAGGGCAAAAAAAAGGAGTAATTTCATTTTTTTAAATCAATTTTTTAACCTTTATCTTTATCTATAGGTTATGAAATTAATTTTTATAAGTTATTTATCAATTTTTATAAGTTCATTTATGGGAAGAAATTTTAAATTATCTATAAGTTATGAAAATAATTTTTTAAAATTAATTATTAATTTTTATCTTTACCTGTAGACCATGAAATTAATTTTCATAAATTATTTATCAATTTTTATATGTTTATCTATATGGAGGAATTTTGAAATTCAAATATTTATCCATAAACCATGAAATTAATTTTTATTTTAATTATTCAAACAAATAGAAAATGGAGGAGAATAGAAAACATGAAAGACAATCAAAGAGGGTTGAAAACATGAAAGACAATCAAAAAGGGTTGCCGCGTAGGAAAGAGAGAATTTTAAAAGGAAAATACTTGAGACCACTAATTAGTGATAGCACTAATGATGTGGCAGTGACCCTACCCACTGTCACAGTGTTGTTGTGCCTTGTTTTTTTTTTAAAGTGTGTGCCAACTCATTAGTGGTGCTTTAGAGCACCACTTTTAGTGGTACGTATCATTGCCCATTTCAAAATTATGAGAATTAAAAAATGAATATTTGGAGACTTGTGCCAATTTTATTTATTTTTGGTACATCGAAAGTGAAAGACAAAACAAAGAAGGAAAAAAACAAAAACACAAAGCAGGAAAGCAAATCGGGAATTAAATCCTCCGATAAGTCGTTCCAATCATGTCAGCCACTAGCTGACTTCGGACTTCAGCAGGAGGTTCCTCCATGACCACAAGCTGATCCGTTTGGTTTGAATCCATTTTTGCGAGCATGTCGGCGCACTTGTTGCCTTCTCGCATGATGCTATGGATAGTGCAATTGCATCTTCGAATAAGATGCCTTGAGTCTTCAACAATACTGCGAAACGAGCAATTTTGCAGTGGCCCTTTAGTTAACAGATTTTCAGCCAATGATGAATCAGATGAATCAGTTTCAATGATTACTTCATGCAGTCCTTTCTTTAGCACAATTGTTAATCCTCTGTACAAGCCCCACATCTCAGCTTCCAAGCTTGAGTAAGAGTCAAGCTTTCCAAAATACCCGCTTAGCCAAATTCCTGTTTCATCTCGAAAAACTCCCCCAAATCCACCTTCTCCTGGATCTCCTCTGGAGCTTCCATCAGTATTCAATTTGATCTTACCTGTAGGAGGAGGCAACCACTTAATTAAAATGGGAACACTTGTTTGAGAAGATAAAGACATGAAAAAAGGCTTGTTTAATCTCATTAACATAATTATGAATAAGAACTAAAGTATTTTGCCAAGATGGGTCTATGTTATCAAAGACTTTTCGATTACGTTCCTTCCAGATTTGCCAAATTGTAACAGCAAACATCAAACTCCAACTTGGATCCATGCTTATCAGAACTCGTAAATTCTTTGTAAGCCAATCGATTAAGTTGTATTGGCTTTCCATATCAAACCAGTGTCTACCCTTCAAATTAGTCCAAAGATTCTTGAACTAGAGCAATCCCGTAATAGATGCTCCATGTTTTCAACATGGGAATCACATCTAGGGCAATTGGCATTCCCGATAAACCCTCTTCTCATTCTCATAGCATTAATTAACAGTTTCCCATTAAAAACCAACCACAAAAAGCCTTTGAGCTTTTGTGGGATTTTTAATTTCCAAACCCAATCCATATCAAAGAGGTTATCCCCTTAATTAGAAATGAATTTATAAGCAGCAATAGTAGAGAACTCCCCACTTGTTGAACCCTTCCAATGAGGAAAATCCGAGAAGGTAACACACCTGGGAAGTTTAACTTTCAGCACACAATCCATGGCTTCATTAGGAAGATGAGATTTGATAGAATCCACATCCCATTCACCCTCATCAGTCATGAGATTATCAAAATCTCCATGTTAATGGAATCCCAATTTGGGTATTGAGATGCTAAAGTAGCCTCCCCCACACCACCAATCATGCCATATTCTCACTTTACCATCACCAATGCCCCATTTGATGCAATTTCTCAAAATGTCTTTGGTTTTAAGAACTCCTCTCCAGATATGAGAGGAGCTCTTCTACCAGAATAAGAGAAAAAATTATCATTCTTTAAATATTTGCTTTCTAACACTCTCACCCACAAACAATTGTCCTTGCACAACAATTTCCACCCCAACTTAGACATAAGAGCCAAATTGTGGTTTTTAGACTCCCTGAGGCCAAGGCCTCCCATTCTCTTACTCTTACACACTTTAGCCCAATTAACAAGATGAATTTTCTTGTTATTCACAGTATCACCCCATAAGAAGTTCCTATTTAACTTATTAATCTCTTTGCAAATGTACATAGGAACATCAAGAGTTTGCATAGCATAAATAGGGAGAGCTGAGGTAACTGACTGAATAAGAGTGGCTCTCCCAGCTAGAGAAAGCAAATTAGCTTTCCACCTAGTGAGTCTATTTTGAATTTTATCAAGAATAAATTGAAAATGACTCCTACTGCACTTCTTATGAAGCAAAGGAATGCCTAAATACTTTCCCAAATCTTGGGTCAGGGAAATGCCACACAAATTGCTCAAGGACTTGGCTTTCAAATTCTCAACATTGGGAGAAATAAAAAGCTTGGATTTAAGAAGATTAATTTTGAGACCAGACTGCAAACTGAACTCGTTCAAAACCCCCATGATATTCTCACAATTTCTTCTCATCAGCTTTACCAAATAAGAGAAGGTCATCAGCAAAAAATAGATGGGATATGACAAGGCCATTGGCAAAAGCCTTAACCCCTTTCCATCCCTTGCGAGCAATTTATCAATGATCATGTTAGACATTCTTTCCATATATAAAACAAAAAGATAGACAATCATGGTTATATATAGTATAGCTTGGTTATATATATATAGTATAGATAGTTATAATTTTTGTGAGGTATACAGATATTTTTGTCTAACCATTCTTCCTCAAATAAAACACCTAAACAAACCAAACGGAATATATCGTAAAATGTTTTTTTCTAGAATGAACCGAGAGTAATTATTTTGTACGAACGAGATATTTTTTTTACAATGACTTTTAGCTTGTTTGGTTTTAATTTTTAGAAATTTTTATTTTTATTTTATATATATATATATATATATTATTCAATGATTTTTTAAATATTTTAGTTTTTTTTTAAATTTTTTTTAAATACACCTAACATAAATACAGTTAAAAAGTATAATATTTGTGAAATTTTTTTAAAAAAATTCACTAAACTAAATAAAAAAAAAAAAAAAAAAAAATTCAGTACATTTTTCATATGCTTGTATATTTATTATTTTTTAAAATATTTTACTATTTAGATATATCTAAGTAAGGTGCATCTAAAAAAGTAAAAAAATTACTTAAATTTTTTAAAATATTCACTAAAAACAAAAAACATAAAAAACAAAAATTCAATTTTTAGAAAATTAAATTCAAAAAACTGAAACCAAACACACTTAATATTATTATACCTTTAATTTTTATTTTTATAAAATTAAATATCAACCATGCAAAATACCATTTTAAGAAAAATTCTAAACAAACATGCTCTTAAATTAAGGCCAAATCAATTAGAAAGTAGGCATTTGATTTATTTTTAAAAAAAAATTATTTTATTATTTTATTTTTAGGGCAAATTACACTATTCTCCCTCAACTATTACGGTTTTTCACTTTAATCCTTAAACCAAAAATTGAGACAATATATTTATTTCATTTTTGAAAATTTTCAATCTAACTCTTGCGGCCTCGTTTGGAAAGGTTATTTTAATTTTTGATTATTTTAGTAGGTTAAAATATTTGTATTTAGGAAGAAGGTTAGATTTTTTTGTACTTGAATACTATGTTTGTGAGAGAAAAAGTGAAAATGATTATAGATTTGACGTGACATTTTGTCTTATTAATTATTTTAGCCTATTTTATTTATTTTTTAATGAATTTTTTAAAAAAAATCAATTTTTGACTTCCCAAACACCCCTTATGTCTTCATTATGTTAACAAAATGTTTTGTTAACAGAATGGAGACATAAGGGTTAGATTGAAAATTTTCGAAAGATGAAAGGGACAAATTATATCAATCTTTAGTTTGAGGAGTAGAATGACAAATAGTCATAACTGGAAAAATGATTGGGACCTCTAATTTAGAGGTACCACTAGTGATGTGGCAGTGGGTCCCCCACTGCCACAGCCAATCAGGTGTCTTGAATTTTTTTATTTTTTTTTTTTTCCCTTTTCCACCTCATTAGAGGTGGTTTAGAGTTGCCTTTTAGAGGTATGTAGCATGGTTGGTCATAACTGAGGGGGTAAAGTGTAATTTGCCCTTATATTTATGGGAATATAGGCTGAAATACCAAAGGCTAAAATGGCACAAAACAGCAAATATTTTTCCGGGAAAAAAAAAAAACTCTTCAGTTTCCCGCTCTTCCACTGAGAGACCAAACCCTTGTTTTCTGACCCAATTCTCTTCCTCCTCCTCATCCCATATATAAATTCCTTATATCTATCTGCAATCACTACTAGTCCAGAGGAAAAAAGCAAAAAAAAGCTTCAATCGGTCGCGATTGGAAGTGGGTGCTGCGAAATGGGATGCCATCGGCGCCACTTCCTCCGCACCTGTACCAACCACCACCACCGCCACCGCCTCCGCCGCCGCCGCCACCGCCACCGCCTGAAGAAGTCAACGAGGTTTTCATTTTATCATCCATTATCAATTTTTGTTGATATTTCAATTCTGTTTGAGTATAGATTAGTGTGATCGCGAACAAGCCCTTGTTTTTTTTAGCTAATTTATTTACAGGATTTTTGGGTATTTATTCTTATTTTTTTATCGTATACATGTTTCCTTCTTACCTAAAGAAAAATGGGAATACAGAAACCTAGTTACCCAGAAAATATTTTCAGATTTTTGGCCGCATTATCTCAGTTCACACTCTTTTTAATCAACTTCTGAATAAAACGATATAGTTTGGCAGTTAGCTTCCTAAGGATGATTTGGCTATGTCTTTGGTTCGGAAGCTAGGGCTTCTAAACCATTGGTTTTTGCTTGGATGTTTATTTCTGAACCATGTAGTTTTGTTAGGAAATCAACTTTTGAATGGAAAATAGTGTGTGAACTGATATAAATTTGCGTGGGAAGTAGAATTCCCATGGAATGGTTTACGTTGCGTTTGGTTGAGGAATTTGGAAAGGATTTGGCACGGGATAGGGAAAAAGTGTTTGAAACTAGGTGAATGTAAGTATATTTTATTTATATTTTATCTACATTTTCCCTTTCCGTTTTCAAATCCCCAACCAAACACAACATTAGGGTTTCCAAATCATTGGTTTTGTTTGGATGTTTATTTCCGAACGGTGAAGTTTTGTTAGGAAATCGACTTTCAAATGGAAAATAGCCTGTGAACTGAGACAAAATTGTGTGGGAAGTAGAAGCACCATGGGATGGTTTAGGGTTTCCGGAACATTGTTTTTTGTTTGGATGTTTATTTCTGAACCATGTAGTTTTATTAGGAAATTGACTTTTGAATGGAAAGTAGCGTGTTAACCGAGTCAAAATTGTGTGGGAAGTAGAAGCCCCAATGGAATGGTCATTTATTAGCCTTCCTATGGAAACATTCATTATAATGGCAAATGGTGATTCCATGTGCAATGCATTTTTCACAATTTTTTTCAGTGAAAGCAAACTTGAGAGTAGACATTCTTATGAATGATTATTCCGTTCCGTGTTTCCAATGAAAAACACTACTTGAAATTCCACATTGTGGAACTTGAACTGAGTTTGTAGTGCAGTGGAGTCTTTGCGTGCAATGCTTGTTGTAATTTTACAATTGGCCTCAAAGTCAACACCGATGTCAAGGAAAGGGGAATGAAGCCAATTGAAGGCTTGTACTGAATTACTGAAATTAGGGTTTGTTAGAATCAAGTGAAACAGTGGTTCATGGTATCTCCCTTTGGCTTATTATGAACTTTAAATTGTGCATTTATGACTCGATCAGTAAAAGAAACACCAATTATTTAATGCTTGCCATCTTATGTAGGCTTTATCTTACCATAATTCTATCCTGTAATGGACTGCAATTATTCTTTAATTTATCCTCTTAACCTTATATTGAGTATTTGGACGGAAAGGAACAAAAGATCCTTGTAAGGATTTTAAGGTTCCTGTATGTCAACTGTAGTATTTGATATGTACCTGTCTATTTTTCCGATGAACGTAATAAATACTTGACATGAGCCTTATTTTCTTTCAAGAAAATGAAGTGTGCAGATTCTTTTGTTGGGCCTGTTTAGCAAAGCTTATTGAGGTTTATTAGAGCCTTTAAAAAGAGAGAGAGAGAGTTGGAAAATCTATGCCATAATGTTTGGTATAGCTTTTGTTTACAACCTAAGAAGCACATACACTCAACACGACAATACATGACAAGCTGATATGACAATTTTTAAAAAATGTAGGGCACGATATATGGGGGACACACGCTAAATATAGTTTTGTACATTTAATGTCATATATATAAATATTTTATTCTAAGATAATGAAAATTCAACATAAATATGTAGGCATCTCCATCTTGAGAAAAATTCAACATAAATATTTTAATTGTTGTCAGATTATTTACCTTGAGATTTTATTTTAGTTCCTTTTTTCTGTGATGTTTCTCTCTTTATGTCGCATGTGCATGGGTACCTCAAAGATGGGGTGCATTATGGATTTCTTAAAAGCTATATTCTCCAGAAAGGAATTTCTATTTCAAGACCTTGTTGCAAGATCCACATGTGCAACTGTTTTTCTATTTTTGATTTGTTTGTGATTCTGTGATTATTTTCTCTCTTAAAAGTCCTAATTACGCAAAAGTGCTTAAGTATTAATTCCTTTTCCTATGTCGAAACCTCTTAGGTAGCCGTTGAAGTGGAGCGAGAAGAAGGTGAAGGTGGCACGGCCGTAGAAACATTTACTGACTATGTGAGTTTTATGTCTCTTTTAGAATGTCTTAATAGATCTACGTTGGGTATTAGTTTTGGCCTTGATTGTTGGTTTGAACTGATGGAAACTATTGCAGATGAAATTCTTTTAATTTTTCCTTTTCTGATTTGTGTCCAGCGGCCTCCCAAACTTTCTATTGGTCCTTCCCATCCTGATCCTGTTGTGGAGACATCTTCTTTATCCGCAGTGCAGCCACCTGAACCAACTTATGATCTTATAATCAAAGATGACCTAGAAAGTTCAGAAGCGTTGTCATGCTTGCAGATTGAGACATTGGTTTATGCTTGTCAGGTTGTTTTTACAACTGGACTTTGGATACTAATTTTGTACATCGTCATTTGTGATATAGTGTAGTGGTTTCCATGACAGAGACATGTCCAGCACCTTCCAGATGGTGCCAGGGCAGTTTTTTTATCGGAGATGGAGCTGGTGTGGGCAAAGGACGAACAATTGCAGGGTTGATCTTCGAGAACATGGGAGGAGGAAAGCATTGTAAGATTTTGGGTTGATGTAATCTTCTCATGCATACACATCTGACCATGGTCACATTCTTGATTTAATTGCACTTTATGAAGGTCTAGTAACTGCATTATAGCTGTCCGATGTTTTTTAACTCATGTTTTGTATTGCTTTTTGTGCCTTCCAATGATATTACACAGGTGGATTTCTGTTGGTTCTGACTTGAAATTTGATGCAAGAAGAGACTTGGATGACGTGGGTGCAATGTGTATTGAAGGTTGATGTTAATATATTTTGGTTATTATCTCGTCATATATTGAAATTTATTATATGTAAGCACAGTATTGTCATTGCATGTTCGTTCTTTCCTTTCTTGTTTCACTTGAAAAGATTATTTACTGTTGCTGTATCTTTCTGTCCCTTTAGCAATTCTTTGTATAAAAAGACATGAAAAGAAAAATGCGCACAAAGTATGTCCTTGATTTTGTTTGGTGTGGACTAAGCTTGTTGATACTTTAAATTATGAAGCTAAGATGGTTTGTACCATTGAGAGCATACACATTAAAAGGTTCGACCATATGCACAGATAGAAATGGAAGAGGCAAATAGGGAGGTGAAAGAAAAGGTATCTAGAATGCACATAAAAGTTGTAGATGAAGCCGAGTGCAAGTGCATGATATCTACTCTTGTTTCTCTTATTTGTGAAATTTGAGGATTTGATGAATTCTTTGTATTGTGTTATGCTTGATATATAAGACTTACTGAAATGCTTGTCTAATTCATGATGGTTCCTTAAGTTTTAATTTTTTTCTCTGGCTGAGCCTAATGGTTCAGATTGAGGGCATTTTTTAGTTGAATTTATATTTTTTCATTTGCAGTCCATGCTTTGAATAAGCTGCCTTATTCCAAGCTCAATTCAAAGGCATGTGGTGTTAGGGAGGGAGTCATTTTCTTGACATACAGCTGCCTCATAGCATCTTCTGAGAATGGTCGGTCTCGTTTGAAACAGCTTGTGCAATGGTGTGGATCAAAATATGATGGCCTTGTCATATTTGATGAGGTATATTTTTTGGGTCTCCTATGTAATATATGAGATGATGTATAAGCCTATCTTAGTTTCATTCCCAGAAAGCTTCACATAGTTGATGCAAGAATAGATTGCAATTTCTTCTCTTTCATTGCTAATGTTCAGTGGCCTTATTGTAGTGTCATAAAGCCAAAAATTTGATTCCTGAATGTGGAGGGCAACCAACACAGACAGGCAAAGCAGTTCTTGAGATTCAGGTGCTTCAAACTGATTTATAGTTACATATAATGCTTCCTAAAATGTTTATACTTTCTCGTTACTTTGATGTAACTTTGACTATAGTTCTTGATGTTTATTACTTTCTACCTAAAATATTTGTTTCTGAAAAAACTTGAAAAATATTACACTGAACCTGCAACATACTAGCCAAGCATAAACATTGACTTGGACTTAAACAACTACTCTGAACATTCTCTCAAATCCGGAAAGGCTTCTTGATCTTTATTGGGTCGGAAAACCTTATATTTGGTTTTTAATGGAGATGCTTCCTCTAAAACCATGCAATATGTACTGCATTATATTATTGTTTTGAGAATGAGTCAAATTTCTTAAGGATGCACAGAAAGAGTGTAAAAGATTTCAAAAGAGCCAAAAAGATAAAAAAAGAAAAAAAAGAAAAAAAGAAGGTACATAGTACTACTACATGAGTAAGATAGGCAGCATCGTGTCACCTTAAAAATATTTGATTTTTTTCTGGAACAATTTGATTCATGAGGTTAGATAGTAACCTGGCATGGATTATCCTTCAAACTACCAAAGTTATGGTTTTGTATCATCAGATTGGAAAGGAGGTAATAAGCGGCTACTGGTTCAGTGGTAAACATTCAGCCCAACAAACGGGTTCTAGTTTGTGGGCAATCCCTGTGTGAATCATGCTGAATGTTGTGTCTTTACCCAATCAACCTTGCCTTTAACCTTCAATTAATGGGGGCTAAAAGAATATGTTTATGTGTGCCAGAGTTGGATCTGTGCAAATCTTGCATGGGCTGAAAAATGCATAACTTGGCCCTCAAGTGTTAACAATCAGGTTGAGAACATGTGCTTGAAAGTTATTCTTTTTGTAGCTGCATCTCCAAAGCCAATCTGATTCTGTTTTGGATATACCAAACTAGTAATTAAGTATATAAAAAGTCAGTCAAGGTCAGCGTGAGAGCCCCTGTTGAGAGGTTTAGAGATGATCTTTCAATGGGCTGGCTCAAGTTCGGTTTGTTCTGTTTTTGTTCAATTGACCATCGAGAAATGCAAATGCAAACCTGTTAATATTTAATGGATTGGCAAGGCTACAGGATTCTGCAGGTTTAGTTCCTGTTATTCAGAGTCGGTTATATCATGTATAAACTGTTGTTTTGGGGGTAGAAAACACTTCTTTTTTCATTTGCTTGTGACCCCTAAATACCAAGTCTATTAGTCCTTTTTATGCCATTACTTGACTCAACAAAGTCTTGTCCCAACTATTTACCATCACTTGCGTGCATTATGTAGTCATTCTGCTCTTTTAGGTGATACTTAATCTATTTTTATTACTATTTCAATCCATGATAAATTTGGTCTTCTCTACCTTCTAGCATAATTATTCTCAAGATCCATAAGTACAAGAGGTCTGACAAAGGTTTTATGTGGTGTAATCCTTTTCATTTGTTCGGCACTGTGTTAACGATAAATGATGAGACACCAAGTATGGCAAATGTGGGTTGGGGTTATGTTTGTTACTTAGTAGTTAAGAAATTTTTCTGAAACTCTAAATGGGTAGGCCATTACCATGCAAAATTGCATGGCATTGGTAAATTGGAAGGGTTCTAACAGTTATTTACAAATTCTAAAAACAGGCTCAGCTTCCTGAAGCTCGTGTTATTTATTGCTCAGCAACTGGTGCATCGGAGCCACGCAATATGGGTTATATGGTCCGTCTTGGTCTTTGGGGAGCTGGAACGTGTTTCCTGGACTTTCGTCACTTTTTAGGTTTGATTAAAGTTACCTGGAACTATCTATCTTTTGAATGTCTGCTAGCTTTGAATGCTTTTCTCAATATTTATTGCTTCTGCATATTTCTAGTGTAATGGGAGTAGCTTATATGTTATTTCGTGACAAACTATTTGTGGATGTAATTTTAATGAAACATGATTGGATCTCAAACTGTACAATCAGTAGCATTCATGTATGCAAAATCTTGATTACAATAATGGATTTGGGCCAATTAACGTTGGTCCATTACTTCAATTTGTTATATCATCATTTAAGCTCGAGAACATTAATTTCATTTCTCCCAAAGTTGTACTCAAGGACTCCTAATGCTTTGTAGGTGGTATAGAGCTTGTGCAATTCAATAAGTGAAGGGGAAATTTATGAAGACTGTGTGTTTACACATTGATATACTTGTTATGTCAAGATAAATAATTTGTGACAATCCTTTTGATATTTCAACAAACATTAGAACCATAAGAGTAACCAATGCATGTCACCAATTTTTGTTCTTATGCCATTTGGATTGTGGCTGTCATCTTTCCGTAGCTGTTTTCTATGTATGAATAAGAATGAAGGAAAAAGAAGAATGACGTGAAACAAATAGAGAAGGAAAATAAAAAGGTGAGAGATGAAAGGCTGCTGGAGTAAAAGAGAGATTATTAGGGTTCTTCCGCTTGTAACCTTTATTTATACTTGAATCAATAATGCCACAAATATTCCCTTTCAATAAAAATTACAGACACTCCGACATAATGCACTTGCAATTGCTGCACAGGTTGAGGGAAAAGGTTACATGTTTTTTTCTTTTTTTTTTTTTAATTTTATTTCTCGTGTTTTCTTGTTCTTGTTCTTTTTCATTTACTATTTTGTTAACCCTGTAGGCATAATCTAAAAAGGCCCTGTTTGGTAGGGCTTATTTCTAGCTTATTTCAGTTTTTAGCTTAATTTAAGTTATTTTGATGTGTTTGGTTCAGCTTAACAGTACAGCTTATAGCTTTTTGTAAGTCAAAAATCAACTTATTCTTTGAGTGGGGAAAGAGAAACTTAATTTATAAGTAAAAAATCAGCTTATGTTCACATCTATAAGCTGTTAAGCTATAAGCTATAAGCTATAATCACTTTCCTACAGTTCTACCAAACGGGGCCAAAGCATGGGCAGAGACAAAGACACATCAAGATGACAATTTTTTAAAAAAAATGTCGGACATGACACTTGAGGAACACACGGAAAATATATGATTTTATATATTTATTATATGTTTTATGTATGAATATTTCATTCAAAATTAATAAAACATAAAACATTACACAAAATTCTAAAGTTTAACGGAAGATTGATTAGCAGGTATAAAAATTTGCATTGTTTTTCTTTTATTATTAGATCGGATTTTTTTTTTAAAACCTTGTAATGTGTTTTATGTATTTTCTAAGCTATGGACATATGTATTGTTTGAAAGGTGTCCAAGTGTACTTTTTTGAAAAAATAATAGGATAGGTTTGGACATGTCTCCATCACATTTTGGACGTGTCATGAAATGTTTGACGAGTGTTGGTGTTTGGCACATGTTGGATATGGACATGTTACTTTCTTAGAAGTATTCGTGCTTCTCAGTATCTTATGATCTTAGATTTGGTTTGCTTGATCATGCAGTCTTGTCCTCTGTGTGCCTGTGTGGGTGCATCTGTCCGTGGAAGTTTTAGTTAAATTATGTAAAATTTGTGGGACTTAATTGCAGGTGCTATAGAGAAAGGCGGTGTTGGAGCTCTAGAGCTTGTTGCCATGGACATGAAAGCAAGGTTATAATATAGAATTTTCATTTTGGAGCAATGTGTTATAAGTTACTATGTCAATTTAAGCACAGCTGTTTTTCCTCAGAGGGATGTATGTATGCCGTACGCTGAGCTACAAAGGGGCAGAGTTTGAAACTGTTGAAGTACCATTAGAGGCCAAAATGATGGTATATTTTAATTTTCTTCTTTTGTTAATCGAGAGTAAGAAATTGAGTATTAAGTAAAATGTTTCCCTTTCTGTCAATTCTACTTTTGTCAACTATATGTGTTTTTGTTTCTTAATGTGAATCACCATGTGATATCTATGCTTATTAACTCTTTGAGTAGATTCCTTACTGTTTAACACCTTTTAAGTATATCAGGGCTACTGTTTTTGTGGTTAAAATTTGGCCCCAACAACCGCGAGGTTTTGAGTTTGAATATGACGAATTTTGTATAAATAGAGCCAAAATTTGGGTCTGTACGCTGTCCATCCGTTGTGCACCACCATTATTGGGGACTAAACTGAGCAAGTCCTTTAAAGTTATATGGAAAATGCTAATGCCTAGTCTTTCAGTAATTGTGCAAGTGAAGTCAAAGAAATTTCTTATGTGCCTTTAACTTTTCAGTTGGCATATTGAGAGATCATCATTGCTTTCATTAATTGTAGCAAGGACTGGTGGCAATCCTGAATGTTACTTCAATCTCAACTTGTTTATTGCTACCTAAAATGCTTTTACTAGCAATGCAAAAAAGAAAGAAAAAAAAATGGACTGATCGTTTCCTAAATCAGATGTTATGAAAAAACTGGAGTACAGGTTTCACTCAACCTGTATGAAACGAATCCAGTAAAGAACACCAAACGAGAAATAAAAGAATCAACACAAGTTACTGTAACTCTGGATTTTTTTTTTTTACTTCTTTTGAAGATGTCAATCAAAATAAGTCGAATGTTGGTACAGATCCTTACATTTTTTCTTTAATTTTTTATGTTATTATTCTTCATGTAGTGAGCGGTCTTTTCATCCTATCTTGCTTCTGTGTAAATATGTTGTGACAGTAGCACTATGTATGAAGTTTACTTAAAATATGATTAGTTAACTTGGTGAATTTTTTTCAGTTGGAGAAGAATTTTTTGAGCTTATTCTTCCTGCTGTGTATAAACTCGATTTGGTCTCTTGACATGTTTTCAGGATATGTATAATAAAGCAGCAGAATTTTGGGCTGAGTTGAGAGTGGAATTGCTATCAGCAAGTGAATTTCTCATTGACAAGAAACCCAATCCTCTTTGGAGATTATACTGGGCAAGCCATCAGGTTTGTAGTCTGCAAAGTTCATTGTGATTCATTATTTGATACTGTATCTCAGTTTTAATTTCTTGATTCTCTTATTTAGTTGTTTTTTAATGTGTTTTTCTGTGTGCTATTGTAGCGTTTCTTTAAACACATGTGTATGTCAGCTAAGGTGTCTGCAATTGTAAGACTTGCTAAACAAGCATTGATGGAGAACAAGTGTGTGGTTATTGGCATACAGAGTACTGGAGAGGCACGAACTGAGGAAGCTGTGGCAAAATATGTGAGTCTGTTTCAATTGCGTTCTGGTTATGCACTTTTTGTCTTTGTTTGAAAATAACTATGTATGCCTTTTTTTTTTTTATCAAAATTCATGTGATGTGTATTGTTTAATGTTGCCGATCTGTTTTCATGCAACGTTCTTTGAAATAGGGTCTTGAACTTGATGGCTTTATTTCGGGACCTCGGGAGCTATTGTTAAAATTTGTTGAAGAATATTTTCCTTTGCCTGTAAAGCCTCAACCACCCCTAGGTATTTTATGGTTTATACATTTTCTGTCTTTTTCTGCTGCCAATTTTGTTTCACTTGTTCTTTTAATTCTTGTAGAGGAAAGTGAAAGTATAAAGAAGCTTCATCGAAAAAGACACTCAGAAACACCTGATGTTTCAGTTAATGAGAGAGTTAGGAAAGTTGCAAAATGCAAAGTATCGAGTGATGTTGAAAGTGACGAAGAATCTGAATGTAAGTTTCTTGAAACCTGGATGTGGCAGATCCTGTGCATATTCCTATTGACCGTGTCTCCTTCATAGTATCACTGATTTGGAAAATAGATATCCTTCCCTTTCATTCAGTTCCACTTTTCTATCTTTATTACCTTTGACCATGTCTTATTTAACGTTTTTTGATATTGTTATGTATTTTTTTTGTTGGAATTCCATTGGATATTACATGCTCATCAAAATCTTTGTATCCTTCTTGGGTGCATCATGACATGTCATATGCACCTGAAGCTTCATTTTTGGTCATCACTCCTATCTTTATCTCCTTATTAAAGTTAGCACTTTAAAGTCGTATCCTTGTGGAACACCAATGCTCGTCGGACACTTTCCAACATGTGAGACACTTATTTTAAAAATATTTTTTAAACACGAACTCGCTTTAGACAGTTAGGGGACATGTATCCATGGTTTAGACACATGAAACTAATTATAAGTTTGAACAAATTAACTTAGGATACTTATAAAAGAAAAAAAATGTAGTTTTATAGAAATTAGTGTTATGTTGCCCTTTTATTTTATTTTATTATTTTCAATGACAAAATAAAACCATATATAATGTAACATATAATAAATGAATTAAACTACATATTTTTTGTGTCCCTTAGGTCTCATGTCTTGCATTTTATGAAAATATCCATGTTGGCGTGTCACATGTTGTATCCCGTCTGTGTCTTTGTCTGTGTCCTTGCTTCTTAGCTCTACTGTTAATCATTTTTTTACTAGTTTCAGTTTCATCAATGCAGCAGCTTCTGACGCTGTATCTACTGAATGGGAAGCTGAGAGTGATGATGAAACTGAGGAAGAATCTGAATGTAAGTTTCTTAAAACCAGAATGTGGCAGATCCTGTGCACTTTCTTATTGGCCATTCCCCCTTTGTCGTATCATTTATTTGAATATTAGATATACTTTCCTTTCATCACCTTTGTAGTATCATTCAGCTCCACTTTTCTATCTTCATCACCTTCTTCCAGGTCTTGTTTAACATTTATCCTATTGTCTTGTAATTTTTCTTTTGAATTCCACTGCATGTTATATGCTTTCCAAATTATTTTTAAGCCTTCTTTGGGTGCATTAGTATTTGGCATTAGCACAAAATGCATCTGAAGCTTCATTTGTTGTTTTCTCTCGTATCCTTGTTTAGTTGGTAAAAAAATATAACTATAAAGATGTGATGCCTGGGTTACAAATTGTTCTCTTTCTCACTGGTTTTCTGTTTCATCAATTCAGCTGATTTTGAACCGGAATCCTCTGATGAGTTTCAGATCCGTGACACTTACAATCCAGAAGAGGTATGTTTCTTTTTATTATTTGTTTGCATGGCTAAGTTTTTTGTAGATGTATTATGTTTTGTATCCATTTTTTGTTGGAAAGAGAGAAAGTGCTCCAATCAATGTTCCTTTTGTGGCCAGGTTGTCCATCCTACATGTTTAGTCCCACCTGTTATAGATTCAGTATCTGGGGATTTGTCGTGTCATTCAGTCAATGGAGAAAAAGATCTCCAAGCCAGAAATTCCTCTTTTGCAGAACTATTAAAGAGGTATTCATATATGCAGAAGTGGTTCATAATTTTTTCCTTTAATTCATTTATCAATGTTATTTTTGGTTGCTTGCCATGCAGTTTTGTTGCAATTTTTATTTAACCAGTGTTTGTTGGTAGTATCACATTCTGTATATATGTTCTTAGGTATGAAGGTGCTGTGGAGCGTAAATCAAAAATTTTGGATGCAATTCGTTCTTTGGAGCTTCCAAACAATCCATTGGATGATATTATTGATCAGGTAGTTGCAACATGACATTCCTTCTCCCTGTCTGTCTGTCTCTCTCTCTCTCTATATATATATATTTGGCATGCATCTTAGTTTTTTCCTCTTAATGACTTCCAATGTTTGTGCAGCTTGGAGGACCTGATAAAGTTGCAGAAATCACTGGGAGGCGAGGCATGCTTGTTAGGACCTCTGATGTGAAAGGTGTCACATATCAGTCACGCAGCACGTGAGTTTTCACATGCTTTCATTCAATATTTAATTCTATCTTGTGGCGGCTGAATCACCTTCAAATGTTGCTTTAGAAAGGATGTACCCATGGAAATGGTCAATATGCATGAGAAGCAGCTCTTCATGGATGGTAAGAAGCTGGTTGCAATCATTTCTGAAGCTGGATCAGCTGGTGTTTCTTTGCAGGCAGACAGAAGGGCAGTAAATCAGGTAGATTTAGCTTTGTGATATTTTTTACATCTTCATGGCATGGTTCATAAGTGTCTACAGTAATTTAGTTCTCTGCATATGATCGCACATTAAGAACTGAATTCCTAATTAACAGTGAACTCTTCGCGTCATATGCTATGGTTCATGAACTACTTTTGAGTTGGCTCTTTTACTTATGATGTGCCCTTTGGCTCCTTTTTTTTTTCTTTGTTCTTTTCATTTCTTTCTTGCAGAAAAGAAGAGTTCATTTAACACTAGAACTGCCGTGGAGTGCTGACCGTGCGATTCAACAATTTGGAAGAACTCACCGGTCGAATCAAGCTTCTGCACCTCAGTATAGGTAGAGATTGCTTTCTATTTCTAATCTGAGTTGTAATAACATTATTTATGGATAGGATATGAGTGGAGAATGAGAGCGAGAGAGCAGGATAGGGGTGATTCTAAAAGTCAAGAATGTCTTTAGAGCTTCATTATAAATAATTGGTACAGTTATTTAATTGACATATCTTTTATAAATGGATTATGGATCAGTAAAATAAAAGGATAATATATGAATAGATAAGCTGTCTACTACCAAGTCAACCTGAACTGGGTAATGACCTTTTTGCCAGTGGTGTAGATCTGCTGGTGCTGGAGTGTATCTCGAAAATAAGTGACAGCTGTTCTGTCCTCAATTATTTGTTCAAGTGCTATGATGCTTTTGCTGCACTTGGCACGTAAAAAAGTTTCACTTTGGCACCTCAAACATGTCAAATATGACGGAAGGATGGGTAGCTGATCTCTAATAGTCGGACAAGGATGTCTATGTTGTGTATCATACACTCCACAAAACATTGTATTATATATTCTATTGTTTTGATTCTCTTTTGTATTGGCATTTAAAAGTTTTGACATCAGTGAATTTATTGACCATGTTGGCATTTGAAAGTTTTGACATCAGTGAATTTATGTGGCTTATTACAAGCGAAGTGTGGCATAAGACAATATATATACCTCTTATAGATGCCATGATCCAATTCTTTATGTATTGGATAATGGATCAGATTATTGTAGGCTTTTATTTGCCTTTTCTTTCATCAAGTGGCTTTTGTATGTCTTTGCAGGCTAATGTTTACAAATCTTGGTGGTGAATGCCGATTTGCATCCATTGTCGCAAAAAGATTAGAGTCTCTTGGAGCCTTAACGCAGGGAGACCGTCGGTGAGCTGGATTTATATTTGGTCTGGGGATATTGAGTTCATTGGTACAGAATTATTATTATTAAACCTGTATAGTATCAGTTGTATTGCTGTTGAGTGTTTTGCAGGGCTGGACCATCTCTGAGTGCTTATAACTATGATAGTGCCTATGGAAAGAAGGCCCTGATGATCATGTACAAAGGAATCATGGAGCAGGTTTTTATTTGTAACATTATTTTCATTATCCCGTCATATCCACTAATGTTTTTCAATCTTCTCTCTCTCTCTCTCTCTCTCCCCTTTTTTACTTCCCCAAATTGGATGATATTTGATATTGCTATTTCTTTGTTTTCCAGGAACCTCTGCCAGTTGTGCCACCAGGGTGTTCTTCTGAAAAACCAGATACAATCCAATGTTTTATTGTAAAGGCGAAAGCTGCTCTTGTTTCTGTTGGAATAATCAGAGAGACAAATCCAGGTATATTTTTGTCTGTATTGTCTTGTTACACCTGAATTAGATAATGTGTTATTTGTTCAATTTTCATTTCTTTATTTCTTTCTTGTTAGCTTTAAAATATTACCAAAATCTATTCCCTATCTTCAGCTCTTAAATTTTATTTAAAGAATTCTCTGTCATTCTAAGTGCAGAATCTTTTAACTATCATTCGATGATGTTTGATGATTACATTCCTGTTTATTATCATCTCTAGGTAATGGGAAGGACTCCGGAATATTTTCCGGCAAAATAAAAGATTCAGATCTGAATGATGTTGGACGTTTCCTTAATCGGCTCTTAGGGCTGCCACCTGATATTCAAAACAGGTCTGTGGTTTGTCTTCGAGTGCTTGTGACTATTCCATTTATGCATGTGATGGGGAACGTAATGGTATTGAAGACAAAGATTTAATGATTTTTTGGCATTGTATATTTATTGAATTTTATAATTTTATTAGGTTTTATTTTCTTATTGGGATTTAATTATTGTATTGATTTGTTTTTAGTTAACTTTTCTTTAGGGTTACATATATGGCTTATATGTAATGGTTTTAAGTTACTATGGTTTTGGATATTAATTATTCAGATATTGATTTGATTTGATATTCTTTCTTCTTCTTGGTGCTACATCAGCATGCTTATAACAGTTGATATCACCATGTAAATACAGGCTCTTTGAGTTATTTGTCAGCATCCTTGATCTTGTCATTGAGAAAGCACGCATTGATGGGTATTTTGACTTGGGGATTGTTGATATGAAAGCTAGCACTATTGAATTGCAGGGAACTCCAAAGGTTATGCTTCTGTCGTTGCCTTACTGGCTTCACTTCGGAAATGTTATATTAACTTCAATCTTCTTGCAGGCTGTTCATGTTGACCGTATGTCTGGGGCATCCACTTTACTGTTTACCTTCATCCTGGATCGTGGAATCCCATGGAAGGTTTTTTCCTTTTCCTTTTCCTTTATGTGATTATATATAAATCAAGCCAAACCAAGTCTTGCGTCCCAATCTGATGGGATCATAACTACAAAAGTTTTATATCTGGTTCTTTGTATGCAGTCTGCATCTGCATTGCTGGAGGAGAAGCAAAAGGATGGCTCTTATTCAACTAATAATGGATTTTATGAATCTAAGAAAGAATGGATGGGAAGGCGACACTTCCTTTTAGCAGTTGAAGGGTATGACAATTGTGTACTTTATAACCCTTTTTTCTTTTAAATGTTATAGTTATCAAAACTTTGTCTATGTAGATTAATGAAGAAAGTTATATGAGCTAGATTATATAATAATAAATATTTATTTAAAAAGGAAAAAAAGAAAAGATTTTATTAGTTTCTTGGACTACATTGAACACATTTGAAAGCATTACACAATCTTTTCATATGTATTCTGCCATTAATATCCTTTAAATAAAAAAGCTTCCGAATTTCGTAATTTCTTTTCTAAATGTGTTTCAGTACTGCTGCTGGATTTTACAAGTTATTCCGGCCTGCTATTGGGGAGTCACTTAGGTATGAAAAATATTTGTTGATCAGTTCCAGCCTGCTATTCGGTTTTCTTGCCCTTATTTTTTCTTGGATCAGTTCTGTAGTATTCATTGCCATGTGTACTCTATTCCTCTCTACCATTTTCCAGGGAGATGTCTTTAGTTGAACTGAAAAACAAGTACAAAAAGATTTCATCTTTAGAGAGGGCTTGTAGTGGTTGGGAAGATGAGTACAAAGTTTCATCCAATACCAGGTAAAATCCTCCTTGGTGATTGCTTTTTTTTTTTTTTTTTTTTTGTTAAAGCATCAATGCAAGCCCTATTGGTAATAATTAGAGAGGCCCACAATGCTTATATACTTTGCAACACTGACTCTGCATGGAGAGATAGACCAACAGATTATACAGACATTATTTGGCAGAACACAATAACATAACTAAATGATTGAACGGAAGAAAGTGATTAAGTCTTGACTGAACCTCCAGAAATGGAAATGTCTTTGATATCGTAATATAGAATAAATCTGAAAGTCAGATGGCAATGAGTGGAGAGGTCCACAAAGCTCGTATACTAGTTTGGGAGGTTCCACGTTTCTGATGTGACCAACCTCTTCTTCCTTCAAAAATTTCTCACAATAAAATGTTTGGCTGGATAGGTTTCTTGTTCAGTTATATTTGGTAGGACCTGTGCACAGTATATCAGGTAGGGGATAATAATTTGTTGCTTATAACCAAATAAAGCCAAACCAAAAAAAGGTGATCCTTGTCCCAATTGTTTACAAACATCTATATCATTTTTTTGCTCAGAAGAATAATGAAAGGTAATATGATTCTACATTAACAGTCTTTGTTAAGCATAAATCAAAGTCGGCTGATTGTTTTTGCGTGTTGGCTAATTTTTCTAGATTAGTTACTGACTGGTGAGTCTTACATGTATGTTATTTGTGCAACCATTCTTTGCTGCCTCTTGATGAATCTTTATGTATTAAAAAACTTACAGACGATGCTCTGATGGATCATGTTCGTGCTAACTTCTAATAATTTCATAGCTTGCATTTTCTTCGACTTTTGTTAGATTGAACATAGAAAAAAGAAAAAAAGAGATGACACGAAGGTATAACGTGGTTCGGTCTTATGACTTGCGTCCACACAAAATCCCATAGAGCTACATGTTTATTATTTTTACTTGATATGTTGATACATTAATCATGCATATATTATAGGTAGATGATACATTACACATGCTGAAATATAAATTTAGTAAACAACCACGATCATGAGATTTATTTATGATTGCACCAATCCTGGGTTTTGATAATTATAATCCTACCAATTATGTTTTTACCAATAGTGAGATTTGTTTGTGTTGACCCATTAATCATGGGATCTTCAACTTATTTATCAAAAAAAAAAAATCATGGGATCTTCAACTTGGCACGTCGAAAGGTTGACATGAAATGGCCAGCTTGAACCAAAAGAATTGGGGTGGTTGCTGGCATTGTGGCGTTGAAGTTGCTGGGACCTGTGACGTTCTTGTAGTTTGCACAGAATGACCATGGTGTATGTGGGTCAGGACTGCGGTATTGTTGATTGCTGCTGGCTTTGTACATTTGTTGAAGTTTCACGTAATGACATTGTTCAACAATTGTCAAGAATTCAACATTGTTGAAAGTTGTCAGGACTACAATTGCCTTGACAAATCTCTCCTTGAATGAAAAATGGAGGGAACATGTGTATGGTGTAGTAAGGAAATTTGTACAAACTTTTTAACAAAGAGTGTTCTAAGAGCTTCAAAATCTAGATATGAATTTATCAAAATTTTGAAAATTTGAGAATTAAGTTTTCCAAGTGACAGAAACATTTTGGATTATTTGGTAATATCTATATATATATTTTAAATATTAAGTCTGATATGGAATTTCAGTCATTCATCATTAATTAAGCTATGGGTTACCAAGTTTAAAAATAAAATCCTTTTGGGTGAATCATTAAATGACAAATTGAAAACCTATAAATGTTAATTTGAAAATGATACCAATGGGTCATCGGTTGACCAACCAGATTTATATAAACTAATGGCAAATTGAAATAAGTTATGCATAAGCTACTTTTTAAGGAAAAAATTTATACAAATGTGTGCGCGCATATCTGCACTTTTGACTTGGCAAGTGTTGAAGACAATTAGAACAATGTATTCATTATGCTATCGAGCAAGGTAAAAGTTGAGTTGATATTTTTCTACTGCAATAAGGCATTAGATATTGTTTTTGGCATCAATTTTCTTGTTGGTTAGAATTTGTTTGAAAGCTTCAGCAGCAAGTTTTTTAGCTGAATTTGTCTTGCATGTTAAAATTTTCCAAGGATTAAATTTGGGTAGGTATGCCTTATTGCCAATGCTATCTTAGCTTACTTGTTCCAGTGGCTTACAGTTGCCTTGACCTGCAGTGTATGCATGGCCCTAATTGCAAGGTTGGTAAATTCTGTATGATTGGGAGAAGACTGCGGGAGGAAAATGTGTTAGGCGGCCTTATCCTTCCTGTTTGGGGATCGATTGAGAAGGCCATCTCTAAGCAGGTAACTTAACCCTTTTGCTTCTTTATTTGATTTTGTGATTTTTGCTGACATTTTATATTTAAATGAGATCCTTATTGCCATTGGTAGTCCCCTTCAAAGCCATGGTAGACTTGTAATCAAGGTCTATATTTTTTAATTTTTATGTTTGTATATGTTAGTTTTCAGTGAAATCTCAATATTAGGGTGAAGCAACCAACTGTTGCACTTGCTTCGTGAGAACGTTTCTGCGTTGTTTACAAGTTCTAACGAAGATTATCATATCCATCTTGATTTTTCCTGATTTCTTCCATATTCTCTGCTATCTCTTAAACTTTTGAGGTGTCCTCTTAGCTTTGTCAATCATGTCATTACTTGTTCTATCCTGCCCATGTTCAATATAGGATCTAAACTGTGAAATAATAAAATTATTTGTTTTAGTTTGGGGATGGGGAATGGATGTTTTGGAAAAACAGTGGTGATTTTTGGTGCACTTGGCTTCATTGTGGGAGTACAATCTTGTTCCTTCTTGGTTATGGAGGGTAGGTGTCTGAGGAACGTAATTGTAAAAGATTAGATGCAAAGAACACTATTGTTCACTTTTTTCCATGGTGGTTTTGTACTTAGTTTTACTTCATAATTTCAGAATAACAGTTGTTATTGTCGCCTGTGTGCAAGTCTAGCTCACCACTGTTGTGAAATCATCTTAATGACTAGATCTTTTAGACAAATCTCCTTCCTTTTGATGATGTCGGTTTTGCTTGTTAATTTCGGATTAGCAGTTGTCATTTGGCACCTGCATGTGACTGGCACACCATTGCTATTGTGATATTACATTAATGTGTTGTTTTTCACACAAACAACCTCCTATTTGACCGTTTTCAAAACTATGGAGGTTATTTGGGTAGTTTTAGCACTGTCTATATTTGTGCATTTATATATATATGGTTTTCCATTTCCATGCCTCTTTCACAATGTGATTATTTTCAAGATGTTTATCTATAATAATTGAAATCTCTACATACCATATTTATCTGTACAGGCCCGCCAAAGCCATAAACAACTCCGTGTAGTGCGTATTGAGACTACTACGGACAATCAACGAATTGTTGGCCTCCTTGTCCCAAATGCAGCAGTTGCATCCGTGCTTCAAGGTGACTTTCTTTCTCTCTTTCATGCATGCATGGCCAATTAGCGATAACATTGTATCATTATTCATGGTCTCCACAAAAAAAAAAAAATATTTGTGTACTTTTCTAGTATTGTGCCTTTATGCTAGTTGTTTGACAAAAGTTTAAGTTAGTTACTAAGTGATTTTAGCACTAAATTGTGAGTACTACAGATTAGAATAACATTCGACGACAATATTTGTCTATTGAATTCTAATATCAAACCATGCTTAACTTATCTCATCAAATTTCATGTAAGACCATTTTAAAGCAATTTTACCTTTTCGAATGAATCCCATTATGCATTATATTAAAAATATGTCTCATTTTAATTTTCTGGACTTGTACGCCTCTGACACTGGAGGATAAATCTTTGTGCTCTTACCTATAGTCTATAATATTATCTTTGGGAAGGAATAGAAAGAAAGAAAAGAGTATCAGTTACTTGAGTTTGTTTCGATAAAGCATACCATAGATGAATTGAATGAATTTTTTGTTGGGAAATTAAACTACTATTGAGTTTTGCACTTATTACACTTAGTCACTTTGGCTATAGAAATTGTAGTCAAGCTATAGGTAGGGATGGCAATATGGACCCCTTCTTTCTCTGCCCTTGATAGGGGACAGGGATGAATTTGGGAAACTTGGTTGAGGTTGGAGTTGGGATCAAGTGTCCATTTTATTTTTTATTGTATTTTTTTTATATGTTTAATCTTAATAGTTATTATTACGAAAATACCATTTGGTCCATTTTAATATATAACTCTTTTCGTAGTGGGCAAAGTTCTCCCTCGCCTCACCCCATTGCCGTTCGATGGAAATACTAAAATGATCATGTTATCTTTGGTGAAAATCATGCTAAGGCAACCCAAACATGAACGTCCCCAAGAAATATCTCTTTGTTCCCAATATAACAATATAACAACCTGCTCCTCTATTGCCCTTACCCAGCAGAATAATTCCCACTTCATTGCCCTTCTTAGCAATTGGTGATCAAAGTTAATAGTATGTTACCCAGAAAACTTCAAGGGGTTGTGTAATGTGAGGTGTTGCAAGTACAATAGGGTAATTTATATAGTTTATCCAATTTATTATATTGATATTTGTTGTTGAGATCAGGCGATGTCATGTTCTATACAAACAAGATGAAAAAAAACCATTAGTGTCGTTTGATGAATATGTCTCATACTCTAATGATTGATTATTTTTAAATTTTCTGCTACAAGATTCTTACCTGGAGAAATTGAAATTAATGGTGACAGATTTGGCATGGGTTCAAGATATCGATGATTGAGATGGAACAAGGGCGGGGGTGGAGGATATTTTTGGATATTTTTGGCTATGGTTGATGGCATTGTATGAAATGCTGACGATGATTTCCGAGCTCTTGTCCATATGCTTTTTGCTTGACTATTGTTCGATCACAGTACATGTCGTCCAAAATGTATATCTCAAACACTATTTTTGGCTATGGTTGATGGCATTGTATGAAATGGAGACGATGATTTCCAAGCTCTTGTTCATGTGCTTTTTGCTCAACTAGTATTCTCGATCACAGTATAATGTCGTCCAAAATGTATAGCTCAAACACAATATATATATACAGTGTACATGGTTTTCCAGAATATGTAATAGCTGTTGCAAATGCAATATAGTGCTTTTGGTTCAAAGCTTGTTGTCTATATGCTCTGCTTCGCCAGAATTGCTTACCGATGAGAGATTGTTTATGGAATTGAAACATGGTATCACACAAACACACCCCATTTGATAGCATGAAATATACCTATATGTATTGAAATTATAATCCACACTTTCAGGTTTTGCTTTTTGAACCAACACATGGAATATCTATTTTAAGTTGGTATAAACCAATAATAATTTGAAACACTATACTTGTTACGTATTTGTTTATCTATTCGTTAATTTACCCATATGTTCATGTATTATTTATTTGTTCACTTGTTATTTATCTTTTGGTTATTTATCTGTTTAAATTACTACCATTACTGGCCGACTGTTATAGCCCATTTCATGACTTTTTGGGTCAATTTTTTAACGACTTTATCGGCAGTTGACAATCTAACAACAATTGATAAAAATAGAAAAAATAATTCTTTAAAATAATATATTTTCTTGATTAATCACGTCTTTAATCAAAATAAAATAATAATGTCATACATCCTATTAAAAATATATTTATCAAAGATTTTTGACACTGTTTGAGAAGTGATTTTGTAACAAAATAGGTTATTTTATCCATAACAAACAAAACGTCACATCCAACTCATAATAATTACACTATTTTCTCACAAAAAAAAGTCAAAAAGTCCTTCCCAAACCAAGCTTTTTAGCTCAGGCTATAATAGTAAAAAAAAACCAAAAAATTAAAAAGCTAACTCACTTCCCAAACCAATCCTAAATATTTTAATAGTAAAACTTCCTATTAAAAAAAATGAGGGGGCGGTGGACGTGAAGGGTGACGTGGATGAATTGACGTGAGCTCTTACGTTGTTGGATGTGGGTTTGGTTGTGTCTTTGTTTGTGTGTGAGAGAACGCGGAAAATCGAGTCAGATAGATGTCGGACCACCGAGGGTACATTAGTAATTTTCTTATTTCTGGGATTTTTTCATCATACCGAAGTGGGGTTGAGCTGGCCAAGTGGGAATACGGACACGCGTCGATCTGGGAGCCTTGTGGTCCCCACTGCTAGCTGGAACCCTCTCCCCCCTCTCTCTCTCCTCCTAAATTTTGATTCTTTTTCTTTTAGCAAAACGTGCGTTTTCTTGATGGTGACTCGTTTGGTGTTTGATGAAATAACCCAGGAGGGAAAAATGAGTCTGGCTTGTTGGGTCTATGGGGGATCCATCGTGAATTTCATTTTAATAATTTGAATAGTTTAATATATAAAATTTGTTAAGTATTATATATTTATAAAAAATTATTTTGATTAGATATTGATAATTACGTAATCAAATAAGTTTTGTACAAAAAAAATAGATGGTGAAAAAATAAACGGTTGACAAAAATCTAATCTAATGAAATAGCTGTCAATATCCGATCAAGGTGATTTTTTACAAGCATATAATTACTTGAAGAGTTCTACATATTGAACAGTTCAGATTACTGAAACGAGACCCGTGGTGGGCCTCCACGGACTCACCAGTACTCTCCAATTCGATCTAGAACTGAAGGGAAGCCAGTCTCAAGAAAAATTATTAATTGGTTCAAAGGCGTTACGTGACCATACCTTTTATTAATTATAATTTATCATATTTCTTTATATTTTTCAATTACTTAAAACAAATTTATAAACTCCATCCTTACACTAATCATAATATTGTTGAGACATCATATGACGATACCCAAGACCAGCCAATAACTTCTCCCATGAAGAGCATAACCACATCAGCGTCTACCAAGATATTAATAAAATAAAAAAAAAATCTTATATTAATTATCAAAATTTTGTAAATTTTTTTTTATAGAAATTTTTGGTAGAAAGTTATCAATCTCAAATTTCATTGTCATAAAGAAAAATTAAAATGTTTTTAAGAACAAAATTCAAAATATGATAAAAATACCCTTAACTTCTAACATTCTCTCCCATCACCTTACATTATTTAATTACCACAACTATTACCGACTATTGTCGGCCACTATTGACCACGGTTGATTAGTGACAATTTTTCAACGATCACTATTGAGTCCGGATCCTCAGCCGCCCTCTCTAGCGGCCCTTCCTGCGGCGCCCCAAAACAACGTCGTTTTGGGGCCAAATTTCAATTAAAAAAAAAAAAAACACAGCAGGAACAAAGGAGAAGAAGAAAGAAGGGAAAAGAAGAAAGGCAGAGAAAGAAAGGAGAAGGAGGAGGAGGAGGAGGAGGAGGAAGAAGAGTGAACAGAATTCAGAGACCAAAATAAAAAAATAAACTACAAATTTTCCATTTTATTTGTCTTGGTTTTCTTCACAAACACAGTGAACATAATTTCAGAAGAAGAGAGAGAGAGAGAGAGAAAATGGAACAAACCTGAAGATTTCTGGGTATTTGCCATTTCAATCTAATAACATAATCTCAATGTATAAAGAGATTTAAGAGCCCATTTCAAATACCCACCATGGTTTTCGCCGGAAACCCAGATGATCGTGAACAAACTTCTCGACCCAAATCCCATCACACGAATCTCAGCTTCAGATTCATGGACATATCTTGGTTCAAATTCAACAAAAAAATTCCCAAAAACGTGAAGCGAATGAGTGAATCAAAGAGGGATTGAATTGGAGGAGGAGAAAGAGAAGGAGACACTGAATGCGTTTCGTATAATTTCATTATCGGAGGGTTTCGATTTGTCGCCGTTGTTCGAGGAGAGGAAGAAGGAGGAGAATATGAGGTTTGTGACGGCGAGCAGAGTGATAGAGAGGATATAGGAGGTGGGGAAGGCAGCGGAGTTCAGCGTGAGGAAGAGCTTCAGCCTCCTCCTCTCCTCTTCTTCTACCCCTTCTCTTTCCCCTTCTCGATCCTCTCTTCTTTCTTCTTCTCCTTTGCTCCTGCTCTGTCTTTTTTTTTCTTTTTTTTTTTAATTGAAATTTGGCCCAAAACGATATCGTTTTGGGGCGCCGCAGGAAGGGCCGCTGGAGATGGCGGCCGAGGATTCGGGCTCGATCACTATTGGCTGACTGACGTCACTTTTTTGGTGACCACAATCAAGTTGGGATTTTTGAATGATCATTTTCTCATAATTTTCCTTATCATCCTCCAACAACTCATCTTCTCCAAAAATCTACTTTAGCCACTATTTTTAGCAACTATTCTCAAACCATCAACTAATAATGACTAACGTTGCTACCGCTACCACTTAGCAAACAACTATGCCATTATTATTCTTTAATTATGTTTCTTTCAAAGAATAATATGACAATTTTTTCAAATTTATATATTTTTATTCGAAAATAAGAAATTATTATAAGAGCATCTTCAACGCTTAACTTTTTTTTTCATCAAATTTAAGTAAAAGTTTCATTTGATGTCGCGCGTTCCAACGTAGCGTTTTTTAATTTTATCAAACCACTGGTCAACTGGGAGGACAACCAAGGGGATGTCTGGCCGGTCGATTGATCAGTGTAATTTTTTCACAGATTTTTGCAAAAGAGGTGGTCGCTCGGGGGACAACCGGCCAGACGTCCAGTGTCTGCAACTCCAATGGCTATGAGTAGTAAATTGATAAAAGCCACAAGCTATCCTCAATTTGATGGAAGATTTAAGATATCCTAGATTTAATATTTGTTTGGTGAAAGGGTTAGAGTAGCAAAAAGCTTCTCTTTTGGTGCAGCATTGGAGATTGTTTAATTATGTCATTTTTGTATATCAAAACTAAATTTTAATTATTAATTATCACGACAATAGTTTTAATGGGATTAAAGAGAATATATATATATATATATATATTATTTTAATATGATGTAGGAAGAATGATATCATATTATTGGAAAACTTTTGCAATACTAAAACAAAGCTCATAAATTAAAAATAGGTGATTTTTTTAAGGTCCCTGGTATTTAGATTTTATAACATAAAGGATACTCAATATTTTCATAATGTCTAAGGTCCCTCAATATTGATTAGAAAATTTCTTTGGACGAATTTTCTCTAGACTTCACAGAGAAATTCTGGTTTATAAAGATTTTCTTTGGTCGAATTTTCTCTGGACTTCACAGAAAAATTCTGGTTCACAGGCTTCATTATTATTTATATCTGGACTATAAATTTGAATTGTTGAGAATTTCTCTGGACTATAAATCTGTAATTTATTACAGGGTACATTCACAAGGCTTCAAAATTTCTCTGTTTTGTTTTTACCTGATCCAGAGAAAATTCAAAGCACTCCAGAGAAATTCAAAAAAATTTTGCTTTGTTCTTACCTGATCCAGAGAAAATTCAAAGCATTCCGGAGAAATTCAAAATTTATTTACTTTGTTCTTACCTGATCTAGAAAAAATTTAAACCACTCTAGAGAAATTTTTTGATAACCTTCATCATCATCATCAACATCTTCTTTCTACATCAAATAAGCAGCTGTAGCAGCACCATGAAAGCCATAGAAGCAAAAACACTTTGATAGCATCAACACAAATGCACAACAAGACAAATGATTAACTGGAGGTAGCATGAGGCAATAACAGTATCAACTCCATCCATCAATGGCTCGATTTGACCCTTCTAGAATAAGCTGGACAACAAGCAGATATAACAACTGCAAACTAGCCACCTATGATCTCACTTGAGTCAACAATAGCTCAAAGAAAAGAGAAAAAAACACAGCTATAACTCTAGAGAAATTCTGGGAATCCAAATTTCTCTGGACTGGGCTTCTCAGAGAAATTTAACAGACTTGATCATCTTCAAACAATCTCTCCACGAGCACTTTTCTCCTAAGCTCTTCAACACAGCGTGCATTAAGCTATATAACCATAAATGATCAAAGAGTTCTAAGAAGCTCACATGAAAAATAGGCAAAAAATAACTTGTTCAATATAAAAACACATAAAAAACACAACATAAAAGTTCAGAAAAATTTGTAATAATTATAATTTCCTCTGGATTGTAATAACAAGTTTTTAATTTTCTCTAGACTCAAATAAAAGTCCAGAGAAATTCACTTTCAATATCAAAAACACATTAACATCAAAAGACAAAAATGCTCTTTCTCTTCACTTTACCCAGAAAAATAGAGAGAAAGTGAGAGAAAATCCATAGGCATTGAGTTCTATGATTCCATCATCATTATATTCTTCTTCTTCTTCTTCTTTTGTAATGTTTGTAGGACTAAAATCAAACTCAACTAGAGATTCAGTTTTAGCAAATATTGACCATATGCCTTAAGTTCATCATATTGATCATGAAAGTTTTCATCATACAGATTGCAACATTCATCCAAGAATAAAACACAATTCTTCCCTTTGCATCCATTGAAATCTGCAACAAAAAAAGAGTAGGAGCAATCTGTACCCACCAACAATACTCTCTTGCCCAAATCTGTCACTTTAGCCCATTTGTGCTCTTCTTCATTCAGCTTATAAACATTGAAACGAACAGAGAAATTCTGGGAAGGTTAGAGAATTTCTCTGGACTTCCTAGAGAATTTATCTCCAGAGAAATTTTAGGAAGGTCAGAGAAATTCTCTGAATTCCAGTCTAGAGATTTTCTCTAAATTTTCTCTGAATTTCTTAATCACAAAATATAAGATATTAAGAGAACAAAAAAAAGAAAAAGAAAAGTAAATAGGTATTTAACCATGTTAAAAAATCAAATCACTACTGTCACCAAATATATGACATACCCAGAGTTGATGAAAAGCAAATAGGTATTTAACCATGCTAAAAAAATTCAAAAATTGAAATTTAAACAAAACACATTATCAGTAAGATCAGTCTCAACTTCATCTCATTTGTCGCCATCCCGAAATTGCAATTGCCTTCTCAATTCACCAATTTCTGCAGAAAAACACTTGGCGACGTCAAACTTAAAACCTAAATCACATTCTTCAAATAATAAAAAAAAAGGGGGTAAATACTTCAAAATTCAAAATTCAAAATTCAATCAACTATACATATATACAAATATATACAAAATTGCAAGTTGCTTGTCTCAGACCTTCGGGATCGGAATTGGAGTCGCCATCATCGGTGTCATTGGCATTGTAATCGAACTCCTTAGCACTGATGTTGAGCCATTTGCACATTACAATCTTGGGCTAGAAGAGCTGTAGATAGGTGCAACCGAAACAACATCTTCAGCCCACCATCTTTGCAATTCCTCTTAAGTCATCGCAAAGAAAGAAAAACAGCAGCCTTAGAAATTCAAAGAATTCTAGAGAGAGAAAGCATATACATACATATATATACACATACATATACAGAGAGAGAGAAATGAGGTTTGATTTGAGAGAGTTAAATTTCTCTGTGATATATGAGTGTGTGGTTGAGAGACTTTAGATATTATAAAATAATATTGTGAATTTCTTTCACTACTAAAAATGGGAGAGGGATTTTAAACTAATTTTTCCTTAAAAATATTACTATTTCTACATCCCCTCGAAATAATATTTCTCAAAATTTAAATATAAAAGCCTCATTGTTTTAGATAGTGAAACTAGCATAATCACTCGTGCTATGCATGAGTATAAATAAATAATTAAAAACTAATTTTTAAAATTAAATAATAATCTAAAAAAATTATCTAGAATATTTAGTAAAAAAGATTTAGAATCAATTAAATTTTATTCATTTTTATCATAGTTGCATATAAGAGAATTTTTTATAATTCTTATATCATTAATTGTGTACTTTTAATTTTTAATAACAAATACATGTCATAATTTAATTGGTATAAATTAAAAAATAAATCACAAAAATTATGTTTATGACAAAATATAATTACATTTCGTCTTATGAGTTTTGTAAATTTAATTTATCATATGATAGTGGTAAATTACATTTGTCAATATATTAATTTTTTCATATTTTGTAAAGTCTAAAAATTTGTCTAGCATCAAAATTATAATTTGTCTTATGTTATAAAATTTACGTAAAAATGAATTAGAATTCACTTGTGATATTAAATTTGGACTTAACATTAGATTTACGCCAACTTGTCTTTCACCAAATCATTAAAAATTGTTTTAATCTATTTCCAACTTATATGAATCATTTGACCTATCTATTTATTAAATTAGTAAATAGATATTTGTAAATATTTTTTATAATAAAAAAAAAGAACTATGGACATATTTTATGCATACTTATTAAAAAATTTGAGCTTTTTTTTTAAAAAATATATATTATGTTTAAAACAATTAGATGAATAGTTATATATATATACATATGTATGACAAAATTATCTAAAATAGAGCCACCCTGAATTGTAGGTCATATTCTAGTCCTAATAAGTTTAAATTTTATCATAATTCAACAGTTCGTGACTGATATGAGCTAATTTGAGGGTTTTAATATTGGATTAAACACTAAAAAGTAGCTAAGAAGATTTAGTTCCAATAGATTTTTTGGCCAATAATTCTTGATTTAAGCCTAATCCTTGGAGAATTTTCTAGTTCATATCCAATTCATGAGTTAGTAGACCCATCTATTTATTTAATTTTTAATTAGTAAATATATTTTAAAAAAATTATAACAAAAATAAAAAATATGTACATATTTGTTTGGTATAATTATTAACAATTTTAAAATTAATTAAGAAGTTATGTAGTTATTCTTAAAAGAATAAACTACATGGTAATCCCTATATTTTAACTCTTGTGTTATTTTTGTCCTTACAATTTTAATTTGCTCGATTTTGATCCTAAATTTATAATTTTGTCTCAATTTGGTTTAATTGTTATAATTGTTAGTGTTTTTTCTTATTGAAACTACACAAATGAGTAGCATCTGTTATAATTTTATAGACAAAATTATAAATTTGTTCAACTCAGTAAATTAATCTCAACCAACTCAATAACTATTTTCTTTTAAAAACCTTAACCGACATTATCAATTAAGCCAAACTGATATAAAATCTAAAATTAAAGGTAAAATTCAAGCTAATTAAAATTACATAGACCAAATTAACACGAGACAAAACGCGGGAACTATCAATTTAATTTACCCTTCTTAAAATATGTCTAATATTGATTGTATCAATATTAAGATATATTTATATCTGAAAAATTATTTAAAACCAGATCAAGTTAGAACCTAAATAAAAAATTGATGGCTTATTAAAAATATTTAATAATTATAAATTTAAATTTGATCAATTTTTTATTTGATTTTTTTCATAATAGAATTAGGTTGTTTGATAATTATAATTTATAGTTCCAATTTTTCTTTGTATTTTTTAAAAATATTTTAAAATTATATATTATTATAATTTCTTTTGAACTTTCCTTTTCAATCTCAAATTAGTTATAACTTGAATTATATATAATTTATTTTTGACTTTTTATCTACAAAAACTAACAATGAACATAAATTATTTTTTGAACATTGTAAAAAATAAATAAAGAAATATATTATCAATAATAATAATAATAAAACATATTTTTATTTATCATGTGACATCTCACCACTATATTGATAATAGACATTAATAATAAAACTCATTACAATAATACATCAGATGATAAGTAACATATGATCACAATAATTTTTTATAGTTATACAAAAGTATCCAAAATGATATATAAAAATAATAATATATGATCCATATTCAATTTTTATATAGTAAATTTCACACTTAATCTCAGCCACACATTAGTTTTATAAATCAATTCATCACTCAAATTATCTACTATTCTTTTAAGTAATGTTCAACTTTTCAAAACTCGTCCAAACAATACTCTGAGCGAGCTCATCATCATCCTTATTGTTGCCATGCTCACCACCACCACTAACCACTGTGCAACTCTGGTCTAGTTTTTTATCTTTGGAAATTTAAAAAGATAATGTTAGGGAAATAATAAGCTACCGTTAGAGTTTTAAAGAGTTAAAAATATAAAATGAAAAAAAAAAAAATGTGTGGTTTTAGTTTGAGATATTTACCAATAAATCTCATCTCACAAACAAGGACTCCAATTAGTCCTAAGTTTTTTCTATTGATATGTTAAGTCCTATTAGTGGAGAGTTTCTTTCTGTGTGATCCTATTTTTATTTTGGTAATACCCTTTTATTAATGTAACAGGTATGATGTGATACTCCAATGTGATAGGTATTAATATCACACTCTAACAATGTGACACTCCAAAAAAATTAAAAATTCCTTGGTGTACTTTTTCTAAATGTGACAACATGACATGTATGATGTGACACTCTAAAATTTTTACTCTAAAAAAATAATTCCTCCTTAGTATACTTTTTCAAATGTGACAGTGGCAGGTATAATGTGACACTTCAAAAAAATGAAAATTCCTTAGTGTATTTTTCTCAAATGTGACAACGTAACAGATGTGATGTGATACTTCAAAAAAAATAAAAACTTTTAGTGTACTTTTCTCAATTGTGACAACGTGATAAGTATGATATGACACTTAAAAAAAAAAAAACTCTTTAGTGTACTTTTTTTAAACGTGATTACGTGACGAGTATGATGTGACACTCTAAAAAAAATTAAAAACTCTTTAGTGTACTTTTTCCAAACGTGACAACGTGACAGATATGATGTGACACTTCGGAAAAAAAACCTCCTTAGTGTATATTAGGTCCTTATTGTTAACTTATTGTCAAATCCTCGTACAAACTCTGTTGTAAAAAGTTGTAATTTTTCCTTATTTTTTGTCTTTCCTGCTTGAGCTGGACTATTGGTGCTCGAGCGTAATTTGTGATGTCTCAGTAGTTGGTCGTGTCTGTAAACATATTGAGAAGTGTGATTTCGTGCTCGAGCATGTGTTCCAGAGCTCGAGCGGAAACCTGTTTGGTTACACGCATATTTTATTGAAGCCGCTCAAGCGGGCTGTCCTGCGCTCGAGCGGAGATCACGCACTCTGTTTTCTATATATATCTGTTTAGGCTGATTTTAGGGTTTACTTTTTCCTAGATCTTGTTTAAGAGTCTTAGGGTTTTGTTTGAGGTTTTCTTCTGAAAGTCTTGCTGTGTTTTCCTTGATGATTTGAGTGAGTTTTAAACTTATGATCTAAGATATATACATCAAGGAGTTTGTTACTTCATATTCAAGAATGTTCTTCTTTGGTGGATTCCGAAGATTCAAACGTGGAGTTTCAAAGGAGTTTGATTCTGTACATAGTCGTTCATTCGACAAGTGAAGTTGTGGATTCAACTTCAGATTAATCAGTTTCGAGACGAAGGCTTGGTGAAAGAGTTACAGAAGGTTTGAAGACAAATTGACTGAGTTAGATAATTTGTGTATTATCTTTGTAATCTTTCTTTCTTCAGTAGTGGATTGGTTAGTGGCGTTTCGCTCGTGGTTTTTTATTACAATTGAAGGTTCTTCAATTGTGATTTTTCCACGTAAAAATCGTTTGTGTCAATTTATTATTTATTCCGAAAACAACAATCTAAATCACTTTCGTAAGTGCTTGATGATTTAAATTGTGTGTTTTGAATAATTGGGAATTGAAAATTTTTAATCTTGATCTAATCACGAATCACTTAGGATTTTCAGTATTCTTTTCCCAAACACGACATGTAACACTCCAATGTGACGAGTATGATGTGACACTCTAAAAAAATTAAAAACTCTTTAGTATACTTTTTCCAAATGTGACACTTTAACGTGACAGGCATGATGTGACACTAAAAAACTCTTTAGTGTACTTTTTGTAAATATGACATTCCAATATGGCGGACAAATGAGTCATTACACATCCAAACGGACTAAATGGATCATAAGAAAAAATATGAGACTATGGATTACAAGTCCAAAATATAGGACTTATTGGTCAATCCCCCTTTTAGTTTCTCTTTTTGCGTATATGGGTGATAATTTTTTTTAATTTTTTTTATAAATTATGGAACAATGTTCATTATTTAAAATTTTATTTATTGATGGGCAAGTCAATTAAATGTTTTTAATTTTTTACAAATAAAAAAATTTGAAAATTTTGTTCAAGAAATTTAAAAAAATGGTGAAATCATAAAGAACAATATAAGACGCCTATTCTATCAAAAAAAAAAAAAAACTCATAACTGTATTATCAATTTACATATATCAAAAATAATAATAACAACAATATAAAAAATACACAAACATCCGCCAAAAAAAATAAAAATAAAAATCAAATTAACTCCCAAAACAAAAATAGTTAAACAAATATATATTTATTATCAATTTAGTTGGAAAAAAAATACATTGGAAAAAAAAAAGTCATATAGAGAAGGGGAAAAAAAATACTCACATGGAAATAGAAATTTACAAAAAAAAGAAAAGAAAAGAAAAGAAAAGAAAATCACGAACAAACAATCTTAAAATAAGTTTGGACTATTGACAAAGAGATAGACTAACATTTGCATCATTACATTTGGAGAAGAGTTGGTCGGTCTAGAAAAAAGATCATATATTGATTATTCTAAAGAGAGAATTGTATTGAATTTTTAATTTGATTGGGTCTTTAAAGTTTTAGGATTTACATTATTTTTGGAAAGGGTGAGGGTGGCTTACCATATTATTTTGAATTTTGAAATTCAAAATCGTAGATAATTAGTACCTTTATTGTTTCTTTATTTGAATTGTTTTGATCAATGTTATTTTTGGAAAGAGTAAGGGTGACTTATCATATTATTTTGAATTTTAAAATTCAAAATCATAGATAATTAGAGCCTTTTTTGTTTTTAGTTTTTTGACTTAAAGAACTAACCAATAGATTTTTTTTTTATTTCTTTAAAAATTAACAAAATTAGTTTGGAAGTTTGGAGCTCTCACAATCAATGTTCTTAAAAATATCATTTTCCTTATATAATACTAGCATAAAACCTGTGCTATGAACAGGGAGTCAAAATTTTATTTATAAATTAAAAATAATAAAGCCTTTTAAAGTATATATATATTGCACAATCTTGATTTATATTTCTCTTTGTTTTTAATATTTTATTAAAAATATTTAAATTTGAAAGAGAAAAAGAGATGTGATTTTTGTTGTGGTGTGAATCAAGGTGGACTTGGTAGATTTTGATTATGATAGAGATTTAATGTGATAATTTTTAGTAGTAAAATATACATTAAAATTAGGCCTTATCTTGTTGGGTGTTCTAAATTTTAAACCTTTACGCAATCAGAGATTTTTTTTTTTTAAAGTGAACATTGGGTGACATGGTAAATAGTCTAATGATTATGAATTTTTTTAAATTTTTTTTAATACTTATTACATTTTTTATAATCAAATAGTTATGATTGAGATATAGTCAAATATCTGATCCAATTGATAATGACCACATATGCGAATTAATTTATGTAACGCCCTCAAAATAAATGCGTAAATCAATCGTCATAATATCCATAGACATAGGAGAATAAAATATACATTCATTCATCAGAGTGTTCTTCACAAAAGCACTACATGTTGACAACAAAAGTAAATGCCCTACGGGCATACAACTTTCCAAGTCAACACTTAGTTACAACAAAAGAGAGTTCTAACTCTTTACATCTTAAGCCCTTGGCCCGGAATTACAGATAACATTAACAAAATAACAAAAAGGGAGTCTTCAACTCCTAAACCTCCCAACCTATCTTGGAGGCGACAAATTACCTGCACCTGTAAAATAGTGTCCCAAGTAGGGTGAGCCAAAGCTCAGTAGAGACATGCTAAACCAAATATGAGAAATAACTAAAACATTAACATTCGATAAATGATCAACACTTATAAACAAACATATCCATTTTCCAAAATTAATCAACATTTACAGCCGCATCCCAATTCACTTCCGTTTATTATCCAAATCAATTCATAAACATGGTTCACTATCTAACCAAACAATTTAAGTGAGACTACAACTCATCTTATTAACACCTCAATTATCCATAATTCAAAATGAGACTACAACTTATATTATCAATACTTCAATTATCCACATCATTCAGATGTATAAAAGGTTTCGGGACTTTCACCCTGGACACTCCGGCTAACTTAATTATCAATGGAGTCCATCCCCTATCTCCTCCCGAAAAATGGAGTACATCCCCTATCTCCTCCTAAACAAAGATACATATGCAATGTATTAAACACTTATCATATACAATGATCAATTAACGTACATATACAATGTGTTATTCCAATCGTCATTTTCAATGACATACTCCAATTGATTAGTTTCAATTTCCCTAATCATCATGCAATGTCTACAACAATCAAGGCTATCCTCCGCCAATAGCCCAAAACAGTTATTTCTAAACAGATAAATAAATCTATCAAACAGATAATTTATTTCATTTTTCATAGGTGAGTGATTCATCGATCCAACTGCACCATTATAACACATTTTTCCCCAATTTCATAATTTCACACTTTATTCCATTGTTTCTACAAATAATACAATTTATCCTAAATTAGGGCATTATTCTTCTTTTTCCCAAATATTGACTCCAAGGTTCAAATCTCACCATTTTATACAAATAACTAATATCTATGTTAAAACTCATAAAAAGGAGTAGTTTATCCCTACCTTAACTGGAGAGACTCAAAGGAGATGAAGGAAGAAACTCAAAGTGCTCCAAAGCTCAACTCTTTCGGATCAAAACGTAGCCATCGCGAAGCTCAAGCTTTAATACAAAGAGATTAGGGTATAAAACCACTAGAACTAGGTGTATTTGTAAAGAGAAGGAGTGTGTAAAGAGAGAAACAGCCTGATCTAGGGTTTGGAATAAAAAAGAGATGAAAAAGTGAAGTGTAAACCCACTGCTGTGAACTGATATATATAGCTCGCTCGAGCGAAGAAGTGGTCGCTCGAGCGACCAGACACAACAGACACCTCGCTCGAGCGGACAATGCAAAGCTTCAGGTCTGCAACGCAGAAGCATGCTCGAGGGCAGGGGTTCTTGCTCGAGCGAAGAATACCAACCTTCAGGTTCAAAAGAGACGCAGACGCAGACGCAGACGCAAACGCACGCTCGAGCGAAAGAGTGCTCGCTCGAGCGAAGAGACACACCAGACCAGGTTCGCTCAAGCGCAAGAAAGCTCGCTCGAGCAGAAGCTGCGTCTAGAAAAAACCTGAAGACTCACAATCCTCGCTCGAGCGTAGAAGCAAAATTTTGGGCAGCAACAACTTATTCTAACTCCCAACCAACCTGTTTCAAACTCACCCAATACATCCCAAAACTCAAATACAAAGAATTAAAGGACGGAAATGAGATACAGACAACAACAACAACTGCGGAACCCAAGTCTGGAACGAAATAAATAATGGGGAAAACCAGGATCGCTATAATTTATCTAATACTTAAGTGTTTTCACCATCTAAAAAAAATTAGGTGTTTTTATTTAGTTATTTTTATTTGTAGTAGAATAAGATAAGTATTTTTAATGTTCAAATTTTTTTTTTTAAGTTTAATAAATAGTTATGATTAAGTTACAATCAAAATGTTTAACCCAATTGGATTATGCCCCATGTAATAGATGTTTTTAATTTTAGTTTTTTAAATTTAGCCAATAGATATAATTGAATTGTAGTCATGTTTAATCCCATTAAATTGTGTTACTTATATTAATAAGATAGTTATTTTTAATTTTTAAATTTAGCAAATATGATTAAAGGATGATTCAATAGAAACCAAATTGATCTTATTAGTTGATCAGTTTTTTCTCATAAGGAGTCTCAAGTTTTTTTTTTGGAAGAAAGTAAGATTAAGAAGAAAAATATCTTAATATAAAACAATATGAATAATATCTAACAACTGACTTTCGCCGATTCAAATATATATATATATATATGAATAATTATTCAAACTAAATATTGATAATTTGTATACCACACAATTTATTAATAAAGTTCTCACATAAACAATAGAATAGACAAAAGTGAGAATAAAACCAATACAAAATAAATAAATAAATAAAAGAATAGAAAAAAAAAATATATCAATTTAATAATTGTAATCAATCATTGAAATGAATTTTTAAGATATCATATATAACTAATAATTAGATCAATAGAGACAAAATGTATAGTAGCAGTCATACCAAATAATGGCCCTGTTTGATAGAGCTGTGGGAAAGTGCTTATAGCTTATGCCCAAACAGCTTATAACTTATAACTATGAACATAAGCTGATTTCTGACTTATAAATTAAGCATCTCCTGCCCTACTCAAAGAATAAGCTGATTTCTGACTTTCAAAAAACTATAAGCTATAAGCTATAAGCTAAAACAAACAAATCAAAATAGCTTAAATTAAGCTGAAAGCTGAAATAAGCAGCTTTTAAGCTGCACCAAACAGGCACATTATAGGGCAAATGATATATTTGAGAAACATGCATAATACATAATATATATATATATATATATTTATTATTATTATAGTGAGTTAAAATGAAGTGATTGATAATTGCAATATGCATGAATTATTCAAAAAAATTCTTTTCAAAGTACTATCACAAATTACATACAAAGATCTATAAATCTAGAGCAATTGCATGAAAAAGTTTATAGACCCAAGTAGATTTTATGTAAAACTATATAGACCGTATGTAAATTTTATGAATTTGAACATGTTGCTTAAAAAGATTTATCATTAAAATATGCAATAGAATAACGATGAAAAAAAATTACATGAAATTTTATGACTTCAAATAGATTTCAATTAAAAAAATGATTAAACTCGAGGGATTGCTTGTAAAGCTCTGTATATTATAATCTTCCGTAGAGAGGAAAAATAAAAAATTTATTGGAATTAGGAGATATAAAATATTAATACCTTAGAGAAATCTTTATGATCACCACTCCGTTAAGAGGAAGGAAAAAAAATGGATGTTGTTCGGGGGTTTATTTCCAATGTTGGGTTTTGTTGGTGGATGTTCAAATTTATATGAAAACTTAATTTAAAGATAATGTATTTTGGAGGTTTAGTGTTTAAATTCAAATTTAATTTTTTGATAAAGATAATGAGCTAAAGATATCATAGAAAATTTAAATTTAAAATTTTAACATCGCATGTTTTTAAAATACAAATCAATTATTTTATTTTTTTTAAAAGCAAACATTTATATGATAAATGTTAACACTTATTTGGTTGTTTATTTATTATTTTTGACCTTTTTTCATTGCTCTTTTTTTTTTTTCTTTTTTTTTTGTAAAATGAAGTATGATCCAATAGAAATTGAGTATGGCATTTTGTATTTTTTTTAAATGTAAAAATTCAAAAATTTTGGATTGAGATTTTAGATAGACACCCACAAAAATATTATCTGATTTTTAAATTTTTTTTTATATATATAACAGTTAGGAATAAGAGTTGTAGGACATTTGGAGACTTTTGACATAATAACTACATTTGCTTATATATATAGTATAGATATAGATAGATATTATACAATCAATGATAAGTCATATATAAATTTAAAATTCAAATATTTTATAGCTATTTTTTCCCTTCATTTTAAACGATTATTGTTATGTGTCCATTACAAACTGTAATGGTAGATAATTTACCTAATCACTTAAATCGTTATAACTCTTTAATATGACTAATTATAAAATAATAATTTTAGAATGTTGATAGCAAAATTTGGTTAGGGAATGAAGGCATTAAGAAAATATACCAAATTTTGCTATCAAGGGGAGATATATAAAGAAGTAAATTTGGTTAGAGAATGAAGGCACCAAGGAGAGATGTGTGGCAATTAGGGCTGTGCAAAATACTATCTAATCTACTAAAACTGTACCGATCCGCATCAATTCGCACCACTCTAATCGCTAACCGCGGTTTAAACTTTAAAATTTATAATCCGCCAACTGAACCGCTCCGCTCCGCTATAGTTAATACATATATATTTTTTAACCTCCAATGAAATATTAATGTAAAAATGAGTGTGAGACAAATTTAAGATATGAAATTTATTAGAAATTAGTGATTATATATATGAAACATATTATGTAAAATTATTTTGTGCTATATATCTAAAAAATATTATATAAATTAGTGTTATATGTTATGTAAATGTATGATAATTAGTTAGAATATCCTTCAATCCGCCAATTCGTCAAAAACTGCCAAAACTGCACTTTGTCAATCCGCTAATCCGCTAACCCGTCATTCGATTTGTAATTTTATTCTCAAACCGTCCGAATCGCACTGCACACACCCTAGTGGCAATAGGGCAAGTATAATTGGAGAAGGGAAAGTCAAAGTGGCTAGGAAGAGTGGGGTGAGAAGGTGATTAGGAGATGCTAGATGTTATGAGTGTTTAGGGGAGAAGCATGAGAAGAAAATGTTAAATTTGTCAAGCAAATGCAAAAGAGAGTGAGCAATGATCTAAAGGAGGTAAGAAACTTAAAAAATTTATACTTATGATTCGCTATTTCACCCAACAAACTTTGATATGAAGTCAATTATAATACTAGAGACTTCAAAGATAAAATATATTAGTGATTCACAATAAATGTATATTTTTATAATTTATTCTAATTCTTCTACTATAATTTATACCAATTGATTATAGCGCACAGATTTATTTTACAACAAAATTTTGATGTCAACCCAACAAAAATCTTTAATTGTAATTCAAATGAAAATAGTTCAAATTTATTTGATTCTATTTTTTTTTCTTTTCATAAATTTAATTTCAAAATATATTTTTAATTCTTTTTTCAAAACCGTGAATAGCACGGATCTTAATATGATATTTTTATGTGGTGGGTCAGTTTACAAAACAAAACACTGACAATGGCCATTCATTTTGTGGTTGTCTAATCTCCATTATAGGTTCTCATTTTCAGCCTATTGTTAGATGATGATGACTTAGTGTATGATAATGACATTATAGTTGTTTTATGGTTTATTTTATTTTAAATCGATAAATACTAGTCAAAGGTCAAACCTCTTGACCTTGGTTAGAACATGATATTTGTAAAGTTGGCATTCTAGTGGTGATTATGGGCCTGTTTGGTGCAGCTTAAAAGCTGCTTATTTCAGTTTTTAGTTTAATTTAAGTTATTTTGATGTGTTTTTGAGCTTATAGTTTTTATAGCTTATAGCTTTTAGAAGCAGACAGAATCAGCTTATTCTTTGAGTGGGGCAGGGATGCTTAATTTATAATCAGAAATCGCTTATGTTCATAATTATAAGCTACTGTTTAGGCATAAATATAAGTACTTTTCTACAGTTCTAACCAAACAGGACCTATATAAGGTTGATAGTGAAATTTCTTGCTTATATTATTATATTCATAAGGTTTTAACAATTTGTTCATTCACATAAAAAATTCAAAAGTTTCTGTGAGTAGCTCAACAATTAAAAGTGAGTCAGGAGACAAATTATAAATTTAGATATTTTGAGTTCAATTTTTATTAACATCTCTTAAATTTAATTGATATTTGCGATTTGTGTTGTACGTTGAATTTAACAGATTCTTCATCATAAAAAAATAAAATATTAAGAGCTTAAATCAAATAGAGAGAGTAGTCACATGCTAATAGGATATTCTTATATTTTTCTTTAATGATTAAAAAAAAAAGTTTCTACATAATTTGGTTGTCAAAAAATCTCAATTCAAATCTTTTGATATATATTTATTATCTACCAATAATTTTGGAAGAAAAAAAAAAATTTAACTTTGCTTGGTTATAGTTTTCAGAAAATTCTATTTTCTTGTTTTCGTACTTTTTTATTTTTACCAAATTTTTTTAATATTTTAAGTAATTTTTTTAATTTTTAGACATACCTAACATAAATATACTTAAAAAGTAAAAAATTTGTGAAAAAAAAACCTTTTAAAAATTCACTAAATACCAAAAATACAAAAAAAAAGAAGAGAATTTAGTACATTTTTATGTATTTATTAATTTTTAAAATACTTTTTCACAAATTTTTTACTTTTTAAATGCATCTAAAAATAAAAAAAAATGCATCTAAAAAAATAAAAAAAAATATTTAAAATTTTAAAATATTCACTAAAACCAAAAAATAAAAAAAAAAAACTCAATTTTTAAAAAATTTAATCTAAAAAATTCAAACCAACCACAGATATTGCAAGAGTTATTATTTGTTTGTGAATTTAGTAACTTTGATTTGATAGTCACCATTTATGTCTTTAGTCAAAGAAGGCAAAGAAGACATCAAGGGGTGTGTTGCAATACTCGGTCAAAAAGTGGCACTACTTCCAATTTTGATGTGCACTCGGCTCTCTTCATTTGAAATTGTCAAAAATGATGAAATAAATCAAAATTTAACGCACAAAAAAGCATTTTTCAATGATTTTAGGTTGGAACGAGTAAGTTCATCTTTTGAGCATCAAATAATTGAAGTTCCACCATTTTTGATTCATTGACCATGTATATATTGGTTAGGAAAGTGGTAATGTTGAATCTATGCTTCTAAAGTTGATTCCAAATTTCCCCAAAAATAGTTGAGAAAAGTGAAGAGAGAGAGCCTTCCTTTTGGCAGCCCTTGTCAAGCCTTTGAGACTACTTGCCTTTAATTATTCCACTTTTCTAGAAGATTCCCACCTACTAGCTCATTTTACTTTGAATTGATCATAATCTTGGAGTTGATTAGTAAATGAATAATGATAATTAAGAAGCTGACATTTTATTTTTTAAAATACTATATATACATGTCTTTGGCACTAGATAGGAAAATTTTAGTTGCTCCAAGAGTATTACTCTACATAATGATCAAATATATATATACATACTAGTGTTTGCCCGTGCCTGAAGGCACGGTGTCAAAAAAAAAAAAGAACAAAAAAGAGAAAACAAAATAAATAAATAAATAGGGAGGAAAATAAAAAAAAATAAAAAAAGGAGGAAGGTGGGATCATGGAAGGGTGGGTGAGAAAAGAAAAAAGTAAGAGAAAGAAGCGGGAAAGCAGGATGCATCACAGCAGTTGTTTTATAGTTTAAACAGATGTAAACCGTCCAAATGTCCTAATTGAACAAATGTGTGTAGGACAAATTCAAAAAGTATCATGCTTTATTATATAGATATATAAACGGTTAACACAAAAACATTATGACCATTATATAAACTAATTACATTTCAATTGAGGCACCATTTGACACCCTCCGTTTGGCAAGGAGATTTGGGGCTATTTTAGCCACAAAAGACAAAATAGGCTATTTTAGCCACAACAAACAAAACATCACATCCAACCCATAATCATTACACTCTTCTCTCACAAAAAAAGTCAAAAAAACCAAAAAGCCAAAAAGCCCTTCCCAAATCAAACTTTTTAACCCAGGCTAAAATAGCCAAAAAAACTAAAAAGTTAAAAAGCCAATCTACTTTCCAAACGGAGGCTAAGTAAGTTTTATGCACGTATTTTGTTCATATATATTAGGAAAATTCTATATACGAAACTTTTTAATTATGATGAGATGTGTGCGAAGGTTGTAACACAATGGGTTCGTTTGGTTTGAATTTCTCAAAAAATTTTGAGAAAATTTCTCTACAAATGAGTTTTCAAAAAAACTCAAACCAAACAAATTTCTCAAAAAATTTCTCAAAACTTGTAAACCAAACAAGTTTCCAAACAAATCTATCCCTCATTACACATCAAATCAATCACTTTTTCCAAAACTCTCTCTCAAAATAATTTTCCAAAACATCTTTCTAAAAAAACCAAACCAAACAACTTTTCGTACTTTTTATCTCCCAACTCATCTCCCAAACTCAAACCAAACATACCCAATATGTTTAAGGTTACAATTCAACTACGTTGTGCAGAAATGTCAATGGACCAATGAATTGTAATTCAAAATTATTATTTTAAATGTAATTTTGAGTATATTTCATCATAACTTCACACATATTATATCATAATAACTTCACACATATTATATCATAATTAAGGGGTTGTTTGGGATGATCTAAATAAGTGCACTTTTTGACTTTTTATGAAATATGAGTTGGATTTGGGTTAAGTTTGAAGTGATGTGTTAGAGAGGTGATGTGACTTAAATAAGATGATGTGACTTAAATAGGATAGTGACTTTTTGACTTTTTGTTTTTTTTAAGACATGCCAAACTTGGCCTAAAACATAAATTTATATCAAATATACTTGCTAACGAATGCTTAACCATGGTTGGGATTGTGAATTTTAGTGGAGTTGATTGTGTGCATGTCGAAAGGAAAATGAAAAATTCCCCTAATTTTCTTCCCCCTAATCCCCTAATTTTCTTTTTAGAAAACTGTTTTCTTTTTTTTTTTTGTTTTCTTTTTTTTTTTTTTTTTTTTTTTTTACTTAAAGTGGGAATTCGGGGGCACCCCCTCGAGCTCCCAATCATCTCCCATGTCGAAATAATCTGAATAATTCATTTCATGGCACAAGTTAGAAATCAACATGTCCAAATTTTCAAATTAAAAAAGCAGAGCTATTATTGCACTAACTGGTTTTGTGTTTTTGGGTCAATAGAGGAAAGGTGCTGAGGGTTGAAAGTGTAAAGCATTGTTGTTGGTTCGGTTGGTTAGGTTTGAATCCGTACTCAAACAGTAAATGAAGGCAACATAGCATATACATACCTACATATCATATATATTTATGTTAATTACAAATATATTCTTTAAACTTTATTTAAAATATAAATTGTTTATTATAATTTTAAAAATTACGTTTTGTCCTTTCAAATTTTTAATTGCATAACAAATGACATATTTTATTCATAAATTATTAATGTAATTAATATTTTTTAATTTTGTCAAAAATATATTTCAGTTAACAATTTTGATGATTTTGCTATTGCATAAGAGAGGAATTAGAAATTTTATTTTTATGTTAATTCTGTTAAATAAAACAATTCTGACAATAAACTATTTAAAATTTTTAAAACTATTCAAAATAATTTATATTTTAAACAAATTTCATAAATGTGTTTATAATTTATCAAAAAATATGTATATATTTGATTTTGGACATGCTTTCAGGCTTTATAATGGCCTCATAAAATTGAACAATAATGATAGAGAGTTTTTGAAACTCCAAAGAGAGTTCTAATGATGTGGCAAGAGAAAAAAACAAAAACAAAAACATTGGCACACACATCACACTACATCACATGTGGGTATCACTTTTACCACATCACTAAAGCTCTCTTTAGAGCTCCAAAATTAGAGTTCTCAATATTTATTCTAAAACTAAATTCAAAGCGCGCTTGCGCACGTGCTTTTCTATATATATATACTTTCTTATAGGTTCGAGAAAAATAAAAAATAAAAATCAACTAACACTATAAATTCAGATTTATGAATTTAGAATTTATTTAGAAAAAACAATTAAGAGGGGAATTAGAAATTTTATTTTTTATGTTTTGTTAAATAATACAATTCTGACAATAAACTATTTAAAAATTTTAAAACTATACAAAATAATTTATATTTTAAACAAATTTCATAAATGTGTTTATAATTTATCAAAAAATATGTATATATTTGATTTTGGACACGCTTTCAGGCTTTCTAATGGCCTCATAAAACTGAACAACAATGATAGAGAGTTCTAATTTTGAAACTCTAAAGAGAACTCTAATGATGTAACAAGGAAAAAAAAAAAAAACATAGACACACACATCACATCACATCACATGTGGGTCCCACTCTTTACTATATCACTAGAGCTCTCTTTAGAGCTCCAAAATTAGAGTTCTCAATCCTTATTCTAAAATTGAATTCAAAGCACGCTTGCGCACGTGCTTTTCTAAATATATATATGCTTTCTTATGGGTTCGAGAAAAATAAAAAATAAAAATCAACTAACACTATAAATTTAGATTTATGAATTTAGAATTTACTTAGGAAAAATAATTAATAGTTCAAATTCATTTTATTTAAACCTCACACTTCATCAATTTAATATTCTCTATACAAATACATTCGGAATAAATTGTGGATTGATAAAAGTGAGTTCATAACATTTTTGAAAAAAAAATATTCAGCTTGTTTGGTTCTGATTTTCAAAAATCGGTTTTCAAAAAATTTTACTTTTTTATTTTCCGTATTGTAATGTTTTCAATGATTTTTTTTAATACTTTAAGCAATTTTTTTTTAAATTTTTTTTAGACATATCTAACATAAATATACTTAAACGGTATAATATTTGTGAAAAAATCTTTAAAAAATACACTAAATACCAAAAAATACAAAAAAATAAAAATTCAGTACATTTTTCATATTTTTGTATATTTATTAATTTTTTGAACTATTTTTTTACAAAAATTTTACTATTTAGATACATCTAAGTAAAGTGCATCTAAAAAAGTAAAAAAAAAATGTTTAAAATTTTAAAAATATTCACTAAAATTTTAAAAAAAATACGAAAAATAAAAAACTCAATTTTCAGAAAACTGAAACTAAACACACTGATTAATTTTGTATATGAGTTAAGAGTTTCAAAAGTGACTCAATTATTAGAATACTTATTATTATATTGTTAAAGGCCTTTAAGAACATTTAAAAAAAATTCTCAATTATTAGACCACTTATTATATTGTTAACGGCCTTCAAGAACATTTGAAAAAAATCTTAATGCTCAACGTCTCACTTTTCAAAAATTCAATAAGATAAACTCTCATTTTGATATTTAACCTAAAATCACAGACAAAAATCTAAGGGCCGGCAAGGGTTACAACTTATTGGTCGTTTGGGTTAAATGAGTATTTACAAAACAATGTAATGCAATAAAATGAATTTCAAATTATAGTTAATAAGTTCAGTTAATCATGCTTAAATTGATTGTACTTTTTTAAATATGCACTCTTATACATTATGTATAAGGACTTTTCTTAAGTGTGCAACCCTCAAGGTTGCACACCATGTGCCACTTACACAAAAAGTGTAAGTGAAAGGTGGAAAAAAAGCCGGACTGCAAACAGAAAAGACGTAAGTGTAAGGCGTAAGTTGCACACCATAACAGGACCCTATGTATAAATATTTTAAGTTTCTTATGAAATATGTTTTAAGAATACACTCGTTAACAAAAAGTGCTAAGTAAATATAATAACAAAGTGGTGGAATTTATCAAAATATTCATATTCTTCCTTTATCATTCCTCTTTTTTCCTTTTCCCTTTTCAACTTTAGTCACCGCTGGTCAATTATTGTTGGACATCACTCTCCTATCCTTGCCATCTTAGCCTTTTCCCCTCCCTCCTCCGCCACCCTCAAGTCCTTTCTCATCCCCTTTTGCCACCTTCTTCATTCTATCATGTTCCTCTCACCTCTTTTTGTCATCTCCACCACCGCCGTCATCTTCCTACCCACCCCTCTTATTCCTCTCTTCTTACTACCTTCGTTTCCCTTCATGAAATCCTCTGCTTCTCTTGTCTTGAAATCTTAGAGAATGCTATGTATACAAATTAGAATACCATAACTAACATCACATTCAAAATAAATCTTAACTACACAATATATTTCTTGTATTTGATTTTTCACACCTAACATTGAGAAGTAGTGAATAAAATTATTACCATTTATTCAATTTAATACTTTATATTCCAAGAGTACGGAAGCTCTATTGAGTAGTTCTCATTGTTTGAATAGGCATAGGGGCATATCCCATCTTCTTGTTCAATAAAGTTAAAATCTTGATCTCTCTCATAAATATTTTCATAATAATGGTGCCAACTAATGGAGCTGGTAACGTCTTTTGTGTGGTATAAAACGCATAGGATTAAATTCTGTATTTACCTGCACAATAAAAATAAATAAATAAAATTCTATATTCATTGATGGGCAGGAGATATGGGTTGGGAGAGGGCTGCCATTATGTATATATCAAAAAATATGTATATATTTGATTTTGGACACGCTTTCAGGCTTTATTATGGCCTCACAAAACTGAATTCAAATTCAAAGCGCGTTTTGCGCACGTGCTTTTCTAAATATATATATGCTTTCTTATAGGTTCGAGAAAAATAAAAAATAAAAATCAGCTAACACAATAAATTCAGATTTATAAATTTAGAATTTACTTAAAAAAAATAATTAATAATTTAAATTCATTTTACTTAAATCTCACGCTTCATCAATTTAATATCCTCTATACAAATATATTCGGAATAAATTGTGGATTGATAAAAGTGAGTTCATAGCATTTTTGAAAAAAAATATTCAGCTTGTTTGGTTCTGATTTTCAGAAAACAGTTTTCAGAAAATTTTATTTTTTTATTTTCTATATTGTAATGTTTTCAATGAATTTTTTTTAGTATTTTAAACATTTTTAAAAATTTTTAAACACACCTAACATAAATACACTTAAAAAGTATAATATTTGTGAATTTTTTTTTAAAAAAATACACTAAACACCAAAAAATACAAAAATAAATATGAAAATTCAGTACATTTTTTTGTATTTTTTTATATTTATTAATTTTGTGAACTATTTTTTTTACAAATATTTTACTATTTAGATACATCTAAGTAAGGTGCATCTAAAAAAGTAAAAAAAAAAATTGCTTAAAATTTAAAAAATATTCACTAAAAACAAAAAATCACGAAAAACAAAAAACTAAATTTTCAAAAAACTGAATTCAAGAAATTAAAATCAAATACACTGATTAATTTTATACATGAGCTAAGAGTTTCAGAGGTGACTCAATTATTAAAATACTTATTATATTGTTAAAGGCCTTTAAGAACATTTAAAAAAAAATTCTCAATTATTAAACTACTTATTATATTGTTAAAGGCAACATTAAAAAAAAAAAAAAATCTTAATGCTCAATGTCTCACTTTTCAAAAATTCAATAAGATAAACTCTCATTTTGATATTTAACCTAAGGTCACATACAAAACTCTAGGGCCGGTAAGGGTTACAACTCACTGGAAAATGAGTGTTTACAAAACGATGTAATGTAATAAAATGAATTTTAATTATAGTTAATGAGTGCCTTAAAATATCGATTAATCAGGCTTAAATTGATTGTACGTTTTTTAAAAATACACTCTTATACACTGTATATAAGTATTTTAAGTGCTAAGTAAATATAATAACAAAGTGGTAGAATTTATCAAAATATTCATATTCTTCCTTTGTCATTCCTCTTTTTTTCTTTTCCCTTTTCAACTTTAGTCACTGCCGGTCACTTATTGGTGGACATCACTCTTCTACCCTTCCTTGCCATCTTAGCCTTATCCCATCCCTCCTCCACCACCCACAAGTCCTTTCTCATCTCCTTCTGCTACCTTCTTCATGTTCCTCTCACCTCTTTTTGTCATCTCCACCACCGCCGTCACCTTCCTACCCACCCCTCTTTATTCCTCTCTTCGTACTACCTTTGTTTCCCTTCATGAAATCCTCTACTTCTCTTCCCTTGAAATCCTAGAGACTGCTATGTATACAAATTAGAATATATAATATGATTAAAAAATATACTATATTCATAACTAACATCACATTCAAAATAATCTTAACTACACAGTATATTTCTTGAATTTGATTTTTCACACCTAACATTGAGAAGTAGTGAATAAAATTATTACCATTTATTTAATTTAATACTTTATATTCTAAGAGTAAGGAAGCTCTATTGAGTAGTTCTCATTGTTTGAATAGGCATAGGGGTATATTCCATCTTCTTGTTCAATAAAGTTAAAATCTTGATCTCTCTCATAAATATTTTCATAATAATGGTGCCAACTAATGGAGCTGGTAACGTCTTTTGTGTGGTATAAAACGCATAGGATTAAATTCTGTATTTACCTGCACAATAAAAATCAATAAATAAAATTCTATATTCATTGAGATGGGTAGGAGATATGGGTTGGGAGAGGGCTGCCATTATGTAGGTCATAATTGTTGGACCTCAAAATTTTCAGTTTTTATTTACAATATTAATAGTAATACAACATCTCTCTCTCTATATATATACATCAAATACATTTTAATTGATTTAATTTTAAGAAAAATAAAATGATTAAAAATTTATAATATTAACAACAGGGTTAAGAGTTATTTTTAATATGGAAAATGATTTGGAGCCTTAAAAAAGTCTCCCCTAATCCCCAAAACGACGTCGTTTTGGGGATTTTTTTTTTTTTTTTTTTTTGCCTTGGTTTGAAAATTCGGGGGATTAGGGGGGGAATTTCGGGGGACATAGCACGGCCCTTTTAATATTTTCTAACCGAATAATTGGAGTTCGCTTATGATTAATTTAATTAAAACTCATTTGACTTCAATTTAAATATAAACAAATCAAATGCAAAACACAAATTTTAAAACTTGTTTTTGTTTTTTTCAAATCAAAATTGTTGCATTGAGGTGAAAGCATGAGTTGGGTAGACTATATGATTAATGGGTCCGATCAAAAAAAAAAAAATGATTAATGGGTTTTGGAAGCGGGGAAATGAAGCAGCACGGGATCATGATGGAGCGGCACTCACGTGAGCATTTACTCACTCAATGGCACGAGTTATTATAGCTATTTATAATGTGAGGGCACCCTCATTGTCTTACCATGAACCCGCAACTTATATTTCCTTTGTAAGAAAAATTGATATTCAAAAAGCAAAATCAAAACATCAATTCCCTAAATTTTAGATAATTATTTTTTTAAAAATGATTTTTACTTAAGCATAATATTCATATGTAATTTTTCTAAAATAATATTGGATTCATTTTATTATTTTGGACATTTGAAATGTAATACAAGTGCTCTTAAATATGACGAATATCTTAATTAAAATCAAATCTTAATTTGTTTACAATGTAAATTTGTAACATACATTATATTTCCTAGCATAAATTTAACTTAAATAATAAAAAAAATAAGAATAAAAATAATGAGAAATTTTTACTTTGCCTCTGTTTGGGAAGTGGGTTGGCTTTTTGGCTTTTTAGTTTTTTTGACTCTTTTAGCCTAGACTAAAAAGTTTGGTTCGGGAAGGGCTTTTTAACTTTTTTGACTTTTTTTGTGAGAGAAGAGTATAATGATTATAGGTTGGATGTGATATTTTGTTTGTTGTGGCTAAAATAGCCTATTTTATCTTTTGTGCCTAAAATAGCCCCAAACCTCCTTGTCAAATGGAGCCACTCAAACTATCGCACTTTTATCTTTGAATTATTAAACAATTACTTAAATTATTGATATTACTTTATTTTACTCTAAATAATTAATAAAGTTAATATTTTTAACAGAATATCACACCCGTTGACAATCAATTCTACAACAAAACACAACTAACTATTTGAAAAAATATTCAATAAAAAAAATAATAATAAATTGTAGCATATTACTATATTGGTTTAATAAAATGAAGCAAATCATATGTACACGTACATATTTTGTGTGTCAACATATATAATATTTCGTAAAAAAATGCCTTATTTAGTTTATGTTTAATTTAAAAAATAATTTTTTAGAGTGAGTTTAAAAAATTTTAAAATTTATTTTGTTGTATATTTTGAAAATAATTTTAATCTGATACTTTTTTGTAGTTAAATAGATGGGTGTGAGAGAAAAAATGATTGAAAAAAGAAAAAAAAAAACAAATGATTGATTGATATATAGTAGAAAGAAATATGATTTTAAATCTTTTTTTTAAAAAAAAATTTCACCAAACATGTTTTTAAATTTTTTTTTTCCAAAATATATTTTGAGAGACAAACCAAACAACCCCACTAATTTTTGTTGACAATTTTGAATAAATTAAACTAATCTCAATAATTTATTTATTTATCAGATAATCTCAATAATTTAAGATATATAAAAAAAAAATGAGAAGGGTGCACTTTAGTGTTGCACGGGCAACTCTCACTCTATCACATCTCTTATTTTCTTATAAATTTTTATTTTTGGTAAAAAATAGACAGAGGGAGAAGGTACAACTTTTATGCTTAGCTGGAATTAGCTGAAGACAGCTGGCGAGTAGTACGGTTCGGTTGGATACGCAGCTACACCGTCGCCGTTCTTCGCTCTGTCCCTTTTACTGTGGATGGAGCTGTATCAGAATACTTTTTTTTCAAAAGAATTTTTTTTAATTGCCCATTTTGTCCTTGACTTTTCATCAATTGCCTCATAGGTCCCCATACTCATTTCTTATATGAAATTCATCAAAGTAATCAATTTGTTTTGTTCTCACTTTGCAGTGGTGGGGGACCCTTGATCACTGGTTTTTTAATCTTACAAGATTGCCCTTGGCCATTACTATTGTGAAAAGGGTGGATCAAAAAAAAATATCCATGTTCAAAACAAACAAAAAAAAATATCTATGGTCCCCAATTTTTTTTTAAAAGTTTGTAACTGATATTTTTATGGTTGTGTTAATTAAAAGAAGATTTAATGTATTTATTATTGAGATTTTTAGAAGGATAAATTACACTGATCACATTTGAGACTTGAAAAATACATTAAAAAAAATTATAATTTGTATAATTATAATAATTTTCTCTTTGATATGAATAAAGCAAATATAAATAATGCAGATTATGTGTAAATACAAGGATAATTAAGGTTTGGTTTGGGAAGTGGGTTGGCTTTTTAGTTTTTTGGCTTTTTTGGCTATTTTAACCTGAGCTAAAAAGCTTGGTTTGGGAAGGACTTTTTGGCTTTTTAGTTTTTTTGACTTTTTTTTGTGAGAGAAGAGTGTAATGATTATGAGTTGGATGTGATGTTTTGTTTGTTGTAGCTAAAATAGCCTATTTTGTTTTTTGTGGCTAAAATAGCCAAAAAAGCCTCAAATCTTGCTTCCCAAAACGGTGAAGTCTACATTTCAATAAAAAAGAGATATCACGATCATTTTTTTAATATGATTAACAAGTTATTTGCTAGTGAGAAGGGGATTATGTGTTTACTCTTTCTAGAAATTCAAAGCAAATAAGAAAATAAAAATTATTTTTTTTCTACAAAATATTTTGTTATTTTTGTTTGACTCAATTTCTCAGGTAAAGATTCAGTTTGATTGGTTAAAATGTGCTGTGTATACACATGCTATCTATTATGAGAATACAAAACTTTTACAAAAATAGCACTTATTGACAAAAGAAATCCAAAAAAAAAAAAAAAAAAAACATTTCTATGATTGAAAATGAAATAACATTTGAACTAATAAGAAAAACACAATTAAAATAATTATGATTGAAATGAATATCACCATGGAGAGTTAACATGAAATAGGATCTTGTTTTATTCTTTAATTAATTAATTATTATCATTATTATTTTTTTGTCAAATAGGTAATGAAACAATTAAATTTTTAGGGTGCATTAAACAATTACTTAGGCCAAGTTTGGGAAGACTAAATAAGTGCACTTTTTGTATTTTTAGACAAAAAAATTGAGGTTGAAAATATGGATGTTTGGGTTAACTTTTTGACTTTTTATGGAAAAATGTGTAATAAAAAATTGTGAAAATTGGTTTTTAGAGGAAAATTTGAATTGGGAATTGTGCAGCCGTAATTGTTGACTTTTGGTGAATAGTGTTAACTTTTTAACTTTTTGAGTAACTTTTTGACTTTTTAAATTATTTGGGAGTACCCAAACTTGGCCTTAATTTAAGAAGAAACAACATAATGTAGGGTACATTTTACATAAGAACATGGCAAGCCAAATATACACAATTCGTTTCATCTTCCATTGTGAAGCTTAAGATTGACATGTATTTGGTGTTTGCATGTTTGGACTTCTTTTGGTCATGGAGCTATTCATCTAGAAATTGTTTTGTCATTTGATTTATTTTGGCATTTCCTTTTAAAGGTTTTGTATCTTTGCATTCCTGTTTTTACTGTTTGTTTTGTTTATGTTTTTATTTGGTTGTTTCCATTTTTCTGTTAATAGTATTTATGTAGGAAAATTTACTTATAAATCTCATATTGAAAAATGGTAATCCATTTAATCTTAATAATTTTTTTATATACCAATTAGTCCCATTCAATTTAAAAATGTAGATTTGATATATTATTTAAAAATTAGATTTACGGTTATACCCTTATTTATATTATTATTATTATTTATTTATTTATTTTCCCCTTTATTGCTAGAAAGGAAAGATGCACAATATATAAGAAACAAATTTGGGATGAATTTTTATATGAGAATTTTTTTATTTGGAAAGACTTGAAATGTGAAATTCTTCAAAAATTTCAAAAGGAGTCAAAAAAATGATTTCAAATATGACATTCTTCAAACATTTCAAAATGAGTACAAAAACTCCTTAATAAACTCTGAACAAATGTATAATTTTAAACTGTAACACTCTAATGTAGTATTCCAAAAAAACTTCTCCCAAATATAATACTCTAATGTAACACTCTAACAAGAATTCTTTAGTGCGACATTCAAAAAAAAAAAAAAAAACTCTTTTGTGTATTTTTCTCAAACGTTACAACACTCTAATATAACACTCAAAAACAAATTATTAGTATACACTCCATTATAATATACAAAAAAAAAAACTCCCTAATATAATTTTTAAAAATGTAACACTAAAAAAAAATGATATAGGATTCTTCAAACCATTTCAAAAGGATGTAGAATTTTTCAAAATGATATGGGATTTTTCAAACCATTCCAAAAGGAGTAAAAAAATTCCTTAATAAGTTTTGGACAAACGTATAATTTCAAATTGTGAGTGTTGCGTTTAGAAAAAGTACATTAATTTTATTTTTATTTTTTTATTTGTGTTTTTTGTGTGTTACATTGGAGTGTTATCTTTGAGATTATATATTGATTAGAGTGTTACATTTATAAAAAGTACATTAAGAAACTTTTTTGTGTTACATTAGAGTATTACGTTTGGAAAAAATATACTAAGATTTTTTTTTTTAGTGTTACGTTGTTACATTTGGGAAAAATACACCAAAGAATTTTTTTTAGTGTATTACATTAGAGTGTTATATTATTGGAGTGTTACGTTCTTGTTTATAATGTGAGATTTGTTTCAGGAGAGAAAATCCAAAACTTCTATACTGTGGATTGCCCAAATGTATAATTTCACATTTGGAGAAATCTACTTTTATCCTTAAAAACTTAAGCCCAAACGGGTAAATGACTATCTTCTTATATAATTTACACTTTACTAGGACTTTTAGATTCATAAGAAAAAAATAAAGGATTAAATAGTTCATACGATCACATTTTAAAATTTATTGGTGTGTCACCCATTTATCTATTCATCAAAACAAGTTTATTTATTTTTTCAATAATTGAATATTCATCATCTAGTATGATCATGTTAGTTATTCAAATTTAATTTAAAATTTTAACAAGATTTAAATTCTTTTTAAGTCTTTTTATTTATTTTTTGAGTTGATTTCAAATAAATTTCAATGAGCTCGAATAATTTATTTATTTTATTATTATTTTATTTAATCTGACCACTTAAAAAATTAATAAGGAAAATGCATGAGACCCCAGTGAGGGTGTTGGGGTCTCTTGTGATTGGTCCAAAAAATTGTTTTTTTTTTTTTTTTTTTTTTGCTTTCAGCCAATGACAGGGCCCCATGTGGCACTGGCGGTCCCCCCACTGGGGTCCCCAGCAAAGTCCATTAATAAATATTAAAAGTGCTGAAATTTGAGTTAAATATGAAATACTTCAACACTTTTAACAAGTTAAATACAAGATAAATTTGAATAAATTAGTTAATTTTATTTGATTTTACTCTCATTGTAATTACTTAAGGTTTTATTCCTTTCACTTAATATTTTTTTAAAAATCATATTTTGTTATTTTAATTGTGTTTATTATATTTTATTATAACGCAATATTTTAATAATTTTTTTCAAAAAAAAGAAACCTAATCAAATTAAGCATGGTGCTCTAATCAAGTGGGATCAGGTGCATACATTATTTTTTCACCAAAAATTATATATTCAATCAGATTAAATAAATTTATATGTATTTTCACTACTGCACTTTAGGGGCGAGTAGCGGATATTCCGATCCGACTAAACCGATTGAATCGAACCTATTTGTCGCATTTTAGACGGATGTGTGATGATGAGCGGAATGTTGCGGATTGATTTTTTTCAATCCGCCTAATTTTGGACGGACGGCGGATTTAATGTTCCTTTGGCCGCAACCGAACCACTAAACTGCGAACACTCCTAATAATTTGTAAGATTTTGTATTTTCAATTTGTTTAAATATTTTGTTTGTATTTTCAATTTGAAAATCCTTTTTATCAAATGACAATGATTGATATTTGGCATTTTGTGTGGAAAATAAAAGTTTAAATTTTTTTTTTATTTTAAAAAAAAATCAAATTAAATAGTTTTTGAATAAAAAAAAGTAATGAAATAGTTTTGATAATGCATAATTTTTTTTATATGTATTTATTATTGGTATTTGACTAACTACTTGATAATTTTTTGGTTATGTTGAGTTGGATTATTATCAAAAAAAAAAATTTGACAAATTGTTGTATTATGTTCAAAATTTGTAAAAGTTTAAACCGCCAAACCGATTCACATCCATCGCCAATCCGCTCAACCCACATCTGTCAATTTGGTAGACGGATGCGGATTAATTTTTTTCAATCCGTCCATCCGACGGACGAATGACGGATTAAAAGTTCTCTAATTGTAATCAAACCGCGAACACCCTACTGCATTTCATGTCTATCCGCTCAACCCACATCCGTCAATTTGACAGACAGATGTGGATTAATTTTTTTCAATCTACCCATCTAACAAAAGAATGACAAATTAAAAATTCCCTAATTACAATCGAATCTCAAACATCCTACTGCATTTCATGCCCATTTAACTTTTTTCTCCCTTATGTTATCTCTTAATTAAAAATAAATAAAAAATAGGACAAACACCTATTCAAACAATAAATAAAAAAAATAAATTCAAAGACCAAATTTGTTTTATACACATCAACTCATATGGAATTAATGCACATGAGAGATTAAATGTCACATCACACAATAATATAACATAATTCTTTTACGGGTCGTCATAAACAATTCATTTCATATAGAGCATGAGCATGTCATTTTCCTTTCTTTGTTGGAAAGGTCCCAATCACCGAGTCAATAACTAACCATACCTTTCAAACAAGGGTTTACCCAACCATTTTCTCAAAAGCCAATGGGCAAAATGGTAATTTCACCATCTCAGTGTCAATTTTTATCTACCAACCCTACCAAACAGCCCATGTGGGCCCTCAAATCTACAACCAAATCAAAATTGTCAATTTTCAAATATATTTTTGGGTAAAACCGATTTTCATTAACTCTATGTTAAAATGGAAAATAAAAATAAATAAATAAATAATGGAATTTTTAAATAAGAGCAAGGGCAAATCAGTCTTTTAACCACAATATAAATATCCTACAGTTCGCTTTCCAACACTACATAGTGCGAAGACCGCAAACAACACACGCACACACTCTCTCTCTCGAACTTTTCTTCGAACACGTCGTCGGCGAGATGGGTCTCCGGTGAACCTCCGGCGATAGACGACGGTTTTGGAATTTCGAAACGGTGTCGTTGCGATGGCTTGAGTGGGTTGATTGTGGAGGAGGAGTTTTAGCGGTGGTGGTGAGAGATGGGGAAGGTAGGGTTGGGGTTGGCGGTGGGGTGCGCGGTGGCGACGTGCGCAATCGCGGCGGTGATGGTGGGGAGGAGGGTGAGGAGGCAGCGGAGGTGGAGGAGAGCGGTGGCGGTTTTGGAGGAGTTCGAGGAAGCGTGCTCTACGTCGGTGGGGCGTCTGAGACAGGTAGTTGATGCTATGGCGGTTGAGATGCACGCGGGTTTAGCCTCTGAAGGTGGTAGTAAGCTCAAGATGCTTCTCACCTACGTCGATAAACTTCCCAATGGGTATGTACATACTCAACATTCCATATCAATATATATCTTGGGTTTTCATTTGATTGTAATATGAGAGGAGTTTTTAATGGGTGTTTGTTTTTGGGGTTGTTTCAATTTGAAATTTTGTGCTTTGAATCTTGTTTTGAGGTTTTATGTTATCTGATTTTTGATTGCTATATAGAACTTTAAAATTTGATATTATTTTGTGGGGGGTTCCTCTTTCTTTATCACATTCTTTGTATATTTTAGCAATTTGAATGCTTTTGCCTATTTGAGTCTGATTCTTGTTTTTGGTTGGTGATTGATTATTTGTTTCAAATTTGATATTCTCATCTATCTTTGTTGTCCCAGTTTGATAGCTTGTACTTTATAATTGTTTTGGGTTTTTTGTTTGGTTGTTGCTGCTACTACTGTTTGTGGCAAAATCGTTATTATAATTGTGGTTTCTTCTTTTTTGATGATATACCCATAAAAAGGTTTTTTCATGCCGACAGATTTAAATGGACCACATACTATTTTGTTTTTATTTTTATTTTTATTTTAGGATTTTTAAAAGCAGTTTCATACAGTTAATATTGTAACCTGTTTTTGTTTTGACATTCTGCACTGTGATGGAGCAATCTTTTAGCTGCTTTATTGGAGAATTTTTTTATTCGAAACTTTAGGCATCTGGGAAATACTTTTATTCTCATTTGAGTATTGTATATTTGGGAATTCTGGGCCTTGGGCTCCACAAGTGGGATCAGCTGGTGGTCTTTGATTGGTTTTTATTTAAATAATTACCAACTGATTCTCGAATTGTATCTGGAAAAATATTCCATTCCACTGTCATCCTCCAAATTTTAATTTGGTTTTGTTTTGATGGGAGAATCGTTGGATATCCATACATGATTGGATTTTATGTATAAATATCCTAGTAGATGTGAATATTGGTCTATTTATTATTGTGTAATTTTCAGGTATATACAAAGCATATAACATCATTAGATTACCTAATATTTGAAATAATAGTGGAGATTTTGGTATTCTCTGCAATTTTCACTATGGTCTACCTATCATTGTGGACTTCATTGTTGCAATAACTGCAGAGGGAAGTAATCAACTAAATGATTCCAGAGGTTTATTATCCAGTTTGTATGATTGAGAGACTGTTTCATCATTGTTAACTTACATTGCTGTCTTCAATTCTAACACTGGTTATCAAAAAATACGATATGACTTGGAATATTTTTGATAGCCACTTGTCAACTTCTTTTTTTTTTTTTTTGGCACCCTCTTTCCTTGGTGTACTTATAGTTGATTATGCCTGAAATTCTCCAGGAGTGAGAAGGGAACCTATTACGCGCTAGATCTTGGAGGTACTAATTTCAGGGTCTTGCGGCTTCAGCTTGTGGGTGATAGGTCTGCCATTCCTGATCCTGATGTTGAAAGGAAACCGATTCCTCAAAATCTAAAGACCAGCACAGGCGAGGTGGCCGAGTTTGTACCGCATACGTTCTACTACTTCTGAGCTCAATTTTGCATTTTCTTATCTTATGATATTATTGAAACTGGAATGTTCTTTTGCTGGCAGGAACTCTTTGATTTGATTGCTTCATCACTAAAAGAGTTTATAGAAAAGAAAGAAGGAGTTCATGAACTATCAGCAGTCAAAAGAAGGGAACTTGGATTTACATTCTCGTTCCCTGTGAAGCAAATGTCTGTCTCGTCAGGCATTCTAATCAAATGGACGAAAGGTTTTGCCATTGAAGACATGGTTAGTTGGATAGTGATCTAATAAGATGTACCTGTGGATGCTTCAAATCATTTTGAACTATGTGATGAGCTGCAATATAGTTAGGAAACATTCCTTTCTTGTTGATGGCAAAGTTGGGATTTAGATATTGCCTTGACATTGGTCCTGGGGCATCACTTAAACCATTTGAGCTCAATTGGTTTGACTGGGTTGTGGCTGTGATGAGCTGCAATATAGTTAGGAAACATTCCATTCTTGTTGATGGCAAAGTTGGAATTTAGATCTCCCCTTCAGTGACATTGGTACTGGGGCATCACTTAAACCATTTGAGCTCAATTGGTTTGATTGGGTTGTGGCTGTGCTGAGTACAATACAACCTCATGTTTGCTTAACTTGATTCAAATTATAGTCTTAGTAATTAGAGAAAATGTCTTTCTACTAAAAAAGAAATAGAAAATAATCTGGAATCGGTGATTATTCAAGAGACCACTGGAAATGGAGATTTATATGGTACAAAAATTGTTTTCATGCCAGGTTGGAAGAGATGTTTCTGAATTCTTACAACAAACAATGTCTAAAAAAGGCGTAAATATGGGGGTAGCAGCACTTGTAAGTGCTTTCTCAGTTCCCTTTTAACTCATTTTACTTCTGAATGTTCTTTTGCTAAGTGTTGAATAAATATATTTTGTGTCCATATATATGTATATATTTAAGTGTGTAGTGTGTACTAAAGGTTGGTTGTGCATGTTCTTGTTTGGCTGTTTGTTGTTCAATATGTTGCTGGATACTTCAGTACATTATTGTGGATTGGTACTCTTTTAAAATGGTACATATCTAATGCTTGCTTCATTTTCCCTCCTGCCATCCTTTAAGTGTTCCGTTTTAAAATACTACCGAGTGTATGCTATTACTGAGTGCGTTAACTGTATGCTGAGTGTGTTAAATGTATGCTATTATTGATTTTTCAAATTAAATATATATGTATATAAGTGTGCGTAATGTGTGTTATTATTATGTTTTTCCAATTACATCTGTAGTATTGAGTTAGGAATTCTTTCTTTTTACTGGAAAATGGGTCTTCAATAATTATTAATGGATGCCTAAAATCGAGCTTACTAGTAATTGATCACTTAATATGTTACTTACAGCTTTTTCCCGTAGGTTCTCATTTGTTATTGAAATATTCATCTGGAAATCTAGAATTACTGGAAAAGCATGTCATTCATCTGTGGATTAGGCTCTTTAGGCACAATCAGCTTTGACTGCACACTAGAAAACAATGTTGTATGTTGAATTAATCCAACCTGGAGCCTATAAGAATATATTTTTGTGAAGGTTGATAAGATTTTGAAGAAAAAAATTACTGTATAATTTTTATTTGTACGTGTTTCATTAAAACTCAGCTATGTGGTTTCGAACATGAAAGCAGCCACTTAGTGCGAATTATAGATATGTGCCCAATCTACCTCTCCCAAACCCCTCATCTAATGGGAACTGAATTGGGCGTACGTACTTACCAATTCATTTTCTTCTCATTTTTCTAAGCCAACTAAACAAAAGGGGAAAAAAGGACTTCTTCCTCTTCATTTTCTTTACCTATCTTTTCAGTTTCACTTTCCTTCTACAAACGCAAGATCCAAACACAGGGTTGGTATGTGCCATTAGTTAATATCTGTCAACCTGTTACGTCTTCGCTAGCAAGAGGAATGTTTAGTTTTTTACATGAACATTAGTTATTTTGCTGTTAGAAATTAACACTTTTTTTTTTCATCTCCCCCCTCCTTTTTGGGAGCTCACTGATTCAGGGATTTCTGTTTGCATGTCTTGATAAGACTCACATACTTGAAGTTCTTCAATCCATAATCTCTTTTCCTCAACTTATGATCTCTTTGCATGATCCTATCAGTTAAAACACTATTTTGAGTTTGTTGTTCATTTCATAAAGATTCTAGTATGCATCATTTTTTTTTTTTCTTTCTGTTGTAACAATATTGTATTTAGAGTGCTAACGAGACAAGCTTCAGCTCATTCCTATTACTTGTAAATTGTAATTTAAATTAGCCTAGTCAGTTTTTGTTACTTTCTTTTGATTCTGTTTCAGTCGTCTTGTCCTTAACTCATCAAGTGCAAGTTCATCTGGTCTGAAATTGTGCACAAATTGGTTCTCACAACGCCCCAATAGTTAGTAATATAGACATATTCATGCATAAATGTTTAAACATGTGTTTATTTTATGTGTTTGTTACTTGTCTTTAATTATAAATGCAGTAACTACACATATGGCTAATGTACAAAGAATTTATTGGTCTAATTCTCTCTTTTGTAAGCAGGTAAATGATACTGTGGGAACATTAGCACTTGGACATTATGATGACGAAGACACAGTTGCTGCAGTGATAATTGGGACTGGTACAAATGCCTGCTATTTGGAGCGGGCAGATGCTATTATTAAATGTCAAGGCTTGCTTACTACTTCAGGAGGCATGGTATCCTTTCTTGGGTTCTCCACTGAAATATTGTATGTGGCTAAATTTGGGGGAAACGATAGCTAATTTTACTTACGATCTTATATTTTATTAATTAGGTAGTTAACATGGAATGGGGAAATTTCTGGTCATCTCATCTGCCAAGAACATCTTACGATACTGATTTAGATGCCGATAGCCTGAACCCAAATGATCAAGTAAGGTTCAGTCACTGTTAAATTGGTCCCCTTTCCTCCGCTTTGCTCCAATAATCTTGTGAATAACACAACCATGATGATCTTGCTGCAGGGTTTTGAGAAAATGATATCAGCTATGTATCTGGGTGACATTGTAAGAAGAGTGCTTCTCAGGATGTCACAGGAGTCTGATATTTTTGGACCTGTAGCTTCTAAACTATCAGTGCCTTCTATTTTAAGGTATGTTCCCATTTCCCTTTTAAATCTCTCTCATTCTTTCTCAGGCATGCAAAATATCAAATCCTTCCACAATTTCTGTAATTCAATGTACTCTGCTACTTCAATATTTTACTTGTAATTTTTTTTTTTTTGTTCTCATCTACTTATCCTCTGTAGCTGTTTTAAAGGCATATGACATTCAATCTCGTACTCACATGTAAAAGACACCCTCACACAATTCCATAATTGATTTTTCTTTTCTTTCCTTTCCATAATTGGCTTCTAAACTTCCAGTTATTTTTTCCCTCTTTATAGTGGTCAATTGTCTTATAATTTCTAGGCTTCTAACAGCCAAATTATGTTTTCTCACTCATACTTCTGTCAGTTTCATGAGCCATCTTCTTTGATTGGTTTTTGCTGCAGCATTACTAGGCTGTATAACTTTCTTTTCATAGATTGAAAGCCTTTGAATATTTATAGAAGATATTTTGACCAATGTGCAAAAAATTACGACATTTGGAAAAAAACACTGCTGATGATTTATGGGAAGTGTGACTATGGTCCAGTAGTGATTTATAAGGAACTCTGGTTCAAAAAGGGAACATATAAGGGAAATGTTTTGAGTCACATATACAAAGGAAAGTGTATGTTGTCAGAAACATTTACAATTCTTTGGTAAACGGAATGAAAAATGTATTCGGCATCTAAGTTAAGTTGATCAATGATGCTTGGTTCATGGCATTCTAATTCAGCAATTTATGTGGTGACACAAATATGCCAAAACAAATATGTAAAATAGATTGCCGAAGGAAACTAATGATTTTCAAATCTTTTTCATTTGAATTTAAGTTACAAGTATAACCAGTTGAGTGGCAAACTTTTAAATTCAATTATTAGGATTATAGCTTTAAAAAAGCTGGTGGAAGGTGTTTAGCAAGTTATTGCATTAAACTTATATGCCTTATTTAGCCTATTTTAGCCAAAACAAGCTAGCTTTTTCTAAGCTAGCCAATGGTGCTTTTCCATTTTAATTTTTAGACATTGGATAAAATGACCCCTAAATATTTTAGGGGTGAGTAAGTTTACATTTTCTTAATACCTATGGGTGAAGGTTTCTGTCTCCTTCCCAACAAAATTCTGCAAGTGTAATGATGTTTCTGAAGCAATGAATACTTGTGTTTATCACCATGTTACTGGGTGGTTGTTGAGTGACCTAAGTTGATTAAAAGAGCTGTAATGTAGAAAATTTGAAGAAATAAAAGCGAAGTGACTATTATTGGATCCAAGGTTGTTAAAATCGGGATCCTACATGGGATCGTTGGAAGGGACTCGTGGATCGGATTGTAGAATTAGATCGAGAATCGTAAGATTCTACTTTTAATGTAAAACAAAATAAAAAATTATCAATAATGATAATATATGTTATGTAATTTAAAAAAGATTAAAGAAAAATGATAAATTTGATATAATGCATCTTTTATGTTAACATCAATTAGAAGAGATGTTTGAAAAAAGTGTTTATAGTCAAATTTTTTATATAGAAATACACATATACATATATATATATATATAAGAAATAAATAATAACAAAAAAAAAAAATTGTTAGAATCAAGATTGGAGTAGAATCGGGATCGTATGCGATTCTACACGATTTATGAATAGGATCGTAGAAACTTTAAGATCCTACTAAATTTAAGATCCTAGTGTGATCTGGATTGTTTGGCCCAACTAAAATCGTAGAATCGTGAAATCTTACGATCCGGATAGGAATTCTGAAAACCATGATTGGATCATGATCCGAACACAAGATTTTTGGACTCCTCGACATTTTTTTCACTCCTTTTTTTTAAATTTAAAAAAAGAAAAAGAAAAAAAAAAGAAAAAGGAAAAATATAAACTGGATTTGCAAATTGGAATGAGAGCTGGTGCATGGGCAGGCTCGCTGTTTGTTGTGCATGAACTTAATAATGCCCTGCTATTTTAGTGTGAATGTTGATGTTAGATGTAAATAGTTCATCCTACTCGACATTAAATAATCGCGGTTTCTCTATTGCTTGGTCATTTTTGGTGAATTGACAAAATTTTCCCCCAGTCAAGGGTCCTGATAAATCATAGAAGCCCATATTTTTGTCTTCACAGAAAAATTACTGTAGCTAAACCCAGAACTGCCCTGGCAATAGGGCAACAATACTGCCCTTAAAAATCTAACATCCTGTGTGATTGATATTGTGCTTTCATGGGTTTTCTTGGGGAAATTGGGCTTTTGTCACCTCCTACATTGTACATGCAACATATGGGTCTTCAGTTGTAAAGGTTACCCTTTTCAGTTAAAAATCCGAACCCCTAGTCAATTGGGTTTTCATTTTAATCCAAATGCAAACATTGGCCACAGGGCATGTGCATTTAAAACTAGCTGTGGATTTTCTGTGATGTATTATGTCTTGAGTTGTTACTTTCTGCTTTCAACTCTAATACTAACTTTATGTCACTGGCCCCTCAATAATTTCAGTACAGAACATATGGCTGCTATGCATGAGGATGATTCCCCCGATTTGAAGGAAGTAGTCAGAATTTTAAACGATGTCCTAGAGGTAGATCGGTTTGCATCACCTACTTTTCAAATCAAAAGACTTATGAAAGTAACTAGTTATTTCAATACTGCAATCGACACATCATTCTTTGCAAATCACTTTCCACCCACTTATAACCCAAAGTATTGTATTACTCGCAATTCTTATGTTCTATGTTTTTTTTTTTTCTTCATTTCCCCCCACTCCATTCAACTTCAGATTCCCGGTGTCCCTCTAAAAGTTCGGAAGCTTGTTGTGAAGGTATGCGATGTGGTGACTCGCAGGGCAGCCCGATTGGCAGCTTCCGGAATTGTTGGCATCTTGAAGAAGATTGGTCGAGATGGGAGTGGTGGCATTACAAGTGGAAGAATCAAAAGTGGAAGTCATGTAAGATCAGAAGAACAGTTGTGGCGATTGAGGGAGGTTTGTATACCGGTTATTTGATGTTCAGAGAATACTTGAATGAAGCCATGACCGAAATCTTGGGCGAAGATGTCTCCGCACACGTCATTCTTAGGATCACGAAAGATGGACCAGGCATTGGATCAGCACTCCTGGCCGCATTGTATTCGTCTTCCAATGTGGATACCGTACAGTTGCTATAGATACAATACGATTATATATAAATATAGCTCCTGTAAATTATAGAATTCGTTTTCAATATTTTCTATTATTAGCTATATATATAAGAAAGGAAAGGTTGTGTAAATGGTTCATGTATTTAAAGGTTGCTCTTGTTAACAAAATTTCCTTGGCTTATTTCATATCATAATTCATTTTTTCAAATGTTGTATTATGATATTGTTAGTTTTTGTTTTATTTTGTTTTTTTTGGCTCTAAGTTGCGGATGTGTTGCATAATATACTTCAACTGACAAGAATTTATTTTTGTAAAAAAGATAAGAAAAGGTGATTCTGTTTCATATATGAACTTCCTATTCTGCTGTTAACATATTCTTGTCCTGATATGCCATGAATCTGTCTCTAGTTTTTGTAACAAATTGTTGTCTGCTGAAACAGAGATGTTTAACAACCTCGATTCAGTTTGCAACAGTGTTGTCTTTGTTCAAATGCGCAAGATATATGGAGACCCAACATCCAAGGATATTGTGATTGAGAGTTCTCACCATCCTAGGATTGGGTTGTAATCAGGTTCATGTTAAAGAGTGTTACTGGTCGAAGTGAACATGCTATGCTTTCAGAGGATGAAATTTCAAAAGCAATCAAACTACTCATCGCACAATACTTTCCGGTGGAAACTCAAACTGCACACAAGGTACCATTCGGCAACTTTGTATCCCCATTGTCAAAAAATGGGTGAAATTGCATTTTGCCACTATTGCTGCCAAAGTAAAAAATTTGTAAAAGATTTTGCCTTTACCTAGAAGTCTCTTTTCCAGTTGTGGATGATGGTGATTCCCTTGATTAATGTTAAAATTCCTGGTAGTGGTGGTCATGAAAAATCCGAACCCGAACCCACCACGTCAGGCCGACCCGAACCGAATGGAAACGGACGGTTTCGAATATTTAACTAGACGGTTGCAGTTTAGTTTGGCTGAGTTTCGTGGTCAACAGTGGTTTTATGTAAGTTATTGTGGTCGAAATCGACTCAACCGAAATTTATAACACAAGCAGCTCGTACGTTTTTAATATATATCTGTATAATTGTTTTATTCTTGAGAGAAGTGCAAAGCTTCCACAAGAAGCTTTCTATGATGATGATGATATTTCAACTTTCAAAGCAAAGCTGTCTCAACAGACCTATTACACACAGACACAGATAATGCAGAGCCTTCCCCTATTATCTCCTCTCATTTTCCCCATATTTTTCTCTTCTCCATATGTACGGGGAAGAGATATTCATCGCTGTCCGTACTCCTTTCGTCCAAGCTCCGTGTCTATCCGATCAACCTGAGAACACAACGGCGGTGAGCTACCCGGCGGTGTGTTGCCGGAAAACCCTCCGACGGTCAAGTTAGCACACACTCAGAGAGAAAGAGAGAGAAGCTGAATGAATGTAAGTTTCTCTCACCAAATGATGTTCCATCCCCAGTATGGGGGGCGCAGTCGTGCTTATATACTTTATGCGCTCACCTCTGCATCTATTCGCTTATTGACACGTGGGGCTGCTCTCCCATCAATCAGCGCAAATCCAGCTAAACACCACCTAATCAAACTGCTAGACAACATTAACGGCAATGGGGCAGCCTAGCGGAATCACCTCGGCCTCATACGACCGTGCTACGTAACGAGTCCGAGGGTTCCACTCGCCGAGCTTCATCACAACCGGCTCAGTAACATTCCGATAGAGCCGAGTTCCAAACAGGTTGAGCTGGTATTCAGAAGGCCTTTCCCGCCGAGCTAAACGTGCGAACCACGAAACCTGGGTTGGCAGACGATCATCTCGGCCAAGTAAGCTCGGTCCGAACATGGGACCTGATCCTCGATTGAGCAAAACCAATTCTAGACAAGGACAAGCCCAAGTAACTTGGTCTAAACATGGGACCTGGGCCTCGACCGAGCAAAACCACCTTTGGATAAGCCCAAGTTAGCTCGGCCCAAACACGCACGGCCCTCAACCTGCCCGGCTTCTTCCACGGCCCAAAACCAGATTATGAATCTCCCTCTCACCATATTTCTCTCTCTGTGTAATGTAAACCCACATTCTTCTCTCATTATATATCTTTTTACCGTTATGATTTATCCATTCTCAACTTCCCAGATCCATCTCTTTCCAATCTCTCTCTCTCTCAACAACTTTCATCTCTCTTTGATACTGTGTCATGTGAGGTGTTTCATCTATCCTTCAAATCAGAGGCTCTGACGTTGGTGGTGGTGCTCTCTTATAACTAACCAAAGCCCTAGGTATGAGTTTACTTATTTATTTTTTTATTATGTTTTTGATTAATTGCAACCCTTGATCAATATTGTGTTTATGGTTAATTTTTTTCTTGAATAACTGAAATCCTACATGGATTTTGTATTTTTAAATTTTGTTTTAACAAAAACACTAGATTTAATTTAGCTATGATTTGAAACTACAGTTTTTCTTCTTTATATAATTGGGTTTAAAACAGGTAGCAAGTGGTGTATGAAATTTGTTAGTTAATTATTTTTAATTGATATTGTTGTGTGTTTGAGTTTTTCTTCTTGATATAATTGGGTTTAAAATAGGTTGCAAGTGGTGTATGAAATTTGTCAATTAATTATTTTTAATTGATACTTTGTGTGTTTCAAATTTATTGTTTGTTTGGTTAACAAACAATTCTTTTTATCATGATAGTTTTTTAGAATTGTAAAATCATAAATTTAATATTTTTTTGCTAATTGTACTTTCAATTGTAGAATTGTCTATTTTTATAATTACTAATATTTCAACTTGGTAATAAATTAAAAATCATGAAAAATGTCTATTTTCATAATAAAATTACTAATGGTGAAGGCCCAGTTATGGTTTGGCCCAACTAATTTTATTGTCATAGCCCAACCCGTGAAACCAATCGAATCTGACTGTCAACCCGATTCCTATGAACGAATGGTTTCGAACCATCACCCGGTCGAAATCATATATTAATTCTCCCCACCCGAATATGTTCCGTCGGTTACCGGTTGATAGGTTAACCCGATTCGAACCGACCCGTGTGCAGCCCTAATTCCTAGTCTCAAATCAGCTATACTTTTTCATATGGACCAAAGTGTTGTTTTTTGACTTAGGCTGCCAGATGAGGCCATTATCCAAAATCCAGAGCTGGGTCTGTGTTTGTGAATTTACTTTACTAACCAAAAACAATGGCTATATGATCTGGATTCTGGGCTATTTTTTACAAGCTGATATAGGCGATGTTCGGCAACGGGTTGGGCAAGCTATTTTAGCCTCAAATAAAAAAAAAGCCATGTAGCCTCGGCAGAAAGGTTCAGTCCAGCTGGATGTCATTAACTGGGTAAAAGTCTTTTTATCCTTTCTTGCTCATATCCAAAAACCAAAAAGTGACAACTGATTTCGGGACTTTCATCTCTTTCATCTGTATTTTGGGTGTGAACGGAGGGTTTGAGAGAAGAGTGAGGTACCTTTCCCTGGTGGCTCTCACTTCGACGGAACTGTTGTGTAAAGACCCACCAGCTAACTGTCTTGTTTGCCGATCGTCAAAGACCTGCGACCAGTAGGGTATACTGACTTGATTTCTGTGCTTCTTATTCATTTTCCAACTTGCTCTTGCTGGTTTTCAACTCACTGTTTCAGATTGCACTGTGATTTGGCTGGTATTGATGGTATTTTTTTTTTCTTTCACCGATCTACACCTATGAACTTTTTTTTTTTTTGCACCTATTGATGGTATTTTTTTTTCTTTCACTAAACTTTTTTTCCCAAGTCAACACATGACAGATGGTGGCAGTGTCCTCACTGCCACATGGAAATCTGCCTTGTGTATTTTATTAATTTTTGTATGGGCAGTTTGGTCAATTTACATTCTACCATCATTTCAAACACATTTTTTAATACAACAACTCAAATAAAAATCCATCCCATCTTCCCAAACACAAAAGCTAAAATAGCCTCCTAAAATAGTCAAAAAACCAAAAAGCCTAAAAAATAGCCATTTCCAAACACCCATATTAGCGGTGTTTGGCAACGGGTTGGGCAAGCTATTTTAGCCTCAAATAAAAAATAAAATAAAAAACCATGTAGCCTGGGTAGAGAGATTCAATCTAGTTGGATGTTAAAAGTCTTTTTACCCTTTTTTGCTCATATCCAAAAACCAAAAAGTGACAACTGATTTCGGGGATTTCATCTCTCTCATCTTTATCATTTGTACTTTGGGTATGAACAAAGGGTTTGAGAGAATAGTGAGGTACCTCTTTCCGCCGGCTTTCACTCTGGCAGAACTGTTGCGTAAAAACCCACCAACCGACTGTCTTGCTTGTCAATCGTCAAAGACCTGCGACTGATAGGGTATACTGACCCGATTTTTGTGCTTCTTTTTCGTTTTCCAACTTGCTCTTGCTGGTTTTCAACCCACTGTTTCAGATTGCACTCTTCCGGTAGAAACCTCCTTCAACTGATTCAAGTGATTCGGTTAGTAAGAAAGTAAGATGCCTCTCCTGCAGGCCGAAACATTTCCTTTGAATAGATGCGGTTCTCCCCATTTTTGTTGCGAAATCTCACCTTTTGGAAATCTCAAATAAAGGGAAGTAGGAGTATAGGTTTTTTTGAAGTCCTCTCCCTTCTCCATTATTCTAATCATTGAAATAGGTAGGACACTCATCCTACTTCTAAGGATACATAGAAAAGGGGGAGCGGGTTTCACAATCTCTTTTCTTCCCGAGTCTACTTGACTTCTTTTTTTTTCCCTTTATGTTGTTCTGTTCGGAAAGACCAATAAGTGGTTTTGGCATATCTTATGCAATCGATTGATTCTATCAGGTCCATTCTTCGGTAGTAGGCTCCGTCTTCTTCCTTTAGACGAGCCACTACTTGCGTGTGTGTAATTCATGGCAGTTTTTTTATTATGGATCTATTTTCTTTCTTGGATTTTTTTATGATCATGAAACTCCACTGTTAGATTACATATACAAAAAGCACCACACACTAATCAAAGGATGAAAAATCTTTCATGATATTTTTTTCATAATCTCTAGTATTATTCTTTTCTTATAATAGAGAGCTATAAGTTAGTGCTGTTCTAAGGAAGTGGCAGCTGTTCCAGTACACACAAACAAGGTGGGTTGGGGCTTGAGGTATTTTGGTTGGTATTGATGGTATTTTTTTTTTCTTTCACTGATCTGCACCTATGAACTTTTTTTTTTGCACCTATTGATGGTATCTTTTTTTCTTTCACTAAACTTTTTTCCCCAAGTCAACACATGACAGACGATGGCAGTGCCCTCACTGCCACATGGAAATCTGCCTTGTGTATTTATTAATTTTTGTATGGGCAATTTACATTCTCTACCATCATTTCAAACATATTTTTCAACACAACAATTCAAATAAAAATTCATCCCATCTTCCAAACACAAAAACTAAAATAGCCAACTAAAAAAGTCAAAAAGCCTAAAAAATAGCTACTTCCCAAACACCCACATAGAAGTCGTATGCCATAACTTTAAACTGATTTGTGTATTTTGCTGATGGAATTAACACTATTCACTTATTTGAAGTCTCAACCCCAAGCTTAACTGACATTGAGCCACTTCATTATTTGTTGACTCATAACAACTCCAGTGCTGGAGAAGAGGGGAAAGAAAAAAATGACAATTGGGTTGTATCAATTGTGTGTTGTGAGTCAATCTGTTGCATCGAAGAGAAAAAAAAAATGGAAGAGGCAGATTTTTTAACTGTGTGTTTAGTTTGCTGTATTGTATGAAGCCCGAGCAAATGCTGGTGTAGACAGAATGAAAATCATCAACATAGTTGCAAATTCTGTTGCTGCACCCCCCACAAGGCTGATCTCAACAATCCAGTGATGGTGCTCTTTCCATATGATCTCAACAATCATCATACATGCATAATTTTTAATTTTATTTTTCATTTTGGGGATTTATCGGGCCTGTTGAGAAATACAATCTAAGGCAGCACTTCATCGAAACCATAGCTTCTTCCACTATTTTGAGTTTGGATAGTTGCTTTGTAGTTTTCCTATGTTATATCTAACTGGTTGTAGATTCAAGATTCTGATGAAAATTCATTGTCTAATCGTTTGTAGATTCAAGATTTTGATGACATTTTCGAGGTTGAAAAATAACGTGCAAAATTGTGAACCTATAATTAAACAAGTGAAATGCCATTAACTTCAGACGCGTCATTACACGCACAACTGTAGTAAATCTAGACACAATTGGTTGCTAAAAATACAACACACGCGGAGTAAACAATAATCAATATTTTTAACTCTGAACCCAAGCCAGCAAAAAGTCATTAGCACACCATAAATTTTAACCAAAAATGTTCATGAAATTCTCTTTTCTCAGTTTTCTGTGACAACCCAACTGTAGAAATTGAGAGAAAAAGAATGAATGAAACATTTTGAAACAATTCTAACTGCCAAACACCTTTTCATATCTCCAGAGCTAGGCAGTAGCAGTAATAGGCTTGTATAACTTCTCCACCATCTTCCTATATTCTGAAGAGACGATAAAACATGGATTTCAGTCGACATTCATGATTGTAAAATTCAATTGAAAGGCGAAAGAAAATTGGCAGGAAAAAAAAAAAAAATTAAAAAAACACTAAACACAGATAACAAAAATCTCTTGTACCTTCTTGGTTGCTCCAAAGCGATGCTGCTTGAGTGTTTAGAGGTGAGCTTGTGTTTGGTTCTATAAAAATATATATATATATATATAGGGAAAAAAATCAGAAAAACAATACACTCAATGGGTTTTCTTTAATTCTGCTATTTTTTTAAAAAAAAAAATGAAAATTACAGATTACACATGAATATGACCTACCTCCAAGCAGACTCTGGATGGAAAGCAGTATGGTCCTCACATCGTAAGCGGATGACCATTTATCCTATAAGCACAAGCATAAATTGTAAAGAATTTTTATCAAATTACATACAAAAACATGGCTAAATCAATCTAAAGTATACGAAGATTGTTTTGATACTACTATATATATAATCACCTGAAGAATGTCTAGGCATATGTTCCCATAGACATCGACATTGGGATGGAAGCAGGCAGTTTCGAATTTGACCTTTGGAGGCTTAAACGGGTAATCGTTTGGAAAGGAGAGGGAGAGCTTGTACTCTGTTCCTTCGAATACGGTGTCTTTGCTTCCAGTTATTGTACCTTTCCAGCAGAATATGTTCTCTTCCTCAGGGAATGCAGATATCCCAGAATCACCACTCATCTTTACATTGAACAAAAAAGAGAGAATATATTTATTAGAGAGAGTTTTGACTATTGGGTCAATGCTCAAAAGAATTTCACACAAACATAGTATGTAGTTCTTACCATTAGGGCCATCAGTTCTGATTGCAACCTGTTTTGTGAGAGAGAAAAAAAAAAAAACACAAAACACAAGAGAGATGTTCAGAACCCTGGAAATCACAGATTAATTAAGGGGGAATGGGTAACAAGCTAAAGCATATATAGAATGCAATTTGTTTGATGGGAACATATACAAAAGAATAAGTTTAGGAACACTAAATGGATTATAAAACCAGACAAATGTATATCAATAGATAAGATTTTTCAAATGTGGGAACTACTAACTTATTCAAATATTCTAAAATTTCATTTATTCATATGTATTATGTCTTCCATTTTGTGTTTGTTTTATGTATTCAATTAAGTTAAATAATCTCCAAAGCATTAACTGCAACATTTTTTTTATAAAACCAGAAACACAAAAGACTTTACCCAAGAAACATTTTGAACCACAGAAAAGTCAAAGAATCAAACATATTCCAAGACTAATCAAGATAAAGAAGAAAAGAGAGGCCAATTCAACACAAAACCCAATCAAATGATATAAAACAAAAGAGGAGCCAGTTTAACACAAAACCCAAATCAAAAAACAAAACTTTCAACTCATACAGAGGATCAAATTATATATATACCTCTTAAGAACAGACTGAGTATCGGCGCTCTTCGTCGTGGGGAGGGGCTGCTTGGATGATGTGATCACCGGAGCGGTCACCGGGGTGTTGGTGTCTTGGTGGTTGTTATTGATTGTAGTCATCGTCTTCTTTGTTACCCTCCTTGAAGATTCAAACAATGATGATAAAAAGATCTCGAATTTGAAGCTAAAAGATCTTGAATTTAGTCCAGAGAGAAGAAGAGAGGGAAACAAGAATTGGATCTCTTCTTCCTCTTCAGATAAGAAATTGTAGAGAGAGAGAGAGAGAAGTGGGGAGGGTATTGTGTGTGAGAGGGTTTGATTTAAAAGAACGTTAAAAGGGCTTTGTCCTGGGAATGCATAGAAACTTTTTTTGAACGTTACGTGCTTTTCTCGTAACGGCTAGTTTTCGTTTTCAATCGCTTTGCGTGACCTAGGGTTTGAGTGAATATTGGACATGGATGGGCTTGGCTGCTTGGGTACTGATGGAGGCCCACAAATTAAGGCCCAATTCAAGTTTTCAACTTGCCTAGATTTTTATTTTTATTTTTTGAAAAATAGAATGAAAAAACTATTCTCAATTTAGTGTGATTTTTTTTTATTGTTTTTATTTCTTTTTGAAATCACCAGACCCTTCCCCACTATTTTCTTACCACTGCTGCCACCGCTTTACTCTTCCTCATCTTGTCTGCTAACCTTGACGATCCTTATTTTTCTCTTATTTTAATGTCATATCAAGTGTTAAACTTTTTATTAAATGAATAGAGTTAACAAAATTATTAAAATAAAATAAGATATAAAATGTAAGTTTTTAATGTATTCAAAGTGAAATAAGGATTAAATTAGAATACGAGTCAAACGTGAACAATCAAAAAGTATATTGCATTATTATCTATAAATGATGCTATAGGCTAAAATTTTTAAAGCCTCAATGTATATACCTTTAAATTCCATAAATCTGATCTCTCTTTCAACCTTTTGCCTTTGTTTTTCTAACCAACCAAAAATCAAAATATATTTTACTTATTTTATTCCATTATAAAAAATTAAAAAGAGGTAAAATTCACTAGTGTAATGACTAAAATACCCTACATTTCATCTGATTTACAATGAACTTTTTTAGGTATGTTTCATATCCAAAGATTCATAGTGAACCTCAATAAGAGTTTCTCTTGAAGAAATACCCGTTGATCTAATCACCACTGGCGCCACAGAGGGTGACCCTAATGCTTTTGATCTCTCCATCACAGAATAGGCTGCGACGAAGCCAATCACACATGAAGAAGGGGAAGCAAGGAACGAGACAAGTGTATTTACTCCTTTGTCCCAAATCCTGATCTTTTATTAAGTAGCACGTTTCTAGATACCCTCGTAGAAAGGTCCATAGGGAGTCTGGTTTGTGGAAGAGAATGGTAGCAAACTGCTTCTTCTCCTTAAACTTGGATCCCTTTCCAAACTGACTCAGCCTTAAGTGTCATGAAAATGGACTCAAAGAACCAACCTGCCATGGAATCTCTTGAATTTGTTTGCTCTTTCTAGGAAGGAAACAACGCAGATATGATAAATTCATATCTAAATATTATGTTGTGATAAATGTTTACCTTTTACAATTTCAATACCCTTTTAACTTTTTCAAAAGCCATGGGTCTCCAAAGGAAAGGCAATTACTGTATAATACAAAGTTCTCTCTTTGAATTGGCAACTGCCTCCTATCTATCTCTCTCTTCATCTCATTATTCATTACAAATTTCAATTTACCACATTTAACAATTGGTTTGGAACATTGCACATTGTATAGATAAATTGACATTGACAAACAATGGCAAATACTTTCATTTCTATCGGTCCTTGCAATTAGCAAGGAAATGGAAACATTTCCAAAACAAGAAAAAAGAAATTGAAAATTACATAAAAATGTTTGGAAACATAAATTGAAAACTATGTAAATGTATAATAGCCAAATACTTAATTGACTAATTAAACATATTGAAATTTATATAGTTATCCACATTTTAAACAAAAAATAAAATAAAAAGGTGTACTATAAAAAACAGAAGAAGAAGGTATTGTCAAATAACTCAATTTTACCAAATACATGAAATCAAACAATGCACACTTTTGCTCCCAATTTAAATCCAAACCACAATCAACTAGTACAATTATCGCCATGTTTGGAAATAGTTTTTGGTTTTTGCTAAAATAAATGTCACATCCTAAATATCAATTAACCACTTTTTTTTTTTTCCCTTTTCATAACTATCTATTTAACTATAAACAATGTAAAATGATTTATTCATTGAATTTGCTACTGTCTGAGTCACCCGAATTTGTGCCAGCCAGACGACTTCTCGAACGACCGACTTCACCCTCTTTTACCGTGGTTGTCACTCTCGTCTACCGTGATCATCACCTTTTCATCCAGAGGATCTGCATGAACAAATTCAAAAATTTATATGACACCAAATTCAGGGAATGTAGCATTGCTCTTAAAAAAAAATTAAAAATCATCTCAAATATAATTTTTTTCATCTCATAAAATAGTTTTAAAAATCTATGAAAATAGCCAAGTTTTTAAATGAGAGAAAAATGATTAATTAATATGTAAATGTAATATTTTATTTAATTAACTATTTTATTTTATTTTTTTATCTTTATTTTTTACCCTGACAAACAAGGGCATAGATGCTAAAATTTCACACTTGTTGAGTGGTGGCGTGGCGCAATTAGTGGTTGGTCTTGAGCATCGTCACGTGGTGTTTTAATGATATTGTGATTGGTGGAGAATATGAGATTTACGAATTAATGTTGAGTGGTGTTATATATACTAATTAGTGTACCAATCGAGGTTATGATATTGTCATTTCAAAACTATAGACTCCATCCATTATACAAATTATAAGACCCAAAACCTCTAAAATTATGACACATAATCCGTTAGTACACTAATTAGCATACTAATTGATTCATATAATTTTATTCATTTGTGTAGGGTGATTAAAAAACAACCTAGTGAATTGTGATTGGCGAGGGATATGGCCACGTGATATTTTTTGACAAACCAATAATTTTTGAGTTATCCTAAGGCCTAGTTGAGAACATATTTTTTTAGTAATTTTTTAGTTTTTTTACTAAAATATGATGTAAAAAAAGTAAGTATGTTTGGAATGATTTTTTAGTTTTTTACGAAAAGATGTGTAAAAAGTAGTAAAAAAAGAGAATCTTGGACTTTTTTTATATATGTTGCTGACTTATTAACCACATCCTAAATATCAATTAACCACTTTTTTTTTTTTTTCCTTTTCATAACTATCTATTTAACTATAAACAATGTAAAATGATTTATTCATTGAATTTGCTACTGTCTGAGTCACCCGAATTTGTGCCAGCCAGACGACTTCTCGAACGACCGACTTCACCCTCTTTTACCGTGGTTGTCACTCTCGTCTACCGTGATCATCACCTTTTCATCCAGAGGATCTGCATGAACAAATTCAAAAATTTATATGACACCAAATTCAAGGAATGTAGCATTGCTCTAAAAAAAAAAATTAAAAATCATCTCAAATATAATTTTTTTCATCTCATAAAATAGTTTAAAAAATCTATGAAAATAGCCAAGTTTTTAAATGAGAGAAAAATGATTAATTAATATGTAAAATGTAATATTTTATTTAATTAACTATTTTATTTTATTTTTTTATCTTTATTTTTTACCCTGACAAACAAGGGCATAGATGCTAAAATTTCACACTTGTTGAGTGGTGGCGTGGTGCAATTAGTGGTTGGTCTTGAGCATCGTCACGTGGTGTTTTAATGATATTGTGATTGGTGGAGAATATGAGATTTACGAATTAATGTTGAGGGTGTTATATATACTAATTAGTGTACCAATCGAGGTTATGATATTGTCATTTCAAAACTATAGACTCCATCCATTATACAAATTATAAGACCCAAAACCTCTAAAATTATGACACATAATCCGTTAGTACACTAATTAGCATACTAATTGATGCATATAATTTTATTCATTTGTGTAGGGTGATTAAAAAACAACCTAGTGAATTGTGATTGGCGAGGGATATGGCCACGTGACATTTTTTGACAAACCAATAATTTTTGAGTTATCCTAAGGCCTAGTTTGAGAACATGTTTTTTTAGTAATTTTTTAATTTTTTTACTAAAATATGATGTAAAAAAAGTAAGTATGTTTGGAATGATTTTTTAGTTTTTTACGAAAAGATGTGTAAAAAGTAGTAAAAAAAGAGAATCTTGGACTTTTTTTATATATGTTGCTGACTTATTAGTTTTTTTGTAACTTTTTTACTTTTAAGCTAAAAAGTGATGTTGCGAAATAAATCCCAAATAATTTTTTAATTTTTTACCAAATCTCTTATATGGGTGCGAAATCTACACATATGTAAATTTGTATGAATCCCACACCCTAATGCTGTGTTTGGTTGGGAGATTTAGAAAGAGAAATGGAAATGAAAGGAAAATGAGGAAGAATTCATAGGATTCCAAATCCCAACTATGTTTGGTTGCGTTCGGAATCGGAGGAGGAAAAGAAATCATTTCTCAAGAACTCTCTCATTGTCCTTCATCATACACAGAATTGTAGTCATGAATTGCAATAACAAAAAAAAGGCTGCACATGATCAAAGTGTTGTTTGTTTTTTAGAAAAAAAAAAAGTTTTAATTTTTAAAAATAAAAAATAAAAAATAAAAAATTAATTTGATAAAAATAAAAAATCATTTTTTTTTAATTTTTAAAGATTATTTATAGCCTCCCAAAAAATAAAATTGTATAAAAATGATAAGTTATTTTTTATTTCCTTCACCTAATTAATATTTTAGAAAAAAAAAATTGAAAACAAGTTTTTGAAAACCAAATCAAATAGTCTATCGATTTTATGATTGTAAGAACCAAACTGAATAGCTAACACCTATAAAATTGGACCAGAACCAACCAAAGAAACAGAAAAAACAAATCAACCACCTACAGACAGCCAGCATCAGCAGCAGAGCATCAAAACCAGAACACCAGACTCATCCACCAATATAAAAACCATAACATCAATGTATCATAGTGCAGCAATGCATTACAACCATAATAACAGACTCATTCACCAAAACAGACTCACCACCAATGCATCAATGCAGAACATCAAACCCAGCATAACAGACTCATCTAACCAAAACAGATAGCATAACATATAACATAAATAGATAATACTACAAAACATTAGTGCATCAATGCAGGCTCCTCCACTAAACTAGACTCAACACTAGTGCATCAAAGAAGCACATCAAAACCAGAACACCAGACCTCAATCCCTGTGTAATCTATATAAGCACAGAACCAGAACAGATAAACCAGAATGAAACCACTACAATCCAAAAGCAGAACATACATAAAAAAAACATTAAAATAGAACTTTATAAGCAGTACATAGCATTCATATCCACAATATCATAAAGAAGTGCAACAGAGGCCATTAAGCAACAAAGACCATTTAGAGTCTCATGGACACATATATGCCCCGAATCTACCATTCAAGTGCAACGAGCGACTAAGAGAGTCTACATACAAAAAATCTAAGCCTAATGATATTTTCATAGGTTCACCAAATCCTTGAAATATTCAAATAAAAAAGTACCAAAAAAAGAAAAATAGTACTATGCATCAAAGATTGAAGATCCGAATTTAACAAACAACCAAAGACCTCAGCGTTCAATAGGGCATTCTAGGTACGCTCGAGCATCACTCACTTCTTTAGCAAGAACTTGATACACCTTTATTCGAGAAGCATCACTCATGCCACTAACCTTCTCAATCTCCTCAAATAATTGTCCATTTGTGTAGTTCCGAAGGTTACCACGATCAAGTATTGCTGTAACTGCATCTAGACCATCCTTAATTGACCTTATTTCCTCACTCAGAGTATCACCTGATTTATTTTTTCTCTTCTTTGAGTTAGAGGAACAAGATACTTCAGTAGTTTGGTCATCTTGAGTTCCAATCCCATCAAAATTCTCTGAGAGTGTCACGACCCAAACCTGCCCCTATGGGTTTAGCACCGTAACCGGCCAGTAATCCGAGATTACCAAAGGCCTGCTTAACAGTAATACAGTAATACAGAGTATAGGGGTATGGCGGAAGCCAATACAGTAAATAAACAATGTCCAATGAGCTGTGACAGTCTGTATGCAAAAAGATTTTTCTCACATATATGCAGTCAGTGACAAAACGGTATGTACATTATATACAATCATTCAGAACGGGGACTTAATCCCTAATAAACAGTAGAGTCTATACAGATTACAAAACAGTTACGGAGACAGATGGGGGAAATTAAGACACCCCTAAGCCATAGCTAGTCAGGCTCGGAACCTCGCAGTGAGGCACAGTGGTTGGCTTGACAAAACTGGAGTTTACCCCGACGCTCCTAGCTGTGGTCTGGTGCCTGTACACCTACATATATATATGAGCAGTGAGCTAAAGCCCAGTGAATAACATAAAGCGTAAAGGGGTTTAGAATGAATGTCCTTACAGTAATGAAAATAGTTCATTTCAATCAGTATATCAGTTGTTCAGTACAGTAAATAGTCATATGTGGTACATCTATTAGCATAGCAGTACAGTAAACAGTAGGTCTAAAAGACCGAACAGTCATTGATGGCCATCAATCAGTAAACAATAGTGGTTCCAACGAGGGAACCGACAGAGATCTCTGTAACAGTAACAGTCAGTAACAGTAATTGCTAAGGATGCCACAATACAGTTTAGAATATAGGACATACATTCATTCAGTTAACAGTATCAGTTCAGAAAGCAGTACAGTTCAGTATTCAGAAGATAATCATTTTGAACATATCTTTACACAATTGTTACTCACAGAGTTCTGGGCTACAGTAAGCTAGAGCGCGTCCCCAGTCGCCAACCCTACACAGTTTACAGATGAACACACACACTAAGCTACACAGTTGGGAAAGATAACAACTTGATCCCTAATTGCCTCGGTGTGTTCTACATCTATATCCTCAATAAGATGCCTTAAATTAGGCCTAAGAATGCCTAGGATGGGATGAGGATGCAAAGATGTATTCAGAAAACGGTTTCAGAATTTTCAGTGAAACAGGGCCCCGCTCGAGCGTAGGTTAACCCGCTCGAGCGTATAGGCAAACAAAGGTACCCGCTCGAGCGTCAACTTACCCGCTCGAGCGGACCAAAAAGTACTAGATAGGTGAAATTCATGCTCGATTGGGCGCTCGACACCCGCTCGAGCGTAAGACACACTATCCCGCTCGAGCGTAAATCTTCCGCTCGAGCGTACTGTCAAACAGTGCAAGATGCTGGGAGCTCGAATTCCCCGCTCGAGCGCCACTAACCCCGCTCGAGCGGACGACCAAAATCTGGAAAATCCAGATTCGACTCCAAGTTTAAAACTCATGTTTAAATGCACTAAAATCGATCCTCTTGGGCTAAATTTCTGAAAAACATTTGCAAACACATAGAATGACATGATTTGAAGCTCAATTTATAAAATCAAAGCCCAAGGGTGTTTCAAACAAACTCAATTTCAAACCCATTTTTCATGAGCAATCTTCAAACATGACGTGCATGCATTCAAACCAATTTTTCATGAGCAATCTTCAATGCTTGCTCAATTGAGCTCATTTCTTCAAGAACTTGGTGAAATCATGGATTATGATCAAAAGATAGACATGCATGCAAGATTTCTATGAAACCAAACTCAAAACTCTTCAATATACACATGTATGCAAGATTCAAGCTACAAATCAACATTTTTAGACTAAATCATGCCTTAGCTCTACAATTGACATGAACCTTGTAAGAATCAACCTTAAAAACAACAATGAGAGGTTGAAATTCATATCTAAGTCTTGAATGCAAGATGAACAAGCTCAACTATGCAATCTATACTTCAAATCCTTCAATTTCCAAGCAAATCTACATGTGAACTCAAGTCTTTCACTTTCTCTCTCTCTCTTGGTCGGCAATAATAGGAGAATGTGGCTGATGAAATGTTTAGTTCAAGTGTAATAAGGCTCCTATAGATGTTAGATAGTGGCCCACTCAAAATGGCAAAGTTGTAATTAAAACCAACTTACAATTTATCAATATTTAATCTAATTTAATCATACTAAATCAGTTTTCAGATAAATATGCCACAAAATCACATAAATTATGATGATCATAAATCACTAATCAATTTCTGGTTCGGCCGCCGATAAGGCCTTCGATTTACAGTTTAACACATAAACATGAACAGATAATCACACAGTCAAACAGATAGAATGCAATTCAAACAGATATACTCAGCCATTCAGTTTCAGTTTCCAGTCAGTCAGTTCCGTAACTCAATCAGTTCAATTATCAATCATAATCAGTCTCAGTTTAGCAGTAATCAGTATTAATTAGTGATCAGTGATGAGGGTTGTTACAGTCTCCCCTCCTTATAAGAGTTTAGTCCTCTAAACTCGAGTTACCTTCAGTCTGGAAGAAAACAGGATTCAGTGGGAACAGTTCAGGATATCTTTTAGCTATGTCATCTTCCCTTTCCCAAGTGGCATACATGCCACCATGGTTTTGCCAGTCGACTTTCACCAACGGGATTTCTTTGTTTCTCAACTTCTTAATCCGTCTGTTCACAATCTGGATAGGCTGTTCTTCATAAGTGTAGTCATCACTTAGCACTACACGGGTCGGCTCAATTACATGAAAAGGATCCCGGAGGTAATCCCTCAACATAGAAATGTGGAAGACGTTATGCATATGCTCCATTTCAAGAGGAAGCGCAACTTGATACGCCAGCGGATTGATTTTCTCAATAATCTCATACGGTCCGACATATCTTGGCGCTAACTTACCTTTGACTCCAAAACGAGTCTGGCCTTTCATCGGTGTCACTTTCACAAAAACGTGATCACCCACTTCATATTCCCTGTCTCGCCTTCTAACATTTGCATAACTTTTCTGTCGGCTCTGTGCAGTTTTCAGTCTCTGTTGTATCAGTTTCACTTTCTCAGTCGTTTCATAAACAATCTCGGGCCCAAGCAAAGGCCCATCTCCAACTTCTGCCCAGCAAATCGGAGATCTACATTTTCTGCCATACAATGCCTCGAAAGGCGCCATACCAATACTTGAATGATAGCTGTTGTTGTAGGCGAATTCAGCTAAAGGCAAATGGCTTTCCCAGTTTCCTTGAAAATCAAGGACACACATTCTCAATAAATCTTCCAGAGTTTGGATGGTTCTTTCTGACTGACCATCTGTCTGAGGATGATAGGCACTACTCAAACTCAGTTTAGTACCCAATGCAGTCTGTAAGCTTTGCCAAAATCTCGATGTAAACTTCGAATCCCTGTCAGAAGCAATGGACACAGGCACTCCATGCAATCTAACAATTTCATCAATATAGAATATAGCCAATTTGTCCGCATTATAAATTGTCTTAACAGGTAAGAAGTGAGCAGATTTAGTTAGTCTATCAACAATAACCCAAATTGAGTCCATACCTTTACTAGAGCGAGGCAATCCCACAATAAAATCCATAGTAATATGTTCCCATTTCCACTCCGGTATCGGTAAGGGCTGCACTAAGCCTGCGGGTCATTGATGTTCAGCTTTAACTTGTTGGCAATGAAGACATTTTGATACAAAATCAGCAATTTCTTTCTTCATTCCTGGCCACCAGAAATTCAGTTTCAGATCTTGGTATATTTTCGTATTCCCCGGATGAATAGAAAATTTTGAGTTGTGGCCCTCTTGCAGAACTCTTCTTTTCAGTTCGGTATCATTCGGTACACACAGTCTTTCTTGAAATGTCAGTACATTATTTTCAAATTTGAAACCCGGTCTTGGTTTAGATTCCCTTTCTTCGATGATCTTCTTCAAGAAGTCATCCAGTTGCTGTTTCTCTTTAATTTCTTCAATCAGTGCCGGTTGAGCAGAAATAGCAGCTAAGGTTCCACCTTGTTCTCGCAAAACAATTTCAATTTCAGATCTTTCAAGGTCACAAAGCAACTCTTTCTGCCCGGTGAGCAAACAGGCTAAGTTTCCAATTGATTTCCGGTTCAATGCATCGGCAACGGTGTTGGCTTTTCCCGGATGATACAAAATCTGTAGGTCATAATCAGTAATCAGTTCTAGCCATCTCCGCTGTCTCATGTTCAGTTCCTTCTGTGTGAAGAAATATTTTAGACTCTTGTGGTCAGTATATACTTCACATGTCGCCCCATAAAGATAGTGACGCCAGATTTTCAATGCAAATACCACTGCGACAAGTTCCAAGTCATTGGTCGGGTAGTTCTTTTCGTGCGGTCTCAGTTGTCGGGAAGCATAGGCAATTACTCTCCCATTTTGCATTAAAACACACCCCAAACCCTTATGAGAAGCATCACTAAATACAGTATAACCATCCGTACCTGAAGGTAAGGTAAGAACTGGTGCAGTCACGAGTCGGGTTTTCAACTCTTGGAATGCTAATTCCCTTTGGTCAGTCCAGTCAAATGATATCCCCTTCTGAGTTAATTGAGTCAACGGAAAGGCAATTTTGGAGAAATCTTTGACAAATCTTCTATAATATCCAGCCAAACCCAAAAAACTTCGGACTTCTGTCACATTTGTTGGTCTAGGCCAGTTTACTACAGCTTCAATTTTCTGCGGATCAACAGAAATTCCATCTTTACTAACAACATGCCCCAAAAACATAACATGATCAAGCCAAAATTCACATTTAGACAGTTTAGCATAAAGTTTATGTTCTCTTAAGGTCTGTAGGGCAAGTCTCAGATGATGTTCATGTTCTTCTACACTTTTGGAATAAATCAGAATGCCATCAATGAACACAACAATAAAGTCATCAAGGTATGGTTTAAAGATTCTGTTCATGAGGTCCATAAATGCAGCAGGTGCATTGGTAACTCTGAAAGGCATAACTAAAAATTCGTAATGTCCATACCTCGTTCGAAAAGCAGTTTTATCAATGTCCTCTGGTTTAACTTTCAACTGATGATATCCGGATCTGAGATCAATCTTAGAGAAAACTCAAGCACCCTGTAACTGATCAAATAAGTCATCAATTCGAGGCAATGGGTATTTATTTTTTTACAGTTACCTTGTTCAGTTCGCGATAATCAATACATAGTCTCAGTGAGCCGTCTTTCTTTTTCACAAATAAGACAGGTGCGCCCCACGGTGAAGTACTGGGCCTGATGAACTTTTTATCTAACAGTTCCTGTAATTGCACTTTCAATTCTTTCAATTCAGTCGGGGCCATTCGGTAAGGAGCTTTAGATACTGGCTGGGTACCCGGAATCACATAAACGGTGAATTCAATCTCCCTGTCAATCAAATCCCCTAGCAGATTATCTGAAAAAACATCTAGAAATTCTCTGACTATGGGAATACTGTTCACATTAGCATTATCATCAGTAGGTACAGTCAATACAGAACAGAAATACCCTTTACACCCCTTTCTAATCAATTTAACAGCTTTCACAGATGAAATCAAATACGGAGGAGGTACTACTCCAACCCCATCAAACACAAATTCAGGTAAACCTGGTGGACGGAAAACTACTTGTTTCGTTGCACAGTCTATGGTGGCATGATATTTCATTAACCAGTCCATGCCCAATATTACGTTAAAATGGTCAATGTTCAGTGGCAGTAAAGTCAATAAACAAATGTGCATCTCCAACAATAATTTCACAAGCAGGGTACATGTATGCACAAGTCATGGATCCCCCAACGGGTGATGATACAGCTAACAAATAATTCATAGGTTCTAAGGGTCTATTCAATTTTCGCGAGAAAGCATGCGATACATAAGAATGTGTAGACCCCGAATCAATCAGTACATATGCATTTTGAGTACAAATAGAGAGGATACCTGACACAACGGTCTCAGTATTTTGTACATCTCCCGGTACTAGTGTAACAACCCTCATACTGTTTACCGATTAATGACTGATTGATTACCGATTACTACTAAACTGAGATCAAATGGGAAAGTAATTGAACTGACTGAAATACTGAACTGATTGACTGAAATCCGAGACTGGTTGGTTGAGTGTATCTATTTGAATTGCATGTCTATCTGTTGCTTGATTCATTATCTGTTTATGTCTTTATGATTGAATTGCTAATTGAAGGCCTTATCGGCGGTCGCATCTAAAATTGACTAATATTCTGTGCTAATTAGAAATTATGTAATTTTATGGTATATTTATCTGAAAACTGATTAGGTATGATTAAATTAGATTAAATATTGATCAATTGCATAGTTGGCCTTATTTACCAAACTAGCCCTTAGTGGGCCACTACCTAACACTTATTGAGCTTGGTACACATTACAACAAGTCACTTTGCTCAGCCATTCTTCTTGCATTAGCCGACCATAGAGAGGGAGAGTGAGAGAATTAGGAGAGAATTGAACTCAACTTGTTGGCTTGCTTGGTGAATTAAGGAAATTGAAGTGTAGATTGTAAATTGAGCTCCTACACCACTAATTCAAGACCTAGGTAAGGTAATTGAACCTCTCATTGATTGTATTCAAGTTAATTTGTGCATGGTTCATGTTAGATTAAAGCCTCAAGCCATGAATTGGAGTTAAATTGTTGAATTAGAGCTTAATTGTTGCATGCATGTCTACATTGTTGCATTTTGAGGTTGATCACATGGAGTTTGGTACATGCATGTTCATATTATTGTTAGAATCCATGTTTTCATTTTGTCCTTGGAAGGTTTGAGCTCATTAGAGCATGTTTTGAAGTTTTGAAATGATTTAAATTCATGCATGTCATGATATAGCATGTTCATGAAAATTTGGGTTTGAAAATGGACTTAATTGAAACACCCTTGGGCTTTGATTTATCAAATTGATCTTTGAAACATGTAATATTAGGTGTTTGCAAGTGTTTTCCAAGTTTTTAGCCCAAGAGGATCAAAAATTTGGCTTTTAAACTTGATTTTGAGCTTGGGACTCCAATATGGAATTTTCAGATTTTGAGCCTACGCTCGAGCGAGAAAGTCCACGCTCGAGCGTACACTCTGTGATTCTATCCTCCGCTCGAGCGAGAAAAGTTACGCTCGAGCGGGGAATGCGAGCATCCAGTACTTTGCATGTGTTCACAGTCCGCTCGAGCGAGGAAACTCACGCTCGAGCGAGGACTTGTGTCTTACGCTCGAGCGAGGGTCGAGCGTCCATCGAGCGTAGAATTGGAGCATCCAGCATTTTTACTGTAGCACACAGTCCGCTCGAGCGAAGGAATTGACGCTCGAGCGGAGCTCCTTTGTTTGCATGTCCGCTCGAGCGTAGAAAGCCACGCTCGAGCGAGACCCCTGTTTTCAGCAAATTTTGTAAAGTGTTTAAAAGTGCATCGTTGCATCCTCTTTCCATCCTAGGCATTCCTAAGGCATATTTAAGGCATCTTAAAGAGGATATAAATGTAGAACCACACCGAGGCAAATTAGGGATTAAGTTTATTATCTTTCCCCAACTGCGAAACTTAGTGTGTGTTCAATCTGTTAACTGTATAGGGTCGGCATTCTGAGGAGACGCTTTAGTTCACTATAGCCCAGAACTCTGTGAGTAACAACTGTGTAAAGATATGTTCAAAATGATTATCTTTTGAATACTGAACTGAACTGCTTACTGAACTGATATTGATTACTGAATGAATGTATGTCCTTTATTTCTGAACTGTACTGTGGCATCCTTAGCACCTATTGTTTACTGTTACTGTTACAGAGATCTCTGTCGGTTTCCTTGTGGAACCACTACTGTTTACTGACTGATGGCCATCATTACTGTTCGGTCTTTAAAGACCTACTGTTACTGTTATGCTAATGGATGTACCACATATGACTGTTTACTGTACTGAACAACTGTTATACTAATTGAAATGAACTGTTTTCATTACTGTAAGGACATTCATTCTAAACCTCTTTACGCTTTATGTTATTCACTGGGCTTTAGCTCACTGCTCATATATATATATGTAGGTGTTCAGGCACCAGACCGCAGCTAGGAGCGTCGGGGTTAACTCCAGTTTTGTCAAGCCAACCACAGTGCCTCACTGCGAGGTTCCGAGTCTGCCATGCTATGGCTAGGGGTGTTTTAAGTTCCCCGTCTGTCTTGTATCGTTTTGGAATACTGTTAGACTGCACTGTACCGCTTAATAGGGATTAAGTCCCTGCACTGTATGTTTGTAGATATTGTACATAACTGTTCTGTACTGAATGTTTATACGCATGAAAAATCTTTTGGCATACAGATTGTCACAGCTCATTGGACATTGTTTTTATTACTGTAGTGGCTTCCGCCATGCCCCTGTACTCTGTTATACTGTCTTACTGTTAAGTAGGCCTTCGGTAATCTCGGATTACTGGCTGGTTACGGTGCTAAACCCATAGGGGCGGGTTTGGGTCGTGACAGAGTGGTATCAGAGCGATACTTAACCATGAGTTATACCGCACACACGTGTCCAAATGAGCTATAGAGTGTCCTAGAAAGCGATTAGGGCATTACATGAGCATGTTAAGTGTGTGGTTATGACATAACTGAATATGTGCTACTGAGTTCAACTGTTTAAGGATGCAGCTGTTTATGTTTATCTTTTTATAACTGCTTATAGTGAAATGGATAATGCAAATAAATCTGAGTCCTCATCCACTAAGGCAAGAATGGCAAGAATGGAAAGAATGATGGAATTGATAACTGCTAGACTTGAGCAACAACAGAATCAACAGCCCCCACCTCCTCCTTCGGCTGTACCGGAACCGAATGTGAATGTGAATGATGGGGATATAATTGCTCTCACCCAGAAGTTCAGCAAACTGAAACCGCTATCCTTTCAGGGAGGCCTTGAACCGTTAAAGGCTGAAGCTTGGGTTCTTGAGACCGAAAAATTATTCGAGGTTTTTCCATGTTCTGAGGCACATAAAGTGCTGCTGGCTACCTTCACTTTGCAAGAGGAAGCAAGAAGGTGGTGGATGCTTACCCGTAAGGACAACACCGTTATGACTTGGGCTCAATTCAAAGTAGCCTTCTTTGAAAAGTACTTCCCTCAATGTGTCAGGGATAGGAAGGTGACTGAATTTGAACAATTGAGGTAGGGCACGATGTCCGTTGCCGAGTACGAAACAAAGTTTACCGGACTTGCTAGATATGCGCCACATATGGTGGATACTGAATATAAGAAGGCCAGAAGGTTTGAAGGCGGCCTGAATGTTGCAATACTGGACAGAATAAATGTTTTAAAGCTACCGACCTATGTGGGTGTTCTTGACCGAGCATTGATGGCCGAGTCAAACATCGAAGCTGTGAAACAATCTGAAACACCGGCGTCTGAATGACGTGGTAAAAGACAGAATTTCAAATTCAAGAAAGGCAAGCATAATCAATTGAACAAAAAACAGAATACGGGGTCAATAACTAGCCCTAGCCAAGGGAGTGGTTCCATACCACCCTGTTCCGAATGCGGTAAGAACCATAAGGGAGTCTGTTATAAAATCTCTGGTGCTTGTTACAGGTGTGGCAAAGTGGGCCACATGGTGAAAGATTGCCCTTCCACTGCCCCGGGCAATAGTAAAGCTGCAGGCAGCGCCGCAGCATCGATTGTAGCACCAAAGCCTAACCCCAAAACTACCGGGAATGAGCCGATGAGGCAGGGCCGAGTGTTTGCCCTAGTACCGGGAGACGTGCAAAATACTGAAACCGTTGTGTGAGGTATCCTCTCTATTTGTGCTCAAAATGCATATGTACTGATTGATTCGGGGTCTACACATTCTTATGTGTCGCATGCTTTTTTCACACGGAAATTGAATAGACCCTTAGAACCTATGAACTATCTGCTAGCTGTATCATCACCCGTAGGAGGATCCATGACATGTGCTTATATGTACCCTGCATGTGAAATCATTGTTGGGGATATGCATCTGTTTATTGATTTACTGCCATTGAACATTGATCATTTTGATGTAATATTGGAGATGGACTGGTTACAAAAATATCATGCCACTATTGACTGTGTGACAAAACAAGTTGTTTTTCGTCCACCTGGTTTATCCGAATTCGTGTTTAATGGGGTTGGAGTAGTACCTCCTCCGTATTTGATTTCTTCTGTGAAAGCCGTTAAATTGATTAGAAAGGGGTGTAAAGGATATCTGTGTTCTGTACTGATTGTATCTACTGATGATAATGTTAAAACTGATGTGAACTGTATTCCTATAGTCAGAGAATTCCCAGATGTTTTTCTAGATGATCTACTAGGGGATTTGATTGACAGGGAGATTGAATTCACCGTGGGGTGCACCGGTTTTGTTTGTAAAAAAGAAAGACGGCTCATTGAGACTGTGCATTGACTACCGTGAACTGAACAAGGTAACTGTGAAAAACAAATATCCATTACCGCGTATTGATGACTTATTTGATCAGTTACAGGGCACTCAAGTGTTTTCCAAGATCGATCTCAGATCTGGATATCATCAGCTGAAAGTTAAACCTGAGGACATTGATAAAACTGCTTTTAGAACGAGGTATGGACATTATGAATTTTTAGTTATGCCTTTTGGAGTTACCAATGCACCTGCAGCATTTATGGACCTCATGAATAGAATCTTTAAACCGTACCTTGATGACTTTATTGTGGTATTTATTGATGACATATTGATTTACTCCAAAAGTATAGAACAACATGAACATCATCTGAGACTTGCCCTGCAGATCCTAAGAGAACAGAAACTGTATGCTAAACTGTCTAAATGTGAGTTTTGGCTTGATCATGCTATGTTTTTGGGGCACATTGTTAGCAAAGATGGAATTTCTGTTGATCCGCAGAAAATTGAAGCTGTAGTGAACTGGCCTAGACCAACAAATGTGACAGAAGTCCGAAGATTTTTGGGATTGGTTGGATATTACAGAAGATTTGTCAAAGATTTCTCCAAAATTGCCTTACCATTGACTCAACTGACACAGAAGGGGACATCATTTGACTGGACTGACCAGAGGGAATCAGCATTTCAGGAGTTGAAAACTTGACTTGTGACTGCACCTGTTCTTACCTTACCCTCAGGTACGGATGGTTATACTGTATTTAGTGATGCTTCTCATAAGGGTTTGGGATGTGTTTTAATGCAGAATGGGAGAGTTATTGCTTATGCTTCCCGACAACTGAGACCACATGAAAAGAACTACCCAACCCATGATCTGGAACTTGCAGCAGTGGTATTTGCATTGAAAATCTGGCGTCATTATCTGTATGGGGCAACATGTGAGGTATATACCGACCACAAGAGTCTGAAATATTTCTTCACACAGAAAGAGTTGAACATGAGACAGCGGAGATGGCTAGAATTGATCAAAGATTATGACCTACAGATTCTGTACCATTCGGGAAAAGCCAACACCGTTGCCGATGCACTGAGCCAGAAATCGATTGCAAATTTAGCTTGTTTGCTCACTGGACAGAAAGAGTTGCTTTGTGACCTTGAAAAATCTGAAATTGAAGTTGTTTTGAGAGAATAAGGTGGTACAATAGCTGCTATTTCTGCTCAACTGGCACTGATCGAAGAAATTAAGGAGAAACAGCAACAGGATGACTTCTTGAAGAAGATCATCGAAGAAAGGGAAATTAAACCGAGACCGGGGTTCAAATTTGAAAACAATGTACTGAAATTTCAGGAAAGACTATGTGTACCGGATGACACTGAATTGAAAAGAAGAGTTCTGCAAGAGGGCCACAATTCCAAATTTTCTATTCACCCGGGGAACACGAAGATGTATCAAGATCTGAAACAGAATTTCTGGTGACCGGGAATGAAGAAAGAAATTGCCGACTTTGTGTCAAAATGTCTTCATTGCCAACAAGTCAAAGTGGAACATCAGCGACCCTCAGGCTTACTGCAACCCTTACCCATACCGGAGTGGAAATAGGAGCATATCACGATGGATTTTATCGTTGGATTGCCTCGCTCCAGAAAAGGTATGGATTCAATTTGGGTTATTGTTGATAGACTGACCAAATCTGCTCACTTCTTACCTGTCAAGACAATTTATAATGCGGACAAGTTGGCTGTAATTTATATTGATGAGATTGTTAGACTGCATGGAGTGCCTGTGTCCATTATTTCTGACAGGGATTCGAAGTTTACATCGAGGTTTTGGTAAAGCCTACAGACTGCATTGGGTACTGAATTGAGAATGAGTAGTGCTTATCATCCTCAGACAGATGGACAGTCAGAAAGGACCATCCAGACTTTGGAGGATTTATTGAGAATGTGTGTCCTTGATTTTCAGGGAAACTGGGAAAGTCATTTGCCATTGGCTGAATTCGTCTACAACAACAGTTACCATTCAAGTATTGGTATGGTGCCTTTCGAGGCATTGTATGGCAGAAAATGTAGATCTCCGATCTGCTGGGCAGAGGTTGGAGATGGGCCTTTGCTTGGGCCCGAGATTGTGTATGAAACGACTGAAAAAGTGAAACTGATTCAACAGAGACTGAAAACTGCACAGAGCCGACAGAAAAGTTATGCAGATGTTAGAAGACGAGACCGAGAATATGAAGTGGATGATCACGTTTTTGTGAAAGTGACACCGATGAAAGGCCAGACTCGTTTTGGAGTCAAAGGCAAGTTAGCGCCCAGATACGTCGGGCCGTATGAGATTATTGAGAAAATCAATCCGGTGGCGTATCAAGTTGCACTTCCTCCTGAAATGGAGCATATGCATAACGTCTTCCACATCTCTATGTTGAGAGATTATCTCCGGGATCCTTTCCATGTGATTGAGCCTACTCGGGTAGTGTTGAGTGATGACTACACTTACGAGGAACGACCCATACAGATTGTTAACAGACGGATCAAGAAGTTGAGGAACAAAGAGATCCCGCTAGTGAAAGTTGACTGGTAAAACCATGGTGGTGTGTATGCCACTTGGGAAAGGGAAGATGACATGGCTAAGAGATATCCTGATTTGTTTCCACTGAATCCTATTTTCTTCCAGACTGAAGGTAACTCGAGTTTAGAGGACTAAACTCTTTTTAAGGAGGGGAGACTGTAACAACCCTCATACTGTTTACCGATTAATGACTGATTGATTACCGATTACTGCTAAACTGAGATCAAATGGAAAAGTAATTGAACTGACTGAAATACTGAACTGATTGACTGAAATCCGAGACTGGTTGGTTGAGTGTATCTATTTGAATTGCATGTCTATCTGTTGCTTGATTCATTATCTGTTTATGTCTTTATGATTGAACTGCTAATTGAAGGCCTTATCGGCGGTCGCATCTAAAATTGACTAATATTCTGTGCTAATTAGAAATTATGTAATTTTATGGTATATTTATCTGAAAACTGATTAGGTATGATTAAATTAGATTAAATATTGATCAATTGCATAGTTGGCCTTATTTACCAAACTAGCCCTTAGTAGGCCACTACCTAACACTTATTGAGCTTGGTACACATTACAACATCACTTTGCTCAGCCATTCTTCTTGCATTAGCCGACCATAGAGAGGAGAGGGAGAGAATTAAGAGAGAATTGAACTCAACTTGTTGGCTTGCTTGGTGAATTAAGGAAATTGAAGTGTAGATTGTAAATTGAGCTCCTACACCACTAATTCAAGACCTAGGTAAGGTAATTGAACCTCTCATTGATTGTATTCAAGTTAATTTGTGCATGGTTCATGTTAGATTAAAGCCTCAAGCCATGAATTGGAGTTAAATTGTTGAATTAGAGCTTAATTGTTGCATGCATGTCTACATTGTTGCATTTTGAGGTTGATCACATGGAGTTTGGTACATGCATGTTCATATTATTGTTAGAATCCATGTTTTCATTTTGTCCTTGGAAGGTTTGAGCTCATTAGAGCATGTTTTAAAGTTTTGAAATGATTTAAATTCGTGCATGTCATGATATAGCATGTTCATGAAAATTTGGGTTTGAAAATGGACTTAATTGAAACACCCTTGGGCTTTGATTTATCAAATTGATCTTTGAAACATGTAATATTAGGTGTTTACAAGTGTTTTCCAAGTTTTTAGCCCAAGAGGATCAAAAATTTGGCTTTTAAACTTGATTTTGAGCTTGGGACTCCAATATGGAATTTTCAGATTTTGAGCCTACGCTCGAGCGAGGAAGTCCACGCTCGAGCGTACACTCTGTGATTCTGCCCTCCACTCGAGCGAGAAAAGTTACGCTCGAGCGGGGAATGCGAGCATCCAGTACTTTGCATGTGTTCACAGTCCGCTCGAGCGAGGAAACTCACGCTCGAGCGAGGACTTGTGTCTTACGCTCGAGCGAGGGTCGAGCGTCCATCGAGCGTAGAATTGGAGCATCCAGCATTTTTACTGTAGCACACAGTCCGCTCGAGCGAAGGAATTGACGCTCGAGCGGAGCTCCGTTGTTTGCATGTCCGCTCGAGCGTAGAAAGCCACGCTCGAGCGAGACCCCTGTTTTCAGCAAATTTTGTAAAGTGTTTAAAAGTGCATCGTTGCATCCTCTTTCCATCCTAGACATTCCTAGGGCATATTTAAGGCATCTTAAAGAGGATATAAATGTAGAACCACACCGAGGCAAATTAGGGATTAAGTTTATTATCTTTCCCCAACTGCGAAACTTAGTGTGTGTTCAATCTGTTAACTGTATAGGGTCGGCATTCTGAGGAGACGCTCTAGTTCACTATAGCCCAGAACTCTGTGAGTAACAACTGTGTAAAGATATGTTCAAAATGATTATCTTTTGAATACTGAACTGAACTACTTACTGAACTGATATTGATTACTGAATGAATGTATGTCCTTTATTTCTGAACTGTACTGTGGCATCCTTAGCACCTACTGTTTACTGTTACTGTTACAGAGATCTCTGTCGGTTTCCTTGTGGAACCACTACTGTTTACTGACTGATGGCCATCATTACTGTTCGGTCTTTAAAGACCTACTGTTATTGTTATGCTAATGGATGTACCACATATGACTGTTTACTGTACTGAACAACTGTTATACTGATTGAAATGAACTGTTTTCATTACTGTAAGGACATTCATTCTAAACCTCTTTACGCTTTATGTTATTCACTGGGCTTTAGCTCACTGCTCATATATATATATGTAGGTGTTCAGGCACCAGACCGCAGCTAGGAGCGTCGGGGTTAACTCCAGTTTTGTCAAGCCAACCACAGTGCCTCACTGCGAGGTTCCGAGTCTGCCATGCTATGGCTAGGGGTGTTTTAAGTTCCCCGTCTGTCTTGTATCATTTTGGAATACTGTTAAACTGCACTGTACCGCTTAATAGGGATTAAGTCCCTGCACTGTATGTTTGTAGATATTGTACATAACTGTTCTGTACTGAATGTTTATACGCATGAAAAATCTTTTGGCATACAGACTATCACAGCTCATTGGACATTGTTTTTATTACTGTAGTGGCTTCCGCCATACCCCTGTACTCTGTTATACTGTCTTACTGTTAAGTAGGCCTTCGGTAATCTCGGATTACTGGCCGGTTACGGTGCTAAACCCATAGGGGCGGGTTTGGGTCGTGACAACTAGGGCGAACACTCGGCCCTGCCTCATGGGCTCTTTCCCGGTAGCTTTGGGGTTCGATTTTGGTGCAATAGTTGATGCTGCTGCGCTTGGTGTAGCTTTACTACTGGCCTGTGGAGCAGAGGGGTAGTCTTTAACCATGTGGCCCACCTTGCCACACCTGTAACAAGCACCAGATAGTTTATAACAAACTCCCTTATGATTCTTACCACATTCGGAGCAGGGCGGTATAGACCGATTCCCTTGACTAGAAGTAGTTGTTGACCATGTATTTTGCTTTTTGTTCAACGGGTTGTTTTTGTCTTTCTTGAACTTAAAATTCTGTCTTTTACCACGCCATTCGGACGCTGGTGTTTCAGTTTTCAGTGCTTCGATGTTCGCTTCAGCCATCAAGGCTCGGTCAAGAACATTCACATAAGTCGGTAATTTCAGAGCACTTATTCTGTCGAGTATTGCAACATTTAGGCCGCCTTCAAACCTTTTGGCCTTCTTGTAATCAGTGTCCACCATGTGTGGTGCATATCTAGCAAGCCCGGTGAACTTTGCTTCATATTTAGCAACAGACATTGTGCCCTGTCTTAGCTGTTCAAATTCAGTCACCTTCCTGTCCCTGATACACTGAGGGAAGTACTTTTCAAAGAAGGCTACTTTGAATTGAGCCCAAGTCATAGCAGTGTTGTCATCACGGGTAAGCATCCACCACATTCTAGCCTCTTCTTGCGAAGTGAAGGTGGCCAACAGTACTTTATGTGCCTCCGAGTACGGAAACACTTCAAACAATTTTTCAGTCTCCAAAACCCATGCTTCAGCTTTTAACGGTTCAAGGCCTCCCTGAAAGGATGGCGGTTTCAGTTTGTTGAACTTCTGGATAAGAGCAATTATGTCCCCATCATTAACATTCACATTCTGTTCCGGCTGTACCGGAGGAGGAGGTGGGGGCTATTGGTTCTGTTGTTGATCTAGTCGTTCAGTTATCAGTTCCATTATTCGTTCCAGTCTTGCCATTCTTGCCTCAGAGGATGAGGATTCAGATTCATTTGCAGTTCTTGTATTATCCATTTCACTATAAGCAGTTATAACAGTTATCAACATAAGCAGTTGCATACTTAAATAGTTTAATACATTAACACATATTCAGTCATGTCCACACACACTTTTCATGCTCATGCGATGCCCTAATTGCTTTTCTAGGACACCCTATAGCTCATTTGGACACGTGTGTGCGGTATAACTCGTGATAAGTATCGCTCTGATACCACTCTGTCACGACCCAAACCCGCCCCTATGGGTTTAGCACCGTAACCGGCCAGTAATCCGAGATTACCAAAGGCCTGCTTAACAGTAATACAGAGTACAGGGGCATGGCGGAAGCCAATACAGTAAATAAACAATGTCCAATGAGCTGTGACAGTCTGTATGCAAAAAGATTTTTCTCACATATATGCAATCAGTGACAAAACGGTATGTACATTATATACAATCATTCAGAACGGGGACTTAATCCCTAATAAACAGTACAGTAATAGTCTATACAGATTACAAAACAGTTACGGAGACAGATGGGGGAAATTAAGACACCCCTAAGCCATAGCTAGTCAGGCTCGGAACCTCGCAATGAGGCACAGTGGTTGGCTTGACAAAACTGGAGTTTACCCCGACGCTCCTAGCCGCGGTCTGGTGCCTGTACACCTACATATATATATGAGCAGTGAGCTAAAGCCCAGTGAATAACATAAAGCGTAAAGGGGTTTAGAATAAATGTCCTTACAATAATGAAAACAGTTCATTTCAATCAGTATATCAGTTGTTCAGTACAGTAAACAGTCATATGTGGTATATCCATTAGCATAGCAGTACAGTAAACAGTAGGTCTAAAAGACCGAACAGTCATTGATGGCCATCAATCAGTAAACAGTAGTGGTTCCAACGAGGGAACCGACAGAGATCTCTGTAACAGTAACAGTCAGTAACAGTAATTGCTAAGGATGCCACAATACAGTTCAGAATATAGGACATACATTCATTCAGTTAACAGTATCAGTTCAGAAAGCAGTACAGTTCAGTATTCAGAAGATAATCATTTTGAACATATCTTTACACAATTGTTACTCACAGAGTTCTGGGCTACAGTAAGCTAAAGCGCGTCCCCAGTCGCTAACCCTACACAGTTTACAGATGAACACACACACTAAGCTACACAGTTGGGAAATATAACAACTTGATCCCTAATTGCCTCGGTGTGTTCTACATCTATATCCTCAATAAGATGCCTTAAACTAGGCCTAAGAATGCCTAGGATGGGATGAGGATGCAAAGATGTATTCAGAAAACAGTTTCAGAATTTTCAGTGAAACAAGGCCCCGCTCGAGCGCAGGTTAACCCGCTCGAGCGTATAGGTAAACAAAGGTACCCGCTCGAGCGTCAACTTACTCGCTCGAGCGGACCAAAAAGTACTGGATAGGTGAAATTCACGCTCGATTGGGCGCTCGACACCCTCTCGAGCGTAAGACACACTATCCCGCTCGAGCGTAAATCCTCCGCTCGAGCGTACTGTCAAACAGTGCAAGATACTGGGAGCTCGAATTCCCTGCTCGAGCGCCACTAACCCCGCTCGAGCGGACGACCAAAATCTGGAAAATCCAGATTCGAACTCCAAGTTTAAAACTCATGTTTAAATGCACTAAAATCGATCCTCTTGGCTAAATTTCTGGAAAACATTTGCAAACACATAGAATGACATGATTTGAAGCTCAATTTATAAAATCAAAGCCCAAGGGTGTTTCAAACAAACTCAATTTCAAACCCATTTTTCATGAGCAATCTTCAAACATGACGTGCATGCATTCAAACCAATTTAAAGCTTCAATGCTTGCTCAATTGAGCTCATTTCTTCAAGAACTTGGTGAAATCATGGATTGTGATCAAAAGATAGACATACATGCAAGATTTGCATGAAACCAAACTCAAAACTCTTCAATATACACATGCATGCAAGATTCAAGCTACAAATCAACATTTTTAGACTAAATCATGCCTTAGCTCTACAATTGACATGAACCTTATAAGAATCAACCTTAAAGACAACAATGAGAGGTTGAAATTCATACCTAAGTCTTGAATGCAAGATGAACAAGCTCAACTATGCAATCTATACTTCAAATCCTTCAATTTCCAAGCAAATCTACAAGTGAACTCAAGTCTCTCACTTTCTCTCTCTCTTGGTCGGCAATAATAGGAGAATGTGGCTGATGAAATGTTTAGTTCAAGTGTAATAAGGCTTCTATAGATGTTAGATAGTGGCCCACTCAAAATGGCAAAGTTGAAATTAAAACCAACTTACAATTTATCAATATTTAATCTAATTTAATCATACTAAATCAGTTTTCAGATAAATATGCCACAAAATCACATAAATTATGATGATCATAAATCACTAATCAATTTCTGGTTCGGCCGCCGATAAGGCTTTCGATTTACAGTTTAACACATAAACATGAACAGATAATCACACAGTCAAACAGATAGAATGCAATTCAAACAGATATACTCAGCCATTCAGTTTCAGTTTCCAGTCAGTTAGTTCCGTAACTCAATCAGTTCAATTATCAATCATAATCAGTCTCAGTTTAGCAGTAATCAGTATTAATCAGTGATCAGTAATGATGGTTGTTATAGAGAGTGACTTTGTATGATCAGTATTTTCATCGTCCAAAAGAATTTGTTGCCCAGCCCAACGAAGTCGCTTTTCTTTTGGACCTATAGCAAGACTCCCAGTTGCTCGATCCTTTTCGAAGAGTTAACATAACTTTTGAAAGTTTTAAATCGGAGCATATTGAAAATTGAGAAGCTTTAAGCTTTGCCTATAGAGAATAGCATATATAATATTATATTAAACAATGATGAACAAATATTTTAATTTTCTAGTACAGAACTACATCAATCTTGCAATTAGATATACCTTGAGGTAAGCTGCCCATACACCTGTTGTAGCTTCAATCAGTTGTGTTGAATGATTATATCCAAATCCACTATCAGTTGTTAACATATCTTTAGCCATTGCAAGATTCCTTTTTAAAGTCTTTAACTAATTCCTTACATGACTGGAATCACAATGTACACTAAACTTGGTACTCACCGTATTGCTTGCAGCTCTATAAGTAGATGATGTAAAATTACTACCAATTTTTTGGCCTTTGAGTATTTGGTCCAAGAGTGAGTCAATAAGAACAACATCCATTTGATTATTCCATTTCAAATGTTTCTTGTCAATTTCTACTGAGTATTCTTGGTCACCTTCCACTTATACTCAAAAATGCCATAAAACATATCGGAAGAAGAGCATAGCTAGTAGCAAATTATCACCAAAACAAACGCAATGTTTCACATTATGCAATAACAAATTAAAATATAATTCATTCCAAGATAACATTCAAATAATAATAATTAACTTGCCAATTTTTTGTTTTATCAGCAAAAGAAAAAGATTATATTGATGTAAAGCAAATGAACACATAATGGGTACATCGCAAGAATAAGAACAAGAACATCAAATAACCCTTCCAGCCCCTCTCTGTTTTCTAGGATCCATATTATAATTTGATCGTTATTGAAGATTTATAAATCCCTCCACATGTTAGTAGCTATTCGTTCCCTTAACAATTTTTCTTCCCTATATTCTTCAGCTAAACTTGATCTAGCCATGTTAGTTTGCACTTGTGCTCTTCTAAGCTCTGTATCAACCTCCTCAATAAGACTTTCATTGGGATTAATACCCATGAGGTAGTTGTGCAAAATACAACAGGCCAAAACAATATCTGCGTGAGTGTCAACATCATAATGTGGCTTTGTCCCACTTCCTAAAATTGGAAACCTTTTCTTTAGGACACCAAAGGCTCTTTCAATTGCTTTTCGCAAAGATGCATGACGAAGGTTGAAAAGCTTTCGAGAATTTTCTGGTTGATGAACACTATACTCCTTCAAATGGTAACGAGTACTTTTATATGGAGCAAGGAATCTAGTTTTTAGTTAAAATCCTGCATCTACTAAGTAATATTTTCCTAGGACCAACAAGTAACTAAATGATGTTAGTTTGAAAGAAAACAAAAAAAAGATTTATATTCATCAGCATATATACACGTTCAGTGATCACCTTGAGGAACGATCAATTTATCCATTTCTCTTGTTGATGCATTATCTAATATTCTTGAGTTTGAAACAGATCCTTCCCATCCCGGAAGGATATATGTAAACTTTAAATCAAAAGAACATGCAGCCAAAGCATTTTGAGTGGGATAGCATTTTCGTCCTCGGTATCTTTGTGCATCCTTGTTTGGCACTCTTACACGAAAATGTGTACCATCAATCGCACCAACACAATCCTGTAAAAATTCATTATTTGTATCCAAACATATAATATTATATACCCTAGTTGCATTCATGTAACTACCTTAAAATAAGGCCAATACTTGGGATTGTGTCTAATCTCTGGAGGGCAGTTGAATCCATCAGGTTACTTTAAAAAGATATCTTCCAATGATATAATGGCTTTAAGAACTTGATGAAAATGTTGACTAATAGTCTCACCTGATCGTCTGTAAAAGAACTTGATCGTACGGTTCCTCAAATTATTGCCAATTATATGAAAGAATTTTGCAACTTGTTCTTCTACTTTACTTTGAGGATTGTCTCTAAGAAACTGAGTTCTTTTAAGCATGCTAACTAGTGTGGCAAACGCATCTTTGCTCATGCGTAACTAGCTACGACAATTTGCATCTTCCAAAGTCGTTAGTCGTTTAATTAGGACATATCTTTCATAATCTCCTTGTTCTGAAATTGACTTCCTTATATGATCACAACAATGAAGAATTGAGACAAGGCTGACAGCATACGAAGCATACATAGCTACACAAGTGGCTGCCCACTTTCTATACTTTTCCCATTTCTCTTGATCATGTATCTACAATTTTTAATATAAAAAATCACATCCACTTGTTAATAATGTTCCAGAATTGAAATGATACATCAAAAAGTTCATAGACTAGGCAACACTCAAAATGACAACCCATTTGGTTGGTTAACTTGAAGCATGTAAAAGTGAATAGGGGACAATAAGTTGATGCAAAAAATATGAATTACTAGGCCTATTGTATCTTTTTTATATGGTGTTACATTTGAATTCTTCCTTGGTCAAATGGTAAACTATTTGGATGTTCTACTGGATATGGGCAATAATAGGGAACTACTGGGAAATATATTACTTGATTATTTGAAATAGCATTTGTAGCAATTCATTTTTGCATTATATTTTTTGAGTGATCTATTGTGATTATCACAGACTTTGATATTTGGTCCTTATTCGCTTGGCTCGGGGCACATGCGGTTGACTTATTATTAAAATCAGATAATAAAGAAAGTACAAAGTACGCTAAAGGGGACAAGAAGTCCATCAAAACATAAGAAAAGAAAGAGAAAAATTAATCAGAACTATAAATAATAGATAATTTCCAATCTCTAGAAATAAAAAAACAAAGGCATTCTTTTAAAGATATTGATATTGAAACCCAAAAAAGAGACAAGTAAAAAATCTTCCCCCATAGCTCTGCAACTTATTCAAACTTATCATTAAAAATCTTGTATTTCTTTTCGTTCAAATAACCAAAAGCACAACACAAATCACACTATTCCATAGGACTAGGGGCTTCTTAGTGGAACCAAAACCTCTATAGTCAATAACGAGCGTTTAGGTACATAAAGCCAGAAATACCCAATACACAGAAATATATTACATTTTTGGACCAAAATACTAGGGTTGGTTTGGGATGTTCTAAAAAAGTGTACTTTTTGACTTATTGGCTTATATGGGTTGGGTTTGGGTTGGGTTTGATGTGATGTGTTAGAGAGGTGATGTGATTTAAATAAGATGATGTGACTTAAATAGGATAGTAACTTTTTGACTTTTTGTATTATTTAGTAGAAGCCAAACTTGGCCTAAATTAAAGCTATCCAGAGTGATCCAAACAGTTTTTCTATTTTCCTAATGAAGAAAAGCATTGACTAAAATATATTAATGCTAAAAACAATGGAATTTTTGCGGGAGAAGATTGAAGAAACTAAGGATATAATGCATCAATAGTTCAACTATTATAGGATGCACTTAGAAATGTTTTACATGATTAATTTGATCATAAGAAATCTGTACTCATATTACCCAAAACTAATTTAATCCAATGTGATAGACCATCCAAAAGCTCATATTTCAAATAAACATTCAATCAAACATTTCATGAGAATAAAAGGGTTAATTTATAAAGTTTGACATCATGAAAAAACACAAAACAAAAGAAAGTGAAATAAACCAAATAGGCACACATCTACAGACTACAACAAGCAAATTGTCATAACAAACAAACATATAAACAGATAAAATAAAACAAACAGAAAATGTAAATCCAATTTAATCCCATGCAAAGTGAAAAGAAGATATTAAATCATCAAACTATTTAGAAAACAAACAGGGTTTCTGCAATTTCACTTCAAAGCAAAAATTGCAAAGCAGCTTGAACATGGATAAACAAATCCATGTATCTATAATCTCTTATTCATAATAAAACATATATAGGTGTGTGTGTGTGTGTATGGAATTTTCAATATAGATCTGAGTTTGATGCGAGGAGAAGAGAAAACGAAAGAGGGGCATAAATACTTGATCGAAATTTTCGGGCAATGAATTATCAATCAAGTTCAGTGATTGAAGATTATCAATTGAAGCAGATGATGATCCCCGATTAGAGCGATTTGCTGAATGATGCTGCGAATCAGAGATTGCTACTAGAGTTACATCTGCAATTTCACTTCGAAGCAAAATTGTAAGCAGGTTGAACATAAATAAACAAATCTATGGAAATCAATAGGGATTTGAGTTTGATGAGAAGGTAAGAGAAAATAAAAGAGGAGCACAAATACTTAATCGAAAATTCCAGGCAATGAATCTTCAATCGAGTTCATTGATTGAAGATTACCAATTGAAGTAAATGATGATCCTTAATTAGAAGGGTTTGTTGAATGATGCTGCAAATCAGAGTTCGGTACCGGAATTAGATCTTTAAAACTCGTCGGTGGTGATTTTTTAAAGCTACTCATGAATGGTCTCCTACGAGAAGCCATGAACAATGAAACTCTCTTTCCCCGATAAATTTTTTCTCTCAGTTTTTCCCGTCTTTTCTCACAGATATAAAAAAGAATTGATATTCTAAAAAGTTCTCCTATTTCTTAATTTATTTCTCAGTCCCTTTTTTTCCCTTATATTTTTTATTATAACTAAACAAAAATGGGATTACATTTGTCTTTCCCTTTTAAAATTCTTTCCAAAATCTCCTAACCAAATACAGCATAAATAAAAAATTTGATAAAAAATTTAATAGATTTTTTAAGTTTGTAACATTTTTCATAATTTTTTTTTGGTTGTGGGGACCAACAGGTGGCGCGTCCTGACGTGACTTGACGTGACAAGTTGTTTTCAACCCCAACAAGACGTCGCCGTTTCCCGTGACTGAATAGAGGTGAAACCCTGTTTTTCTCTCCGTTATCTTCTTCTCGTTATTCTGAGAAAAACCACGACAACGACGGCCAAGGTCCGTCTCTCTCCGCCGCCCTCTCTCTCTGCCCCCAACTCCTCGACTTGTTCTATTCCCTTGAAGCCCCAAAACCAGCCGATAATAGGGTTTTCAATCACCTATCATCGCTCGCAGAGAGAGAGAGAGAGAGAGAGAGAGGGAGAAGTGGGGTTGATTGAAGAAATGCGAGTGTTGGGGAACAAGAGTGATGTTACTTCGGCGTTTCAGATGGATCATTGCATTCAATCCCCATAGAATCTCTTCTGCTTCTTCTTCATCTACCGATTCCCCTGAAATTTTGCTTAATGATGTGAATCATCTTCCTCCCTTGCCTCCCCGACCACCACCACCGCCTCCGCCACCTCCTCCGCCGCGGCGATACCTTCCTAAAGCCGCCAACCAGCCAATGCTCGATGCCGTTCATGAGGTCGCCGTCTACATTCATCGCTTCCACAATCTCGACCTCTTCCAACAAGGGTGTGTACTTTCTCCTTTTTCTTCGTCTTTCTACTTGTATTTCGTGATCTCTTCTTTTACTTGTTCCTGTGAATTGATAATTTTTTTATTTTTTATTTTATTTTCATGTGTAGATGGTATCAGATTAAGATTACGATGAGATCGGAGGACAATAACAACGCTTCTATCGCTACTCCGGCTAGAGTCGTTCAATATCAAGGTATATATGTATGTATACACAATCAATGTTAACATATAATTGTACCAGTTGATTGTGGTTTCATATAATTTTATTCATAGAAACATTGATTTTTTTTTATAATGTTTATGACTATATAAATTTGAATATGTTTAATTAGTCAATTAAGTATTTGGCTATTTTAATACATTTACATAGATTTCAATTTACGTTTCCAAACATTTCTATGTAATTTTCAATTTCTTTTTTGTTGTTTTGAAATGTTTCCATTTCCGTGCTTATTGCAACAACCGATTGAAATGAAAGTATTTGCAATTGTTTGTCAATGGTAAGTTATCTATAAAATATACAAGGTTCCAAACAAATCGTTAGATGTGGTAAATTGAATTTTTTAATGAATAATGGGGTGAAGAGAGAGAGAGAGAACTCTGTGTTATACAGTAATGTCTTTCATTTTGGGACCCATGATTTATGAAAAAGCTGAACAGGTGTTGAAATTGTAAAAGGGTAAACATTTCAAATGGATTTGTCACAACACAATAATTATAAGTTTTAGGTCGGATTAGTTATGAATTGCTGGTTGCGTTTGTCAACAAAATAGGGTGATGGGAGTGTGTAATGTCATGATAGACTGATGCATATGTTGCAATATTCGTGATGTCTCTATACACTTTTTTTATGTAAAATTCGTAAAATTAAATTATTATCATTTAGCCTTCAATATTCAATATATGTAATCTGTATATTATGAATTCATGATATTTTCCAATATTTTGTACTGTATATACGGGCTTATGTTACCAGAAAACGCTAATACCCTAGCGAATTACGTATTGATACGCACGTTTTGAAACATGGTACACGAATAAATTTAATGATCTGAAGTAATCTCAAAAGTTTTTTTCAATATATTTCCTTAAATGTTGCATTAGGAGACAAAAATAAAATATATAAACTAAAATCTAAGGTGAGTTAAGTTTTGACAAGTCAAAAACATAAAAAATGGTTAATGATTTTCATAGAAATGATTTGCTACATGAAAAAAAATAAAATAAAATATATTAGAAGAGTACCTTAAATTCTTAAGTGTAATATATAAGTCTACTTTTATCATATCACATTTTAGAGCATTTGGCGTATCACGTTTCCGTTCTCGTTCCATGTATAGGAACGATCCATGTTCTAGGTAACATAGATATGGGCTCTACTGAACTTGCATAGTTTTTAGGGGAATACTCTCTTGCTCTTGTTCTCACCAATGCTTCCTCACTCTCGTCATTGCTCCCTCTTTGGTTCTATGTTTTAACTACTTAGGTAGTATTTGATTCACTGGAATGGAATAGAATGAAATGGTCATTCCATCAAAATATTCATTCTTAAATTTGGTTGACTAAAAAAAATAGTGAAAAATGCATTGCAAATGGAATCGTCATTCACCATTGTAAGGGAATGATCATTCCATAGGTGAGTTTAAGGAATAATCATTCCATTCCAACTCATTCCTATGAACCAAATGGAGCATTAAGTTTGGAAAGGACATATTTCTTTTTTTTATTTAATCATCTGTCTTGATATTTTAACATTTTGCATTTTGTCTTGGTTCAGCTATACAAGTCTTCTTTTTATTTTATTCACTTATTATCTTTTCAACTTTATATATTTTAGTCCATCAGGGGGCAAGTCTGTGATCGATGTTTCTTTCTTCTAGATGAGCTAATATCTAAGGTAATCTTTCTTTGAGCTGCAGCTCCTGATTTGGGTTCTGATGATGTATATGGAGTGTGGAGGATTGATGATGTGGATCACAGTTTTTCAACACCGCCTTTCCGGATCAAATATGCGAGGCAGGATGTCCTTCTATCTGTCATGATCTCATTCAACCTATCTATTGCTAAATATGAGGTATTGATCACTTTTGCATGCGCGCTTGTGTGCATAAAAGATGAATTGTATTTAAAAGAGAGTAAAATATACCAGAAACAGTGATCTCTTTCAAGAGCAAGGTAGCAAGGTGATGTTATTAATCTCTTGGTAGGGCACCCAAGCCCCTACTACTAGCCCATATGGTGGCATTACTATCATTCCCTTCCACTTTTGTATGGGATCATCAGTTCCTTACTGACATCAGTTTTCTAGAGAATAACTGTGTCTATATATTTCTACTCTGTTTGAATGCTCATACTTTCCTTCAAATTTTCTGTTCATTTTATTTATTTATTTGTGATTTATGATATCTGGCAACTGATATAGCATTAAATTACCAGGGTTTATCCACTTCTGCTGTCCTTTTGAAATTTGAGCTTATGTATACGCCTGTATTGGACAGTGGGTTAGTTATTTTCTTGTTGCTATTTTCTTTCTTAAATATGTTAGATGAAAGATTTTTTTTCTTTTTATTCATGCTTTGTAACATGCAAAGTGGAGTCAATATCCATTCTAAACCCCAATTGTTGTTTTAATGCAACGTCTTCAGGCCTGGTTTGCAGGATTCTCTGGATTTATGCTCTACTGCAGTCCATGAATTTCGAATTCCTCCTAAAGCACTTTTAGGTCTGCATTCTTATTGCCCTGTCCATTTTGATGCTTTCCATTCCGTGCTTGTTGATATCACTGTACACATCAGCCTATTGAAGGGTGGTGTTCACACCCTACCGAAGGTACCCAGGTTTGTTGCAGATTCCAGTTTCTTAAATTGGTCAAGGTCACAGTTCTCTAATTTAAAATTTCTGCTATTTAATGCTATTAGTTTGTTTGCTTTAGCTAATTATGTGCTGTAAATTTGTCTAAGTAACCTGCTTACCTGAATTCTTTTCAGTGACTCTTCTGATGTTGAAGAGGTTGGAGATCTTGCCGGTGAAATTTTTGACAAGTCAAAGCAAGTATGTGCTTTATGTTGAATGCTATGTAATGATTCTTTTACCTGTCCTTCATCGTCAATCTTTTTCATCTTGCATATCTGTGTTTTCTACTTATCAAGATATGTGTGTGTGTGTGTGTTTGTTTTCTGTACATGTCTGAACTTGGGCTGTGGCACATCTGCTTCATCATTGCCATATGTATGACACAAGCTTATGACATTATTATTATTATTATTATTATTATTATTAGGAAGTGTGAAATTTCAAATTCATAGAAGTTGAAGACTCACTTGCAAAATCTAGTGCATGAACCAATTGTACTTTCATGAGTTTGAAATTATTTTCCCGACTTCCAACTTTTTTGATATTCCCCCTATATTTGGCTGAATCTATTTATCAGAAGGAGGCTGATTTCATCATTTTATATCTAGTTACTTTGTGGAGAACGTTGCTCATGAGCTTTTTTTACCTCTGCAGTTAATTTTAATCAAGACTAGCCTTTTGCTCTATCTTTACCTGTGTTGAAGTAATATCTTCATAAATAGTTGGTTGACTGTGATAACTAATTTTACAAATGTACAATTTAGTTGATGTTGTGTGCATTCCTTGTGCTATAAAATCCATATTGTTTTGGAACCTTGGAATGTGAAACATATCTTCATAAATAGTTGGTTAACTGGGATGACTAATTTTACATTTATACATTTCATTTTAGTTGATGTTGTGTTCGTTTCTTGTGATATAAATTATTTTTTTGGAAGCACTAAAAGAATCCTCTTGAAAGTGGGAGATATACTAAAACCCAAAAAGAGTTCCAAATAACAATTTTTTTCCCATAAGATCTGTCTGTCTTCAGTATTCTCCTAAATTTTTTTTGTATTCCTTTCCAACCCAACAACCTAAAGCACAACACAAATATGGTATCCAATTCAACTCTATTAACTGAAACAATCTCCACCATAAAGCCAAAAGCCATGGGACAAAGCAAAGCAAATGATCACAACCCTCGTCATCCTCCTACACATACACACCACTGTAGAAGTAAACAACAATTTTCTAACCTAGAACATGTCCATGATATTGAGTTTCTTGTGAGCCAGTCCATTGAAATAACTTTTTATGTGGCATCATTCCAAATCAACTCATGAGGGTCAAAGAATGGAACATTTGGATCATCAAAGAATGGCACTATACCACAGTTACTAATGCCAAAAAATTATCATATTTGTGTGTGCTGTTTAAATGGAAGTCATAGAAAACATAATAAATATAGAATTAAAAATAGCTGAAAGTAATTAAAAATCTATGATGTGTTGTTCCTCTAGGAATTTTAAAGTCATATGATGCTATTGGTTTACTAAAAGTGATGTTAGAGTTGGAACTTTGATGGAATGACAGATAAAGAACTCTGGCAATAAGTAAATAGTCTTCCAAAAAACTGAATCTAATTTTTGATAATCTGGTATTGCGGTAAACCCCGACTAATCCCGAGACCCATTCAAAGTACCCATGATGAGGGTCGGGCAAATCTTGAGCTATGCCTGCGGGTGTGACCCCAAAGGGATTGATAGCACTCAATGGGAGTCAAACCTTAGGCTTGATGCTTCATAAGGCACCATGGGCCAAGTGACTGACCACCATGCCATATTGATCCTAATAGACCTCATTAAAAGAGAGAAGATTTGGTGGAACAAAATAATTTCTGTATTGCAAACTTTTATTATTTTGGAGGATAGATAAAATCATTTTGTATTAGACGAAAGAGAGGACCTATTTTTATCAAAAGTGACCTCAAGATGACAAAGTTAGTTGGTATTGTGCTACAGTTAACTTGCTTTACTCTGGTTCTGGCTGAGGCAAGAAAAGTGATGATTAATGTAAAATAATTGTGATGTGTCTACTATACTATGTCGAGGAAATCTTATACTTTCTGTAAGATGAATTTTTGTGACTTTATTTAGGATTAAGTAGCTAATAACAGCTTAATAGCAGTTTTTTTTGTTTTGTTTTTGTTTTTTAAATTTTTGAAAGTTTGTATTTTTTGAAAGTTACTTTGTTGGGCATGCGATTTACATATCAAAATTGGCTAGAAAGATACTTGGTGAGTTTTATTTGTTGCATTTATTTATTTTTTTAATTGTCAGTTAAATTTGTGACAGATAGTTATTGGGTAAAACTGCTTTGTATATTTTTCTCTAACCAGGCCATGCTTGTTAGAGCATTACTAACTGCCCGAGACATACTGCTGGAAGAGCTAGAAAAACTCGGCAAAGCAATTAATCAAACGATTGATTTTACTGATTTTACTTCCAAACTGGATGATTCAAGTTTGTTTGGCTTTTCTCTGCGAGGAGGTGTGGAGACTGCACGTGCTGAAGTTTCAGCAGAAGCACCCACCGCCCCACAAATGGGTTCTGAGGTCTTGATTTCATGCTGCAGATTACTCAATATATCTGTTCGTAATGTTGGTATCTTTTGTGGCTTATCGTTTTTTTTTTCTTTTTTTTTTGGGAACAGAAACCAAATGGTATGGTTGATTTTCAGAGCAATGAGTTTTTCAATTCCTTATCCCAGGATGAACTCTTGAACTCTTTCCATTCACTTGGGAGTCAATTATTGTATTTGTGGAACGTGTTTCTGAAATTCCACAGGTTTGTGTTAATTCCACAGGTTTGTGTTAATTCAATGATTGTACGTTTTTTTATTGGTATCTGAAGGATTATGTTAGCCAAACAACTTTTCTTCGTTCTTTTTATATTTTCTGAGCTAATATAAGGAGAAGACAACCTCAGTTAATAGAAGAGAGTAATTCCCTTTTCCTTTCCCTTTCTTGATAAATAGAAAAACCTGCGATCCTGGAATAGGGAACCTCAGCATGTGGCATATCTGCCAGGAGATAAAGAAAGTAACTCCATGTAGAGTAGCATTCTCCCCAACCACGGCACGATGGATGTAAAAACGAAGAAAAAATAAACCCTTTGAAATTCATCCTTCCAACCTGAAAAATATTAATTTTACAGAGTACTTTTTTCTGCCTCAGATCCTCTAGTCAATTAGTACCTCTAGAGTCCACTTCTTTCTCATACTGTGATGCATTCGGCATTTTAGATTGATCCTAACCAGATATGATTATGAATAGGAACCTCTGCACCCTTAAAGGTCCTTCAATTTCTTTTATCCATTGAGAACCCTCTCACACTCTCACACAGTGGGGAGCAGCCTTTGACACAAACTCTCTGCTAGCTAGGTTCCAGTTCTGAGAAGTTCTACTCTATGTTGTTTGTTTACTAAAACCGAGCATTAAACATTATTGAATGAATAAGACAAATCTTTAAGTTCTTACCTTTTAGAATTTAGGGGTGGAATTTTTGGGAATTACTAGATAAAAATTCTTTTTATTTTTCTTTGATTAATGTTGGATCTTGTAAATTTCTGCCATTGTTTTTTGTCATGTACATTTTCTTTCTTATCTTTGTTTATTACTGTAATTGGATTTGGATTTTAGGTGTTGTACTAATAATTATCTTTAGTTATATTATAAAAATAAAAGTCTCGTCTTTCATTTTTTTATAGAATGGTAAACTAGATTATCAAGCTTCTTAAAATTCTGCTATTTGTCTGTGTTTATATTTTTGTGGAAGAAGTTCGGATGCTGATGTTTTGCTTTATTACAGGGCTAATGAAAGAAAGATTTTGGAGTTTCTGCGAGATGCATGGGCTCATGACAGGAGAGCTGAATGGTCAATTTGGATGGTATACTCTAAGGTGGAGATGCCTCACCACTATATAAGTAGTGAGGTTGATGACTCCTACTATGGTGTCCGTGGAAAACCATCAGTTCTGCGGAAGTTAACCAATGATGTAATAGAACATGTTTTATTAGAACTTGGCACAGATTTTCACTTTTTTAAGCTCTAGGTTCAAATTTAATTGTCTGTTTGCCACCTCATCTTAAATTTAATGTTGAGAGGTGATTTTTACAGTGTAGTGATCTGGATTATTTGCTTGTTTCCTGTTTAGCCTGCACAGACTGCAGCAGTGCGAGCTGAACTTCATCGGCGCAGTATTGAGCTAATGAGGGTGAGTTAATGCTTTTGTATGAAGTGCTACAATATATTCTTCTCCACATATGTTGGAGTTAATCAGCAGGTATTTCTTCTATGCAGATCAACAACCGGTCTATGCAAGACATGCATATATTTGGTGATCCTTCACGCATTCCCATTATAATTGTAGAACGTGTTGTTAATGCACCGTTGCGTTCTACCAGTGGACATTCGTACTTCAGTTATCTCAACCAGAAAAATACGTCTGGCTTGCTCACTGATATTAGCTCTAAGGCCAAAAACAAATCATCTGTTGCTAGCAATCACCAAAACGGTCGTGTTTTGAAGATTGTTGTCTTTGTACACGGTTTTCAGGCATGTTCTATTCTCCGCATCATGCCTTAAATTTATAGATTATGTTGCATGTTTTGTGCTGTTGTTGATTCTTTTCTTTTCAATGGTTTTCCCACCCTGGAATGTTTTCAAGAAAGAACCATTGAGATCCAAATTCTTTATCAAAAAGATCAGTTGGAAGCAAAGAAACCATCTGGTGCAATCACTTCCAACTGGTTGAAATATGCCAAAAAGAGATTGAGCTTGGTCTAAAACCATGTAACTTACTTCATTCAAAACAAGAGAGGCTACGGGCCAATTATGATGGCCTGATTAAGCATCAAGTATAACCATAACTGTTTGACTCACAGACCTTAAGCATTGAAGTAACAAAATGCAATTGAATACTAATCTTGGATTATTGTCTAATGTTTACTTCTGATTTGGAGGTTGAGATTGAACTTCCTTCAAAGCCATATCTCGACTATTTTTCCTTGGTAAGCTAGAGAAGGCGGTTCAAATTGTTACCTAGACTGGCGGATTTAATGATTCACTGGTTAGATTGGGTGGTTGATCTGATTTTGGTGACACTACATATTTGTTTCTCACCTTGTCAGGAGAAGCATGCTATTTAGTGTTGTTGCTGATAATACTTGAATAGCAATAATTTTGAGATGATATAAAGGAAATCACTATTTCTACTGCTATTTGGCTGCTTCTGTTCGGTTTCTGTTGGAAAATTTCCTAGGGCTGCACTGAATGGCCATGGAAGAAACCAACTTTTGGGAATTGGTCCTTATTGAATGTGTAGAATAAATCATTTAATCTGCAGCATAGTTTTAGTATTTTGGTAAATTAGTTTGAAGCTATAAAATTCAACTCAAGTTGACAATGACATTCTGAAACACCCCTTTCTTAAGTAATATCTTTGAAACACAATATTAGACTTTTACAATGAAGTTTGACTAGGTAACTGCTGTCCTTGTGGAGTGTTCTGGCTTATTCATTGTTCCCACCTGCTGGTCTTTTTTATGCACTATATATCAATTTCTATTTTGAGTTCTATTCTTTATTGGTTATTATACTTGTCTTACCATTCAAAACCAACTGGTGTTCCATTATACAAGTCCAATATTTGGAATGTGTTTGATCAGTATTATATTGACATCAGTTGTGTCAGAAATTTGTTTGTGACATCTATTTCATGCATGTCTTGTATTACATAGGGACATCATCTGGATTTACGGCTTGTTCGGAATCAATGGCTTTTGCTAGATCCCAAAGTAGAGTTTCTTATGTCAGAGGCGAATGAGGACAAAACATCTGGAGACTTCAGAGAAATGGGACTAAGGCTGGCTCAAGAAGCAACTACTTTTATTAAGAAGAAAATGGATAAAGCCTCGAGATCTGGAAATTTAAAAAGTATCAAGCTTAGCTTTGTTGGCCATTCTATTGGAAATGTCATCATAAGAACTGCTTTAACAGGTGCGCAATTTTTTTAGCTTTAAAGATCGTGTTCTTGAATTTGTTGCTAATAGAGTGCTAAGTTTGTTCTTTTATTCTTGCAGAGGGCATCATGGAGCCATACCTAAGATACCTGTGTACATATCTTTCTATATCCGGTCCACATTTAGGTTATCTGTACAGTACAAACACGTTATTTAACTCTGGGCTGTGGCTCCTGAAGAAGCTCAAGGGCACACAGTGCATTCATCAGCTTACTTACACGGATGATTCAGATCTCCAAAATACTTTCCTCTACAAACTCTGCAAGGTACTAAGCAAACTTTATCATTTGTCACATCATGGTCAGAAGGGAAAAAGAGGAGGGAGTTGCATCAAAGACCGTTTCTCCCATATAATATCATGATCTTGTGTACTGAGTCTTGCTTGTCCACTTTGGAATATTTGATTTAGCCAAATTAGCGATGTAATATTCGCATTTGTCAGATGTGTTTGTCCATTTAAAACGAGGGAGTTGTTTCTGTGAGGAAAAATGTCTAGTTGCTGCTTGTCAATTTTAAACTGAAAACAACGTAATATGTACTCTAAGGCTTCGTTAGCTTTACATCGGAAAAAACGAAGCCTAACTGAAATTTTATTTTTCAAAACCTGCCTCAGTTTCTTCTTTCACCTTGGCTGAAGTTCTGATGTAGTTTCTTTCCCTCTTTCAGCAAAAGACACTCGAGAACTTCAAGAATATAATTCTGTTATCTTCACCCCAGGTATTTCCTTCTCTTTTGCAGGTTTATTTTGTCAATACACTACTTTCAAATTTTTGAACTCAAAAAAATAAAAATAAATAGTGATATTCATGTAAATGGGTTGAGTAGCACTTATTGAAGATAAATTATTAGCTGGTTTTAGGATGAGAGAGAAGAAATGGTGATGGTTTGAGCAACAAAATGAAATTAACCCTATAATAATTATAAAATGTAAATCACTAACCCAATTGCGGTGGGACTTACTTTCAGCCATTTTTTAAAAAATATTCTTGGAAAGATTCGTTTGCTCAAGTGATATATTGATTGCAATTCCTGTAGGTTGAACATTGATGGTCCAAGCAAGACCTGCTCATTTTATTCTTTTCTTATTAATACTTGTAATATATATATATATATATGTTGGCACCCTAATGCCATTTACTACTTGTGTCATCTATCTCTCAGGATGGCTATGTTCCTTATCATTCTGCCAGAATCGAAATGTGTCAGGGAGCTGCAGGAGACAACTCGAAGAAGGGCAAAGTCTTCCTGGAGATGCTGAACTCTTGCTTGGACCAGATACGATCACCATCACGTGAGCATAGGTTGTTCATGCGATGTGATGTCAATTTTGATACATCAACCCAAGGCAGGAACTTAAATACCTTAATTGGACGCGCTGCTCATATTGAGTTCCTGGAGTCTGATGTTTTTGCAAGGTTTATCATGTGGTCTTTCCCGGATCTATTCGAATGATTGTTTGTGGATTACCGTCATTTGTAATTTCTGTGTCATTCCAGCTTCTTCTTCATCCTGCACATTCTGAACTGGTAGTCAGCTAATGATGCCCCTTGCCCAGAATAAAATTCTTTAACGAATTAAAGCATCTTAGACCGTGTTGGACAAAGAAGTCTCCTCTCTGGAACTTCTGATCCTTGGATCTTCAGCAACAGACTTAATCAGTAAACCAAGAATTATCACTGATGGTCTACTAGTAGTTTTACTGGTGCGTTTTTTCTCAACAAGAAGCTGAATTCTTGACATTAGGGCAGACAATGCTGACTTGAAGCCCGACTCAAATTAGAAGGGAAGTTATTAAAATTCTTGGATGGAAGGGAATTTTAGAGATGTAATTATTTCTGTAGGTGAAGATGATTTAACTGGTTCTGATTCCTTGTTTGATAAATACTTTTGGAGTCGTGATGAATTTTATAATTCATACACGGGAGGAAGGTGTTGTGGGGGATTGGCAAAGACGATGGAGTGATTGTTTGGAAAATCAAAAGCGTCACATGCTGGGGATCAGATCTTTATGCAATTATTGTGCAATGTAATAAAGTTCAGGTGTACCATCTCCATTTTTCTTTTGCTTGTAAATTAAGCGAGGAATTTGATGTTGATTCTATGGAAGACATTGCGATAAAACAACATAATTTTTTTGTATTTTCAACACATACACAACTGAAATGAGTCTCTCAAACTCACCCAAAAGGAAAAAAAGTAGTGACATTTTAATTTTTATCTCACTCTAAATCAGGCGTGTTCGTGATTTGATATGGTATTAACATTCATCGAAAGGCACCCTAATTCAAAATCAAATTTTGTCTTGTTATTATTATTATTTTAAAAAATTTCAATCTTCTTCATCTTCTCATTCCAGAAAATGTCATGAATACAGATTTATTTATTTATTTTTATTTTTGAAAAAAATTGAACTGCACCCTGTGAATGAGGATTAGACTGGTATTTAACAAAGAACAAAATAAAGATTTTTCATTCTAATTCTGCATTTATCTAATACATGGCCATAAACTCTTTGTTCAACAAACAAGTATACGAGCCAAATCTCCTGTCAAGGTTTTTGTATAGTTAAAATGATAATTCCCTTGGCAACCAACCCTACATCCATAGTTCAATAAAACCTCCTAAGTTGTATAAATATACAAAACATTTGTGTATATATATAATAAACAAACTCCCAATGGCACCAATACATCTACAATTGTTTGTAGAAGAGAATATAGGCTTGTTCATGCAACACCTTGCTTGTGGGAATTACGGTTACAGAATCATCGTTGTAGTGCAGCCACTTGCCATTTGGGTGGCATGTATCAGCAGTATAATGTCCCTTCCAGGGCTCCCTCCCATGATGAGTAATTGTTGCAACAAGTTCGTATCTTCGACCCTGTACCCAGCATAATCGAATTTAGAATCTAAACCCTAAATTTCTTTGTTTGACAACCAAAAGAATAAATCGAGCATTTTGAGTGCATGCAAAGGTCCAAATCTTCAGAAAACTTCTAAACTGATGTGTAGACACTGTGCTCATAGAACAGGAAAAAAAGTGTCTAGAGTACATTTGACAAATTGAATACAAGTGTTACACCTTTTACTTCTGACAGTCAATGGCCTGGTCTAATGAATTCAAACCTTTGGTAATTTATTTGAAGGAAGCGAAACCCATTTTGAAAGTGTTCAGTGGCATCAAACTTTGGTAATAAGAGTAATTTAAATAATTCAATAGCAGTTGAGAAAATATTTCCCCAAATGCAATTCAAAAGGGTATCAGAGTCATATCAAAATAAGAAAACTACAGACACAGAATAATCTTATCATGGTAATTGTCAGCTATGATTGATTAGTGTAACGGAGCAGTAACAGAAATTAAGAATACATCACCTCAGACGAAGGTGAAAACAGTAATTCACGTCCAAGAACTAGCTCCAGAGGAAAACGGACAGGTTTATGCAATTTGGTGCATCCTTCTCCTCCATAGTTAAAACGCATCAAATGCAATATCATTATCTCAGAAAGCTCCAGTATCTTAACAGTCTTGCTAGCATTCACCACCTCAGCCTGAGATTTGAAATGGGATTTTTTATATATATACAAGTAAATAAATAAATAAACTAAGGGCACCACTCAAGTACACAAGTAGAATAAATTTACAAAAAGAAAGAACAAAAAATCTACATTGGTTCAAACTAAAAACAACAAAAAGCAGCCTAACCAAGACTCTAAGAAAAAACAGTGGGCAACCCAAAACAACCCCTACTCAAGTCCCTCCACACGGCATCCAAGAAAATTTCTAAGACCTTTAAATCTCTCCATTACACACCTTGACACTTTAACCCATCTCAGGTCCTCCATTAGCAACTCACAAGCCCTAGTTTTCTTCCAAAATTCTCTTGCACTAATTGTAAACCATCCATAATCTAGTTCACAGTGAAGCTTAACTCTACTTTTTTGAAGTGCATATATAATGTAAATACAAGGATATGCATACATGAAATTTAGACATTGTTTGACTGGACCAGGATCAATATCAAACAGTAAGAATAAAACTCCGAACCTTTGCCGCTGATGTTCGATAGCCTTCAACAGTCTCTGGCGCAGAAAACAGATGGAGTGCATCTTCTATGCTACAGACACGTTCCGGACAGATATTAAGGTGGAGCAAAAGAAATGGTTGAATAGTAGCAGAGGCTTTAATACCTGCTTGTATCAAAAGAAAGGAGGCTATTAATTGTACAAAGTTACGCCACTTTTGGCGCCTTCTACAGACTAATTTTACTTGTCAAAAGAAAGGTAATTATAAGCAACTGCAGCAAACAAAAAGCAATGCAAAAGACTATGATCTCATTAAACTAATTCATGCAGACTCAAACAATTATAAAGTAGGCTACAAAAGCATAAGCACATGGTCAGAAATTCCTACTTTAGCCTAGTCTAAGGAAAGCGGAAGGGGATGCTGGGATTGAACCCAACCATGAGCTGGAGCATCAAGGCCCTCCTATCCACTGGGCCAAGCCACATTCTCCCATTTTTTGTTCTTTTTTATATTTTCCCACTTCATCTTCATGTGAAATGATCCTCAAATACTCTTGCGCTGACCAATCTAACTATTAGCTGATCTATTTTTCCAATAAAGTCATTGACATACTATAATCCACTTCAACTAGGCTAACTAAAAATATAAATTAAAAAGCACTTTTCTTGAGATAACCTGATAGTTCAAGAAGAAGAAAAAGAGTTAGCATTTTTAGCAACAGAATCAGGATAAAGAATGTAACATGTAGAAAGGTAAGATATTTTTGTCAGAGAAGATAATTCCAATGTGAATTTTCCAGTAAAATAAATTATGTAAAATCATCAAAATATAGAACTAAATGAGTGACAAGTAACGGAATAAGAATATGACATGTTGTACCAAGAGGCAAGATAAAGCTTAATGATAGTGCATAGATGCATAGGCTGCGAAGCTGGCCTACCTTTTGCCTTCACAACACTTCTCAATTGACCTCCAAAAATAGCACTTAATTTTGACGGAATGAAGCTCTGAGTTCTTGTAATTGCAGTTCTGTTCTTTGGGCCACAGTCTCCCACTCATCACTATCATCCTCATCATTAATTGAAACCAAAGAGGCACTTCCCCCATTACTGCTTGGGACTTGACTTCAAGTTTAAGCAATTCATCATGCATCTGATGCATGACAAAACTTAGGAACTCCTGAGCATCTTCTTGCCTGATAAATATACAAATTTTCAGCAACTAAACACCTTAGTACCCACGAATCACGATACACATACAAAAATCTAACAGCATGGCTGTATAATTATCACTCACAAATAAATTCTAATTGAGTCAAACAGTTCAATACTTCTTATCTTTCAAGTTCTTGCAAGAGAACAGCAAAGATGAAATTAAAGTAGCCAAAACTGATATTCTACTACTTAGGATTGTTTTGGTATGTTTCACTATGCTATGATGTGTTTCACAATGTTCCAGTGTGTTTTCATTTCGGTATCCTAGGAATTAAAAATGTTTCAGCAGTTTTAATAGAAACAAAGGAAAATTTTGTTCCTTAAGCAATGAGTACAACTACTGAAAATGGAATGGAAGTTAAAGGTATAGATGAAACAACAACCTATGCCTGAGATATGCTGTTTGGCACTTCTGGAGTGAACTTTTGTAGAATGGATTCAAACATGACAGGGCGGAAAGGCCTCCCAGTTTCCAGAAGCATCTCTTTTTTCTTGAGCTTGACTCTATGGAGTGTCGAAGTCAGAGACAAACTCAACAAATGCATGCAATGTTGATAGCCGATCTAAAAGTTGCAAAAGAAATCCCAAGTCCATAAGCAGAAATTAGATGCTCATATTAAAGATTTTTGCAAAAAAAAATTAAGTCTACAGTTTACCTTTTGTATATCACGATTCTTAATTCCTGTAAGAGTAGAACAAAAGGAGGACAAGAGAGAAGAGCCTGCAGAGTTGCATTGAGAAAGCATAAATTCCCCAAGTTGACCAAACCTCGGGGTAGTAAATTTCTAACAGTTGCACCAAGCCCATTTGATGCCTTTGGAATACTTTCTTCTGAATTTATAAGGTCCACACCTACTGATGAGTCAACCAAGGCTTCATTTGTTAAGAGAGTAGATGATTTAGTCACTCCTTTACTGACATAATGTTCTGTAGAATTCTGCTTTAAAAGATCAGAAACATTTTCAGAGGCACTCGACACAGATAATTCTACATTATCAGTTTTCAGTTCTTCTATACAATCACTACAGCTAACAAGACATGTGTCGTTGATGCTTCCATTTTCCTCAACAGTTGTGGCTATTACTTGAGAAATACTTTCTGTTGTACAAACTTTCACAGCATTTTCTTTATTGACCAACTTTGATGGCCATCTTTTGGAATACTCAGCTTCTGTCAGTTTACTGTTGAAAATGCCCACAGATCTTAAAGTTTCAGCATCCAAAGAACCAAATTTAATTTCTATATCAATCTCTGGTGGCTGCCTCTGGAAGGACTTGATTTCATCTTCGGTGAATGAACCAAATACCAACACCTGCAAGTGATGAACAATCAACAAAACCACAAAAATAGCATGTAACAAAGGCCTACATAATGCAACTTTCTAACATGCATAAACAAAACAGTAAAAGATTCAATTGGAAAGCCAGTCCATTATCAAGACATGACAGAAACTAATCTCATTGTGTGAGAAAGAAATTTGATATGAGGTAGTCAAAGGGGTTAACAGACAGTGGTAAATGAACCCTCTCAAAAGTGTACTCTAGGCAATGCCTACATGACACCCGAAGGGAACAAAAAGAGGGTCTTGCATTAATACCATCCTAAAAACTCCATATCACATGAGAGAGAATAATTTGGAACACCAATAGAATTAGAGGACTATGCTGAACTCTGGTTAGACAGTTAAAACAAATGAGACATAAAAAGGAAATTCTAAATGTAGATGGGCTAACTTGTTTGATCATGTTCATTCCTGTACTATGCTAATTGACCTCTCAAAGGACAGCCTAAATCTTGTTGCATAGGCGCCCCATCTTCTGTTAACTTCCAAGAGCATTTGAGGGCTTGTAAAGCAAGACAATGGACCAAAGTGACCACCTACCCTTATGCCTTTGCAGGTGTAAGGTTCTCCAACCAGCATCCCATAAAATCCTAGCACCCTAACACTTTTCTGATCCAAATTAGAAATTTGAAACACAAGGTTTTAAATTTCACGAAATGTTAAAGATTTCTCTAAGCTTTTCCCTTATCTTGATTATACAAAGCAACATATGTAGACTTTTGAAATCAAACAGGATGGAATCAAATGATCTAAATTCAAGGCTGCAGTCTACGCTTGAAAGCATCATAGACATAATGTTCTAGGAATCTAGTTTTATATGCTAAGATTTCCCCCTCGCATTTGCAACTACCATCTCGCAAAGTGATGCACATAAACCCACCTTAAGAAGCACAGTTATGGACACGGAACACGAATCCAACACAATATGTACATGCTGACACCCAACATGGCAATGTTCAAAAAAATAAAATAAAAATTAGGACACTACATCGCAACAAATAAATATATTTTTACATAATACATGGTAATAATAATCTTCTTCATTTTTTACGTTACAATAAATTTATGTTTTATTATGTCACAAAAATAAGATTTTTTTCCCACTTTTTACAAGGATGAATAAAAACCCTAATATCTACTTGAAAAAACTCTACTCCTTGTATCCAGAGTCTTAAACAATTTTCTAATTGCAAGTAAAGAAAATAGAATCACCAACTACGTATCCTGCCACAATATAAACATTATTTTGAGGCAAAGGCTACAAGAATGTTTATCTGTACACTAAAATTTCTTTGATCCATGAATTCTTGGGAAACATAGCATTCCATTTAAACACCTAGCTAACTTTGTTTCGTAGCTAAGTTCGTGTTTGGCCATAGCTTATGTCTAATTGTTTGAAATGTAAACACATTTTGTTTCTTATGTCTGATGGGGGAAAACTCACTCTTGAACACAACAATTCACAGAGGAACAAATGCCTTCACATTCCATCATGGTCATAGAAGTCCAGAGATAAACCAAAAAAATTTTGAACAACAACCACACGAGGACACGAATATCAATTAGTAAGGATTCACTCAATTCAACTTGAGAAGAGAAAGAGAGGTAGGCACGCAATAAATAAAGCAAATTCTATATACATTGCTAAATTCAACTAAATCACATAGTAATAACATAGTAAATGACCACCAACAATTTAGAAATTTAGAATGTTGAATATCACTAACAACCAGTGCAATAAATACATAAATCCAAAATAAATATGTCCCTCTATGGAAACAAAAATAGACTATATATATATATAAACATCAACATAATGTAAATTTAATTCAGCCCCCCAAACACACAACCCCACCCCCCCCCCCCCCCCCCCCCAAAAAAAAAAAAAAAAAAAAAAAAACTTGCTTAGCACCAAAACAGAGCCCTATTTATAACAAGAAGTCAATATTCAAATTAGGCTCCAACCACATCTAAATAACCACAGGCGAAAAACTACAATAATCTAAACAAGAAAACCACAAAAAACAACAATATCGTTACACATTGAAACAATGAATTGGTGACAAATGGTGTCCACAATTTGGTACCGAAATTTGATCGCCATAGTGTAATTGAAAAAAACAAAGACCCTGCTACTCTTTTATGTTACTGAGAAAATGTAGAATAATGAAAAAAAAAGAAGAAAAAAGCTTAAGATAGTGTTTGATTCACAATCATCATTCCATCAATACATGGAAAGTAACGAATCATATTTAATATGGAGGTTAAGAACCCTTCAAAACCAAACATTATCAATCTTTTTTCTTTTTCTTTTTTCACTGAAGAAGAACTGTATTTGTAAAAAGCAAAAAAGAAAATATCATTTTTCTTTTTTTTTCTTAGCTCATGTTTGGGTGGAGGATTGGGGAAGGGATTTGAAAAGGAAAAAGGTCCCTTTCCAAATCCCTTCCCAAATCTCCAATCAAACACAGCATAAATGACAGATTCCAAACTTCCTTTCCTTTTGTTTTTCTTTTCTCCCAAATTTTCTCTGCGATCAAACAGAAACCTAACTTCACCAATATATAATCAGAAAAAAAAGAAAGAAAAAAAGATCCGAACCTTTTGATCAGTCATCTTTAGCAGAGAATCGGAGAGGAGAGCACGAAAGCATCAAAGGAAAGCTTGGGAAGAAGTGGCCATGAGAGAAGAAACAAAGCCGTATTGGGGAGGGACTGGAAGCTAGGGTTTGGAGCCCAGTACTAGATAGAGTAAGAGAGGACGAAGTGACGGCGGAAGACATGAAAATGTAGAGAGAGAGAAAGAGAGAGAGAGAGGGGATGAGGGTTTTGGAGAGAGAGGGTTGCTGATTTGGAGGTGGGGGGATTTGTCTCCCTCTAAGGTTGAATGTGCAAAAGAGGAAGCTAATGTGGGTGGGTATAATGGGCAAACAGAGATGATTCAGAGATTCAAAAAAGCCTCAGATGAAAATAATTGGTCCAAAAAGTCTCAGAGAAATAGATGAAAATAATTGGGGAGGCCTATTTTGGGTAATTGGTTTGGAAAATGGTTTCTCTCACTTTGCTTTTCTTTTGACCCATTTAAACATTTTTATTTCTTATTCTTATTTTTCTTTTAGTACTTACCTTAGTTTAAATTATATTCTCATCCTTGTCACTTTTGAAACACTGACCCTAGCTAACTTCTTGTTTTGAAATACTAACCCTAGCTAACTTGTTGCCACCACCATGGCCTCTGGCAATTCCCTTCCACCTTCCCTTGCCAACATTTATACTACGATCTCTCTCTTTTCCTTAAGCGATCTCTCTTTATGTGCTTTTGGTCATAAAGGTGAAGAAGTAAGATTGAGGGTGACACCGAAAAATGGAAGGGAATGTAGGAAAAACAAGTGGTGGTTGAGAAAGATATGGAGGTCGTAAGTAATGACGAAAGAGACTTGTAGTGGCACTGAATGATGGTAAATGGCTAAAAAGGAAGTGAATGGAACTTAAGAGGTAGCAATAAAAGGCTAAGGAGGTTGTTGAAGGTAGTATAATATTAGAGTTCGGGTTTGAAAAGTTAAAGATAGAAGTTAAAAATGGAAATGTAGTAAGCGAGGTAAATTGGTCCGGATTAGGCATAATACTAATATGACACATACCATATTTTGGGTCCAACTTCTCTTCTATTTCATCTCTTCAAGTAGGAGAGATGACTCCATCATGTTGTTGAGACCTTCGGGGCTTACCACATAGCTCATTTTGATAGTTCATGTAATTTATTTTTTAAGTATTTGCATGTAATTTATCCACTAAAAAATATTACTATGATAATCATAATCATATATTTTTATCATTTTTTTATTTTAAAAATGAACTGTAAATATAATTTTAAAAATATTTTAATTATTTAAAAAAACAAATGTAATAAAATTATATAATTACATTTTATTGAATTAGTTTATTTTTTTATATGGATAATATACACATAAACGCCAGAAAAATAAATGCAATAAATTCAAAGTGAGTCCTACACCTGACCCAATAGCACAAGCAGTCTTTTTTTATTTATTTACATTGTCATGTTTTATTTTTAAAAAATAAAAAATAAAAAATTGATGAATTGTTTCTAAAATCTATCTCAAACAACTTACTTTAAAAAAAAGAAAAAGAAAAAGTTAATTACTAAAATTTTTGACAAATACATTAATTTAAAGAAAATTTTAGTCTAACATCTCTCTAACTTTTAATAATAGGAGAGGTCCACAATATATATATTTTTTGTAGCCTAAGGTCCCCTCTGGTCCTCTGTCTCCTTTCTCTCGCTGCCTCTATCTCCGCTGTAACTCCACCGTTTCTTCTCTTCCCTCCGCCGCCCTATTTGATTCCGTCAGGATGTTTTCAACCGTCAACGACAATCATCTCTTGGAGTTTTTGAAAATTAATCAATGGGAAGCCAAATGATAAGTATTCTGAAACAAATGTATCTCTTATTTCTCTGTCTGTATTTATGTTTCTGAGTATGTAATTGCTTGTTTCTCAATGTATTAGTACTTAGACAAGAGATCTTTTTTTTTTAGATTTCACCTTTGTCTAACCCTGTTTCTGAATCAAAAGCTAATCCAATTGACGGTGGTAATCCAATTGACGGTGGTAAGCCGGGAAAAGAGAAGTTAGATGATGATAAGAACACCAAGGGCTCGATAAATGATGCTAATAATAAAGCTTTTGCAAATCCACCGCCTGCGGTGCCGATATGTAACAACTCTGACTTCTGATTAACGTAAATTCATGATTAAATAAGTTTAATTAGTAATTAAGGTGAAATTCTGAATTAATTGCATGTATGTCGCATTATTTGTGCTTATATATGTCTAATGTAGAAATATCTATTTGAGTTTCTATTTTGTTCTGTGAATTGAAGGCATTATCGGCATCCGATCACGAAATTAGCTTGATTTATGTGTTATTTAAGATTTTTAGAACATTATAGTAGGTTTAATTAAAATTCGATTCGTAACAACTAAATTAGAATAATTTAATGTCCAATTGATTTGTTGATCAACAATTTAAATAAACCATTAACCAATCCTATATAAGACTCCCATATATGCTTCATTTCTTTCCTTCAACACATCTTTGAGCCTATACAAGCAAACAAAATGTGAGAGAGGAGAGAAAGAAGAAACCTTGGACTCAAATTAAAGGATTTTCTAGGAATTGAAAGAATTGAACTTAAAGATACAAGAAGCAAGCCTTTAGCCTCTCATTGGCAAGCCTAGGTAAGAATTCAACCCTTGGATTGTTCAAATATGATATCTAAACCTTGAATTCAAGAGAATTGAGTTGAATAATGGAAGAACTAAGCTAGAAATGAAGAAAATTGAGCCATTCATGTATGCATGCATATATCATAGCATTTTGAGTTTGTTTCTAAAGAATTTCTACATGCATGTGTCTATTTTGACTTGGTTTTGAGAATTCATCACATCTCTTACCATTTGACCTTAATTGATCATGTTTTGGCAAGTCTAAGTTCATAGTAATTCAGGCAAGTCATGTTCATGGCATATTTATAAGTTTCAAGTTGACTTTTGAACAATGGGCATGCTATTGGGCCTTGATTTTACGAAATGGTTTTGAATTCAAGATGTTTTCCAAGTTTATACAAGTTTCCTCAAGTTTTTGGCCCAAAAGAATGAGTTTTAAAGTGTTTGATTTGAGTTTTGAGCTTGGGAGTGTAATATGGAAATTCCAGATTCTGTTTTTCTGCTTGAGCGACAGAAGCTACGCTCGAGCGACCACTCTGCGATCTTTCACTTCCGCTCGAGCGACAAAAGTTGGCTTGAGCGTGAAATGCAAGCTCCCAGAAGTTTACACATTTTGCAGACCGCTCGAGCGACTAGAGTTGCGCTTGAGTGAGGGCCCTAGTCTCATGCTCGAGTAACCGTCGAGCGGAGAATTCACATAACTAGTACTTTTTAGAGTTTACAGATCGCTCAAGCGAAGGAAGTTGCGCTTTAGCGGCCCCTCATATGTTTGCATGTCTGCCCGAGCGAGGGAAGTTGCGCTTGAGCGGGCCCCCTATTTTCAGTAAGTTTTATTAAGAGTTCCAAAGTACATTTTGACATCCTCATTGCATCCTAAACATTCCTAAGCCATAATTAAGACCTAATAATGAGGATGAGACTTAGAAACACACTAAGAACGAAATGAAAGAAGTTATGTGTATCTGGGTATGTGTTTCAAGATGTGTATCTGTTATGTTTGTGTAGGTTACGTGCCATAAGCTGTTTGATTTTGTTTGCGCTGTCTGTCCGCATCTGGAGGCATCAGTGAGTAATAACTTAATAAAGCTATGTTCAATTTTAATTATTTTCTATATGAAGAAATAAGATCTGTTTATGAAATGTTATGTTCTATACGATGAATGATTGTTCTATTTTCTGACAAGTATTCGTGGCATCCTTAGCACAAGGCCCTTGTGTAATAGCCCAATTCGTACTATGCTTAATTATACTTGTGTTTATGTGTTTGATATGAATTTGCAATAATTATGTGAATTTGGGATTATATCTGTTGAATGTAGGAATATCTGTTGCAATTGAAACTTTGAACTGAAAATGGAGAGCCTTAGAGACGCGATAAGCCAAGACCGACTTCATATTTGTGTTTGACATGATTTTTAGAACCTTTGTGGTGAGATTTTAAAAAATTATGATTCGTAATGAATAAATTAAGATTTTTGAGTTAAGTGTATATGTTTTAGCCTTTTGTTTTTCATTTTGTGGGAAGAGAGCTTAAAGTGTTAGATGGAGAGAGAGGAAGAGGAGAAAGCTAGGGATTTGAAGGGAATCAAGGGCTAAACCTTAGAATTGGGTTAAGGTATGTTAAATTACTCACAATCTTTGTCTCTAACTCACTTTTGCCTTGAAATCATGAAGAAATTAGGAATTTTGAGCTAGGGTTTTGAGTTGTGTGGTGGCTTGTGCTAAAAGCATGAAATTGAACCCTAATCTCTCCATCTTTGTTTGATTTAAGTTCACTCTTGTGATTGACCCATGAAACAAACCCTAGATAATTCATGAAAACAAGATTTGTTGGAAGATTGCTCATGGATCATGTATTTTGAATTTGTTTATCTAATGTATGAATATGGGAAAGAGATGAATCCATGAATTTGTTGTTGATGCAAGGTTGATATGTTTAATGTGGAATTACACTTGTATCATACTTATATATCATGTTTTTGAGTTGTTTTTACATGAATTTGAGCTTGGAAATGAGTTTAGGAAGTTTGTATCTTTGAACCATTTTCGGACTATCTGATTTTGCCTAGACCGCACGAGCGGTGTAACAACCCCAACCCATGATTAGCGCTAATTCATGTTTATGTATGCCTAGTAAGTAATTAAGAAGAAATCCTGAGTTAATTACGTGTGCATTGCATTATTTTGTGGTTATATCTGTTTAACGTAGAAAGATCTGTTCATGTTTTAAGTTTCGATCTACGAATTGAAGGTCTTATCGGCATCTGATTCTAAAATTGATTTGATTTATGTATTATTTGAAATTTTTAGAATTTTCTGGTAAGGTCAATTGAAATTCGATTTGGAATGATTAAAGTAGATTAATTAATGCTCATTAATTTAGATTAAGCCAAAAATCAATTCTATGAAGCCTATTTAAGGCCCACTTGACTTCACTAGTCCATTTTGCTCACTCACCACCTCAAATTGATGCTCTAAACGTGAGAGAGAGAAAGAGTAGGAAGATTTGGTCCTAGGCTTGGGAATTGAACTCAACTAGACGATTTGCTAGGAATTGTTGTTATTGGAAGAGGATTGGAGAGTTTAACTTCAACACTTGTGAATTCAAGTCTCTAGGTAAGGGATCAAATTCTTAGTTATGTAATTGAGTTAGATTTTTTTTTCAAGACCTCAAGTAAATTAGATGAATTCATATGGGAATTGAGTTAAAGTTAAAGAGAATTGAGCCATACCATGCATACATGTCCATTTCTTTACAAATTGAGCATGATTTCAAAGAATTCTTTCATGCATGTGTTCATCTCACTTATGTTTTGAGAATTCATCATGTTTTACATCCTCTCATTTCATTTGATCATGATTTAGAAACTTAAAGCTCAATCATTTCATGCATGTCATGTTTTTGGAGAGTTCATGAAGTTTAAGTTGAGTTTGCGAACAATTGGCATGCATTTGGGCCTTGATTTCATGAAAGGATCTTTAAATCATGATGTTTTGTGAATATCTAAATGTTTTTCAGAATATTGGCCCGAGAGGATGAGTTTTGAAGTGTTTGGTTTGAGTTTGAAGCTTGGAGATCAAATCTGGAAATTCCAGAATTTGAATCTATGCTTGAGCGTAGGAGTTCACGCTCGAGCGAAGCACTCTGAATACGTGCATTTCTGCTTGAGCAACATGATACCCGCTTGAGCGTGAAATGCATGTATCTAGAAATTCATATGTTTTGCAGCACGCTCAAGCGACAGAAATCACACTCGAGCGAGGGCCTGAGTCTTACACTCGAGCGGAGATCGAGCGTCCGTCGAGCGTGAAAAATAAGCAACCAGTACTTTTTTAGAGTTTACAGTCTTCTCGAGCTAAGGAAGTCACGCTTGAGCAAACCCTTACTTTTTGCAAGTCCGCTCAAGCGAGGAAAGCTACGCTCGAGCGTGGACCCTATTTTCAGCAAGTTTTGGAAAATATTTTCTAATGTAATTTTCACATCCTCATTCCATCCTAGGCATTCCTAGGCCATGGTTAAGACACTATAATAATAATAAGGATAGAAACACACTAAGAACAAGTGAAATAAGTTATGTACAATTCAAACATGTGTTTCAATATATGTATCTGTCATATTCTGTAGGTCACGCGCCACGAGTTAAGTGAATTACCTACTTTACTCGTCTACTTGGAGCTGTCTGTTAACTGTGAGTAATAACTTAGTAAAGCTATGTTCAACTTTATTTAATGCCTATATGATAAAATAAGATCTGTTTTCTGAAATGCTATGTTCTGTACAATAAATGATTGTCCAATTTCTAACAATATATTCGTGGCATCCTTAGCATCACGTGATATCTGTTAGTTGTTACTCGGTATCGGAGGTTCCATTATGGAACTTATTATGTCTGCACTTTGTTACCCGTAGCGGAGGCACCATCATGGGGCTCAGCATACCTATTCTCTGTAACCCAGATCCGGAGGTTCCTTTATAGAACTGGTTATTTATAACCACCATATGTTTTGTATCTATTCTGTATCTGTTTTGTTAGCGCTAATGGATGTACCTGTAGACACCCCATTTTTGACCGTCCTCAAGACTTGGACGTCACCACTTGAACACTCGGTAATCATCCATGTTGTGTTCGTCTTGAGTTCCCGGAGGCCGTGGCAGCGCGCCTCGCCTCAAGACCTCTCGACTCGACTGTTTTGTGTCTGGTTTTGCACCAAACACTTGTGTTTGCCTTTGAGGGCAGGGTAGGGCTTGTAGACCATCCTCACCCATCATCCCTGGCTTGAGGCCACCGGCTATGTTTTGTTGCACGGCCAAATGTTTGGCCGGCCGGCACTATAGATGGCCGGCGGCTATTTTTTGGTCAATTGCATGTTTGGCCGGCCGGCTACTGTGCATCTGCTTTTGCAGATATTTTTCTGTAGCTGGCATGCACTTTCACTCCCTCATACACGTGTATGGAGGGATTGCCCTCTTGTTAGCTTCCTTTGGAAGCTTTACAAGACTAAGTTGTCTATAAGAGGGGGTCTTCTCTCCCTCTTTAGGGTTAGACAATTTAGACAGAATTTCTGAGGGTTTTGAGTTTTAGGGTTAGGGTTCATATGTCCTCCATCTCTATATCTCTCTCTCTCTTTGTTTTGTGAGTGTTTTTGCCTTAGTTTTGCACACAAACACCCACCATCACACCTTTTCTTGGAGCTGAGGCCCTTGAGGGTTGTTTTTGGAGTTTTGGAGCTGGTTTGAGCTTGAAGAACCAGCTGGTCCACCATTGGTGAAGAGGGTCTACAAGGGTAAGAAACTTGTCCCTTTATTCCCCATTTTTGCATTGCATTTTTGCCTACCTTGCATCTGTTTTTGAGCTTTGTGTATAACATATAAAAGTTCTGATTTTAGTGCTCTAAATAGTTGGTTAAGGTTGCTTTAAGCTTTGGTTGTTTGACCCCTCTTAAGCCTTGAAAGGCTCCATTTTGTGCCATTTTGGTTGAGCTCCGGGACCATTGTGTTTGGGCCTCCTCACCACTGAAATCTTGAGGGATTTCAGTGATGAGGATGGTGCCTAAGGTCCTAGGAAGGAGAGGGCCACCCCCTCTCCTTGTTGTCCTTGAAAAGGGCTCTTTTTGCCTCTTGAGGGAGCATCTAGTCTAAGTGTGTGTTGGCCATGCCTTAGCTGATTTTCATGCTTATTATGTCATAATATGCCTCTGTTTTAGTTGGTTTGGACACACCTTGCTTGTTTAGCATACATGTCTTGTAATGCCATATTGTAGCCTTAACATGCATCTAGGTTTTAACCCTTGTTCAAGCATGCTTTTGGCCTAGCTTTGTGAAGCTTTTGTACTTGTTTTGCCATGTTTAAGGTCTGTTTTGGTTGTTTTGGTCAACCATAACATGTATTGCATAGCTCCTTTGCATTGTTAGCTTGTAGGCTTTAAGTATGTGAAGTGTTGAGTATGCATTGTTTGATTTATTTTAGTGGTTTGGCACCACTTATGGCATCATTTCAGTCCCCATGACATGCTTGTATGCTTGCCTTTGATGCCTTGAAAGCTTGTGTTGTACGCTCCATGTTTTGGCAACTATGCATGCTTTTGGATTTGAGCCATTTAGATGCCATCTAGATGTGTTGTTGGCTTTGTTTTAATATGTTAAAACTCTGTTTTTGATCATTTAATTCATGCCATGTTTAGTTTTGTTAAGGGTAGTTTAATGCCTCCCTTAGCTTACCTTGGGTTTTGGATCTTGGTTGCATGTCTTGGCTTATCCTGTTTAATTGATTTGGCATCATATTTAACATGATTTCAGAGCTTAATGTGCATGCTAATTGTCCATGTTTAGTCTCTTTTAAGTGTGCTTAAAAGTTGCTCTTATGTGCTTAAGTGTTGGCCTATTAACATGTGCATGTGTGTGTGTGTGTGTGTTGGACCTCACTTCCATAGCATTGGCCACTGTTTTAGGCTTGTTTGAGAGTCGCCTAACTTAGTTTAAGTCCATCCCTTTGTTTGTTGCATGCTCTCCTTGTATGTTGTAGCATATTAGTGAGTTGTTGCGCGATTGAAATCGCATGATTGAATGAAGTCACATGCTTGTTTGCATGCTTAAACACCCACATTGTGCCTTGCATACTTGTAAGTTGCGTTGCTTCATGCCTTACATGCTTTCTTTACCTAGGTTGTATGCCTAACATGCATTGCTTGCTTGCATTGTCTATGTTGCATACTAGCCAACATGCTTAGAGTTGCATTGCATTAGCATGTATACTTGGCCTCTTGAATTGCTTGTGATAGAGGTTGAGTTCAATTTGTTTGATTATGTGCATTGCATTCCATATCAAAATGCACACTTGATTCTTTGGGCCATCATGCATGGAAATGCGCGATTGGTGGTCCGAGAATCGAGGATCATGTCCCTTTGAGTCATAAATATGATAAGGGGTGTGATTGGTGCATACATTGCTTGAAATGCATTGCCATGCCAAGTTCTGCCCTCTGCTGCTGTCAAACCAGTTTTTGCAGGAAGATTTGGCCGGCCGGCCATCTTCAGTGCCGACCGGCCATCATTTTTGGCCGATGGAGCAACTTTGTGGCCGGTGACCATTATCCATGGCCGGTGGCCAATCCCCTCAGCCGGTGGTGTTCCACAGCACTCAGAGGAGCAACCCTGAGACTTTGGCAGTCATCAGAGAAGCAGAGTGGGGAAAACAGAGGCAACTTGAGCATGGTGGCGGCAAAACCGAGCGCGCACCGCATTGGATCCTCATCCCGAGACTGTTTACTGCTTAATTAGATTAATTAATGTGTTAATTAATTAGGTGGTTTATAATATTGGTTAGCTTGCGAGTTAGTTAATCTGTATTATTCTTTCGGTCCCTCCGGCGAGGGCAAATTTGTAATAAGTGTGCGTGTGTGTATGTCTTCCAACCTCACGTCTTTCTCCCTTTTATTACCGCTTACAATGGTTAGATTAGGGCATGTTTACTTTAGCATACTTATGCTTGCGCGTGCATCATTCATCAGTATTGCATGCACCGGGCTCGGCATCATGCTAACTGCATACGCATTTCAATTCCAAGTTGATACTTGTTATTTGCAGCATTTCACATGCATTCCTAGATTAGCCGAGCCTACTCTAGTGACATTGTATGCGATGCATTAGCATTTAACATGACTGGTCATGCATGATTGCTAATATGTTCTTGTTTTGGCACGGAGTACTTTGTAAGTTTTATGCTTTAGCATCTCGCATGAGTGTGAATGTTAACATGACAGCATGCTTACCATGTGGCTAAATGCTTATGTGTTATAAACTGCCTGAATGCCTGTGGGTGAAGGTTGGATTGTTTGAGTTGGAGCAACTCGTTGAAATCCGTGTTTTTAGCCTACTTGCGAGTAGCAAATTCCAAAGCGTTTTCCAAAAAACGGACATGAAATGTTTTGTTCCAATTTGGGCGATTTGGTCTATACTTGTTTGCTGTGCGCATAACATAGTAATTCTAGGCTAATAACCGGAATAAGGACATGTAATGTTTTCAAAACAAGATATCACGGTTAGTAGAGGCCGATCTTCGGATCGGGCGAGGGGGTGCTCATAGCTGACCTTCCCCAATCGTACCCAAGTTCCCGAGCCGAGGCAACTTTGGTGATGACGGACACGTGGCCTTTGGCACCGAGTCAGGGTTTCCTAAATTTCCCATAAAAAATATTTAGGTGGCGACTCTGTATCTGGCAAAGCAGTCCATGTTTGGCACTTTTTCAAAAATCTGTTTTCTCAAAACGATTTGCCGGATTTGGACTCTTTGGTTCAGATTAAGAACCGTGACAAATGAGTCCGAAAACATGAGGTCCCTCACGCGGGCGTCCACAGTTTCTGGCGACTCTGCTGGGGAGTTTTAGAGAGCTTGACTCGAACTCGTGATATCTTGTTTTGATTTCACTTATGTGTCTCTTTGCATTGCATGTGCATTGGTGCGCCTAGGACACCGTGTTTGCCATCTGCCATTCCTGAACGGTTTGCCGGAGGTTTGTCTTGTCAAGACATGACCATAAGGCTGACCGGTTGTGGGCTCTGACAGTATGGGAACACAAACCCCGGTTTTACCGGGGCACCCTTTTCGACCATTCGACCTAGTGCATATCGAAATCCATAGTGACCATTCCAAACTAGGACAGGTTGCTTACCCGATTTTAGGTTGTTTGAAACCGCTGCGTGCGTAGTAAAACCCTAGCTCTTGACAAAATAGGACAGGGAAACCCTACCCCAACATAGGGGTGTTTTGGCTCTCTTTTACTTGCTATGTGCTTTTAGAGTGTATCTCTACAGGAACGCATATCAGTTTGCAAGTTTGAGTATCAGGCCCGAGGGCACCAGTGTCAGTTTGTGGGAATCAGTTATATCTGTGGGTATCCGATTCAGTATTTTGGGGCAATGATGCAGTGATTCTGAGGAACAGTGATCAGTAATAGAGTACAGTTGTTCGGCTACATCTGTGTTTGATCCGTTTGGCTGAAATGCTGCTTGTTTTCTTTTCAGTTCAGAGAGTTGATACAGAATAGCTAGTGTTCCCCCTTGCTGAGGCAAGACTTATGATGACGCAGAATTCGGAAGAGATTGTGGTTATGACAGCCGCATTAGATCAAGGAATCACTTGCAAAGTGAGACCAATGTTGATGTGCCGCATCCACCCAGGTCGCCTGCTGCGCGCCCGTCTGGACCCCCAGTTGTATCAGGCTCGTGAGCCCACCACATTGAGTTGATGGGGGATGATAGGTGACCTCCAGAGGTCCGTGGCGGATCTCGCCTACGGAATGTCAGCTTCCACCAGCTGCACCAATGCCGGGAATTTTGTACCCCAGGAGCCCCGCTATTGGGACGGATTGTGATCGAACTTAGCCAACCGAAGTAGCCTCCGGCTATGGCAATGACGTATCAACATCAACCCAAACCCTCGATCAGGCTGAGGCCAGGGTAAGGACAAAATGAAGGCAGATGCCGATCCCATTGAACAACTGCTGTGGGCAGTCGAGGCTTTGAAAGCCGGGGGGATGAGTAAACAACAATATCTGCAGTTGTGACAAAAGCTGTGGAGGATGTTTTCCCACTCCACCTGAGGTAGCAACCAAGTCAGAAAACCGGGATAGGCCCCGTTATGCCAGAACAATTCCTTCCGTTCCCAATCCTGCACCTGGGAAAGATCAGAAAGCCAAGGCAGTGCCTGCCGACCCTTTCGCTAGTGCGTCTAGCAAGAATACTCAACCTTCAAAGTACCTGCCCCGAGGGCGCAGGGTCTTTCACGCTCTCTATATGCCGTTGTCAAAGGCACTTCAGATCCTTGCCGAAAGGGGGCATCTTAAACCCTTGGAGCCTCGGCCTCTCCCAAAGAATCTCCCTACTACACATGATGCTGCCTTGTACTGTGCGTACCACCAGCAAACCGGTCATGCTACCGATAATTGTTTTCGCCTCCGTCATGAGGTGCAAGACTTGATCGACAACGAGGTTATCCTCCCGCCCACCTCAGCCAAGTCCGTTACTACCTAGTTATTGGATTTTGAGGATACTGATACTGCGAGTATGTGATCAGGGAGTGAACCACCTGCGGGGCCGGGTATTTTGGATATGGCGTCTGGCACGCATTTTTGAGCATCTGCGAATGCTAGTTTTGTAAATTCTGGCTTGGGTGCCGAGTCAGTTTTTGTTTTGTTTTGAGTCTGTCTCATTGTCTTGAGTCAGTCCTTTTTGCTTAAGGGTCTGTCTTGTTGTAGCGAGTCAGTCCTTGTATAGAATGTCAGGTGATTCCGGGGTTGTTGCCTCGAACACCGTTTTGTTTTGTAATTACTCCTTTTGCTTTCTTTTTGAGTCTGTCTCTGCTGTGGAGCCAGTTGCAACCAGGAAATCTGAATGAAATAGCTGCGGCTATCTTGTTCCCATGCTTATTGCTATTTTGGGCTAGTTGTGCTAGAGGATTCGAAAGGGACGACAGTACATTCTGCTTGCTCTCTTGTGCCCTGAAAATCATTATAATGACCTAAGTTTTTTTCAAAACCGTTTTGAACACTGTGGTGATGAAAACGAAGAGGAAGGAATTCTCGGGTTTTGCAAAACTTTGATCAATTTGAAAAGAAGAGGCGTGCTAAGCCTTTTAATGAATGAAATCATGCTTGTAGCGTGAGTACTGAGAAGGACCCTGGCTTGACCAGACTGGTTCCACACTATCTTCACGCGAGCGATTTGTCGCTTTTTAAAAACTTTCAAAAACAAAATGTTTTGCGCGGTCCTGTGAAGACCTGTGTGGAATCACTCTTGAGATTGTGCAGCCTAGGATCGCTCTCAGCCCCAAGATTCAATCCGTTTGTTTTCAAGCCTTGACCATAACTCGAACAAGAGGCACCAAAATCAGATCAAGGAGGTCAGAACTCACCGCAAGGAGCTCGTGAAGCAACCGTGTGGATCCTTCTGCAAATCAATACAACAGCCACTCTTTGGATACAGAGGGCTTCAATCTCAAAACCATTTGGCACGGACTTGTTACACTTTTACCCTTTGAGAGGCTCGCTGGGCCGAAAACCTGGAAGGGCGACCCAGGCAAAAGTTAGAGCAAAAAAAAAAAAAAAAAAAAAAAAAGATACAAAAAAGAAAAGAAAATACAACAAAAAATACAAAAAAGAAAAAAAAAGAAAAAGAAAAAGAAAAAAAAAAAAAAAGAAGCTCGCAAGGTCGAAAAACCGCATCGGGCGCCTTGGCAAAAGTTAGAGCCTAAAAAAGTGAAGGTTAAAATACCCGAGTGTACCTTAACCGGAACTAACATAAGGGCTTGATCCCATGTTTGGGATACGTAGGCAACTTCGTCCTGAAGTCCAGCCCCCAACGCTTTCATAGCGTCTCAGTCCATGTAATGGTTTTGATCACCTTTGCCTCCTCTGAATCCAATAGTTCGGTTGTGACAACTGGAACTACGCAGTCAACTTCCTCTTGAAGTCAAGCCACAACGCTCTCACAGTGACTGTGTCCCATATATTGGTTTTGACCACTCGTCGTTTCTCTGCATCCGAGAGTTCGTTTGCAATCACCACCGATGAGGGCTGGTTTTCAGCATGCTGTGGCGTCATCCAAACAAGGGGCAACTTTCCGTTGCCATGAGTTGCCACGAGTCGCCGTTCAAACCAGGGGCAACTTTCCATCCCATGTGCCCCTTTCAAAGTAAGGGGCAATTTTCCATTGCCTCCGATCCGAGGTTGCGCATCTCGAGGGTAAGTTCGGCTCGTTTAGCACCGGCCGTTTGCAAAAATAGTTTTTGAAAATTTTTACTGAGGTGACTATTTCTCCGAAAAACTATTTCATTTTCCAAAATCGGACCACTCTTGGACCCAAAAAAGGAAATTTCAGTGCTTACAGCCTGATTTGCGTGATTTTCAAATCAAAAAGTGAACAAGTATGTTAATCCGACTCTCATTTTGTCAAAACTGTTTAGGAAGAAAACAAAAAATGGTCAAAATGATGAACTAGGGGCACAGTTGAGTCAGGTGTTCTGTCTTTCCCCATCTTCAACATACTCGCCAGAAAGGGCACAGCTAAAGTTGTTAGTAAAGGGCTGAAAGCTCTCTCAACAACCTCCAAGCAACGAGGTATTAAGTCAAGTGCGAAGCACAAATCAGAGTAGGTCAAGATACTTCATTCCCCATCCGGAACCTCGAAGACGTCACTAGAAGGAATAGCCGCGAGCTGATACTGTTGGACGTGAACCCACAACTTCCTATTCATCTATCAACCACCCTGAGGAGGGAGGATGAAAAATGAGAGAATAAAGAATAGAGAGGTGTAAGTCGAGAGAAAAATGAGGAAAAAGGGTTTTGAAAAAAAAAAACGAGCCTGAGGGCCGAGTGCTGTGAGAATCACAAATCAGAAAGGGTGGTAAACATACCGGAGGAAATGGCCTCCTCGAGATTGAGGTCTTTTGGTTTTGTAAACACGTCCGTATGTCGTGTCTTTCTTTTGATTTGTCTACCTCGACTTCTGTTTTGAGTTTTTCGAGTGTGTCTTGTTGTGTTTAGGTCGTGTACCCTTTTGTTGAGTCTTTCTCGCTGTGTTCGGTTGTAGGCTCGGTACCCCGGTTGAAACCTTTTTTTAATTTCAAAAGTTAAAATCGTTTATGCTCAGAATGCTGTGCCATTCTCCACATTTATGCGAAGCAAAAGAAGAAAAGGGAAAATTTGGGGCATCTGAGTACGCTTCAACTTCAACTGGTTTCACCTTCGTAGTCCGTCTTGTCAGATTGGGCTGTTCGTTCAGGGTTTGCCGTGTGCAGAATGAACTGAATGCTGTGTTACGGGCTGTATGTAGTCTAATCCCCAGCAGAGCATGGGCTGTGTGTTCAGAATATAGCAGTGGGTTGCTTGGGTTGTTTTACTATTGGCTGGTTAGTTATCTGATTATTAAAGTGCAAGTGTTCAATTTTCAGACAACAAATCAATTTCATTTACATTAAGGTATAGTATGGTGTGATGCAATGCAATGTATGAGATATACAAATGTAACACTTTTTCAGACAAAAAGTTTGTTTCATTCCATCATCTTTTCAAGTACATAGTTTTGGAAAACAAAAATCTGTCTGTGGCAGTACAAAGTATCTTAACTACCAACAAAAAGGGAAAAGTACAAAAAAGAAGGAAAACAGCAAAATCTGTATCAAATGTCGAGTGGCCTCAGGCCTGATGAGGTCCGTCCTAGTCCTCTTCCTGGACGAAGGTCCAGGAGCATCATCAGCACTGTCATCTGAGCTCGAGTCCGAGCCGTCTCCGGTCTCCTCCTCCGACGACTCAGCCTCCGCCTCCGCCTCAGCCTCAGCCTCCAACTCCTCGTTATCATCATCAGGGACTGGAGCCCGCGAGCTACTCCCGACGTGAGTGCGCCCCGCCTTGGTGCGGGGGAATACTCTGCCATTTCCATCTCCTCCGGCAAGAACAGAAGACCTGGCTGGAACACCTCCTACGGTGGGAATCTGGAAGGGAGGCTGAAAAGTACAAAAGGCAAATGCATCAGTATACTGTGAAAGTTTATCGAGGCAGAATGCAATGTATAAGTACAGTGTGTGAATGTCGTGAGCAGTTTATCAGTGCAGAATGCAATGTATCAGTACAGTGTGTGAATACTGTGAGCAGTTTATCAGTGCAGAATGCAATGTATAAGTACAGTGTGTGAATGTCGTGAGCAATTTATCAGTGCAGAATGCAATGTATCAGTACAGTGTGTAAATACTGTGAGCAGTTTATCAGTGCAGAATGCAATGTATGAGTACAGTGTATCAAATGCCGTGAGATCAGTGTGTCAAGTGTTGTGTTGTGCATCGGATTACGTGAAGCAGTTTATGTATGGTTTGAGACTGTGGTCAAAAGAACATACCGGGATACTGTAAAGGGCCAGGAGGTCAAAAGTCCGTTGTAGCATCCCCATCATGGAGGCATTCAACTCCAGGGACTGCCGGGTGTACTCGGAGGAAGCTTGCGAAATTATCAGATGCATCAGTATTCTGCGGAATATCGAATAAACTGAAATGAAATACCAATGCAAGATACAATATGAAGTAGTACATACCGAAGGTAAGTCGTGGAAACCGACCAACTTGTGATCAGCCGGAGGAGGGGCAAAGGGGATCTGATAGGTCACCCCATCCTGTCCTCTGTATGTCAGTGAAGTGGGCAGAATAGGCCAACTTGCCCCCCGCCCCCTCTGAGCTCCACCCCTGCCGCGGACCCGGGCTCTCCTCGACGCTCCTACTCCAGCCCCGCTTCCCGCCCTAGCTGCCGCGCCACGGGCCTCTCTCCCTCAACTCGACGGCCACCCACTCAGAGGCCGATGATAACGTCTGCACGAATACTCCCTGTAGTCGCCTATGCCTCTGAAGCGGATCGCCTCCCAACTGATTTGTATAGTCAAACTACTGCTCGCAAGTGAATCTCTCGGTCTCCCATATGCTCAGGAGGGTAAAACCAGGACTATCTGCTCTGGTAACCCTAGGGTCTGGCGTAGGAAACGCTCACCTAGGTACCAAGCCCGACAGACCGGCCCTCTAGCAAAATCCAGAAAATGCGAGGTCTCTCAGCACCGGCAAATCGATCTGAGTCACGGCTGGCAATGGAGCCCAAGGCTGCCAGGTGATCTGAAAATGAAATACAGTTTGTTATCTACTGTTATTGAAAAACATACAGTGAAAAGCGAAGCTTAAATAAACCCTCAAGAAGAACATACCTCCGCCGCGGGGTGATGGTGTCAAAATAGCAAGCGGAAGAAGCTAAACGTCTCCCGGGGCCTCCGCACGTACTCCGTCGAAGCGGCGCGAGAACGGGACGACGAGAGGGTCTCCCACGTCTGGCACTGGGCTAGTCTAGGAAAGTAAGCGTAGACCCACAACTGCAGAGCAAATACCAGTATGCTTATCAGATAAAAGCGGAATGCAGACAAGCAGAAATAAACAGAGCCGTGTACCCGTGCAGTGTATTGTGCAGCGTGTACAGTGTGAGCAGTGTACAGTCGGTGTAAAGCAGAGATATGTGTGTGCCGTCTGTGCAGGTATACAGCCAGCGTGAAGAGAACTGCATTGTGTGTAGTATACAGAGTACAGATAATAGAAAGCAGGAAAGTAAAGCAGGAAAAAAATGTACCTCCCAAGCGCGCAATAACCCCGAGCAACTGTCCGCTGCCACGGGAAAGCCGAGCTCATATCCGTAGAGTTGTGGCTAGAGTGGCGCCACCCCAGTCATAGTGCAGGATCTGTGTGACATCACTAAGGCGCTGAGCAGCAGAGAGGCACGATATTCGCCCGTCGGCGAAAATAGTGGTCCCCAGCAGGAACATCAAGAAAGCCGCGCGCATATCGCTCCAATAGCCTCCTGAGTCATCGGAGCCTCCTCGGTCAAAGCTGGCTGGACCCTGAACTGGACCTCGAACCATGAATATCGAACGAAGCCAGGACGCACAAGAGGTGGCACCTCGCCAAGTAGATAGATCTGAGCAGCAGTCCACTCGTCCATGTCAGTGTCGAAGGGGATCGGATCACCCCCTACCCCGATGCCTGTGAGCATCGAGAAATCATAGGGAGTCATCGTCATGTCTCCCGTCGCAGAGAGGTGGAACGAGTCGGTGGTGTCCCACCACCTCTCCGCTAGAGCAGCGAGGAGAGGGCTGCTCGTGGTGAGCCTGGACAGTCCTCTGCAGAATGCACCAAAACCGGCCTGGTCCACGATGTGGCGGACCGCATCAGGTAGCTCAGCGTACCAGTCTCGGGCGGCGATGTTCCCATACCCCCGGACGGTATGGAAATCTCCCTGTTTTCAAACAAACAATTGCGAAGCGAAGCTAAATATACCAGTTTTGAAAGGCATTCAGAATTGAGATAGATATAGCATGTGTGCATATTTTCAGATTCAAACAACTATCGGTTGCCGGTGTGCTTACAGTGAACTACAACGTGTGATGTGTCAGCGTGTTTGCGTGGTTCAGTACAAATACAGCATGTGTGCATATTTTCAGATTCAAGCAGATATCGGGTACCGGTGTGATTGCAATAAACTACAGTGTGTGTAGAGTGTGTACTGTGTCAGTGTGTTTGAGTGATTCGAAGCCAGTGCAGTGTGTGTGCACGTGTCAGTCTCAAACAGATATCAGCTGCAAGTGTTCACAATTAACTACAGTATACAGTGCATCAGTGTATCTGAGCTAAGCAGTTAAAGAACATGATCAGCTATGGCAGTTGGCAGTTAAGTGTTCTACATTGCAGAAGGTAAAACAGAGGAGGAAATGTTACCTCGGAAGCGCCAAAGGACAGATGAGATGTAGGCTCACGCAAAAGAAGCTCTGGAGGCATCGCCCTATCAAAGTTCGGCGAAGTCCATCTGGAGGCAAGACATGGATCGCCGGCCGGTAGGTCGCCGGGTCGAATGGGCGGACGCTCAAAGGTAGATGCTCGGCCCCGGGATCCATCTCGTGATCCGGGGGAGTCCCGCCCTGTGGAATATCGTCGGCCATGTCAAATGTGACGAGGAAAATGGGCGGAAAAGGAAAACAAAGCTAGAATGCGAAGGGTCAACCGAAAGTCAACCCCGAGAGGGTGGAAAATGGCCGGAAAAGTCGGGAAGTGGAAAAGGTATAGAGATCGAGAGTAACACGAGGGGAATAAACCCCAAAAAGTGGAAATAGCGAAAGGAACACCGAAATGGAGAAATATTCGGTTTAAAGTGTTCGAAATGCGAAGATATTCGCGAATCAAACGAGGAAGCGGGTGTGAAACGCAAGGAAACGGAGAAAACAAGAGAGAAAAATGCTCTAGAGAGAGAGAGCAACTATTTTCGGCCAAGGAAAATGAAAGAAATAGGGTGTGAAACCCTATTTTAAAAGACCCAAGGCGAAAAGTCAAAACTGCCCCGAATCAGGCATTTTTGGCCGGTCGGCTACATTTTTGGCCGGCCGGCCAAATGTTTGGCCGGTGATGTTTTTTGGTGGCCGGTTGATGGCCGGTGGCTTCCCCTTCCGGCCGGTGAGCCTCCTACAACCTTGTTTGGGTCAGATCTGTGGTTTGGCACCTTTATTGTTCAAGATAGTACAAGAAAAGGCATTTCCGAAGCTCAACCGGCCTCCGTTTTGATCTCGGACCATGTCTTCTGTGCGTGGCACTCAAATTCGTGCAAGGTGTATCCTTTCTGTATCCTCTACAAGATTCAAAAGTTGCCCCATTGCATTTCAATTCAATTGCGTTGTTTAGCGCACCGCACTGTCTTGTGCATTCCACCTCTATCACACCGTCTTGTGCACTCGCGTTGTCTAACGCATCGCGCTGTCTAGCGCATCACGCTGTTCTGTGCATCGCATCATTCGCGCTATTTTGCGCACCTCATTCGCATTGTCTTGTGCACGCACGGTCTAGGAGACCTTAAATCCTCGGAAGGTGCAAAACCTTTGGTGCTTGCATGTCTACATATGTTGTAGCACTCATCATCCCTTGAATCGTTATGCATGCATACACGCATCGTAACACGTACAACTTGCATTGATGTGAATGCTGCTCACGTGCATTGTCATGCATCTTAAGCCGCGCGTCGTCGCGCATTAGAAAATTCATGCATTGTCATGCATTTCAAGCCGCACGTTGCCGCGCATAAAAAATTCATGCATTTCAAGCGACTTATGTTGTTGTGCATTCCATGCAACATGCATTCCATGCATCATTTGCATTTCAAAAAAAACAACAGAAACAAAACCAAAAATCATGCGTCATTTGTATTTTCAAGAAACAAAAAAAAAAAAAAAAAAAACATGCACATGCATTTCATTTTAATATATTGCATATTTCCATTGTAAATATCCATTCCATTGCATATTGTATATATTGCATTGTAGATTGCATGCATTCACTGCATCACCTCCGCCTATGGCTTGCGCCTTTCCATGTTGAGCTTGGTCTGGTATGTGCCCATACTTTTCACGTCGAAGCATAGTTCAGTCGACCGTTCTATGTTAGACGCGGCTTGTTTGCGCCCATGCCTTTCCTAGGCAAGACTTGGTCTGGCCTGCGTGCCATATCCATTGCAGCATATCCATTCCATTGCATATTGTATATAGTGCATTGTAGCTTGCATGCATTCACTGCATCACCTCCGTCTATGGCTTGCGTCTTTCCATGTTGAGCTTGGTCTGGTATGTGCCCATACTTTTCACGTCGAAGCATAGTTCAGTCGACCGTTTTATGTTAGATGCGGCTTGTTTGTGTCCATGCCTTTCTTAGGCAAAATACGCTTTGGCCACAGGCCTTATCCACTACATCCATCGCCATTCTCCCTAGTAGATCGCATTGTACATATTCCATTTTATATTACATTGTAGTGTAATTTTTGCATCCAGCATTAGGATTATTGTTCTCTCGTTAGCGGGTTGTTTCCCCACTTATGTCATTCCAATACTTGTTCTTGTGTCCGTCTGCATTACTCATAGTTCTGTTGATCGTTCTATGGTAGACGGACTTGTTACTTCCATCCATCTATTTGACATTTGTGTGGTTTTGAACCGCTCATGATTGGATCATGATTCAATTGCATTGCATTTTCATTTGCATTATTATACATAGTTTTGTATATACTGCATATCATTTTGCATTCATTTTGCATGTTATGCATGTTGCTAACATCGTACCTGTTAAGTTGCTTTCTTTGCAGGCACGATATTGTATGTATGGTTCATTTGAGGCTGGTGCAACCAGACGAACCGGACAGGTATTGTATCCTCCGAGTGAGACGTATCGAGAATTGCATAATTCTCTTACATCCTTTCTGCATTGTAGTGTAGTTTGGTGTATGCTAGCTTAAAACTGTTGCATTTGTGTGCTTCGTTACAGCTTTCTTTGCATGATCATAAGTTATGCTCGGCTTTGTGCATTGTCTTGCATTTGCCCCTGCCTTCGGGCGCATATCTTGTTTGTCTTGCATGTTTGTCTAAGTCTTCGGCCTTGTCAAAAATGGGTCGTCTCTGGGCTTTGACATTCACTCCCGTCATTGTTATGACTTTCGAGTTCTGTTAAAGAGGGGCAACTGTAGACACCCCATTTTTGACCGTCCTCAAGACTTGGACGTCACCGCTTGAACACTCGGTGATCATCCATGTTTGTGTTCGTCTTGAGTTCCTGGAGGCCGTGGCAGCGTGCCTCGCCTCAGGACCTCTCGACTCGACTGTTTTGTGTCTGGTTTTGCACCAAACACTTGCGTTTTGCCTTTGAGGGGCAGGATAGGGCTTGTAGACCATCCCCACCCATCACCGGCTATGTTTTGTTGCCACCGGCCAAATGTTTGGCCGGCCGGCACTATAGATGGCCGGCCGGCTATTTTTGGTCAATTGCATGTTTGGCCGGCCGACTACTGTGCATCTGCTTTTGTAGATATTTTTCTGCAGCTGGCATGCACTTTCACTCCCTCCATACACGTGTATGGAGGGATTGCCCTCTTGTTAGCTTCCTTTGGAAGCTTTACAAGACTAAGTTGTCTATAAGAGGGGGTCTTCTCTCCCTCTTTAGGTTAGACAATTTAGACAGAATTTTCTGAGGGTTTTGAGTTTTAGGGTTAGGGTTCATATGTCCTCCATCTCTATATCTCTCTCTCTCTTTGTTTTGTGAGTGTTTTTGCCTTAGTTTTGCACACAAACACCCACCATCACACCTTTTCTTGGAGCTGAGGCCCTTGAGGGTTGTTTTTGGAGTTTTGGAGCTGGTTTGAGCTTGAAGAACCAGCTGGTCCACCATTGGTGAAGAGGGTCTACAAGGGTAAGAAACTTGTCCCTTTATTCCCCATTTTTGCATTGCATTTTTGCCTACCTTGCATCTGTTTTTGAGCTTTGTGTATAACATATAAAAGTTCTGATTTTTAGTGCTCTAAATAGTTGGTTAAGGTTGCTTTAAGCTTTGGGGTTGTTTGACCCCTCTTAAGCCTTGAAAGGCTCCATTTTGTGCCATTTTGGTTGAGCTCCGGGACCATTGTGTTTGGGCCTCCTCACCACTGAAATCTTGAGGGATTTCAGTGATGAGGATGGTGCCTTGAGGTCCTAGGAAGGAGAGGGCCACCCCCTCTCCTTGTTGTCCTTGAAAAGGGCCTTTTTTGCCTCTTGAGGGAGCATCTAGTCTAAGTGTGTGTTGGCCATGCCTTAGCTGATTTTCATGCTTATTATGTCATAATATGCCTCTGTTTTTAGTTGGTTTGGACACACCTTGCTTGTTTAGCATACATGTCTTGTAATGCCATATTGTAGCCTTAACATGCATCTAGGTTTTAACCCTTGTTCAAGCATGCTTTTGGCCTAGCTTTGTGAAGCTTTTGTACTTGTTTTGCCATGTTTAAGGTCTGTTTTTGGTTGTTTTGGTCAACCATAACATGTATTGCATAGCTCCTTTGCATTGTTAGCTTGTAGGCTTTAAGTATGTGAAGTGTTGAGTATGCATTGTTTGATTTATTTTAGTGGTTTGGCACCACTTATGGCATCATTTCAGTCCCCATGACATGCTTGTATGCTTGCCTTTGATGCCTTGAAAGCTTGTGTTGTACGCTCCATGTTTTGGCAACTATGCATGCTTTTGGATTTGAGCCATTTAGATGCCATCTAGATGTGTTGTTGGCTTTGTTTTAATATGTTAAAACTCTGTTTTTGATCATTTAATTCATGCCATGTTTAGTTTTGTTAAGGGTAGTTTAATGCCTCCCTTAGCTTACCTTGGGTTTTGGATCTTGGTTGCATGTCTTGGCTTATCCTGTTTAATTGATTTGGCATCATATTTAACATGATTTCAGAGCTTAATGTGCATGCTAATTGTCCATGTTTAGTCTCTTTTAAGTGTGCTTAAAAGTTGCTCTTATGTGCTTAAGTGTTGGCCTATTAACATGTGCATGTGTGTGTGTGTGTTGGACCTCACTTCCATAGCATTGGCCACTGTTTTAGGCTTGTTTGAGAGTCGCCTAACTTAGTTTAAGTCCATCCCTTTGTTTGTTGCATGCTCTCCTTGTATGTTGTAGCATATTAGTGAGTTGTTGCGCGATTGAAATCGCATGATTGAATGAAGTCACATGCTTGTTTGCATGCTTAAACACCCACATTGTGCCTTGCATACTTGTAAGTTGCGTTGCTTCATGCCTTACATGCTTTCTTTACCTAGGTTGTATGCCTAACATGCATTGCTTGCTTGCATTGTCTATGTTGCATACTAGCCAACATGCTTAGAGTTGCATTGCATTAGCATGTATACTTGGCCTCTTGAATTGCTTGTGATAGAGGTTGAGTTCAATTTGTTTGATTATGTGCATTGCATTCCATATCAAAATGCACACTTGATTCTTTGGGCCATCATGCATGGAAATGCGCGATTGGTGGTCCGAGAATCGAGGATCATGTCCCTTTGAGTCATAAATATGATAAGGGGTGTGATTGGTGCATACATTGCTTGAAATGCATTGCCATGCAAGTTCTGCCCTCTGCTGCTGTCAAACAGTTTTTGCAAGAAGATTGGCGGCCGGCCATCTTCAGTCGACCGGACCATCATTTTGGCCGATGGAGCAACTTGTGGCCGGTGACCATTGTCCATGGCCGGTGGCCAATCCCCTCAGCCGGGGTGTTCCACAGCACTCAGAGGAGCAACCCTGAGACTTTGGCAGTTATAGAGAAGCAGAGTGGGGAAAACAGAGGCAACTTGAGCATGGTGGCGGCAAAACCGAGCGCCGCACCGCATTGGATCCTCATCCCGAGACTGTTTACTGCTTAATTAGATTAATTAATGTGATAATTAATTAGGTGGTTTATAATATTGGTTAGCTTGCGAGTTAGTTAATTTGTATTATTCTTTCGGTCCTCCGTGTGAGGGTGTATTGTAATAAGTGTGTGTGCGTGTGTGCATGTCTTCAAACTCCCACTTCTTTCTCCCTTTTACTTACCTGCTTTTGATGGTTAGCATTAGGGCATGTTTACTTTAGCATACCTTATGCTATGCATGCGTGCATCATTCATCAGTATTGCATGCACCGGGCTTCGGCGCATCATGCTAACTGCATAAAGATTTCAAATCCAACTTGAATACATGCTATTTGTGCATTTTCACATGTCATTTATAGACTAGCCGAGCCTACTCTAATGACATTCCGTATGCGTTGCATTAGGCATTTAAACATGGACTTGGATCATGCATGATTGCTAACATGTTCTTGTTTTGGCACGGAGTACTTTGTAAGTATTTTATGCTTTAGCATCTCGCATGAGTGTGAATGTTAACATGACAACATGCTTACCATGTGGCTAAATGCTTATGTGTTATAAACTGCCTGAATGCCTGTGGGTGAAGGTTGGATTGTTTGAGTTGGAGTAACTCGTTGAAATTCGTGTTTTTAGCCTACTTGCGAGTAGTAAATTTCAAAGCGTTTTCCAAAAAAACGGACATGAAATGTTTTGTTCCAATTTGGGCGATTTGGTCTATACTTGTTTGCTGTGCACATAACATAGTAATTCTAGGCTAACAACCGGAATAAGGACATGTAATGTTTTCAAAACAAGATATCACGGTTAGTAGAGACCGATCTTCGGATCGGGCGAGAGGGGGTGCTCATAGCTGACCTTCCCCAATCGTACCCAAGTTCCCGAGCCGAGGCAACTTTGGTGATGACGGACACGTGGCCTTTGGCACCGAGTCAGGGTTTCCTAAATTCTCCCATTAAAAAATATTTAGGTAGCGACTCTGTATCTGGCAAAGCAGTCCATGTTTGGCACTTCTTTCAAAATCTGTTTTCTCAAAACGATTTGCCGGATTTGGACTCTTTGGTTCAGATTAAGAACCATGACAAATTGAGTTCGAACTGTAACCCATGAGGTCCCTCGCGGGCTTGTTACAGTACCACGTATGATTAAGCATGGACTTTGATTTCTGTATATGATCTGAGCAAGAATATGAATATGAATCTATTATGAATCTGAATTATGATTTCTGAATATATATGGACATCATTTATTAAAACCCTTTACTCTGTTATTATTCACTAGGCTCCAGCTCACTATTTATATTATGTATGTAGGTGAGCAGGCACGTGACCAGGCCTAAAGTTGACGGCTTATGTTTCAGTTTTTGTCAGCCAACCTTTGTGTCTCCCGAGGAGGTTCCGGATGGAAACAAGTTTAGTGGCTGTTTTTGTGATGTACCGGACTTTGCTCCTTTTAAGTGCGGGCAAGATTTCTATTTATATGTTCATGAAGTGATGTGTAAATACTATATCTTTTGACGTCGCTCGCAAGTTTTTAAAAGTTTTAAATTATTTGTCTATTTGTCCCATGTATGTCATCACAGCTCATTGGACCTCGTATATTTTGTATATTTGCTTCCATAGCCCCTAACTATATGATATTCTGTTAAGAGGCCTTAAGTAATCCAAGGATTACTGGCCGATTATGATGCTAAACCCATAGGGGCGGATTTGGGTCGTGACAGAGTGGTATCAGAGCACGTGTTCTACCGCACAAATAGGTCCATATGAGCTTAGAATGTCCTAGTAAGAAGTAGGGGCATTCCATCTACATGTGTGAGTGTGTGGTAATCCAAATGGATATGAAAACTGAATGTAAATCTGAGTAAATGAATCGAAAGAAATAAATGAGATTATTCCTATGTTTATTATTGTTTGGTGTCTCTATAGTAACATGGAGAATGCAAGAGGAAATGATATAAGTGAATCTTCAGAGGCTCGCATAAGCCGAATGGAATAGATGCTTGCGGCATTGACTAAAGCTATGATGCAACAACAAAGACAACAACCTTTGCCCCCTCTGTCTCTGCCGGTACAAGCCGAATCAGATAACAATGACATTATCAACCTAACACAGAAATTCATGAAGATGAAACCACCAACGTTCTTGGGTGGAATTGAACCGTTGAAACCAGAAACATGGTTGCTCGAGATGGAAAAACTGTTTGAAGTATTTCCATATACCGAGACTCAGAAAGTTTTATTGGCCACCTATACTCTCAAAGACGAAGCTCGGAGATGGTGGTTACTGATTTGGAATACCAATGGAAATATGACGTGGGCTCGATTCAATGAGATCTTTTATGAAAAGTATTTTCCTCAATGTTTTTGGGACCGAAAAGTGTTCGAATTCCAAGAACTTAAGCAAGGCAGAATGTTTGTATCCGAGTACGAGGCAAAGTTCACTGAATTAGCCAGATTTGCTCCTCATATGGTGGACACGGACTACAAGAAAGCCCGCAAATTTGAAGGAGGATTGGACTTAGACATATTTGATCGAGTTGGTGTACTAAAGTTGCCAACATATGTGCAAGTTCTTGACAGATCCTTAATGGCGGAAGCCACCTTAGTCGTTAAGAGACAAAGTAAGGCCCCAGCAACAACAATAACTGATTGGAGAGGAAAAAGGTCTGGATATGGTTTCAGAAAAGGCCGTTCTCATGTAAGTAAAAAAAACAGAATACGGGGTCTACAAGCAGCTCGAGTCAGAGCAATGGGTCTATTCTGGTTTGTCCTAATTGTGGAAGAAGGCATAAGGGTGTATGTTACTGAGCATCTGGTGCTTGTTTCCGATATGGCAAGACAGGCTATGTAGTAAAAGATTGCCCACTTGGGTTTGAGAATGCCAGCCGTCCTATGATGAGTTCAGCTGGGTCCGCTTCTATAGTCAAAACAAATGCAAAAACTAATACTGGAAAAAAACCTCTGAGATAAGGTCGAGTGTTTGCCTTAGTACCTGGTGACGTACAGAACACTGAAGCTATGGTGTCAGTTATACTCCCTATATGTTCTCAAAATGCATGTGTACTGATAGATTCTGGTTCTACGCATTCCTTCGTATCGCATGCTTTCTCTCGGAAACTAACTAGACCACTAGAACCTATGACATCTGTATTATTTGTATCTACACCGTCTGGGGGTTCTATGATATGTGCTTATGTTTATCCGGCATGTGACATTATGATTGGTGATATGACATTGTATGTTGACTTGTTGCCCTTGAACATTGATAATTTTGATTGTATTCTGGGTATGGACTGGTTGACTAAATACTGTGCTACTATTGACTGTGCAAGTAAATCTGTTGTGTTTAGACCACTGGGTATGCCCGAATTTATTTTTATTGGAAATGGGGTAGTTTCTCCCATTGATTTCGGCCATGAAAGCTGTGAAATTGCTTAGGAAGGGATGTAGGGGCTACTTGTGTTGTATATTGACTGTATCATCTGATAGTGCTAATGTGGAAACTATTCTTGTTGCTCGTGAATTTCCCGATGTGTTTCCGAATGACTTGCCTAGGGACTTAGTTGATAGAGAGATTGAATTCACTATTGAAGTAATCCCGGGAACACAACCTATTTCCAAGACCCCCTATAGAATGTCAACCTCAGAATTGAAAGAATTAAAAACTCAACTTCAGGAACTGCTAAACAAGAAATTCATCCGTCTGAGCACTTCACCTTGGGGTGCTCCAGTCCTATTTGTCAAAAAGAAAGATGGATATTTGAGGTTATGTATAGACTATTGGGAATTGAACAAAGTAACTATCAAGAACAAGTACCTTTTGCCCTGAATAGATGACTTGTTTGATCAACTTCAGGGAGCCCAAGTGTTTTCCAAGATTGACCTCAGATGTGGGTATCACCAGTTAAAAGTTAAGGTAGAAGACATAGAGAAAACTGCATTCAGAACCAGATATGGGCATTATGAATTTTTAGTAATGTCGTTTGGGGTAACTAATGCACTTGCTGCCTTTATGGACCTTATGAACAGAGTGTTTAAATCATTTCTGGATGAATTTGTTGTTGTATTTATTGATGATATTTTGATTTACTCCAAAAGCAGGGAAGATCATGAGAATCATTTGAGAACAGTGTTACAGATTCTAAGAGAAAAGAAGCTATATGCGAAATTGTCCAAATGTGAATTCTGGCTTGACAGTGTAACATTTTTGGGACACATAATCAACAAGGATGGTATCTCTGTTGACCCACAGAAAATTGAAGCTATTGTGGACTGGCCTAAACCGACAAATGTGACAAAAGTTAGAAGTTTTCTGGGACTTGCAGGTTACTATAGAAGATTCGTGAAAGACTTTGTAAAACTTGCCATGCCATTGACCTAGTTAACTCAGAAAAATGTATATCATTTGATTAGAATGAACAGGGAGAGTCAACCTTTCATGAGTTGAAGACCAGACTAATAATTGCACCGATTTTGACTTTGCCCAATGGTACTGATGGGTTTCAGATTTACAGTGATGCTTCCTACAAAGGTTTGAGATGTGTGTTAATGCAAAATGGAAAAGTAATTGCTTATGCCTCTCGGCAACTCTATCTACGTGAGAAGAATTACCCAACTCATGACCTTGAATTGGCAGCTGTCATTTTTGCTTTAAAAATTTGGCGACATTATCTATATGGTGTCACTGGCGAAGTATATACTGACCATAAAAGCCTCAAATATTTTTTTCACTCAAAAAGAATTGAACATGAGACAGAAGAGATGGTTGGAATTGATCAAGGACTATGATTTGCAAATTTTGTATCATCCAGGAAAAGCTAATACTATAGCTAACGCCTTGAGCCGAAAGTCGATTGGAAATTTGTCATGTTTGTTTTCTAGTCAAAAAGAATTACTAGATGACCTGGAAAAGAATAAGATTGAAATTGTTTTGCGAGAGCGAGGTGGGATTTTAGCTGCCATTTCCGCTCAACCTGCAATCATTGAAGAAATCAAACAGAAGTAACTTGAAGATGAGTACTTGAAAAAGATTGTGGAAGAATTTGACTTAAAGCCGAGGCCAGGGTTTGTGTTTGAGAATAATGTGTTGAAATTTTAGAATAGACTTTGTGTACCAGATTCCTTTGATTTAAGAAAGCGTATTATGACTGAAGCTCACAGCACCAAATTTGCTATGCATCCGGGGAACGCAAAGATGTATCATGATTTGAGAAAGAATTTTTGGTGGCCTGGAATGAAAAAGTGCATTGCAAATTTTGTGGCTAGGTGTTTACATTGCCAACAAGTTAAAGCCGAACATCAACCACCCGCTGGTTTGTTACAGCCGCTTCCAATACCGGAATGGAAATGAGAGCACATTACCATGGACTTCATTGTGGGGTTGCCTCGCTCTCCTCGAGGTATGAATTTTATCTGGGTTATAATTGATTGTTTGACTAAATCTGTCCATTTTCTGTCTGTCAAAACTATTTATAATGCGGATAAGTTAGCTAACATATATGTGAATGAAATTGTGAGATCACATGGTGTACCAGTACCTATTGTATCTAACAGAGATTCGAAGTTCACATCAAGATTATGGCAAAGTTTACAACAGGCTTGGGGGACAGAACGAGGTTGACTAGTGCTTATCACCCACAAACAGTTGGTCAAACTGAACAGACCAATCAAACTTTAGAAGATATGCTTAGAATGTGTGTATTAGATTTCTAAAGAAATTGGGAGACCTATTTGCCATTGGCTGAGTTTGTGTACAACAACAGCTACCATTCAAGCATTGGAATGGCTCCTTACGAAGCTCTATATGGAAGAAAATGCCGATCTCCGATATGTTAGGCTGAGGTAGGTGATAGACCTTTGTTGGGATCAAAACTTGTACAAGAAATAACTGAAAATGTGAAATTAATTCAACAAAGGTTGAGAATTGCACAAAGCCGTCAGAAGAGCTATGCAGATGTTCGAAGAAGAGACAGAGAATATGATGTTGGGGACCATGTGTTTATAAAAGTGACCCCTATGAAAGGACAAACCTGGTTTGGTGTTAAGGGCAAGCTGGCGCCAAGGTATGGTGAGCCATATGAGATTCTTGAAAAGATCAACCTGGTAATGTATCGAGTAGCCTTACCTCCGATAATAGAGCATATGTACAACGTTTTTCATGTTTCAATGCTTTGAGATTACTTACGAGACCCGCTCTATGTCATAGAGCCAACCTACGTGCTTCTGAAGGATGATTATACTTACGAAGAAAGACCTATTCAGGTTGTGAATCGCCGGATCAAAAGATTGAGAAACAAGGAAATTCCGTTAGTGAAGGTTGATTGGCAGAATCATGGAGGAACTTATGCAACTTGGGAAACGGAGGAAGCTATGATGAAAAGATATCCCGAACTATTTCCTTTGGACCTGGTGTTCTTTCAGAATGAAGGTAACTCGAGTTTGGAGGACCAAACTCTTTGAGGGAGGAAGACTTTAACAACCCCGACCCATGATTAGCGCTAATTCATGTTTATGTATGCCTAGTAAGTAATTAAGAAGAAATCCTGAGTTAATTACATGTGCATTGCATCATTTTGTGGTTATATCTGTTTAACGTAGAAAGATCTGTTCATGTTTTAAGTTTCGGTCTGCGAATCGAAGGCTTTATCAGCATTTGATTCTGAAATTGATTTGATTTATGTATTATTTGAAATTTTTAGAATTTTCTGGTAAGGTCAATTGAAATTCGATTTGGAATGATTAAAGTAGATTAATTAATGCTCATTAATTTAGATTAAGTCAAAACTAATTAAATCAATTCCATGAAGCCTATTTAAGGCCCACTTGACTTCACTAGTCCATTTTGCTCACTCACTACCTCAAATTGATGCTCTAAATGTGAGAGAGAGAAAGAGTAGGAAGATTTGGTCCTAGGCTTGGGAATTGAACTCAACTAGACGATTTGCTAGGAATTGTTGTTATTGGAAGAGGATTGGAGAGTTTAACTTCAACACTTGTGAATTCAAGTCTCTAGATAAGGGATCAAATTCTTAGTTGTGTAATTGAGTTAGATTTTTTTTTTCAAGACCTCATGTAAATTAGATGAATTCATGTGGGAATTGAGTTAAAGTTGAAGAGAATTGAGCCATACCATGTATGCATGTCCATTTCTTTACAAATTGAGCATGATTTCAAAGAATTCTTTCATGCATGTGTTCATCTCACTTATGTTTTGAGAATTCATCATGTTTTACATCCTCTCATTTCATTTGATCATGATTTAGAAACTTGAAGCTCAATCATTTTATGCATGTCATGTTTTTGGAGAGTTCATGAAGTTTAAGTTGAGTTTGAGAACAATTGACATGCTTTTGGGCCTTGATTTCATGAAAAGATCTTTAAATCATGATGTTTTGTGAATATCTAAATGTTTTTCAGAATATTGGCGCGAGAGGATGAGTTTTGAAGTGTTTGGTTTGAGTTTGAAGCTTGGAGATCAAATCTGGAAATTCTAAAATTTGAATCAACGCTCGAGCGTAGGAGTTTACGCTCGAGCGTAAGAGTTTATGCTCAAGCGAAGCACTCTGAATACGTGCACTTCCGCTTGGGCGACATGATACCCGCTCGAGCGTGAAATGCATGTATCTAGAAACTCATATGTTTTGCAGCGCGCTCGAGCGACAGAAGTCACGCTCGAGCGAGGGCCTGAGTCTCACGCTCGAGCGGAGATCGAGCGTCCGTTAAGCGTGAAAAATAAGCAACCAGTACTTTTTCAGAGTTTACAGTCCGCTCGAGCTAAGGAAGTCACGCTTGAGCGAACCCTTACTTTTTGTAAGTCTGCTCGAGTGTGGACCCTGTTTTCAGCAAGTTTTGGAAAATATTTTCTAATGTAATTTTTGCATCCTCATTCTATCCTAGGCATTCTTAGGCTATGGTTAAGACACTGTAATAAGAATAAGGGTAGAAACACACTAAGAACAAGTGAAATAAGTTATGTACAATTCGAACGTGTATTTCAATATATGTATCTGTCATATTCTGTAGGTCACGCGCCACGAGTTAAGTGAATTACCTACTTTACTCGTTTACTTGGAGCCGTCTGTTAAGTGTGAATAATAACTTAGTAAAGTTATGTTCAACTTTATTTAATGCCTGTATGATAAAATAAGATCTATTTTCTGAAATGCTATGTTCTGTGCAATGAATGATTGTCCAATTTCTAACAATATATTTGTGGCATCCTTAGCATCATGTGATATCTGTTGGCTGTTACCCGGTATCGGAGGTTCCATTATGGAACTTAATATGTCTGCACTCTGTTACCCGTACTAGAGGCTCCATCATGAACTCAGCATACTTATTTTCTGTTACCCAGATCCGGAGGTTCCTTTATAGAACTGGTTATTCATAACCACAATATGTTCTGTATCTATTGTGTATCTGTTCTGTTAGCACTAATGGATGTACCACGTATGATTAAGCATGAACTTTGATTTCTGTATATGATCTGAGCAAGAATATGAATATGAATCTATTATGAATCTGAATTATGATTTCTGAATATGTATGGACATCATTCATTAAAACCCTTTACTCCGTTATTATTCACTGGGCTCCAGCTCACTATTTATATTATGTATGTAGGTGAGCAGGCACGTGACCAGGCTTAAAGTTGACGGCTTATGTTTCAGTTTTTGTTAGCCAACCTTTGTGTCTCCCGAGGAGGTTTCGAATGGAAACAAGTTTAGTGGCTGTTTTTGTGATGTACCAGACTTTGCTCCTTTTAAGTGTGGGCAAGATTTCTGTTTATATGTTCATGGAGTGATGTGTAAATACTATATCTTTTGACGTCGCTCGCAAGTTTTTAAAAGTTTTAAATTATTTGTCTATTTTTCCCATGTATGTCATCACAGCTCATTGGACCTCGTATATTTTGTATATTTGCTTCCATAGCCCCTAACTATATGATATTCTGTTAAGAGGCCTTAGGTAATCCACGGATTACTGGCCGATTACGATGCTAAACCCATAGGGACGGGTTTGGGTCGTGACAAGCGGCCACGGGCACCGTACGAGTGGAACATGAAGAAAAAAAAAGTGGTTTTCATTCTGCTCCTTGGGCGCTCGAGCAGCCGGTGTTTCCGCTCGAGCGGTGAAGACTTCCGTACGTGCGGAACCCCTGTGTTTGCCTAACTTCAAAAAGGCATATCTTCCTTCATCTGGACTCTGTTTTAAGCGATTCTTGAGCCTAAATTCAAGCCCTCGAAGTCTAGTTTCTAATAGTGGTAGTCTCACATTCAAATTATAAGTACACAAATAGATATGCTCAAATTAGTGAAGGCTATTTATGTTCTTTTAACCGTTTCAAGCCATTTCCTACCCTAACTTAGTTTCCTTTTGCTTCTTGCTATTTCCTTAAATCTTAAATAAGTAAACATGATATGTTCAATGAAAAAAAAACATATGAAATTATTGTAGGAAACATTAATTTAAGTCATGAACATTTAGGGCCGTTTAAATTACATCTTTGGCACATGTTTTGTACGTGATTCACATGTGGAGGAGATTAGCATTAAACACTTGAGAGAAATTAAAGAAAAGCGTACGAATTGAAACAAATGATTTATCGAATGTTTATGTGACATGTTTTGTGTAGGTTGTGTGCCGAAGGCAATGCTGCAAGACCAAACGCACGGTGAGTAGTAATATGGTACACTTATGCTCTTTGTTGCACATCTTGAACCATGAACGGTGATTGGTGCCAAAATTATGAATCGATGGAGTTAGGGCTTGGGGCATGCCCTTGTGTTTGTGTTTATCTTATGTTTTTATTTATGACTTATTCACCCTAAAAAAAATTAATTAATGGGAAATGATGAAACTTCATTGATATTATATGACATGTGCTAAATGATTAGGCCCGAGGCCGCTTGTTAAATGATTGGGCCTGAGGCCGCTTGTTAAATAATTTGGCCCGAGGCCACTTGTTAAATGATTGGGCCCGAGGCTGCTTGATAAATGATTGGGCCCGAGGCCGTTTGTTAAATGATTGGGCTTGAGGTCGCTTGTTAAATAATTAAGCCCGAGGCCACTTGTTATATGCTTGGGCCTAAGGCCGCTTGGTTTATATGATTATGGATATTGTGAGAACCTTGTGATCATCTACTTGCACTGCTTTACTGCATTATTATTCATTAAGCTTCGCTCATCTAATTTTATGTATGCACATGTAGGTGATCAGCAGCATGGAGCACACCTCTAGGGTCAGCTTTAGGGGCCTTTTTGTGACCCAATCGAGTTATGCCTCCAAGATGGAGTTTTGTCTTGACTCACACCACACTTTGACCTTATTATGTTTTTACTTTCATGGTCTTGGGTTGTAAACACTATGTACAATTTCCCCATGGCTCTTATATTTTTGATTGGCATATATATGTATTATTGTATTACGTAGTTAACTCTACGATTTTACTCATGATTGGTACAGCTCAATGGACTTCTCCTTATTATATGCTTTTGTTTATGGCCACATTAGCATAAATATTCTATATGATCATTTGAAGCCTTCGGTAATCTACGGATTGTTGGTCGGTTATGACCCAAACTTTTAGGGATGGATGCGGGTCATGACACCTTGCTCGGGGGTAACAATATTGTGGTCTCATGGCCCTTGCCCTAGGTAAACAATATTGTGGTCTCATGGCCCTTGTCGGGGGGTAATAATACTGTGGCTCAAGTATATTACAAGTTCCCGGTACCGGAGGTTCCTTATAGAACTGACAAGCATTATAACGCTAATGGATGTACCATGTATGATGAAACATGAACTCTGATTTCTGTATGTAGTTTGAACAAGAATATGAATATAAATCTATTTTTGATATGAACTTTGATTTCTAAATTTGTTATGGACATCATTCATTTAAACCCTTTACTCTGTTATTATTCACTGGGCTTCTGCTCACTATTTATATTATGTATGTAGGTGAGTAGGCGCGTGACCAGGGCTAAGTTGCTGCCTAGAGTGTTTTTGGGTCAGCCAACCACTGTGCCTTCCGAGGAGGTTCCTTTTTGAGAAGTCAAGTTTTGGGAACCGTTGTAGATGTTTTGTTGTTTGTTTTGCTTATTTGTACGCTGGGCTAACTCCCTCATGACATTATATGTACGGTGTTACAAGTCTTGTGGAAGTTTGGCATTATATAAGCTTAAAATTTCTTTTCTGTCTCATGTATGTCTACATCGCTCTATAAGAGGCCTTTGGTAATTCCAGGATTACTAGCCGATTATGTCGCTAAACCTATAAGGGTGGGTTTGGGTCGTGACAGAGTGGTATCAGAGCATGCATTATACCGCACACACGAGTCCATATGAGCTATAGGATGTCCTAGTAAGAGTTAGGGGCATTCCATCTGCATATGTGAGTGTGCATTAATTTCCGTACATGAGAAAACTACATCTAGATATGAACATATGAAATTGGAATGACTGAACTCGGATTGAATGTTCCGAACACTGTGAAAAGAACTATTTACCTATGTTTATTGTTCTCATATTTCCCTATAGTAATTGATGAGAAGTGATGATACAGTAGGGTCCTCTGAGGCTCAAATGAGCCGAATGGAACAAATACTCGCAGCCTTAACTGAAGCAATGACACAGCAGCAAAGACAACAATCGTTGCCTCCTTCACCCTCACCGGTCCAAGTTGAACCTGATAACAACGACATCATAAACTTAACTCAGAAATTCATGAAGATGAAACCGCCGACTTTCTTAGGTGGTATTGAACCCTTAAAGGCAGAGACATGGTTGCTTGAGATGGAGAAATTATTTGAGGTATTTCCTTGTTCTGAGAATCAAAAAGTTCTATTAGCCACCTACACCTTAAAAGACGAAGCCCAAAGATGGTGCTTATTGATTTGAACTAATAATGGGAACATGGCATAGGTGCAATTCAATGACAACTTTTATGACAAGTACTTTCCTCTATATCTTCAGGATTGGAAAGTTTCTGAATTCCAAGAATTGAAGCAAGATAGGATGTCCGTAGCCGAGTATGAGGCTAAGTTTACTGAGTTGGCCAGATTTGCTCCTCATATGGTTGACACAGATTATAAGAAGACCTGAAAATTTAAAGGGGGCTTAGACTTGGACGTATATGATCGAGTAGGCGTATTGAAATTGCCTACTTATGTAAAAGTACTTGATAGGGCATTGATGGCAGAGGCCATTCTAGCAGCAAAGAAACAGACTAATGATTCAACAATTGAATGGAGAGGCAAAAGATCTGGATCCAATTTTCGGAAGAGCCGCTCATCTTTTACAGGAAAAAGGCAAAATATTGGATCTTCAAGTAGTTCAAGCCAAAGTAGTGGGTCTATGCTAGTTTGTCTAGAATGTGGAAGGAAGCATAATGACACGTGTCACGTCCATCTGGCACTTGTTTTCGATTTGGCAAGACAGGCCATATGATTGGAGATTGTCTGATGAGACTCGACGCAACTACTCGTCTTGCGGCAAGTTCAGTCGGATCTGTTCTTGCACCAAGAACGAATATGAGAGCCAATACTAGGGGAGTAACTTTGAGACAAGGCCGGGTTTTTGCATTAGTACCTGGTGATGTACAGAATACCAAATCAGTGGTGTCAGGTATAATCTCTATCTGTGCTCAGAATGCCTATGTGTTGATAAATTCTGGCTCCACGCATTCATTTGTATCGCATGTTTTTTCTCAGAAATTGACTAAACCTTTAGAACCTATGAATTATTTACTATCTGTTTCTACACTATCTGGGAGTTCTATGGTATGTACTTTTGTTTATCCAGCATGTGAACTAGTAATTGGTGATGTGACACTATATGTTGATTTATTGCCGTTGGGTATTGATTATTTTGATGGCATACTGGGTATGGACTGGTTGACGAAGTACTATGCAATTATTGATTGTGTGAATAAATCTGTTGTGTTTCGTCCACCTGGTTTACCTGAATTTGTGTTTACTAGGAGTGGGGTAGTTCCTCCCCTATATTTGATTTCTGCCATGAAAACTGTTAATCTGCTGAGGAAGGGATGTAAAGGGTACATGTGTTGTATTTTGACTGTGACTTCTGATAGTCTTACTATAGAGAACATCTCGGTAGTAAATGAATTTCCTGATGCATTTCCAACCGAATTACCTGGGGAGTTAATTGATAGAGAAATTGAGTTTACTATTGATGTTGTACCCGAAACACAACCAATTTTCAAAACCCCGTATAGAATGTCAATTTCTGAGTTGAAAGAATTAAAAAGCTAACTTCAAGACTTATTAGACAAGAAGTTCATCCGACCGAGCACTTCACCTTGGGGTGCTCCAGTTTTATTTGTTAAAAAGAAATACAGATCTTTGAGGCTGTGTATAGACTATCGGGAGTTGAACAAAGTGACTATCAAGAATAAATACCCACTACCTCGAATAGATGACTTATTTGACTAACTACAGGGAGCCCAAGTCTTTTAAAAAATTGACCTTAGATTCGGATATCACCAATTGAAGTTAAAGCCGAAGACATAGAGAAAACGGCCTTCCAGACTAGATATAGGCACTATGAGTTCTTGGTGATGCCGTTTGGGGTAACTAATGCATCTGCAGCTTTTATGAATCTAATGAACAGGGTGTTTAAACAATTTCTTGATGAATTTATTGTTGTGTTCATTGATGATATCTTGATTTATTCCAAAAGTAGGGAAGAACATGAACATCACCTGAGAATTGTTTTACAGATATTGAGGGAAAAGAAGTTGTATGCAAAACTGTCCAAATATGAATTCTGGCTTGACAACGTAGCATTTTTGGGACAAGAGATTGACAAGGATGGTATATTAGTGGACTCACAGAAAATTGAAGCCATTGTAGACTGGCCAAGGCCAACCAATGTATCTGAAGTTAGAAGTTTTCTAGGGCTTGCAGGCTATTATCGCAGATTTGTGAAAGATTTCTCTAAGCTTGCCTTGCCACTCACTCAACTGACTCAGAAAAATGTACCATTTGATTGGAATGATTAACGGGAGTTAGCCTTTCAAGACCTAAAAACTAGACTAGTAACTACACAAATTCTGACCTTGCCTAATGGAACAGATAGGTTTCAGATCTACAGTGATGCTTCCTACAAAGGTTTAGGATGTGTACTAATGCAAAATGATAAGGTGATTGCTTATGTTTCTCGGTAACTCCGACCACATGAAAAGAACTATCCGACATATGACCTTGAACTAGCAGCTATGGTGTTTGCTTTGAAAATTTGGCGACACTATTTGTATGGTGTGACTTGCGAAGTGTATACTGACCATAAAAGCTTGAAATACTTCTTTACCCAAAACGAACTGAACATGAGACAGAGGCGATGGCTTGAATTGATCAAGGATAATGACTTGCAGATTTTGTACCATCCAGGGAAAGCTAATACAGTGGCGGATGTCTTGAGCTGAAAATCTACTGAAAATTTGTCTTGTTTGCTCACCAGTCAAAGAAAGTTATTATGTGACTTGGAAAAGAATGAGATCGAAATTGTATTGCGTGAACAAAACGAGATCTTGGCCGCCATTTCTGCTTAACCTACAATCATTGAAGAGATTAGAGAGAAACAACTGCAAGATGAATTTTTGAAAAAGATTATGGATGACATAGACTCAAAACCGAAGCCAGGATTTGTGCTAGAGAACAATGTGCTGAAATTCCAGAATAGACTTTGTGTTCCTGATTGTTTGGATTTGAGAAAATGTGTTATGATTGAAGCCCACACCTCTAAATTTTCTTTACATCCAGGTGTAGACACCCCAATTTTGATCGGCCTTAAGACTTGGGCGCTTTCTTTTGATTACCCGATGATGACAATTAGAATGTATTTCTCACAGAATCCTCAGTAAGAGAGATGTAATTTGAACTTTAATCCCAACCTTCACCATTATGGCCAAATTATTTTAAAATACTGAATATTTCATTAGTTCAGTATTTTTGTAATTTTGTATAATTTTATGTATTTGTTCATATTTTTGGTGTATTTATATAAATTGGTATAAATTATATATTTTATATATATAAAACAAAATAATAAAAAAAGTTATATTATTATATTATATGTTTAGTATTTTATATATAGTTATATTATTATATTATATGTTTAGTATTTTGGTATAAATTATATATTTTATATTATAAAAAAATAATAAAAAATCATTTGATGTCGGTTAGCCCTCGGCGGTCGAGATCAAACATCAAGCATATATATATATATTTATATTATTATTATTATTATCTTTATATTATTATTATATTATATGCATATAGATGAGGCATATATTATTATATTATTGTTATATTATATTTTGCTTATATAAGGACAAAGAGGGAGAGGCTCAGGAGAAGGCAAAAAATTTGATTCAAGAGAGAGTTAGAAAGAGTTAGAGAGAAAAGAGAAAAAACATTAAACATTTCAATCTTGAGCCAAAATACTTCCAAGCTTACATAACTACTGAAATTCCTCATTTCTATACACCAAAAACACTCCAAAAATTCTGATATAGCTAAAGATCAATTGCCTTGATCATAAAGAAGAGTGTTTAGTGATTAAAAGTGAGAAAAACTAGAGAGTTAGTCACTTTCCATACCATAAACTCCTGTCACGACCCAAACCCGCCCCTATGGGTTTAGCACCGTAACCGGCCAGTAATCCGAGATTACGAAGGCCTGCTTAACAGTAATACAGTATAACAGAGTACAGGGCATGGCGGAAGCCAATACAGTAAATAGACAATGTCCAATGAGCTGTGACAGTCTGTATGCCAAAAAGATTTTTCATACATTCACATACATATATATATATATATATACGGTACAGAACAGTATGCAAAACAGTTACAAACATTCGGGACAGGGATCAAGCCCCAAATAACCAGTACAGTACGGTCTATACAGTCTAAACAGTAACAAAACAGTACAGTAAGGGGAAATACTAAAACACCCCATAGCCTAAGCTTGGCAGGCTCGGAACCTCACAGTGAGGCACATTGGTTGGCTTGACAAAACTGGGAATCTACCCCGACACTTCTAGCTTTGATCCGGTGCCTGTACACCTACATATATATATGAGCAGTGAGCTAAAGCCCAGTGAATAACATAACATGTAAAGAGGTTTAGAATGAATGTTCTTACAGTAATGAAAACAGTTCAATTCAATCAGTGTATAAGTTGTTCAGTACAGTAAACAGTCAGATGTGGTACATCCATTAGCATAACAGTAACAGTAGGTCTTAAAAGACCGAACAGTAATGATGGCCATCAATCAGTAAACAGTAGTGGTTCCACGAGGGAACCGACAGAGATCTCTGTAACAGTAACAGTAAACAGTAGGTGCTAAGGATGCCACAATACAGTTCAGAATATAGGACATACATTCATTCAATTAACAGTATCAGTTCAGAAAACATTCTCAGTTGAACATATCTTTACATAATTGTTACTCACAGAGTTCTGGGCTATAGTGAACTAGAGCGTCTCCTCGGAAAGCCAACCCTACACAATTTACAGATTGAACACACACTAAGCTACACAGTTGGGAAAGATAATAACTTAATCCCTAATTTGCCTCGGTGTGGTTCTACATCTATATCCTCTTTAAGATGCCTTAAATATGCCCTAGGAATACCTAGGATGGAAAGAGGATGCAAAGATGCACTTGAAAACACTATACAAAATTTGCTGAAAATAGGGGTCTCGCTCGAGCGAGGATTCCTTCGCTCGAGCGGACATGCATACAAAGGAGCTTCGCTCGAGCGTGGATTCCGTCGCTCGAGCAGACTGCGTGCTACAGTAAAAATGCTGGATGCTCCAATTTTACGCTCGATGCTCGCTCGAGCGTGAGACACAACTCTTCGCTCGAGCGTAGGTCTCTTCGCTCGAGCGCACGCCTGCGTGCACCAAGATGCTGAGAGCTTGCAATTTACGCTCGAGCCACCATTCCCTCGCTCGAGCGGAGCTCAGAAGAAACGATGGTCACTCGAGCGTAGAATCCTTCGCTCGAGCGTAGAAGCCAAATTCTGGAATTTCCAGATTTGCCTCCCAAGCTCAAACCAAGCATTCCTAAGCTCAAAATTCGACCTCTTGGGCCCAAATTCTGGAAAACACATCCACACTCAAAATATAACAAGTTTCAAAGCTCAATTTGTGAATTTAAAGCCCAAGAGTGAAACAATTAAATCCAAATTCAAACCCATTTTCATGAACATGAAGAACATGCAAACATACATGAATTCAAACCATTTCAAAACTTCCAAAACATGCTCTAATGAGCTCATTCCTTTCAAAAACAAGTTGAAAACATGGACTCAAGCTTTATGAACATGCATGTGACAATTTGCCATGAAATCAACTCAAAACTCATCAACACACACATGCATGCATGAAATGAGCTACAATACAACATTTTGAGCCATAAATTGGTTCTAGACTCCAACTTAGCTCTAAGTCATGCAAGAATTAACATAAATGCACAACCAAGGAGATGGATTTCTACCTTAAGTCTTGTATTCAAGGTTTAGGAGCTCAAATATGCAATTCCTCTTCCAAATCTCCAAGTCTATAAGCAATTTCCTCAAAAACAAGTTGAATTCACTCCAAACCCCTCACTCTCTCTCTCTAGTCGGTTGTGTGCTCCAAAATGTGGCTGATGAAATGTTTAATCAAGTGTATAACAATGCTCCATATGTGTGAGATAGTGGGCCACTAAGTGGCGAGGTTGTAAATAAGTCGAACTCATGTAATTTAGTTTATTTTAATCCGATTTAATCGTACCAAATCACATTTTAATTAAATACACCATAAAATCACATAAATCATAACGATCATGAAACACTAAACGATTTCCGGTTCGGCCGCCGCTAAGGCCTTCAATTAACAGTTTAAACATAGAAATTGAACAGATAATCATACAGTCAAACAGATAGAGTTACAATTCAAACAGGCACAGGCAATCAATTTAGTTTCAAATTTCAGTCAGTCAGTTCAGTAAGTCAGTCAGTTCATTTACTTTCCATAATCAGTCTTAACTTAACAATAATCGGTATAAATCAGTGATCAGTAACGAGGTTTATTACAACTCCATAATTTCGAATTGAGGATTTGAGAACACACTTCCTACACTTGAGGGTGATCAAGAGGGAGTTTGTGAACTAAGGAGTTCATCATTTCCTTGGAAGGTGAATTTCCCAAACCTTTTATTTTCTTGTATTTCTTACTTATTTTGCTCTTTTGCTTTGATTTATTGTTATATTGTATATTGTTGTAATCTAATTGAAAGTGGTGAATTGATGTCCCATATATGTTGTTTTTAGCATGAAAAAGAGACCTTCCATGCTAAATGGTTTAATCTCTTCGGAGGTTCATTACCAGGGCATTACATCTCTCTCATGCCAAGAACAACTCCTTGTTTGACGCTTCTTTCCATTTTAGAGGCTTAAACTCACCATTGACTTATGAATTAAAGAGCGGATGGTAATTTAAAATTGAGTAACTAAAATTGAGGCTAAAATGGTGCAAGTAATAATTTGGTTGTGTTCAATCGGACGTTAATTGAACACATGGAAACTTAAGGCAGTTTATACTCATTAGTGATGAAATGATTCAAGTTTCCAAGGTCACCACTTCCCTTGATCAATTCATGAAAGGGAAGAGGTTAGAATCATATTTTGTTGCATTTATTGGACTTGCACACTTTGATTCACAAGCCATCATGCAATGAAATTGCTTGAGTTAGTGGTTTGTGACTTAAGTTTACTTCTCCTTTGATTCGTTCATGAAAAAGAAGGGTGAGTTGTGCAGACAACCCTAGAGAATACCCTGTGCATGCTCTGTTTGTCCTCTGTTACAACAAGGTGAACTAGGCAGCAATGGCCAGCAGTGGCCAACAGACCACCTTTGATGGCCGACATCCCTCACCAGTGGCCGATTGGCCACTAATGCAAAATTCAACAGTGTGTTCCTTTGGCGGAGTAGAGTCATTTTGGAAGTGGGCAACAGTGTATGTGTTCTATTGTGCAATAGAGGCTCTCTAGAAGCAAAACAATGGCTTTTCGGATGGAAATTGAGCATGCGCATGAACATTCCTCGCTTCCCGAGGCGGAACAAGTAGTTGTTTAGCTTACTTCTTTTAATTATACTTGTGTTGTTGTAATTATTTAATTAGTTAAAGCAGTTAATTAGTTGTGAGTTAATTTATTCCATTTGGTTTGTAATAGTTAATTAATCAGCTTAGCTTAAATAGTTAGCTAGTTAGTTTATTCATTCAGACTCTCCTTCGTGAGAGCATAATGTTGTAATAATGTGTATGTCTTCCAACCCCACGTCTTTCTCCCTTTTATTTAACTGCTTATGATGGTTAGTATAGGGACATCACGTTTAAATTAGCATTTTTCATGTTTGCATCCACTCATATTGCATGCACCGAGGCTCGGTTCATCATTCCAATTGCATTGTTAATTTAATACTTATTTGAATACGTGCTTAAACCACATGCTATCAATTGATTCATATGTCATGTTAAGTAGCCGAGCCTATTTTAGATTGCATATCGCATGTATTGCATTAGTTATATTGCATAGTTAGGAATCATGTATTTTTTCTAACTCTCTTATGTCTTTTTGGCTTGCAGTACGAGGTGAGCCTTTACTTGCTTTAGTATATTGGATGAGTGTGATTGTTGTCATGTCTAGCATGCTTACCATAAGGCTAAGTGCTTAATTGATATACCTATGTAGACACCCCATTTTTGACTGACCTTAAGACTCAGACGTCATCGTCTATGCACTCGATGATTGCGCATGTTTGTGCTAGTTTTGGGTGCCCGAAGGTCTCGGCTGAGCGCCTTGTCTTTGAGCCTCTAAACCTTCTGTGTTTTGGCCTTTTTTTTTAGGCCAAACCTTGGTGCCTCTTGGCTGAAGGAGAGTGGGGCCCTGCCGGCCACTTTTGGCATTTGCCAGCCATTTTTTCTCCTTGCCAGCTAGTTAGAGTGGTCGGTCAGCTAGTTGAAGTGGCTAGTCGGCCACTTGAACTGGCTGACAGCCAATTTTCTCATTTTTCTGATATTTTTAGATCTTTTGAGCCAGCTGTTGGGCATTGAAACTATCCTCCATACACGTGTATGGAGGGATGGAGACAAGCTTTAAGCTTGTCAAGCAAGCTTTTGCTTGCATTGCCTATAAGGAGAGGTCTCTCCCTTGTTTGAGGTTCAGAAATTTTTGGAGAAAATTTTGACTCTCTCTCTCTTATTATATATATATATATATTATACTCTATAGTGCTTGAAAGTGAGTGTTCTTGACATATTTGCACATAACCCTCTTAGCCAAACATCTTGACCTTGGAGCTGAGATTCTTAAGACTTGTTTTGGGCCTCCTAAAGCTGGTTTTTGGCTCAAAAGTTGCTCCTTGCTGCTGTGCTTCAAGGGTGAGCTATTCCCTTTTTAAGCTTATTTTTGTATACCATCTTAGCCACCTTTGCATGCTGTTTTAGGCTTGGTTGTTAACTAGAAAAAGCTCTATTTTAAGTGTTAAAAATGTTGGTTGAGTCCTTGTTGGGGTTAGGGGTGGTCTACCCTCTTTGGTTGCTTATTTGCTAAGCTTTTGTACCACCTTTTAAGGCTATTCAAACTATCTCTTTTTGGCTTTTAACCATGAATTCCAAAGGAATTTCAGTGGGTGGAAAGGTGGTTTTGAGGTCCCAAATAAGAGGGGTGATCCGCTCTCTTCTTGTTTATTTGCATGTGTTGATGGCCCACCAAATGAGCATGTGTTTCTACTTTTTTGTGGCTTTGTTCAAGCATATTTTTGTGACTTTTTAGACCTGTCATAACTCTATTTTTTGGCTTGTTTGATCATTGGTTGCTTGCTCTTTACACTTGTAGTGTAATCTTGCTCACTAACCTTGTATGCCTAATGAGTTAGCTTGTTATTCTAGCATGTGTTGGCTTAATCTCAGCCCATTTTTGGTCTTATTTCAGCATGTTGTAACTCTATTTTGGCCTGGTTGAGTCACCTCTTGCATGCTCTTTACACTTGTAGTGTAACCTTGCTCACTAGCTTTGCATGCTTGCTACTTTAGCCCATTATTCTAGCTTATTTTGGCTACACTCCAGCATGTTTTTGCTCATATTTTAGCATGCTTGAACTTTGTTTTGAGTGGTCTTGGTCCTTTGAGGCTTGCTTTGTATGGCTATCGCATGATAGACTTTGATAGCTTTGTGTTTTGAGTCCTCTAGCATGCTTTGCTTGGGTTGTTTGCATGATTTGGCATCATTTAATATGTGATTTCAGAGCATATATCATTGTCATACTCTCATATGTATCACTCTTTCAATGCTTTTGAGAAGTTGAGCCTTATGCCTTTTTTGCAAGCCAATACATGAGCTTATTTTTCTTGCCATCTATGTTGCAAGTCTAGCATGTTTTTGCTACTGTTTCGACCCGCCTTAAGTCTGTTTTGAGTGGTTAAGGTCATTTGAGCTTTGCTTAGTATGGTTGTAGTATAAAGGACCTTGACTAGCTTTGAGTTTTGAGGCCTTTAACATGTTGTGCATGTGATGTTTGCATGGTATGACACCATTTGGCATGTAATTTCAGTGTATATAGTGTAGTCACACTCTCATATATTTCACTTCTTTATAGCTTTTGAGGGTTGTGTATTATGCCTTGCTTATAGGCCACATGTGTGCATGTTTTCTAGTATTTTGAGCTTCCATTTCAGCATGTTTAGGCCATTATTTTGGCATGATTGAGCTCTGTCCAGAGTTGGTTTGGTCATTTGTGCTATGTATTGCATGCCTCTTGTGTATTGCTTTTTACTAGCTTTGATGTTTTTGGTCCTCAACATGCCATGTTTGCATTGCTTGCATGCTTTAAGGTCTTTAGCATGCCATTTCAACACTAAACACCTGCCACCTCCCTCATTTCTTCATTCTTCCATTTCATTTGAGGGTTGTTTGGCCTTGAGTTTGTGTTTGAGCTTGGGATTGAGGCTCGTGCTTAAATGGCTTTAACCCTCTTTTGAGGTTTCCTCCTAGTCAAAGGCATGGTCTCTTTTATGCCTTAAACCATTCTTTTGGTTGACCTCCTCTCCTTAGAGGACTTGCACATTGGACTTAACCAATTAAAGAATGGATTGGTAATGTAAAATGTGTAAACAAGAATTGAGTCAACTAAAACATGCAAGATAACATATGTTGTTGCATTGCATTGTTTAGACGGACGTTAATCCAAACACAAGAAATATGGGACATTTCATACTTGAAGTGATGAAACGTGTCACGTTTCTTGGTCGCTAACACCCTTGATCAAGCATGATAGGGTGGAGGCTCTTTGTGTGTTGTTTGTGCATTCATAAACATGGTGTAAGCTTGGTTCTTGGCCACCATGCATTGAAAATGCTTGGTTGGTGGCTTGAGAGCCGAGTGCCACGCTCCTTTGAGCTTGAGACATGATTGGGAGAGTAACAGTGCCTACATTGTCTTGCAAATACATTGCTGTGCCTCTATTGTTTTCTGTTGCAGCAAAACCAGAAGCCTGGAGAAGCAACTAGCCGACCAGCCAGTTTTACTAGTCGACCGACCAGTAGCACTAGCCGACTGGCCAGTTTTAGTGGCTGGCAGCCACTTTTTCTAGCTGGCAGCCCACCAGCAGATCCCTGTTTTAAGGTAAAGGCAGTCTGGAGGTTGGCACAATTTTCAGAGATCAAGGTAAGTGCAAACAAAGGCAATTGACAACATAGTAATGGATTTCTGAGCGAACGCCAATCGAGCATGCATCTTCAACCTCTTGGAACAGAGCTGAGATAGTATGATTTCTAATTAGCTTTACTTGTTAGTTAGCTTAATTTGGTAATTTAATTAATTAGTTTGTTAATTAATTAAGTGTTGTAATAATTAGTAAGTAGTTTACTAGTTATTCGTTTTGTTGTGTAATAATTAATCTAATTGGCTTAATTAGATTAGTTAAGTAGCTTAGCTTAGATTAGTTTAGCTAATTCATTCAGACCCTCCGTTGAGAGGGCAAATGTTGTAATAAGTGTGCGTGTGTGTGTGAATGTCTTTCAACCCCACGTCTTTCTCCCTTTTACTTAACCGCTTTCGATGGTTAGTTTAGGGTCATTTTCAATTAGCATACCTTATGCTTGCATGTTTGCATCATTCATTTGTCTTGCATGCACCGGGCTCGGCGCATCATTCAAACTGCATTGACTTTCAATACTTATTTGAATACATGTTTTAAAGCATGTTATCAAATTGTTGCATTTCATATGCCATATTAGATAGCCGAGCCTATTTAGTTGCATTTTTGCATGTGTTGCATTAGGTATTTCACATAGTTAGATTCATGCATTGATTTCTAACTAGTTCTTTGTTTTGGCTTGGAGTACACTGTAAGTGTTTACGCTTTAGCATACTTGCATGTGTGTGAGTATTGCTATGATAGCATGCTTGCCATGAGGCTATTTGCTTAATTGCTATAACTGTATGAATGCCTGTGGATGAAGGCTTTATTACTTGAATTGGAACAATTCATCAAAATGTGAGTTTTAAGCCCACTTGGAGTGGCAAATCATCATGTTCTAAGCCCACCTTGTTTGGTGGCAAATCCGCATTTCTAAGCCCACTTGAGGGTGGTAAATTCAAACCATTTTCGAAAACAAACATTGAATTGTTTTGTTCCAATTTAGGCAATCTAGTCTATACTTGTATGCTATGCGCATCACGTAGTAAGTTAGCTAAATAACCGGAATAAGAATATATGTGTTTCAAAACAACATATCATGATTAGTAAAGGCCGATCCTTTGATCGGGCAAGTGGGGTTGCTGATTTCATGACCTTCCCCCCTCGTACCTAAGTTCCCGAGCCGAGACAACTTTGGTGATGACGGACACGTGGCCTTAGGCACGAGTCAAGGTTTCCTAAATTTCTTAAAAATAAAATATTTAGGTGGCAACTCTGTAATCTGGCAAAGCAGTCCATGTTTGGCACTTCTTGATTAAAATCGATTTTCCAAAAATGATTTGCCAGATTTGGACTCTTTGGTGATTTATCAGTCTTACATTGCACTTTGTAAGACTAGATACAGAACCGTGACAGGAGTCCGAATTGTAGTAGCTATGAATCCAAATCTGCGCCCTCTCTGAAAGGGGGGCGCGCGGAGGAAGTTCGGGCGGTCTACAACCTGCTTGTATGCCTATGGATGAAGGCTAATTGCTTGAATTGGAATAATTTGAGCCATACACATTTAAGCCCACTTTTCAAGTGGCAAATTCAAACTCTTTTCAGAAAACAAACATGACTCAAGTATTCCAAATTTTGCAAGTTAGTCTATACTTGTTGTAGACACCCCCCATTTTTGACCGTCCTCAAGACTTGGACGTCACCGTTGGAACACTCGGTGATTATCCATGTTTGTGTTCGTTTGGAGATTCCCGGAGTTCTCGGCTCGCGCGCGCGCCTCAGGACCTCCGGACTCGACCGTTTGTGTTTGGTTTTGCACCAAACACTTGTGTTTTGCCTTGAAGGGCAGGAATGCTTTGTGAGGCATCCCTACACACCACCGGCTGGGGCTAGAGGCCACCGGCTGGCTAGAGTTTCCATCGGCACTATATTGTGCCGGTCGGCACTATTTTGTGCCGGTCGGCACTAATTTTGTCAAATGACATTTTTGCCGGCCGGCACTGTGCACTTGCTTTCTGAGATATTTTCAGACAGCTGTGTGCAATTGGTTTCCCCTCCATACACGTGTATGGAGGGATGAGCTTGCTTAGGGACTAAGCTTGTAAGCTTTTTGCCTATAAGAGGGAAGGCTCTTCCCTTTGCTCAAGGGTTACAAAATCTGAGAGCTTTAGACATTGTTAGAGAGTGAGAGCTCTGGTTCTTTTAGGGTTAGAATAGATATACACTCTATCTCTCTCTTTCTCTTTGAAACTAGGTGTTTTGTGCCTTACTATTGCACACAAGCACCTAGTGTCTCACCTTCCTTGCAACTGAGGTTCTAAGGGCTGTTTTTTAGTGTTCTTGACTGGTTTTGAGCTCAAGGACCCATCCACTCCAACCTTTGTGAAGGTGGTCTTCAAAGGTAACAAAACTACCCTTTTTCCCCCATTTTTGCACTCTATTTTTACTTGCTTTAAAGTAGTTTTTGAGCTTAGTGTTTGGCACATAAAAGTTCTGTTTTTTGACCCTCTTCATTGTATATTAAGAGTGTTTTGTGGTTTGGGTAGTTTGACCACCTTTAGGCCTTGAAAAGGCACTTTTTGTGCTATTTTGAGAGATCCGAGACTTTGGTGTAGGATCTCTTCACCACTGAAATCTTGAGGGATTTCAGTGGTGAGAGCATGCCTTGAAGTCCTCAAAGAAGGAGAGGGCCACCCCCTCTCCTTGATGTCCTTGAAAAGGGCAAATTTTGCTTCCTTATGTAGCTTCATGCTTGAGTGTGTGTTGAGCATGTTTGACTTGTTTTCCATGCTTATATTGCCATGTTATAACATGATTTCAAGTTGTTTAGGTCTCTTATGCATGCCTAGCATAGTTGCCTTGTAATGCCTCTTTGATGCCTTAACATGCTAGGTTGTATGCCTTTGCTTCGAGCATGTTTTAGCTTGCATTGTGAAGCTTGTATGCTTATTTTGCCATGATTTAGCTCTGTCCATAGCCATTTGGGTCGATCTCATCATGCATTACATAGCTCCTTTGTATTTGGCTTGTTGGCCTTGGAGTATGCATGTGTAGTATACCATGCTTGCACTATTTTCAATGATTTGGAACCATTAGCATGCATTTCAGACCTTGTAGTGCTTGTATGCATGCTTTAATTGCCTCTTTAATGCTTTAAAAGCTTGTTAATGCTCCATGTTTTGGTCATGTTGTATGCCTTTGTGCTTGAGCCTCTTAGATGCCATCTAGGTGCTCCTTAGGCTTTGTTTAGGTCTGCTTGTGACCTGTTTTGAGTCCCTTTAGCTTTGTGAGGCTTGGTAGACTTGGCCTTAGTTTAAGCCTTCATGGCTTGTTTCAAGACTTGGACCATTTGTTGCATGCTTTGGCTTGCTTTGTTGCATGATTTGGCATCATATTTTGCATGAATTTTCAGAGCTTTATATGCATGTCAATTGCCATGTTTAACTCACTTCAAGTGTGCTTGAATGTTGTTGTTATGCTTAAGTGTTGGTACCTTAACATGTGTATGTGTGCATGTGTGTTTGGCCCTCATAATTTAGCATTTGGCTACTGATTTTGGGCCTTTTTAGAGTTGCCTAATTCATGTTAAGTCCATCCCCCATTGGTTTGCATGCTTGCTTGTGTGCCTTGCATAAGTGCATCACATTGTTCATTTGCATGATAGATAACATGCTTAGGGTTGCATCATTGCATGCATGTTAGCCTCTTGAAGTGAAGTATGATAGAGGTTTGGCACCCTTGTTTGCTTGTTTGCATTGCATGCATTTGAAATCAAAGTTGCACTTGGTTCTTAGGGCCATCATGCATGGAAATGCGCGATTGGTGGTCCGGAATCGAGGCACATGCCCCTTTGAGTCAAAAATATGATAAGGATTGTTTGGTGCATACATGCTTTGAATCACATTGCCATGCAAGTTTTGCCCTCTGCTGCTGTGAGTTGCAGGTTTGCAGGCATTTTGTGCCGACCGGCACTTTTTAGTGCCGACCGGCAGTGAATTGGCAGCCGATAGCTTCATCAGTGCCGGTGGCCTCATCCTTCAGCCGGTGGTGTTGTACCCAGCCGGTGGTACTCCCCAGTGCCCTGAGAGGCACTCTGGGACTTTGGAATTTTCAGAGGAGGATAGCAGGGAAAACAGAGGCACACTTGCATGACAGTGCGATTCCGAGCCAATCCGGGCGCGCGACGCATTTGGGCCCTCCTCCCGAGGCATTTACTGTTTTAATTAGATTAATTATTTGTCTAATTAATTTAGTGAATTTGTAATATTAATTAGCTTGCGTAGTTAGTTATTATTCGTTTTGTATTATTATTTGGTCCCTCCGAGTGAGGGCAAAATGTAATAAGTGTGTGTGAGTGGGTGTATGTCTTCCAATCCCCATTTCTTTCTATCCCTTTTATTTACCTGCTTACGATGGTAGATTAGGGCATTTATTTTAGCATACCTTATGCAATGCATGCGTGCATTCATGCATTTGTTTACATGCATCGGGCTCGGCACATCATGCAAACTGCATCGTATTTCAATTCCAAATTGAATACGTGATAGTTGTTGCATTTCATGTGCCATGCTTAGGGTAGCCGAGCCTGTCTAGATTACATCCTGTATGCGATGCATTAGCCACTTAACATGAACTAGGTCATGCATGTTTGCTAACCGGGTTATTGTTTTGGCACGGAGTACGATGTAAGTATTTATGCTTTAGCATATCGCATGCGTGTGAATGTTCATGACAGTATGCTTGCCATGCGGCTAAATGCTTATGTGTATAAACTGTTTGAATGCCTGTGGGTGGAGGTTGGATTGCTGAGTTGGAACAACTCATTGAAATCCGTTTTTAGCCTACTTGCGAGTAGCAAAAACCAACACGTTTTTCGAGACAAAACGGATATGCAATGTTTATTTCCAAATTAGGCAATCTAGTCTATACTTTTGTGTTGCGCATCAACATAGTAATTCTAGGTAATAATTGGAATAAGAACGTAAAGTTTTCAAAAACGGATATCACGGTTAGTAGAGGCCGGTCTTCGGACCGGGCGAAAGGGGGTGCTCATAGCTGACCTTCCCCGATCGTACCCAAGCTCCCGAGCCAAGTCACTTTGGTGATGACGGACACGTGGCCTTCGGCACCGAGTCAGGGTTTCCTAAATTCCCCATTAAAAAATATTTAGGTGGCGACTCTGTAATCTGGCAAAGCAGTCCATGTTTGGCACTACTTTTTCAAAAATCTGTTTTTCTTCAAAACGATTTGCCAGAGTTGGACTCTTTGGTTCAGATTTAGAACCGCACACAAAAGGGAGTCCGAACTGTAGCGAGGTCCCCCGCGGGTGTACAGTTTCTGGCGACTCTGCTGGGGAGTTTAGAGAGCTTGACTCGAACTCGTGATATCCTGTTTTGACTACACTTATGTGTTTCTTTGCATTGCATGTGCATTGGTGCGCCTAGGACACCGTGTTGGCCATCTGCTATTCCTGAGCGGTTTGCCGGAGGCTTGTCTTGTCAAGGCATGTCCATAAGGCTGACCGGTTGCGGGCTCTGCCAGTATGGGAACACAAACCCCGGTTTTACCGGGGCACCCTTTTTGACCATTCGACCTAGTGCATATTCGGAATCCATAGTGACCATTCCAAACTAGGACAGGTTGCTTACCCGATATAGGTTGTTTGAAACCGCTGCGTGCGTAGTGAAACCCTAGCTCCTGACAAAATAGGACAGGGAAACCCTACCCCAACATAGGGGTGTATTGGCTCTCTTTTATCTGCTATGTGCTTTTAGAATGCATCTCTGCAGGGAGAACGCACATATCAGTTTGCAATCTTTTATATGATATTTGGCCCGAGGGCACCAGTGTCAGTTTTTGGGGAATCAGTTATATCCGCGGGTATCAGTTCAGTTTTGAACAGTGAATCTGGGGAACAGTGATCAGCAGTATAGTACCGTTGTTTGGCTACACCCGTGTTTGATCTGTCTGGGGCTGAAGTACCGTTTGTCTTTGTTTCAGTTCAGAGATTCAGAGAGTTGGGCTAGGATAGCTAGTGTTTTCTTGCTGAGGCAGAATTTAGCATGATGCAGAATCCAGAAGAGCTTGTGGTCATGACGGCCGCATTGAATCAGGGGATCATCCTACAAGATGAACTACCGTTGACATGCCGCATCCGCCCAGATCGCCGGCTGCGCACCCGGTTTGGGCCCCTCAGCTGTATCAGGCTCGCGAGCCCACTACATTTGAACTAATGGGGATGATAGGTGATCTTCAAAGATCCGTGACGGATCTCGCCTATGGAATGACAGCTTCGCCGCCAGTCGCACCATATCGGAAGCTTTTACCCCAGGAGCCCCCGCTACTGGGACGAATTGTGATTGAACTCAACCAACCGGAGATGACCTCCAGTTATGGCAGCATCAAACCAAGTTCTGAATCAGGCCGAGGCCAGAGATAAAGGCAAGATGGAGGCAGATGCCGACCCTATCGAACAACTGCTGTGGGCAGTAGAGGCTTTGAAAGCCAGGGGATGAACAAGCAACAGGTATCAGTTATGACAAAAGCTGTGGAGGGTGCTTTCCCCACTCCGCCTGAGGGCAGTTCCAGTCAATCAGAGAATCGGGATAGGCCCCGTCATGCCAAGACAGTTCTTCCCGCTTCCAGCCTTGCATCCGGAAAGAATCAGAAATCCAAAGCCGCACCCGCTGATCCGTTCGCTAGTGCATCTAGCAAGAGTGTTCAGGCTCCAAAGTACCTGCCCCGAGGGCGCAGGGCCTTCCATCCTCTCCACATGCCTTTGTCTAGGGCACTTCTGATCTTGGCCAAAAAGGGGCATCTTACACCCCTCGATCCTAGGCCACTCCCCAAACCCCTTCCAGCAGGCCATGATGCCACTCAGTACTGTGCGTACCACCAGCAGTCAGGCCATGCTACTGATAACTGCTTCCGCCTCCGTCACGAGGTACAAGATTTGATTGATAACAAGATTATCCTCCCGCCCACCTCGGCCAAATCCATCACTACAGAGTTCTTGGAGTACGAGGACACAGATACGGAGGACACAGATACCGTGAGTATATAATCAGCAGATGAATTGCCTGTGGGCAGTGTCTGGTACATTTTTGGATGTGGCGTTTGGCACGCATTTTTTGAGCATCTGCCGACGCTAACCTTGTAAATTCTGACTTGGGTGTCGAGTCAGTCTTTTGTTTTGTCTTGAACCTGTCTCATTGTTTTGAGACATTCCTTTTGCTTAAGGGTCTGTCTAATTGTAATGAGTCAGTCCCTCTTGTATAGAGTACCAGGTGATTTCGGGGTTGTTGCCTCAAACACCGTTTTTTTATAAACAGTTGTTTTTGCTTTTTGAGTCTGTTTCTGTCAGGGAGCCAGTTATGCCAACAAATCTGAATGAAACAGCCGTGGCTATCACGTTCCGTACTTGTTGCTATTTGAGTTGCTATGCCAGAGGGTGTGAATGGAACGACAGTACATATCGCCTGCCTCTCTTGTGCCTTGAACATCGTTATAATGACCTAAGCTTTCAAAACCCTTTTAACACTGCGGTGATGAAAACGAAGAGGAAGTAATTCCTCGGGTTTTGCAAAATTTTGATCATTTTGAGAAAAGGAGCGCATGCTAAGCTTTTTATGAATGAAATCATGCTTATCGCGTGAGTACTGAGAAGGACCCTGGCCTGACCCAGACTGGTTCCACATTATCTTCAGCACGAGCGATTTGTCGCTTTCTTGAAAACTTTCAAAAACAAAATGTTTTGTGCGGTCTCGCGAAGATTGTGTGGAATCGCTCTTGAGATGTGTAGCCTAGGATCGCTCTCGGCCTCAAGATTCGATTATCTTTGTAAACCGGCCTTCAGAACATTCAGCTGCCATGAAACGCCTGTTGGCCAGATTTGAAGCAGCCCTCGAACAAGAGGCACCAAAGTCAGATCAAGAAGATCAGACCTCAGAAGAAGCTTGCAAAGCTAGAACAGAAGCACCCCTCGAACTAGGGGCAAAAATATCCGATGTGCTCGAAGAGCCAAAGTGGATCTTCTGCAAATCAATACAACAGCCACTCTCCTGGATACAGAGGCTTCAATCTCAAAACCATTTGGCATGGACTTGTTACACTTTTACCCTTTGAGAGGCTCGCTGGGCCGAAAACCCGGAAGGGCGACCCAGGCAAAAGTTAGAGCAAGAAAAAAACAAAAAAAAAAAAAAAAAAAAAAAAAAAAGAAAAGAAAAGAAAAAAAGCAAAAAAAGAAAAGAGAAAGAAAAAAAAGAAAAAAAGAAAAAGAAAGAAAAGAAAGAAAACAAGCTCGCAAGGTCGAAAACCCGCATTGGCGCCTTGGCAAAAGTTAGAGCCTAAACAGTGAAGGTTAAAATACCCGAGTGTACCTTACCGGAACTACGTAAGGCTTGATTCCCATGTTTGGGATACGTAGGCAACTTCATCCTGAAGTCCAGCCCCCAACGCTTTCATAGCGTCTCAGTCCATGTAATGGTTTTGATTACCCATGCTTCCTCCGAATCCGATGTCTCGGTTGCAACAATTGGAGCTGCGTGATCAACTTCCTTCTGGAACCCAGTCACCAACGCTTTCAAGGACTGTGTCCATATATTGTTTGTGGCTGTCTTCGCCCGCTCCGCGCCTGAGAGCCCGGTCGAGTTCAATCATCAATGAGCATGCCGCGGCATCATCCAAACAAGGGGCAACTTTCCGTTGCCATCTATTGCCAAAGTTGCCCTCAGTCGTCATCCAAACTAGGGGCAACTTTCCGTTGCCTTATCCCCCTTTAAGCCAGGGGCAATTTCCCATTGCCTCCGATCCGAGGTTGCGTATCTCAAGGGTAAGTTCTGCGCTCGTTGAGCGTTCACTGTTTGCAAAAATAGTTTTTGAAAATTTTCACTGAAGTTGACTTATTTTCTCGAAAACTATTTCATTTTTCAAAATTGGGACCATGTTTGGACCCAAAAGGGGAATTTTCAGTGCGCACAGCCTGATTCGCATGATTTTCAAATCAAAAATTGAAAGGCGTTAATCTGACGCTCATTTTGATCAAAACTGTTTTAGAAAGAAAACAAAGAATGGTCAGAGTAACGAACTAGGGGCACAGTTGAGCCAGGTGTTCTGTCTCCCCCCTTTATCATCAACGCGCTCGCCAGAAAGGCGCTCTATCTATCAGAAGAAATAGCCGTGAGCTAACAATATTGGGCGTGAACTTGTGACTTTCTATTCGTCCATTAACCACCCTGGGGAGGGATTGAAAATGAGAGAGTAAAGAATAGAGAGGTGTAAGCCGAGAGAAAAGTGAACAAGAGGGTTTTGAGAGAAAAACCGAGCTTGAGGGCCGAGTGGCGTGAGAATCACACAAATCAGAAAGGGTGGGAATAATACCCGGAGGAACTGGCTCCTCGAAAGAGGACCCCTTGTAAACATGTCTGTGTGTCGTGTCTTTTGATTTGTCGGTCTCAATTTAGTTTTGAGTCTTTTCCGAGTGTCTCGTTGTGTTTAGGTCGTGTGCCTTTTACTTTCTGTACTTGAGTTCTCCGCTGTGTTCAGTTGTAGGCTCGATACCCAAAAAAAAAACCTCTTTTCCTCAAGATCGTCGGTGCTCAGAATGCCGTGCCATTCTCTACATCCATGCCAGGTAAGAGAAGAAATGAAAAATTTGGGACATCCGAGTGTGTTTCAACTTAACCATTTCAGTTTTGAGATCCGGCTTGTCAGATTGGGCTGTTTGTTCAAAGTTTGCCGTATGCGGAATGGACCAAGTGTTGGGTTATGGGCTGTATGCAGATTAATCCCCAGCGGAATGTGAGCTGTGTTCAGTTTGAGCAGCAGTTTGTATGAGTTGTTTGCTGTTAGTTGGTTATCCGATTATTACAGTGCAAATGCTCCATTTCAGACAACAATCAAATTTCGTTTACATTGAGATGTAATATGATGCAATGCAGTGCGAAGTAGAGATATGTAAATAAAACACTTTTCAGACAAAAAGTTTGTTTTATATAATCTCTTTCAAAGTACAACTTTTGAAGAAAGCAAAAAATCTGCCTGCGGCAGTACATAGTACTCTATCTACCAAAAAGAGAAAAGTACAAGAAAAGAAATAAAGAAAAGAAGCAAAAATCATCATCATCAGCAGCAGGCCTCATGCCTAAGGATCAGTCCTCGCCCTCTTCCTGGGCAAAAGCACATAAGCACGTCGGAGCTGTCACTGTCGGAGCCCGAGCCCGAGCTGTCCCCGGCCTCCTCCGCAAATGACTCCGTCCCCGCCTCCGACTCACCATCTCCTGGAACTGGAGCTCGTGAGCTGCTCCCCACGTGACCACGTCCCCCTCTAGTGCGAGGGAATATCCTGCCATCCCGAGTAGAGAGGGGAGGCCCAGCTGGAGCAGCGCCACCCACTGGAGGGATCGGGAAAGGAGGCTGAAAATACAAAGAACAAACACATCAGAAAACTGTGAACAGTTTATCAGTACAGAATGCAGTGTATGAGTACAGTGTGTGAACGCCGTGAGCAGTTTATCAGTGCAGAATGCAGTGTATGAGTACAGTGTGTGAACGCCGTGAGCAGTTTATCAGTGCAGAATGCAGTGTATGAGTACAGTGTGTGAATGCCGTGAGCAGTTTATCAGATTTTTGTGCAGTGTAGCAGATTGTGCGAAACAGAGAATGATTTGAGACTGTGGTCAAAAGAACATACCGGTAGGCCGTAGACGGCCAAAGCGTCGAGAGTCCGCTGCAGCATCCCCATCAAGGAGGCATTCAGCTCCACAGACTGACGGGTATACTCGGAGGAAGCCTGCAAAAGTATTAAATACATCAGTATTCTGTGGGATATTTGAATGAACTGAAATGAAGTAACAATGCAAGATGCAGAAATAAAGTAATACATACCGGAGGCAAGTCGGGAATGCCGGCCAACTCGTGACCAGCCGGAGGAGGAGCAAAAGGGATCTGGTAGGTCTCCCCACTCTGCCCCCTATAAGTCACCATGGTAGGAAGAGCGGGCCAGCCCGTCCCTCGTCCCCTCTGCACTCCCCTCCTGCCGCGAGCTCGGGCCCTCTGTGACGACCCCACTCCTACTCCTGCCTCTGCCCGGGCCGCTGGCGCCGCAGGTCTCGCTGAATCAGCTCGGGAGCCCCCGCTCAAAGGCCGCATCAAGAAGGTCCGGACGTACTCTGAGTAGTCGCCCTCGCCCCTATAGCCGTCCTCGTCCCAGCCGAGGGTGTAGTCCTCCATCTGCTGCACAGAAAACCTCTCGGTATCCCTCATGTGCTCGGAGGGTGAACCGGGACTATCTGCTCTGGCAACCCGAGGGTCTGGGCAGAAAACGCTCCCCCAGGTACCAAGCCCGACAGACCGGGCCCTCCAGCAAAATCCGGTAGCGCGAGGTCTCGATGGCGCCGGCATACCGATCTCGTATCACCGCTGGTAGTGGAGCCCACGGCTGCCAGGTGACCTGAAATGAAATACAGTTGACTATTTACTGATATAGAAATGTACGCTTGAAAGCGAAGTTTAAACCGACTGTAAGTAAAACATACCTTGGTGGGGGTAATGGTGTCAAAGAAACGGCGGAAGAAGCTGAATGTGTCTCGGGGCCTCCGAGTGCACCTCCCATCGTAGCGGCGGGAGAAAGGAACGACCAGAGGGGTCTCCGTCTCCGGCACTGGCTCTAGTCTGGGGAAGTAGGCGTACACCCACAGCTGCAAAACAGACGTCAGTATGACTATCAGATCAAGCAGGATGCAGAATAAAGCAGAAACAACGGAGCCGTGTGTTGTGTATTGTGTTGAACAGAGTGTACAGTGTGAACAGTGTACAGTCAGTGTAAAGCAGAGTATGGGTGTGCCGTGTGTACAATATGCAATCCGTGGGAAGCGGACTATAGTATGCGCAGTGTGCAGAGTATAGAAAGTACAGAACAGAAATGTAAAGTAGAGAAGAAGACATACCTCCCAGGCTCGCCAGTAGCCTCCTAGCAGCTGTCCCCTGCCACGAGAGACTGAGCTCATATAACCGTAAAGGGTGGCCAAAGCCGCGCCCCCCAGTCATACTGCACAATCCTCTCGACGTCCACTAAAGCGCTGAGTAGGCAAGGGGCACTGTGTTCGCCCGGTCGGCAAACAGGGTGGTCCCCAGCAAGAACATAAGGAAGCCGCGCGCATATCTCTCAGCGGCCTCCTGGGTCATCGGAGCTGCGTCCACCAGCGCGGGCTGCACTCGGAACTGCACCTCGAACTAGGAGTAGCGGACGAACCCTGGACGAGCAAGTGGCGGCACCTCGCCGAGCAAGTAGACCTGGGCTGCGGTCCACTCATCCATGGCTATATCGAAGGGGATCGGATCACCCCCCACCCCGATGCCGGTGAGCATCGAGAAGTCGTAAGGGGTCATCGTCATGTCCCCAGTCGCTGATAAGTGAAATGAATCGGTGGTGTCCCACCACCTCTCTGCCAGGGCGGCAAGAAGTGGTCTACAAGCAGAGAGTCTGGAGAGTCCCCTGCAGAAGGTGCCAAAGCCGGCCCGATCTACGATGCGGCTAACGGCGTCAGGCAGCGCGGCGTACCAGTCGCGAGCGACGACGTTCCCATACCCGCGACGGCATGGGAATCCCCCTGTTTCAAAAAATAGTTGCAAAGCAATATGAGATGTACAGTTCTGAGGAAACATGTTAAAGTCGATACAAATCTGAAACCGGGTACCGGTGTGCTTACAGTAAACTACGGCGCGTGATGCGTCAGTGTGTTTTGGATCTCCAGTGTAAATTGGTGCGTGTGTGCACATTTTTCAGATTCAAGCAGAATCGGGTTTTAGCGTACCAGTGGGTGGGCTACGGCCTGTGATATGTCAGTGCTCCTATAAGGATCAGTGTAAAGCATGTGTGCGTGTTTTCAAAGTTCATGCCGGGTACCGGTATGTTTTAGTGGATTACCAACGTATGATGCGTCAGCGGGCTTTGTGTGGTTCAGTTTAAATACAGCATACAGTGCGTTTTCAGATTCAAACAAGTACCGGGTATCGGTGAATTCGTAGTGAAATGCGGTGTGCCATGTTTGGGTGATTAAGACTAGTGCAGTGTGTGTGCATGTGTCTCAGTCCTAAGCAGATGTCAGTTGTAAGTTGTCTACAATCAACTACAGTACAGTGTATCAGAGCTAAGCAATTAAGGGTTGTAATCAGCTATGTCAGTTGACAGTTTACAGTTCTACATTGCGAAAAGTAAAACAGAGAAGAGTGTTACCTCGACAGCGCCGAAAGACAGGTGAGAGGTCGGCTCGCGCAAGAGGAGCTCCGGGTCCAGAGCCCTGTCAAAACCGCGGAAGTGGCGGAGTCCGTCTGGTGGTAGCACATGAATGGCCGGGCGATAGGTCGCCGGATCGAATGGTCGCTCGCTCAGCGGGAGGAGCTCGACCCCGGGGTCCATCTCATGGTCCGGGGGAGTCCCGACATGTGGAGTATCGTCTGCCATAGTAATGGTGGTGAGAAAATGGCCAGAAAAGCCGGAATACGAGAAGTCAACTGGAAAAGTCAACCCCGAGAGGGTCGGAAATGGCCGGGAAGGCCGGAAGAGGAAAATACGCGGAAACAAAGACAAAATCAAGGGGAACAAGTCCCGAAAAAGCGGAACTAGCGAAAAGTGCACCGAAACGAAGATTTGTTCGGTTGAAAATGTCCGAAACGCGAAGAATATCGCGAATCCGACGAGAAAATGGGCGTGAAACGCGGAGAAATCGATGAGAAATCAAGAAAACAAACTCTAGAGAGAGAGAGGAGGAGTTTTCGGCGGAGGCAAAGTGAGGAAATAGGGTTTCAAGCCCTATTTTAAAAAGCCCGAAGTGAAATGGCAGTTCTGCCCCCGATCAGCAACTTTTGGCCGGTCGGCACTATTTTGTGCCGGTCGGCACTTTTTTGTGCCGATGGATGATTTCAGGCAGCCGGTGGCAGCCGGTGACAACCCCACCCAGCCGGTGGTGTTCCCAAGGATGTGTTTAGGCTATATGAGGGGTTTTGGGTCTTCATAGCTCAAGAAAGTGCATCCCCGATGCTCAACCGGCCTCCGTTTTGACCTCGGACCGTGTCTTCTGTGCGTGGCACTGAGATTCAAGCAAGATTGTATCCTTTCGTATCCTTTTGTCTTTCGTAAATTCAAAAGTTGCCCCGTGTGCGTTGCATGCATCCATCCTTTTGTCTGTTGCGCGTCGCGCGTCTTGCACGTCCCTTGTGACTTGCATCATTTTCCATTCAAACGAGGTACGTGTGCCTCGTTTTGCATCTCATTTTCAAATGAGGTACGTGTGCCTCATTTTGCATTCCATTGCATCTCGAGGTACGCGTGCCTCGTCTTGCATTTTCATTTGCATTTCATCTTGATCCACGTGCGGTGTACTACCTCACGTGCTTCATTTGCATTTCATCTTGATCCACGTGCGGTGTACTACCTCACGTGCTTCATTTGCATTTCATCTTGATCCACGTGCGGTGTACTACCTCACGTGCTTCATTTGCATTTCATCTTGATCCACGTGCGGTGTACTACCTCACGTGCTTCGTCTTGCATTTTGTTTTGCATTCATAGCGTCTGCGAGCCTTAAACACGTACCGGTCTACAGACCTTAACACGCGCGGTCCGGCGGGACCTTAAACACGCACGGTCTAGGAGACCTTAAATCCTCGGGAGGTGTAAGACCTTCAGTGCATTAAAGTGCACACCTCATTGCATTTGGCATACATCGCATCGCGCCGAGTGCGCACCCCATTTGCACTTCATTTTCCATCCAATGAGGTCGTGCCTCATGTCATTTTCCTCCTTGCATTGTTCATTTGCCCTGTCGTGTCACATTATGCAAATTGCCCCAACGAGGGTCCGGCGGGACCGAAAACACGCACGGTCTGGCGAGACCTTAAACCCGCTCATTTGCATGTTATGCATCTCAAAAGCCGTGCGTTGGCACGCATTTCAAACATCATGCATCATGTGCATTTCAATGCATACGCTGTGCATCCCGGTCTAGGAGACCTTAAATCCTCTGAAGGTGCAATTCCTTTGGTGTTCGTCGTGCCCGAA